>OY740781.1:103090589-103690589 GCA_963514005.1 Raja brachyura | reverse complement strand
ACTCCTCCAAGTTCCAATGGGACTGAATCACAGTAGCCTGAGCATTTTTGTGCATTAATTTCTCTGTGCCCCAGTGGATCTCCAATCAACTCTTCATTATCAGGTGTAAATGTACCTGAAAATTGCAACCTCTGACCTGCAACTAACCTTAGTTCATGACTTGCAAACATACCTGAAAATTTGCAACTGGTGCCTGTAACAATATAGCTTAAATTGTGCTACCTTTCATTTCCTAGCAAGGAAAATGGTGTTTGAAAACTCTGCTGGAAGGTTAAAAATTAATTTGACTAAATATTCAATTATCTAATCACACACGCAGTACTGGAACACTCTAATCTAATGTTTTTTTTAAATTAAAAGTCTCCTGTCAGAAACGGCTTGTAAGTTTGGAGATTACCCCACATGTTTCAATAGGAAAATCAGAAGCTTATAAAGGCTTGACACAGGAATTCATATTTTATTATTAAAGAAACATAATACAACGGTGCCGATGACTGAAACGCGTTCCGGTAGGCTCGAATCGCACCACAGGCCTCCCAGGGGATTGCGGTGAAACCGGGCGGCAAGGCCTGCCTGGGCCGAACGAGCTTCGGCGGCGGCAGCGGGTGCCTCGGCGGTAGTGGGAATCTCGGCGGCAGTGGAAATCTCGGCGGCAACGTGGGCCTTGGCGGCAACGTGGGCCTTGGTGATGGTGGGGCGTCGCGATGCGGGACGGTGGGAGAACAAAGAGGGATCCGGTGTGGGGGCATGCTAGTTTAGAATCCTCTGGCCAGGGGATAAGTCTGTGTTGGTTTGTTTGCCAGACAACAGTCGCTTGTCTTTTTCTTTTCACTTTTAATTTCAAGTTTTTGTGTACCTTTTTTTTTTAAATCAAAAAATGTATTCAATGATTAAAAAATAAAATTTATACTCCAATAAAACAAGCCAGAACCCACCACCAAAATACAATACAAACATATATCCATAATAAATTTCTATACAACTATGATACAATCCTTATTAAGGATCCATTCAACACTCTGCAGAGCCCAGTGGTAAAGGTTTTGTGTACCTTGTGTGTTGTGATTGTTGGCAGAGCAATTTGCCTCCGGGGATGAATAAAGTTTTATGCATCGTAGAAACTGTGTAGAATCTACTGGGGGACATTTTGGGGTTTGGCAAACGATTTTAATTTACGATTAAACAAAATGACACCATTTATATCTGCACTGCTGTTAAAGGGACACAGACTTTTAGAAAAAGGATTTCCTTGTTTGTGTCAGAAGTGCAAAATCAGACAAGAGAATGGTATGTCCCATGTTAGATATGTTCTGACTTTAAGTTATACTTTTGTGCGTATGTAAAGCAACCCTTCCAAGCACTTTTTCATTAAACAATTATTCTAAAAAACAATAAGACATTTTCTTAATTATTCACCAGAAAATTAATTATCAATGTGAAATGTTAGCTTGTTACACTTGCTTTATATCGAAAGTTGAGTGACAAAGTATCAAATATGTGCTGAACACGATGATCATTTTTCATGTTCTAGTATATGACTGTGGATTGGTTACACATCATTGTAACCAAATATGTCTATTTTAAAAGTACTAGAATGTATATTCCAGAGCTATAAAAGTACTAAATATGTATTTTATAAATATGGGTTTGTTCCATAATAAATTCCATTAATTTGTTCCATTAGGTACAGCATGGACCTCACAAAAATGCTGCCAAACGCATTCATTATTAAATGATAGCAATGTTATTTGTTGAAACGTGTTCTTTATAAAATTTCAGTTAGGTATTTTCCAACACAAGTTATTTTTTGACAATTTGTACCATCGACTGGCCTCAGGTTTCACAAATGGTCTGAAGAAACTAATTATTAATTCAATGTTTCAGCTCTGTCGAGGTGACATATTTCACAAAGTAAAAAATAATGCAGCTGTGCTGCACAGAATAACATTTTACAGTTCCAACAGTGTTCTTACAATATATTCACTCAAAAGTGATCTGCAGTTTATGAAGGAACTCACTTTAACGTAAGCACACATGAAAGTTTGGACTGCCACTGTGTTTTGATTTCTTCATGGAGATATATTTTTTCTGGAAGGCTTTTACTGCCATTCAGTCCACAATTACAGCTACTAAAAAGCAATTTTGAATTATACATGAATTGAAATAACACCACACTGCTTATTACCATTCTATATTAAGTATTCCAAATCTAGTACTATTAAGTTGTAGAGTGTTGTCAAAGAGGCATTGCTTAACAATTGTTGGAGAATACATTTTGTTTGTTAAATCAAGGGATATTTAACTAACTATTTCAAAGTAGAAGTATCATTTGTAATATCTCAGGCTTGCCCTTCAGCTTATCTTCTGTGATTCAATTCACATTCTGAGGAAGTTTTTGTGTCACAGCAACATGATTGCTACAGACTGCAGCTGGCATGTTGTGAGGTGATGATTATGAATTTTTAACCCATCATTACTATACATCGTGATGCCTGAGCAGACCTATTCTATATTAACTGTTTTCTAACAGGAAAACACCCCAGGATAGAAAATGAAGTTATCATAATTCCAGTGAAACATAACAAAGTGTGGCAAACACAATCGGAATTAAGTCACATGGTTCAGCCGAACAGCCTCCTAGTCCACAAACGTTCAGATGGAGGTACACCTTTCTCTTATTGGGTGACTCTGGACAACAGCAAATGATGAAATCAGTTCTATGCCAGTAAGTGACTGATGAATAATATCATGAAGGTTAAACTAGACAATATATTACATCGTAACCTATTGAAATAAAATTCTGTAAATATTTGTAAGGATTTACATAAATTGTACAACCTTTGTGCATATTTGTTTTTCAAAAAAAATTCACTCGAAATAGCTGAAGTTTTGAGAGCACTTTAGAAGAGCTACGATTAACAATGAAAATCCTTTGATAATAAATGTGATACATACTTGCAGCTGGGCGCTGTTTATCCACCGACGGATTTTGTAGTTCACTTTGATTATTAATAACCAGATGTCAAAATTCACAGTACAGACCATATAAATGTTTCAACACAGTACATCCTCATAGCATTCAAACCAGATACATATCTGTCTGCACAGACATATGAACAAAACACTTCCACACAAATATCACTATCATCTTCTCACATTGGAGTATGTATAATTGCCATAATAATAACCCTTCTTTGTAGAAAACAAAAATTAAAAAATCAATTTTCTTATGAATAGCATGGAAATGTTAAATGTTATTAAAAAACTGCTTTGACTGCTTTGTTACCTAAACATCAGTTTCACCAAAACTGATTAATAAAACTCAAAGATTTTTTTGTTTTCCTTTACTTTCTCAGGAACGAAAGAAAGTGCACAAAGCAAAGTATTACAAAATCACCAAGGGAAAAAAAGTTGCCCCAGTTAAATTTTCACTGCATTAATTATCATGACAAAACTCAGTGATCTAACACTGGGATTTAGAGAAATTAAATGCTCTCACGCAACAGCCACGCATTCACTGCAAAGTTTGCTGCAGCATCCTCTCAAATAAACGTAGCAATTTCCAGACAATATGTCTCTTACCTTCAACAGTTGCTTCCAGCAATCCAAACTGTTCCAATACTTTAACAAATAACACAATCACCACTAAAACTGCTATCATCTCAAGCCCTTCCAAGTTCATGGTGATCAGGTCATTGTCTCACTGGTACTGCTCGGAATATTTTTTTCAGCTGGGCTCGGTTTGTGTGACCATCAAACTATGTTAAAGCCACAGTTCAGAGAGTGAACACATCCTGTATATACCAAGGCAGACCAGGAGTGGCAGACAGATACGTCAGGCCTGCCAGGATTATCTACTCCCTTGTTATCTCTGTAACACAGACAAACAACTGTGCATGAACAAGCGCATGGATCACCTAAAGATTTAGGAGGTTATCCACTAAAACGCCCGGGAATGATTGTGGAGCAGCTGTGATAGCTAGACTTCTGGGGTTTCACATCTTTTTATGCCAATGCTACTGGGTGGCATTGTTGTGGATGATCTGTTGCCTTGGAAACAGGAAAGAGCAATTGAGTGTGGATTCACATTGGATGCCGATAAAAATAAAACTCTGAGCATCCAAAGAAAAGTGTGCTGGAACAGAGCAGCGCGATAAAGCAGCTTTCAATGCATTCATTTCCCATTGATTGTGAGCATTGCATTACTGCACCTTCAAAGAGGTTTTTTTTTTAAAACAGATGAAGCTTTTCTGGAATATCCATCTATCGTTTGTTTCCAACCATGTGAACGCCTGTTGAATGTTACTGCATCCAGATTTTGAAAGGTAAATGCATCGCAGAGTAATGTAAATTAATTCATTAATTGTAAATTATACATATAATACTTAATAAATTTGGTGCCAGAAAAAAAGTGTTTTCTATGTTTATTTTGTGAAACCAACTGCATGAGCGTCAGACAGATGTTATGCAGAGTCAGAAATGATTAATGGTAATTGCACACTTTAGCTCCAGGAAGCAGAATATTTAGAATGCCATCAGTGCATTTGAAATCCTTAACTGTATGAGTGGTTGAAGTCAAATATGCTAAAACAAGGAGAAACAGCAGGGCAAAGACTGAAGTGTCAGAAACCATACAACAGATAGAGAACTTTAATAACATGGAGCAAATACAATTATTAGTGTTGTGCAGTTCATTGATCAACAGTTAATAGATGTATATATTTTGACTACAATGCTGAATCCAATTAAAATATTTTATTAGAATTATGAATAATATTTCCATTTCCATACAAGATGAATGGAAACATATTGTATTTCTTTGAAGTGATAAGATTACTCAAAATGATCCCAAGGTTCAAGAGTTTAGGTTCATAGACACATTTGATTTCAATTATTTTAGGAACACTATGCGGCCTTTTGTATCACTGAAATTCACAATGACATATTTATTCTACGGCACGGTAATATGATGAACTATTTTAGGACCACATTTAAAATACATTTCAGTCAGATTGTGCGCAGATAAATCTGTAAATATAATCACACAACTTTTATGGTAATCATTTTATACGGTATGCATGCAATTCAAATAAATCAATGCACCCCATGAACATTAAGTGAAATTAGTTTAATTCTAGCATTTTGTGATTAAGTATGAATACTGTATAAGTTATGCTACATTAAATCAATGCTGTAAATGGACGTTGTTGTTTTGAGGAAATACGTACAAAAATAAATGTAAAACTACAAAATGTATTGTGAAAATACATTTCTGCAAAACAATTTATCTGTCAGTCTGCAAATAAGAGTGTAATATGGGCAGGGTTGACTGTGGTGGAGGCTCATTAATTTAAAGAGTAAAGACAAGACCTTGTACAATAGAAGTGGATCCGCTGCACTTGCCTCCCTCATGGGAAGGTTGGGTATTACAGCTATAATAGCCAGCAGTAACAGGTGCTGGAAATTGCAGCACTCGGCCTTGGCACCATTTCCTTATATGTTTCTGCACTTGTTAAAGATGAGCAGAGGCCTGGCTTTTACGGGAATTCTAACATCAGGATGAGTCTCAAAATATCTGAGTCCTGACTGGATTTCAGCCCACCATTGCCAAAGTCACAGAGCGAATAGAGAGTTTATAGTCATTGGAATCTGAATAGGGAAATAAACCTTCCAGCCCACCAAGTCTGCACCAACTGCCAAACACTAATTTACATGAATCCTATATTAATTCCTTCTTTCCCCCCTGCATTCTATCGATTCTTCCTAGATTCTACCAATCAAATGTACGCCTGGGCCAATTAAGAAACCAGAGCACCGGGAGGAAACCCATGCGTTCACTAAGATAACATGTAAACTCCACACAGTTAGCATCCAAGGACAGGTTTGCATCCAAGGTCAGGATTGAATCCAGGTCTCTAGTGCAGAGGCGGTGGCTCTACTTGTGATGATGCGAAATATGTCAATTGGTTGGAGCATTTTAGAATAATAAAACCCCTTTGGTTGTTATGTAACACAACTTCCCTCTCAATGCATATTATAAATTCATAATCTGGGGCATTCTACAAATCTTCTTTAATCTTAGAAGTTAGAAAAAGTTCTAATTTCTTTGTTTCAGTCCCTCCCAGGCTCATCACCTCAAATGTTTTCTTGGTGCATTGATGACTGCCTCTTTGCTACTTCCTGCACACATTCGGAATACAACAATTTTATTATTTTTACTGTAAATTTCCACTTTGTTCTCACCTCCACATACTCAATCCCTTGATGTTAGCTCACTGCCACTATTTCAGGAGGCAGGCTAGTTACAAACATCCATGATGTGTCTCCTGACATAAGGTAATGGAGTAACTCAGCAAATCAGGCAGCATCACTGGAGGACATGGAAAGGCAATGTTTCAGGTCATGAGCCTTCTTCAGACTGATTGTAGCAAGGGGGGGGGGAATATGAAAGCTCTGTGTCCCCTAGTTCTGCTCTTGCTCCCCCTTCCCCCAGACAGAACAAGGATAGGGTTACCCTGCAGCTTACCTTTAATCCCACCAGTTTCCATGTCCAATACATCATTCTTTGACAGTTCCGTCACCATCACATGATTCCACCACCAGTCACATCCTTCTTCATACCCTCATCTCCCATCCCTGAGTACCCCTTCTCCTTCTTAACCCAACTCTTTCCCGTCATCCCCGTTACCTTCCACCTATATCCCTCCCTCCGGATTTACATTCCATTCTTCCTCTTCTCTCATTACCTGTCACCCATTCATCTCCTTTTCACCTTTGTCACTTATTTCACCCAAACAATTTCCAATCAACCTATCTCCCCCCACACACCTGTATCCACCTATACCTTGCCTGGATTTGTACCATCCCCACCTGTTTTCCAGCTTTCTTCACCATTATACGATCAGGCTGAAGTAGGCTCCTGAACTGAAACATTGCTTATCAATGTCCTCATGTCCTCCAGAGATGCTGCCTGACAGACTAAATTATCCCAGTACCTTGTGTTTTGCTCAAGATTCCATACTCTGCAGTTCCTTGTTTCCCCCTTATCTCAATGTGGTCTTGTTCCAGCTTGTAGTTATGCATATTTCATCATCTTAATTGCCACTAATAGCTTGTCAAAACAATTCCTGATTTAGAATCCCATGATCAATCAATGGGCATTCACTCCTTTGCTTAACTCATTATCAAGCTCCTCTGTATTTTCTCAACAATTCACAGAGAACATCACAGACCATTAATCATCCTTGTATGGGGCAACCTCCAAATGCCTGTTAAAGTTTAACAAACTGTCCATTTATCTTTAATGTGATTTTTTAAATCTTCTACACTGTACTGCAATCCCTTTGTTTCTATACCCATAAGTTCATAAGTCATAGGAGCAGAATGAGGCCATTGTGCCCATCGGGTCTTCTCCACCATTCAATCATGGCTGATCAATCTTTTCCACTCAACCCCATTCTCCTCTTTCTCCCCATAACCTTTGACACTCTTACTAATCAAGAATCTGTCAATCTTTGCTTTAAGATACCCAATGACTTGGCCACCACAGCTGTCTGTGGCAATGAATTCCACAGATTCACCACCCTCTGACTATAAAATGATTCCTCATCTCCTGTCTAAAGGTTTGTGCTTTTATTCTGAGGCTGTGCCCACTGGTCTTAGACTCTCCCACTAGTTGAAACATCCTCTCCACAGCCACTCTATCCAGACTTTCATTATTTGGTAAGTTTCAATGAGGTTCCCCCTCATCCATCCACACTCCAGTGAGTACAGTCCATGAGCCGTCAAACGTTATCATCATATGTTAACCCAATCATACCTGGGATCATACTCATAATGGCCGACCGGAAGCACCTACATGACGAGAACACGAGCACCGCCGAGGATGCCGAGGTGGGTTAAAGGCTAGGTTAGAACGAGCCCCACACAGGCCATCGATTCCTAGCCTTTTCCTCGCCAACGTACGATCACTGGCAAACAAAATGGTCGAACTCTGGCTACTGATCATCACCCACAACTGGATCAAAGACTGCAGCATCCTGATCTTCACTGAAACCTGGCTCAACACTGATGCTCCTGACAGCGCCATCGAGCTAATACGTCTTATACTCCGAGCGAACAGAACACCAGACTCCGGTAAGACCAGAGATGGGGGTCTGTGCATTTATGTAAATAAAGCATGGTGCACAGACACCACCATCATTGAGAGTCACTACTCAGTTAACCTAGAGTTCCTCTTGGTTAAATGCAGACCGTTCTATCTGCCCAGAGAGTTTACCTTCACTGTTGTGACTGCAGCCTATATTCCTCCTGACGCTAATGCTAAGCTTGCAATGAAAGAACTGCATACTGCCATTAGCAAACAACAGACTCACAACCCCGAGGCAGCCTTCATTGTTGCGGGTGACTTAAATCACTCCAACCTGAAGACTGTACTCCAAAAATTCCACCAACATGTCTCCTTCACCACTAGAGAAGACAAGACACTGGACAAAGTTTACACAAATATGGCTGAAGCTTACAAAGCCTTTCCCCTCCCCCACCTTGGTCAGTCTGATCACCTCTCATTGTTCTTGCTCCCTAAGTACTCACCACTCATCAGACGGGTAAAACCCACAGTGAGAACAGTTAAAGTATGGTTAGAGGAGGCTGACTCCACACTTTGGAAAAACTGACTGGAATGTGTTTGCAGCCCAGGCCACCTTCGACTCCCACACGAACATAGACACTTATATGTCCTCTGTTCTGGAGTTTATCAACTCCACCATCAACAGTGCCACCACCCTCAAACGGATTACCACATTCCCGAATCAGAAGCCATGGATGAACAGCGAGGTCAGGCTACTGCTGAAAGCACGGGGCACCGCTTTCAGGTCAGGCGATGCTCGAGCCTACAGTTCATCCAGGGCTAACTTGAAGAGGGGCATCAAGAAGGCCAAGCAAAGCTACAAGCTTAGGATTGTTAAATTTGTGTTTATTGTGTATTCTGTCATTTTTGTTTATTTATTTGTAATTATATGTATGACTGCAGGGAAACAGAGTTTCGTTCAGACCGAAAGGTCTGAATGACAAATAAAGAATCTAATCTAATCTAATCTTGAGGAGCACTTCAACAACAACTCCGACCCCCGACGCATGTGGCAAGGCATCCAGGTCATCACGGACTTCAGATCACCAACACCACCCCCACATCCAGCGACTCATCCTTCCTTGAAGAGCTTAACCACTTTTATGGCCGCTTTGACAGGGACAACCAAGAGATAGCCACGGAGACTATGCTCCCTGCCGATCAACAGCCCCTCACACTTGCCCCCTACGATGTTTATCTAGCACTGAGTAGGATTCATGCATGTAAGGCTGCCGGCCCTGATGGCATCCCCGGGCGCGTCCTCAGGACCTGTGCTGCGCAGCTGACAGACGTCTGGACTGACATCTTCAATCTGTCACTTGCCCAAGCAGTTGTCCCAACGTGCCTTAAAACTACCTCCATCGTGCCGGTGCCAAAACAATCCACTGAGGCGAGCCTCAATGACTTCTGCCCAGTTGCACTTACTCCCATCATCACCAAGTGCTTTGAGAGGCTGGTCCAGGCACACCTCAAAGGCTGCCTACCTCCCACACTGGACCCCTATCAGTTCGCCTACCGTAAGAACAGGAGTACGGAGGATGCCATCTCAACGGCACTCCACTCCGCCCTCTCCCACCTCGATAACAGAGGCACCTACGTCAGAATGCTGTTCATTGACTTTAGCTCAGGATTTAACACCATTATCCCCTCAAAATTGATCACCAAACTCGGCGACCTGGACATCAACCCCTCCCTCTGCAACTGGATACTGGACTTCCTAACTAACAGACCACAGTCTGTTAGGTTGGACAACCACACCTCTTCAACCCTCACCCTGAACACCGGCGTTCCACAGGGTTGTGTACTGAGCCCCCTCCTCTACTCCCTCTTCACATACGACTGCACGCCTGAACATGGTTCTAACACCATCATCAAGTATGCAGATGATACAACGGTGATTGGCCTCATCAGCGACAATGATGAGTCGGCCTATAGGGAGGAGGTCCAGCTCCTAGCAGCATGGTGCGCTGACAACAATCTGGCCCTTAACTCCAAGAAGACCAAGGAGCTCATTGCGGACTATAGAAGGTTTAGGGGCTGCACGCACACCCCCATCCATATTAACGGGACGGAGGTGGAACATGTTTCCAGCTTCAGGTTTCTGGGGACCCACAATACCTCAACACTGGTCAAGAAGGCCCACCAGCGTCTCTTCGTCCTGAGGCGACTAAAGAAGGTCCATCTATCTCCTCAGATTCTGGTGAACTGCCCAACGCATCACCGGTTCCTCTCTCCCCTCCATTGAGTCTGTCCATAGCAAGCGATGTCTGTGAAGGGCGCGCAGTATCATCAAGGACTGGTCTCACCCCAGCCACAGACTGTTTACCCTCCTCCCATCAGGAGCTACAGGTCCCTCCGTTGCCGGACCAGCAGGTTCAGGAACAACTTCTTCCCTGCGGCTGTTACAATACTTAACTCTGCACCTCGGTGATTGCCAGTCACCCCCCCGGCCACTCCTTCCCCCATTATAATTGCACTACTGATACTGTTTGTACATATATATATATATATTTTACCGTTCATTATTCTAAGTTCGCTCTTCTGGGGAGATGCTAACTGCATTTCGTTGTCTCTGTACTGTACACTGCACAATGACAATTAAAGATTGAACTGAATTGAATAAATCTCCTCCAGATCCCCTCCAACCCAGCACACCACTCCTCAGACATAGGGCTCCAAACTGCTCCCAATATTTCAAATGCAGTCTGACTGGTGCATTATAAAAGCTTCAGCATTACATTACATTACATTACATTACAAGTCCGTTCCCCCAACATGTGTTTGCGGGGGAGGGGGGGGGGGGGTGGCGGCATGCGGCGTCACACACACTAACTACCGCCCCGCACAAACGCTAACTACCCCCCTTGATGTCATATTAATAATATTACTTTGCTCTTTTTACCCCATAACCGCCCTATCCACTTTACTTTGTTCCTTTTACCCCATAACCGCCCTATCCACTGACGCATAGCCCCCAACTCGCAGGCGCGTCTAGAGAGGGAAGGGGGTTAGAGAGTGAGGGCAGAGCGAGAATGGGGAGAGACGGAAGGGCAAGAGACAGAGGGAGGGGTGTGGAAGGGAGGAGGAGAGGGAGGGTGGGTGAGGGTTGGGGAGGAGGGGAGCAAGAGATGGGAGGAGAGAGATGGGGAAAGGGGCAGAGAAGGGGGGAATGGAAGGGGAGAGAGGGTGCGAAGGGAGGGGGAGAGGTGGGGGGAAGGGAGGGGGAGGTGGAGGGAAGGGGTGGAGGGAAGGGGGTAGAGGAGGGGTGGAGGGTGGGGGAGGACAGGGGATTGGGGAGAGGAAGGGGAAGAGAGAGAGAGAGGGGAGAGAGAGAAGGGGAGGAAGAGAGAGGGGAGAGAGAGGAGAGAGAGAGAGAGAGAGAGAGAGAGAGAGAGAGAGAGAGAGAGAGGTCGTGTTTTCTTCTCAGCTCTGCAGTTGTGAAGGATTGAAGCTGCCTTTCAAGGACTTTGCTGTCGATGAGGGCACAGACACAGAGGGGCTTCATAGTTTAACTTATTGTTGGGCTGTTGAAGCTTTTCTCTGGTCTGGGGAGCCTCCATCTGTGTGAAGATTCCTGAGTTTCTCCACATTGTCGAGGGTGCGGTTGGCGTTGGCGGATTGCCAAGAGTGCCTGTGATCTCAGTGGGCTGAAGTTGTGCGGTGTCTTTGTTGTTTTTGGCTCCGCTTCTCTGCCCTAAAGTCATTTTGTCAGTGCGGCTGCCTGGCTTAATGTGAAGAAGGTACTTTTGCGTCCAGCGCGACTGGGATCGAGTTTCCCGTAAGCTGCTCTTGGCTGTGGACGAACCTGGGGACTTTCCTGCTTCAGCTGGAGGTTTCTGTTTTCTGCTGCCTGTCTTTGACTGTGACTGTCTCTGGGACTTAACTTGGAGCTGTGCTGCTGAGGGGCTTGGAGCTGGTTTGTGCCTCTGTGAGGATGGCGATGGAAGGGGCGCGGCCGAAGGTCCGGACCTACGCAGCGACGGCATCAGTGGCGGGTGCGAGGCCATCTGAGCTTGAGCCTCATGTTGACTTGGATGGGGACAGTTTTGGTATTTCTGTTCAAACTGGGCCTATGATGTCTAGGGGGGTAATTACGAAGGCCATGAATGAACTTCTTGGGAGGGGGGCTATTGTCTCTTCTGAGCTCGAAAGGGGAAAGGTGGAGATGATACTTAAGACCCGGGAGTGTGTGGCCCGAGCGTTGGAGGAGGGGATCTCAGTGGGGGGGGTCCACGTACAGGTGGATCCGTGGGTATCCAGGGTGAGACCGGTTCTCCTGCGGAGCTGCCCCACTTATTTTTCGGATGCAGTGCTTATTCCACACCTGTCCAAGTTCGGGGAGGTGCGGTCTAAGTGCTTTAGGCTCTTGCATCCTGGGGGGGACCCGGAGGAAAAAGGGGTCTTCAGTTTCAAGAGGAGGGTGTTCATGAAGGTGGGTGAGGGGGATGGTGCCGAGGGGAGTTTTGAGGTGGTGCATAAGGGTGTACCCAGAACCGTGCGTTGGAGTTGGGGAAAGGCACGGTGTCATGCGTGCGGCGAATTTGGACATCTCCGCAGGGAGTGTCTTTTTCGCGGGGGCACTGCTAGAGGTTCTAGTGCAGTGGCCCAGGAAAGCGCTGCTGGCCCATCTGGGGTGGCTGGTCAAACCTCAGCGGCGCGGGGTGGTACTGCTGACCCGGCTGAGGTTGCCAGTTCTGCCTTGGTGACCCGGGGCGGCAGTGCTAAGCCTTCTGGGTCCAGAGGTTCTGCTTTGGGGACCCTGGGCAGTGAGAGCCCAAGCCCCCCACGTCCCCTACGTCTTGCGCCTGTGGCGGTGGATGGAGGTGGGGCGCAGGAGGAGGGGAGTGTTGAGGGGGGGTTTTGGGAGAAGCAGGGGAAGCATAATAAGAAGAAGGAGAGGGATAGGGCTGCCCAAGCGAAGAAAGTGCAATCGGGTGAGTTTGGCTCCAGTGTGGTGCAGACTGCACCTGCTGGGGCCCAGGGGGGAGTTGTGGTGGCTCGGAAGGGGGGAAAGAAGTCTAAACGTGTGGGTGGCAAAGTGGTTGGGGGTAATGTGGAGGCGGATGACCCTTCCCTTATGGAGGTTACCGCACCTCCGCATGCGAGTGGGACTAAAAGGAGGCATTTGCCTGGTGAAGAGGAGGAAGGGCGTGGGTCCAGAGCGAAGGGGATGTCTTTCTCCGAGCTTTCCACCACTGAGGTGGCTGAAAGTGGTCTTGACCCGGTGTCTTCTGGGTCGGTGGTTGGGTCTTCTCTTCATGGATCTACAGCGGGTGTCACCGGACTGGGTGCTGAAGTTGATTCCGGTGGAGTTGTGTCCACTGGGCGGGAGTCTGTCCCTTCATCTCAGGGGCCCTCTGAGGGAGTTATCTCGGCGGATGCTGTGGTTAGCTCCCTTGGGTGTGTACCCTCTGGGTCGGATGAGGTCCCCTCGTTTCAGAGGCCTACTGAGGGTGCTAGCACGGTAGATGACGTGGTTGGCTCCTCTGGTAGTGTGCCCTCTGCGACGGGGGATGGGCAGAGTCAGGCTGAGGGGGGAGTTTCGGGGGTGTTGTCGTTCAAGTCTGTGCTCCATATCAGTGCCAGTGGAGGTGCTGGGGGGCGGGATGCCTCACCGGATGAGTTGTCTGGGGTGAGGTTAATGGCAGGTGGTGATTCTCTGGGTGATGCCTGTGGAGAGGGCACTCTGGATGATGTGGAGGTCAGGGCTGTTATGGGACGTGATCCTCTTTCAGACTCCGAGGGTGCCAGTGTTCCACAGGCCCAGGGGATGCCTCTTGTTGTTGCTTCCCCAGGCCCAGAGGAGGAGGGTGATGGTAGCGGGCAGGAGCCCAGCCATTCAGAGGGCTGCGAGTCTCAGGTAGGGGTGCTGGGACCCACCCCCAGCATTGATCCGGGTGGTCGTGTCATGGCTGTGGAGGAGGATAGCGATGCGGCCAGTGGGGGGGGCTCAGAGTGTGATGTGTCAGACAGTTCTGGTCTTTCTGAGGTTGTTGATTCAGGTGCGAGCGGGTTGGCTGAGAGCCCAGACTCCAAGGCCGTGTCTGAGGCGAAGCTTATTGTTGAGGTGCGAGAGTTCTTAAAAATAAGTCGTGCTCCCAAAACATTATGGTGGGCCATTACAAGGAGATGGGAGGATTGGCCAGATGTGCGGGAGAGTCTCGAGGCTATCCTTAGTAACAAGGATAGTGGTCTTTCTGACTCGGATTTGGGGCAGTTTTGGGGTTTGTTGAAGGTCCTCAGAAAAGGACCTCCTGTGACTACAGGGAGTGTGAGGGTCACAATCTAATGTGTCTACACATTCACAGTAGCTACATTAAATTTAAATGGGAGTAGAGCGAGTTTTCGAAGATTTCAGCTCTTATCAGCCCTAAGGGAGGGGAGATTTGCAGTTTGTTATCTGCAAGAGACACATACCGTTGCTAGTGATGAACCTACCTGGCAACTGGAGTGGGAAGGGAGGGTTTATATGAGCCATCTCAGCTCAAATTCGAGTGGGGTGGCTTTTTTGTTGGCCCCAAATTTTCTGCCAAGCATTTTAAAAGTGCAGGAAGTGGTGCCAGGACGTTTGCTCCATCTGGCCGTGAGCCTGGATGGCATGCCGTTGCATTTCATTAACGTGTATGCCCCTAGCTCCGGCACGATGCAGGCCGGCCTGCTTCGGGAGGTGAATGCTCTGTTGGGCACTATTGATAGGGGAGAGTGTGTCTTCCTTGGTGGGGACTTTAATTGCACACTTGAGGTGCGGGACCGTTCTGGTACTCAGTGTGCGCCTGCTGTAGCGAAGAAGCTGAGAGGCTTGATTGACTCCTTTGAGTTGGTTGATGTTTGGAGGGACCTGCACCCTGATTCCACTGCTTTTTCGCGGAGGTCTGAGGGCGGTGGTTCCCGCATTGATCGGTTTTATATTTCCCGAGCGTTTGTTTCCCGTGTCTCAGCGGCCTCAATGCGGCTGGTGCCGTGCTCGGACCATTGTCTGGTGCGTGTGGATTTCAATCCAGCGTGCGCTCGGGCTGGGTCCGCGTACTGGCACTTTAACAACAGGCTGCTGGAGGATCGGTGTTTCCGGGAGTCATTCACTCGGTTTTGGGTGAAGTGGAGAGAGAGGCAGAGGTGCTTCTCTTCCCTTAGGCAGTGGTGGGATGTGGGTAAAGCTCACATCCGTCTCTTTTGTAAGGAATATACATGGGGGTCGACTGGGAGGCGGGACTCAGCGGTCGCGAAGCTGGAGAGGGAGATACAGGACGCTGAGTCTCGCCTGGGTCAGTTTGGTGAAGACTCCAGCGAATGGGGAGAGTTTCAGAGGAAGAAGGAGGTTTTGAGGAGTCTGCTGCTTGAGCGATCTCGAGGCGCTTATGTGAGGTCTCGGGTCCAGATGCTGCACGAGCTGGACCGAGCGTCGCCTTTCTTTTTCTCTTTGGAGAAGGGGCGGGGAGCTCGAAAACAGCTCGTGGAGTTGCTTGCAGATGACGGCTCCTCTGTCACTGATCCAGAGAGGATTAATGCCTTGGTTAGGTCCTTTTATGGGACCCTGTTCTCTGCGGAAGGATTCAGTGTGGAGGCTCAGCAAGATCTGTGGGAGGGTCTACCGGCCGTAGATAGGGGGGAGGCTGATCTTCTTGATGGCCCCTTATCTTTGGAGGAGTTGACTTGCGCCTTGCATCAGCTCAGGAGGGGTAAGTCCCCCGGGCTGGATGGGTTGACGGTGGAGTTTGTTAGAGCATTCTGGGACGTCCTAGGGGGTGACTATATGTTGGTTTTGGGGGAGAGCCTGGCGACTGGAGTGATGCCTCTCTCGTGGCGTAGGACGGTTGTTGTCTTGCTGCCTAAGAAGGGCGAACTCCGTTTGTTGAAGAACTGGCGTCCAGTCTCTCTCCTTTGCACAGAATATAAAATTTTTGCACGGGCAATGGCAAATCGCCTGGGCTCCGTGCTGCATCAAGTGATTCATCCTGATCAATCTTATACAGTCCCTGGCCGGTCCATCCAGGATAACATCCACCTGGTTAGGGACCTGATTCATTTAGTCCAGGGTACTGGTGAGTCAGCTGCTTTTCTGTCTCTTGATCAGGAGAAGGCTTTTGATAGGGTAGAGCATGAATACCTATTTGGGACGTTGCAAGCGTTTGGGTTTGGACCACACTTCGTGGCCCGGGTCCGGCTTTTGTACGCTGCGGCGGAGTGTCTTGTAAAGGTTAATGGCGCGGTGCTATCTCCTTTTCATTTTGGGAGGGGGGTCCGCCAGGGGTGCCCTATGTCGGGCCAGTTGTATTCGGTCTGTGTGGAGCCGTTCCTGTGTCTTCTTCGGAGGAGGTTGACAGGCCTGGCCCTACCTGGCCCGCGGGTTGAGGTGATTCTATCGGCGTATGCCGATGACGTACTTCTTATGTTCACTGATCCTGGTGACCTGCGGAGGATGCGTGACTGCCAGGAGATATTCTCGGCTGCATCTTCTGCTAGGATTAACTGGAGTAAGTGCTCTGGACTTTTGGTGGGTCAGTGGCGGGTAGACTCCCTGCCGGAGGAGATGGCATTGTATGCGTGGAGTACCACGCACCTCCTCTATCTGGGGGTGTACCTGAGTCCCACTGAGGATGTTTGGCCGGCAAACTGGCAAGAGTTGGAGACGAAGGTGGTTGCTCGGCTGGGGCGCTGGTCAGGCCTGCTTGGAGTTCTCTCCTTTCGGGGGAGGGTGCTGGTCATAAACCAGCTGGTGGCCTCTATGTTATGGTACCGGCTGGCTACTCTTGTCCCGCCCTCTATATTTGTAACTGCTATACAGAAGAAGCTGGTGGATTTCTTTTGGGGAAATAGGAAGCATTGGATTTCCGCGGCGGTCCTGAGTCTTCCGTTAGAGGAGGGCGGCCAGTCCTTGGTGTGCGTGCGCACCCAGGTGGCGGCTCTCCGTCTCAGGACTCTGCGGAGATACATGTATGTAGAGAACCCTCCCAGATGGCACGCTCTGGCCACGTATTTTTTTCGTCAGGGTCGTTGCCTAAGGGGGGTCTCGCGGCTCCCGGTGGCGGGTGTCAGTCGACCCGCTCTAAGGGGCTTGCCTGGTTTCTATAGGGATATGTTAAGAGTGAGGAATTTGGTGGTGTTCAGCCAGAGTGTTGTTCCACGAGGAGAGGGGGATGTTGTGGCTGCGGGTGTGGCTGGTCCTCATCCTGTCATGGTGGTTGTCGAGGAGAGGCGCGAGCCTAGAGTGGTTCAGATAGAGCTTACCCCTGCTCCGTCAGATCTGCTCATCGGGCCTAGGCTTCGGGATATTTCTCGGCCTCCGGCTCCGCATAATCTGAGCTGCCTTTCTGAGATGACCAGCATGCCATTTTGTGATGCAAGGAGACGCGCACTGTACAGGATGCTCCTGCACATTCTGAACCACCGTGCCTTCGTCTCCCGTCCTGACTCACCATGGAGGACGGTGTTACCATCCGAAGGCGGCGGGGGGCCCCAGTGGGGGTCCTTCTATAAGGGAGTTGTACCCCTTTATATTGGGGACCTGGGGTGGAGAGTGCTGCATGGAGCGGTGGTTTGTAATAAACTTTTGAGTCGGTTCACGGGCTCGTCTGCCGCATGTATTTTCTGCGGAGAGGAGGAGACCGTATTCCATGTGTATATGGAGTGTGTGAGGTTACTGCCCCTGTACCAATATCTGAAGGGGCTGTTCCTCAAGTTCTGGCTGCATTTTAGCCCCACAATCCTGGTGTTTGGACACAAGGTGGGGAGTGGGGAGAGCCGAGTGTGGGGGGGGGACTTACCTGTCGGTTTGCTCCTTGGCCTGGCCAAGATGGCCATTCGTGGGTCCAGGCAGCGGGCGGTCGACGGTCTGGCGAGAGTCGGCTGCCTGCCCCTCTTTCGGGCCTACGTCCGTGCACGTGTGTCCCTGGAGAGGGAGCACGCGGTGTTCACGGGGACTTTGGAGGCCTTCCGTCAGCGCTGGTCGCCGCGTGGGGTTGAGGCGATTATAAATGAATGTACTGCTGTACTACAATGATCTGTTCATTATAGTGTGATTTTTGATTGTGTTTTGATGTGTTGTATTTTATGATTTGTGTTGAATAAAGTTTTTGAAATGAAAAAAAAAAAAAAAAAAAAAAAAAAAAGAGAGAGAGAGAGAGAGAGAGAGAAAGAGAGAGAGAGGGGGGAGAGAGAGGGGGAGAGAGAGAGGGGAGAGAGAGGGGGAGGGAGAGAGAAGGGGTAGGGAGTGAGGGGGAGGGAGAGAGAGAGAGAGAGGAGATGGGCGGGTCAACAGCACGAGCGAGGCACGGAGAGATCTGAGGACGGTGAAAACAAGCAGGGGGACCAGCCGATCATGGTTTCCGCAAGCGTGACAGAGCCTCAATTCGCCTCGCCGGGCCGGGGGGTGGGGGGGGAGGATGGGACAGACGATCGTCCCCCGTGGTATCAACATTGATAACTGCCGTTGTTAACTGGCAGCTGACAACAGCCGTTTAAAGCCGCTAAGGCAAGACGCGTTCGCCTAGAAGAGAGCAAAGAAGCACTGGCTTCTGACTCTCTGGAAACCCACAGCTGGGAGGGGCAGGCCCTCACGAGCTGTGCCGGCAGTGAGGAAAAGGCTCAGCGCGAGAGGCGCCGCTGATCTGAAATCTGCAGAAGAAAGATCCTATAGCAGAACGGAGATGTAGAATCTTTGTTCTGCAGAAGTTTCTCGATCTTTCTGCGCCTTTATTCCACAGCGGCGGGGGGCGGGGCCAGGAGGCAGGTGGGCTTTGATTGGTGGGCATGTGGGCATTGACAACGTAGCAGGCAGCAAGCAGATATTATATTTTAAAAAGTGAGTTTTGTGAACAACTTTATTCAAAATTTGGGGAAATAATTAACCAAATTTAGAGAGGAGTGCATTTATGAAATGGTAAATTAAATCCCTACTGAAATTGTAAAAATCTCTGCGTTTTTGCTTCTGCTTTTTGAGGAGATATGTTTCAAATGCAAAATGACATACACCCACACACACACACACAGTTTTAAAAGGATGGATGGATGGATGGATGGATGGATGGATGGATGGATGGATGGATGGATGGATGGATGGATATCTCTCGAAATAAATACTAACATTGCATTTGGGAATTACAGATTAAACTTGCAAAGTAACCTTCTGAGAATTCAGCACCAGTATTCCCAAGTCCCTTTACGCCTCCAATTTCTGAACCTGTTTACATATTCTGTTGTGTTTACATATTCTGTTTTGCTGCTGCACGTAAGAATGTCATTGTTCCATTTGGAACAGATGTCAATTAAACACTCTTGACTGTCCCTATTTAGAAAATAGTCTGTGCCTTTATTTCTATTATCAAAGTGCATGACTGCACACTTTGCTATGCTGTGTTCCATCTCCCACTTCCCTGCCCACCCTTCTAACCTCCCAAGTCCTTCTCCTATCTTCATATCATCCGCAAGCTTGGCTACAAAGTCTTCAATTCCCTTATCCAAATCATTGATGTACAATGTGAGGATGGTGGCCCCAACATTGACTGCTGCAGAACCCCATTCGTCACTGGCAGTCAACCAGAAAAGACCCCCTTTATTCCCAATCAGTCTTCTGGCATTCAATCAGCCTTATATCCAAGCTATTATTTTCCCTCTAATACCATGGGCACTCATCTTCTTTAGCAGTTTCACGTGTGGCACCATATCAAAGGTATTTTGAAAATCCAGGTAAAAAACATCAACGGATTAATTTGTCTACCCTGCTATTTACTTCCACATAGATTTCAAGCAGATTTGTCAGGCAAGATCTCCCCTTCAAAACACCATGCTGACTTTGGCCTATTTTATCATATGCATCTAAGTACTGAGAAACCTCATCCTTATTAATGAACTCTCGAATCTTACCAACATCTGAAATCAGGCTAACCGACCTATAGTTTCCCCTCTTTTGTGTTGCTCCCTTATTGAAAAGCAGAGTAACATTTGCAATTTTCCAGTCCTCTGGGACCACTCCTGACTAGTGAATCTTGAAAGATGACCATTAATGCCATTTGAAATCATTCCAATGATATTCAAGATTATGTGTCATTCCTGCATCTAAATATAATAATGACTTCTGGGATTTGTTTTGATAAGCTCTTGACAAACTACCTATATGCTCCTCCATACATCCATGACCTTTGACATGAATTGGCTTTAACTTGTCACCACCACTTTGAAGATTTGAGGGTTTGCCCAGATGGCAGCTTTGTTGTCATTGATATGAAATATTTCAGCAAGGTAGGTCTTGCCAAACATCAACAGTTACCTTTAGCAGCTAAGAATTTCATTGTTCCATTTCAGAACATATGACAATAAAACACTCTTGACTCTTGAATTCTTTGGCAATGTTAAAATCCTCAATTCTTCAAATCAGATCCAACGTTTACTAGATAAAAAAACTGATTATTTTTTAGGAAATAGCAGAGGAGAATACAGGAAAGGAGGCAGAAGGAGAATTTATTAGAGAAGGCAAAGGCTTATAAGGGATGTAGATTTGCCCAGATAGCCAAATTTAGTGTTATTGATTTGAAGTAATTCAGTAGAGGCAAGGTAGGCCATGGACACGTCAATAGTTACCTTCAGCAGCAAAGTAATCTAAAATAATCTCCTCACAACACTTTGGTTATAAAAATATTTTTGTTTTATAAAGATGGAGTAACACAGCATGCAAGGAGTCTGCAGTTTGGCATTGCATAGTGCTTATCTCTCACAACAAAGTAGTGATCACATTTCAAAAATAACATTTGGAACAAGCTTTGAAATACTAATTGATGCACTAAGCATATGCAGAAACATAGATTCTTCAGCTTAAGTTAAATATAGTTGATTTAAATAGCTTTTTATCTCTAACTGGCTTCTCATTCAAGAGCTTTCTAAATATCTTGAATGGAAGGAATCACCAAGCATCATTGGTATATTAGCTCTTGTAAATTTAATCCCATAATTATTCATCTGTGGCACTTAATTGACAATCTCATTAAAGGAAGACTAGACGAAGGAAGTAGAAATTGCCAGGCAGAAAATATGTGATTAAGCTAGAGGGCGTGGAAAAGATTTACAAGGATTTTACCTGCATTGGAGGGCCTTAATACGAAGAATATATTGAAGAAACTGGTCTATTTTCTGAAGGCAAAGGAGGCTGAGAGATGATATGACAGTCTTTGACCTTCAAACTCGCAGCATGGTCGACACGTGGTCCTAGGAGGTCCTATGAGGTCGCTGGAACTCTCCTTCATGCTCGAGGGAAGTTCCTAAATACTCGTGGCCTTATCTAGGTCACGGAAATATTTTCAGCATGTTGAGCACATTTTTCAGCACATTTTCCACGAGTAAAATTTGGTTGGCATGGGTCTTTTTAACTCATATTGGAGTGGAGTGAGGTCTCTATTTCATTACAGGCAGTCGATGGCAGGTGTAGGCAATCTCCTTCACTGACTGGGCATTTTGATTGGCTCATTGGAGTTTTCAGGACCAAGGAAGACCTACCGGTAGGTAAAATGCCTGCTAAGCTTCACTATAATTCTTTAAAGTGCTCCACTCCTTCTCCCCCCCTTCGCTCCTTTTTTCTCTCCCCTTCTCTCCCCCATCCCCCTTCCCCCCACCCCCTTTCTCTCCCCCTCTCACCCCTTCTCTCCAATTCTCTCCCCTCCCTTCTGCACTCTCTAAAGGACTTACCTTACACTGTGCAACCGTCTGTGACCTTCTTCTTCATTGCGGTTGTGAATTTCAGACAGCGCTCCCCCGCTTTCCCTGGCCCTCACCTTCGCAATGTGTTGGTGTGTGTGTGTGTGTGTGTGTGGTCAATCCAGCTTGTGGTTTCAATGTGGACGGTCGAGGCTTTCCAGGCGAGTGCCCTCGAGCTTGAAGGTCGAAGACACTCTTCTGGACTCATGGTTTAGGTCACCCAAGTGGGCAGCCCCTTAAATATAAAGGAGTTCCAAGGGGTAAATATTTCACATAGAGAGTAGTTGGCATCTGGATGAACATGATGAGCATTTGACGGCTCTGTGCCTGTACTCGCTGGAGTTTAGAAGAATGAGAGAGGACCTCATTGAACCATACTGAATGCTTGGATAGGGTTGACCTAGCAACCTAAAGGAATGTCCTTTAATTCTGAGGTTATATCCTCTAGGACTAGAGGATATAACCTCAGAATTAAAGGACATTCCTTTAGGAAGGAATTTATTTAGTCAGAGGGTGGTGAATTTGTGGAATTCTTTGCCACAAAAGGCTGTAGAGGCAAAATCAATGGATATTTTTAAGGCAAGGATAGATAGATTTTTGATTAGTATGGGTGTCAGCGGTTATGGGGAGAAGGCAGGTCAATGGGGTTAGGAGGAAGAGATAGATCAGCTATGATTGAATGGTGTAGTAGACTTGATGGGCTGAATGGCCTAATTCTGCTCTATTACTTATGACTTTATGTCCTTATGAAGGGAATTGCCAGAGAAGATAGTGGGGGCAGGAACAACAACAGCATTTAAGAGACATCTAGTTAGTTACTTGCATGAATAAGGCACAGAGGGATGTGGATTAATGCACGCAAGTGGGATTCGTATACACATGCATGATCATTGGCTTGTATGCGGCAGAGTGAAAGGGCCGTTACAATGCTATAAAAGTCTATGACCCACTCTAAAGCCATAGATTTTTGTAGGTTAAGTGGCTTCGGTAAAATTATAAATTGTGCGTTGGGTATACGATAGTGCTACTGTACTGCGTGGATTCAGTGGGCCAAATGGCCTGTTTCTGCACTGTATATCTAACATTTAAAGTCTAAAGACCCTATGGCTCTTGGTGCAGCTAGAGATTAGAACTCCCTTTACAGCAGATGAGAAACAACTCAACACTATAACCCTTGCTATCCCTCTCTCCTCATCCATCCCCCTTCCTAGTTCTCCTACTAAAGTAGCAATGTTACAAAATTTTGAAATTTCAAAAATCATGTCTGCAATTTATCCCATCAGATAAAGCATAAAAGGAAGTTTAATTTGACACCTAATTCACTTTCATATCTTCAGTATTAAAAAAGTTATGGCCATTTTCATACTCGGAAATTAGCATCGTGTTCCCTATTGCCTTTCCATTGACTTAACTCAAAAGCTGTGATTTAGGACAGTCAAAAGCCCATAATTTTCTTAAAAATTAATAGAACTCAATGAAATTTTCAGTTATTATAGCATTCTGAAAGAAATATGAAACAATCTTACTTGGATGACCTGAAATTAAAGCATATAATTAGCTAGTTTCCTAATTGTAGCTAATTACAAAATTCAATTACTTGATCTAAACATCTATCCATGTCTTAAGAAATGATAAACATTTTTTAATTGCCTAAGTCTCCAAATAACATTCACACAATAATCCACAATATAACATGATTTTTAAATCTCATTTTCATGAATTTATAGGCCAAATTGAAGGAATTTAGTTTTTAATGCCTGTAAATTAATGGCCATTTAAATCAACTTGCGAGTGGGTTTTAGTGGAACGTGGTGGATTGGAACGTTGCAGTTTGCAGTGAACTTAACCCACAGTCGGCAGGAAAAATACAGCCGGTACGTATATTTTTTGTGACCCCTTTCCGCAACATGAAAATTTGATTAAAGGCTTCCCAAGAAGCACGTTTTTATGTAAAAATAAACTGTGTAGCCTCTTTTATCGCCCATGTTAGGTCCGTTCCGCTGTCGGCGTTCACGGCTTTAGAAGATGATTTTTAAACTACTCTAGCTAATAAATAATCTAGCGTAGTTTAAAAATACCTTCATGAATGAAATGTCGGAGTGATTTCTCTTCAGCAACGAAATCGCCTGAGATTGATCGATTTGGACTGTCTCGGGGAAAACGGCATTTTAAACCCGCCCCCCTCGGAAAGGTGCCAAAGTCACACACACGGGGATCGGCAGAACTGCAGTGCTGCTAAAGATAGGTATTGTAACATACCTAACTAAAAAGGATATTTCCCTCTTTAGGAGTATTCTGTCCTAGTTTCAGAGCAAGGAGTCACCCAATTAACATTGAGACAGTTCCGAATGTCTGGAGTTTATATCCCATAGAGTTATGGATGTAAATTGAGTATTGCTTAAATAGTGTTTCAATTTTAGTCTATCGTGTATAGATGAATGGACCATAGGGGAATCAAGAAGTAGAAGCCAACATCAGATTAAAGTCATTTGATCGCCTTATTGAACAGAGAGCAGGCTTGAGTGGTCATTTGACCACTTTGTTTTAGTTTCAGTTCTAGAGATAGAGCATGGAAACTGGCCCTGAGTCTTCACCAACCAGCGATCACTCCTACGCTAGTTCTATCCTACACATCAGGGCCAAACTACAGAAGCCGATTAACTTATGAACCTGCACGTCTTTGGAATGTGGCAGGAAACACGAGCATTCGGAGAAAGCCCATACGGTAACAGGGAGAACGTACAAACTCCGTACAGATAGCACTCATAGTCAGGATCGAACACAGGTCTCTGTTGCTTTTGCTGCGCCACTTCATGCAGCTTTTTCTAATGTTCTTATCTTCCACGCGGCTGGCTGGTATTACAGACATGGAGAGATTGCACAAGCAATTTTGGGCAGGTTGGAGTCCACTTTGGTGAGAATATTTTAGCAATCCGCAGAAAAATAAAATCTGAGTAAAGCCTTATCCATAATTGCCTTGTTACTACTTTTCTGGTTCACAACTTTCATGACATTGAGAGTTAATCTGCTGGCTTCAGAACAGTTTTTGATGCAAAAAGGTAAAAGCGTCACGAATAAGTGGAACATTCTTGAACATCAAAGGTTTTTAGTCACATCCAGAAACCACGTTGTCTTTAACTTTCCCATAATTTGAATAACCATTAAGAAACAAGAGGCATGTGCACTTGTTTCATAACAATGTAACAATATGTCATTAAGATACATTGTCTCATAAAGTATAATTTAATATGGAGCCACTTATTATCAAATCAATAATAAAACATATTTTCCAAATTGCCATTACTGTTGTTAGGACATTGCTGACGTATAAGTAAAAATCATATTCCACTTCAAAATAAAATCCTTTGCTGCAGAGTTCCATGGTTGCCAAGTTATGTTTAAACTAATACCAATTAGTCACACTATGAACAACGGAACTAAATTCTGAAATTAATTTTCAAGTGAGCAGGTGGGGCAATCTGGGCAATATGACAGGCAATCAAAAAGTCACAGTGTCTGCAGTGAGATAATTTCACCGAAATGAAAGCAAAAGCTTGAGTTGTTGAATGTTTCACTACCCCAGTGCGTTTTACTGTGAGCTTTAACCGACACAGAATTTTCCAATCAAAATCAGGGAGAAAGAATACTAAACGACATAGCTAATCATGGTAACTCTTCTGTGTTTTGCAGAACAATTCTTAATGCTCTCTCAAGCAATGTTTGCATTATACAAATTTTGTAAATCACACTACCAAATTCAATCAGATGTGCCATGCTTGTATTCAACTAAATGCATGGTAGGGATTATTTTGTTCATTTTTCTTCTACACATCATGGGAGGATAGGTTGCTCTGATATATAACAGAAAGGAGCTAAAGAGGAATTTATTTAGCCAGACAGTAGTGAATCTGTGGAATATTTTGCCACAGATGGCTGTGGAGGCCAAGTCATTGGGTAATTTTAAAGTGCAGATTGATAGGTTCTTGAATAGTAAAAGTGTCAAAGATTATTGGGAGAAGGCAGTCGAAGGGGGTTGAGAGGGAAAGATAGATCAGCTATGATTCAATGGCGGAGAAGACACAATAGGATGAATGGCCTAATTCTGCTCCTTTGACATGAATTTATGAAGAATATTTCCAAGAAGACCAAAAGAATGGAAGCAAAGTAATATTTTTGCATTCAGCTCTCCAGTAGGCTACTATTGGAAAATTGGCCAAATATTTCTGAGACCCAACAGCAGAGAAGCTGCCTCACACACATATTATCATAAAACCTAATGAATAATAAAAATTAAATGAAACCGTCTATTACAGGAGGATTCAAATGGTAGATTTTAAGTTAAGAGTTACATTCCTCGTGATCCAGGTCAGGGAGGTTAGTGTAGTTGCTAGCTTTATACTATAGATAATGCATCTGCACGGATTCTCATGAATTGAAATCCCTTACGGCTGTTAGTAATGATTTTTCAGCGCATTTTTAGAGGAGAAAGTTGTTAATCAATAAATTTGTCATACATCAGTTTCGCTGCTAAAATTCTAATCCACTCCTGTCATACATGCACTCTACATTTCATCAACATCTATACTTGAAGATGTCCTAACCATAGAAAATTGGGTGCAATTGAAACAAAAATTGAGTCTATCTAAAAGCACCTCTTGATTTGAATCTATAGTATGTCGGAACTCCAGTCTGCAATTTGTATTAATGTTTCTATTTCAAAATAAAGCATGTGTGGAAGAAAAGTGCTTCCACAATGTGAGGTAGGAAAACCTGCAGTGAAAATCATGAGAGCTGCTGCTGTGTAAAACACAATACACAGTGGCCTGAGACCAAATTCTTCTTTTACTGAAATGCACAGCAGAAAGAGCAGAAGGCAAAAGGCAATGACCAAGAACAAGAACCATGTAGCTATTTAAAAAAGAGAAAATGCTGTAAATACTCAGCAAACAAAGCAGCAACTGAGGTGACAGAAACAGTCACAACATCTTGGGTCAGTGACCTTTCATCTGACAAAACCAGCTGAGTATTTTCGGCATTGTCTGGTTCATTTCAGATTTGTAACATCAGTGTGTTTGATGCATTTACATAAGGGTTGATGTGGGTTAAAGTTTCAAGTTGAGGAAAGGAGTGGTACAATAAATCTGCCAATGGTTTGGCAAAGAGTCAGATATTATGTGCAGTGCAGCAGATTAAGTGAATAAAAATTTACATATGAATCTGGAATCCTAGATGCATGCTGAATTGGACAGCGTCTGAACCTTTGCATCCAAGATGGAAATGTAATTGAAATGTATGTAGTAGATAAGTTTTATGTTTCTTCTTTGAATTAAATGATCACAAATGGGATATCAATGGAAATATTGCAATTGACCTTGAGCCTTGTTCCAAGAGTCTTTGCCCTGCTGTTAAGTAAGATTGCGTTAAGTAAGCAGGTGAAGAAGTGTTGGATTCAGTAATGGCTGATGAAGAGCTTGCTAATACCTGGAGTTTTAGATTTAGATTTAGAGATAGAGTGCGGAAACAGGCCCTTTGACCCACTGAGACTGCACCGACCAGCGATCCCCGCACACAAACACTATCCTACACACACACTAGGGACAATTTATTATTATACCAAGCCAATTAGCCTACGTCTTTGGAGTGTGGGAGGAAACTGAAGATCTTGGAGAAAATCCACATAGTCATGGAGAGAACATACAAACTACGCACAGACAGCACCTGTTGTCAAACTGAAGTCTCCGGCGCTGCGAGCGCTGTAAGGCAGCAACTCTACCACTGCGTCACCGTGCCACTCCTGTATAATCAACAGGAAAATGAATGAGCACTGCCATGACTAACAGCACCTTCAACATCACTTACTTCAAGCAAGAAGAGGTAATAGGTGATGTGCATGTGCTGTGTAGAGACACAGAACATCTGATACATTACACTAATTCAAGCTCTATTACACTTGGTCTTCTCCCCAAATTTATTAAAGGTAGTTCCTTGAAGACCAAACAATCTTCTCAGTATTCCTAGAGATTCTAGCCTTTATCATTCATGGCAAAATATGAGGAGTAAAATAAATGTTATGCACATTATTTTTTTTGGCAGCATGAAAGTTCTGACAAAAATAAGTTCTACATTACATCTAAAGTGCCAAACTACTTTAATCATCTCAGCATGCTGATCAGGTTTCAGATGATACAATCTCAAATGTTATTCCAGCAAATGTATTCCAACTTTTTCTACCCCCTGTCGTCACTGTGATTAGATCATACCAAGGAAATGCAAGGCAGGATTTGATCTGACCTTGGCTACTGTGGAGAAAGATCACTGACAAGCTGACTTTCATATTTGGAAGGTTGACACAAGATGCTGGAGTAACTCAGCGAGACAGGCAGCATG
Organism: Raja brachyura; assembly: GCA_963514005.1. Next base: position 103,662,394 of record OY740781.1, on the reverse strand, counting down.
ATTATTATCCATAATTATGACAATGAGATAAAACCCACATTCCTACTCAAGCTAAGAATTATATTGAGAAATGTGTGCTGTGGTTAGAACTGTTAAAGGAAAAGGACTCATTGGATTAATTGAGAACAATAAATATTTTGTGCTACTAAGGGGTTTAGTTCTAATTTTGTCTGGCATTTTTATGTATTTCAAAATAATATTTATATATACTGTATGTACACATACATTATTTTATTTTTATTTTTTAATTTTTTATTTTTTTTATTTTTATTCGAAGTAAATACATAATAAAAACATTTTGTTTGTGGTAGTCATACATTATTAATATTGTCAATATTATCAATTATTTAATAGTTCTACTTCTAGATATATTTTAATTTTTATATAGAGAGAGTAAAAAAATGCAGAAGATATAATAAAAGAGAATGGAATAATTAACAAATAATACATCATTGGAGATATGTTCGTAAATTATAAAATGTAACTCTTCATCTAATCCTTAATTCAGGTTACAGTCAGGTTCTCGTGCCAAACCAGTTTGCCCCTTCAAATAGTCAATAAATGGAGACCATATTCTGATAAAAAGTTCTTGTTTGTCCATTGAGACAAATCTTATTCTTTCCAAATGTAGGGTCTCCGACATTTCCATAATCCACATTTTAATTGTGGGGGTTATAGGACCTTTCCAAAATTTTAATATTATTTTTTTTCCCAATTATTATACTGTAGTCGATAAAGTTTCTTTGGCTTGTAGTAAATATTTGATTTTGTTCTAATATTCCTAATATTATTAGTTTTGAGTCGGGGGTCCAATTGGGTGTTGACAACTTCCGAAATTATCTTAAACAGTTCTGTCCAAAAACGATTAATTTTTATACAATTTACAAATGTATGCATTAGGTTAGCCTCTAAATGCTGACATTTTTCACAGATAGGAGATATACTTGGAAAAATTCTATTTCATTTTGTTTTTGAATAATGTAATCTATATAATACTTTAAATTGTATTAAGGAATGTCTAGCATTTAACGAACAGTGATGTATATGTTGTAAGCTTTCGTCCCAAATATCTTGCATTATTGGTTGGCCTAGTTCATTTTCCCATGATTGCCTATATATTTCCGTCATAGGTGCCTCATCGTCTAATAGAATATTATAGATACAATATTAATTTTTCTGTATTAGGGTGTTTATTCAAACATGCATCAAGAATTTTGGGAAGGTAGACACAAGATGCTGGAGTAACTCAGCAGGACAGGCAGCATGATTATTATCCATAATTATGACAATGAGATAAAACCCACCTTCCTACTCAAGCTAGTCCTGTGTATTTGATTTAGCATAATCTATACGGTGTAGATATCTAAAATAGTAATTTGAGTGAAGTCCATAAATTTGTTGTACCTGTAACTCCTGGAATTAAAGGAATATGCCTTTCCTATACAGATGACCAATCTTTTTAATTCCATGATTTTTCCATTGTAGAAAACCTTTATCCAACATTGAAGGTTTAAATGCAGGGTTGTTTACAATGGGAAGAAGTAGTGATAGATTTAAGATTTAAAGTATTTTTCAATTGTTTCCAAATTCGTATACCACTGTATATTATAGGGTTTTAGGTTGTTTTGCTTAATTTAGTGGTAACAAACAAAATCGATCCAAATTTCAAAGGGTAAACAGTCTTCCTTTTCCATTTTTAACCAATCTGGTTGCTGGTCCAATTCTTCCAAACAGAAGTTCATATTTTTAATGTTTACTGCCCAGAAATAGAGCATGAAATTCGGTAGAGCTAAACCTCCATTTATTTTTGATTTACATAAGTGCTTTTGATTTATTTTATGATTCTTATAATTCCAGATAAAATTAGTGACTATAGAGTCTACCTTTTTTAAAAAAGTTTTTGGAAGATATATCGGGATTGATTGAAAAAGGTACAATAAAGGTTCAATCGGGATTGATTGAAAAAGATATAATAAAGATCCAATAATAAGTACAAAATCATTTTTATTGCATTAATTCTACCAAACATTGAGATAGGTAGTGTTTTCCAATATTGAATATTCTTATGCAATTTGTTCAATAAAGGTGGAAAGTTTAGTTTAAATAAAAAAATATGTCTTTGTTACATAAATACCAAGATATTTAACATTTTCATTAACTATTTTGAAGGGAGATTGTTGTAATATATGTGGATTAATTTCCATTATTGGCATGATTTCACTTTTATTCCAGTTAATTCTGTATCCCGAGAACGAGCCAAATTGAGTTATTAAATTTAATAGGTTTGGGATATTAATTCAGGTTTTGTAATGTAGATTAATACATTGTCTGCATATAAATACATTTTATTCTCAGTGTCTTTAGTATTATACCTGTATATTTCAGGATGGGACATAACACTTTCTGCTAGTCGCTCTATTGCGAGTGCGAATAGTAACAGGGATAACCGGCATCCTTGTCTACAGCCTCTAGATGAATTAAATTTAGCTGATAACACTTGGTTTGTTGATATTCTAGCCATTGGATTAGTATATAAAAGTTTTACCCATGTAATAAACCTCGCCCAATTAAAACATTTCCATGACCGAGAATAAATAGGGCCATTCCACCTGGTCAAATGCTTTCTCAGCATCTAACAAAATAATTGCTAGATCTTTGTTAATACTTCTCTTTGAGTATATAATATTGAATAATCATATCAGGTTATAGGAAGAGTATGTTTTTGTTCTGAAGTTTCTTCAAGCTGGTTGGGCCTGATCATAAATAGATCAACAATCAAACGAGAGGCCTGAAACTGTGAAATAGCAAAGAGCACAGTTCAATAGTGCTCCAGCAATGTTAACAGTTAGTGGATGTAAATAGTTCAGGCAAGCTTCGGGATAAAAGAACAGAAAGCTAACAGTCCAACCATGAAGTGATGTTGAGAAACAACTGGCATAAGTAAAAGTTGTTAAGCCTGATTTACCTGGTGCTCAGAGTCAAAGTAAATGCCATTGGAGGGATATTAGGAAGGATGATATGTCTTGAAATGAGAACTTCAAATGACTTCAGGTTGGTTAATGGATTGGGAATTATATATAATTTAAGTTGAATCGGATGACCCAATTAGAAGATAGCAATTGTAAATGTCCTTGAGTCTTTGCAGAGGAACACATGTTAAATCTTGTACTTCTTTTACTTAGTTGGAGAGAAGCACTATTGTACAGGCTTTTGTTTCCAATCTATTTTGTGATGTGAATTTCTCGAGATGGAATGGTCTTTTTTTTGTTGAATTGACTTAGTTGTTTTTTGGGTTTCCCCCACGTTGTATCATTCAGTAGTCTGCCTGCTTTAGAAATATACCCCCCTTTAACCCATTCCACACAAGCTATTTATTAGCATTATCTATGTTGCAGTCATTTCATAAACTTGAAGAATATTACTGCACGAAAACATAGGGGTGACCCAAGGATATCAATCAGTAATGACATTTTTAAAGATAAAATGTTCTCTTGGCACAGCAGCATCTTCAACCCCAGGTTTATTCTCCAACGTCTTTCTTAATAAATACATTTCAAAATCTATTTTCCATGAAAACTCAAAATTGCCTGATGTGCCATTCATATCTATTCCCGTTATTTTCCGATATAATGGGCCACTGCATCACAAGGAAAATATGGTTCAAGATGTTTTGTGAAGTTTGACCTAATATAATTTAAACATATGAATATCATGTTTCTGAAGTTTCAATGTATCACATTACATATAGCAAAATCTTGTTGAAACAGATCCATATTTTACAATATTAAACAAAGGAATGAGATAGACGACATGATTTCAAGTGCAGATAATAAAATTAACAGTGTAATTTGTTCTTTAATAGATAAAAATCCCTATTGCAGACATTGAAGTCTGCAAACTTGTGCTGCAATGTTACGCCCATTAATTAACATTGTATTGAACTCCAAAATGACAATTTTGATTAGAGATACAGCATGGAGACAGGGCCTTTAACTCACCAGGTGGAATGGCCCTATTTGGTACCCAAACGGGGCATCGAAGGATGAGAAACTGAAGCGAAGAAGTGGAAGCCAATATATCGAACGGAAACAACGCCGAAAAGCCAAATAAGCGAACGGAAATAAGGCTGTAAAGCCAAACAACAGACATGGTGTCTCCGGGGATGGGATTTGTCCGAGGCCTTGTCAGCAATTGGTCCAGACCCACGTCCATCACATCACTGGCCGGGGGAGATGGGAGGCTGGGGGGGGGGGGAGATTCTTAATTTTCCTTCATCACTTTTGGACTGCCAAAGATCATAGAGCGGATTATTTTTATGAGCATTGATTTACCACTGTGCTTTGGGTTAAGAGGCTGGAATCTCTCTCTCTCCCTCCCTCCCTCCCTCTTTCCTTCCTCTAGGATGGGAGAGGTGGAGTGTTTGCTGTCCATATTCTTTCTGTAAGAACAGTCGATTTACTGCCATTGTTTATGTATCTCCCGTAACCTGTTTCAGTTCAGATGCTTACCAAATCGCATATGAAAAACACGATTAAAGCTCCTTCTACCTCATCAGGATTTGGATTCAGATCCTAGTTACTCATTGTTTATTCTTCACAACATCCCTGTTTCTTTTGACAACCACTTAAAGTCTATGGTCTCCAGTTTTCAAGTCCAGTTTATTTTCGGATGCGCAAGTGTATTGAGGCACAGGAACAATGAAAAACTTGCTTGCAGCAACATCGCAGGCACACATAGACAACACACAAAAACATAAATTATACATAATTATACACAGTTACATAATTTCATACAACGCCTCCACGGGGTCTATATTCCACAGAGATACAAAGAGTACTTGTGTATAGATACAAAATACTGGAGTAACTCAGCGAGACAGGCAGCGACTCTGGAGAGAAGGAATGGGTGACATTTCGGGTTGAGACCCTTCTTCAGACTGAACTGAACTCTCGTCGGTAAGAGTACTTGTGATTATCTGAAGAGGGGTCTCTGCCTGAAACATCACCCATTCCTTCTATCCAGAGATGCTGCCTGCCCCGCTGAGTTACTCCAGCTTTTTGTGTCTATCTTCAATTTCAGAGTTAAATAAAAAACACAGAGTGCTGGAGGAACTCAGCGGGCTAGGTGGCATCTGTGGACGGAATGTATTGGGAGTTGTTTCGGGCCAGGGTTCTTCTTCAATAGGAAGGAACTACAGATGCAGTTGGCTTTCCAAAACGCCAAATGATTCTGGGAATGCCAAGAGAGAGAGAGAGAGAGACAGACAGACAGACAGACAGACAGACAGACAGACAGACAGACAGACAGACAGACAGACAGACACAGACAGACAGACAGACAGACAGACAGATGAGAGAGAGGTGGCGGGGAGGGAGAGAGGAAGGGGAGAGAGTGATAGAGAGTGAGAAAGAACAAGAGAGAGAGATAGAGAGATTCCAGCCTCTTACCCGAAGCACCGTGGTAGATCAATGCTTACAAAAATAATCAGTTCTATGATCTTTGGCAGTGACTCCAAGCTGCTGCGATCCAATCACATGGGGTTTTATTTTGTATTCAAGAAAGTCCAAAAGGAAGGAAAATTAAAAACCCCCGCCCCCAATCCTGTCTACCCCGGCCAGTGATGTGATGGACGCGGGGGTCTGGACCAATCGCTGACAAGGTCTCGGACAAATCCCGTAACCAAAGATGTCATGTCCGTTATTTGGCTTTTTGCCGTTGTGTCCTTTCAGTTATTTGGCTTTTCAGCGTAGTTTCCGTTCTGTTATTTGGCTTTTCGGCGTAGTTTCGGTTTGGTTATTTGGTTTTTCGGTGTAGTTTCGGTTTGGTTATTTGGCTTTTCACCCTTGTTTCCATTCGGTATCTTGGCTTCCACTTCTTCGCTTCGGCTTCTTGTCCTTCGACGCCCCGTCCGCACAGGGAATCCACATCGACCAATGATCACCCGTAAACTAGTTCTATCCTTCACACTGGGAACAATTTACAGCAGCCAATTAGTCAACAAGCCTGCACTTCTTTGGAATGTGGGAGGATATGGGAGCACCCAAAGAAAGCCCTTGCAGTCACAGGGAGAATGTGCAAACTCTGTATAGAGAGCACTCATTGTCAGGATTGAACCTGGGTCTCTGGTGCTGTAAGTCAGTAGCTCTACCACTGTGCCAATTTAATAGGAACCTGAGGGGCAACTTTTTTTACTCAGAGGGTGGTGGATATATGGAAAAAGCTGCCAGAGGAGATAACTTAATAACTAGAGTAACTCAGCGGTCAGGCAGTATCTCTGGATGGTCAAGTTGGAACCCATGTTCAGACTGTGCAGGAGGGGAATGGAAGCTGTTAGAGAGGAGGGGCAGGACAAAGCCAGAAAGGTAATAGGTTGAAGGTAGACACAAAATGCTGGAGTAACTCAGCGGTCAGGCAGCATCTCTGGAGCGAAGGAATGGGTTCCTTCTCTCCAACCCATTGCATCTCTCCAGAGATGCTGCTTGATCCACTGAGTTACTCCAGCATTTTGTGTCTCCCTTCGATTTAAACCAGCATTTGCAGTTCCTTCCTACACACTCGGTAATAAGTTGACACACGTGAGTGGGTGGGGGTTGATACGCAGATAGTGGACAGAGTTGAAGAGATAGGTGTAAGAACATTGGATTGAAGAGGTGAGAATTGTGAAGCTAGTAGAAAGAATGTAGGTGGAATGCGATAGAGGAGAGAGGAGAAATAGATGCAAGTACAGTTGCGGGACAGCAGGGGGGGGGGGGGAGATGGGGTGGGGGATGAAGGGATAGGGAGTTGGCTTAACAGTCACCTAAAATTGGAGAATTCGATGTTCATACCATTGGGTTGTAGACTACCCAAGCGAAATGTAAGTTGTTCCTCCAGTTTGTGTGTTCCTCCATTACTCTCTAGCAATGAAAAGGTTGGTATGGAAATGGGATGAGGAGTTAAAAATGGTTAGCAACTGGGAGAACCGGTAGGCCTTGGCGGACCAAGCACAAGTGTATGGCGAAACAGTCGCCAAGTCTACGCTTGGTACATCTCTTCCCAGTCCCATTCCAGTACTTTGTATAATTGTTTCTTTAGAGGCCACCACCAGTGACTGCCCTAGTGCCATTGCGAGCCATGACCTGAGTAATGTTAGTCCTCATGATAAACGGCCCTGACTCCTTTGTACAGGATATGGCAGGCATTCAGAGCTACTCTTTCCAGTTAGATTGTACTGCCTCTAGTTATGAGTCACTTTATGCTGCAAAAGGGCGGCAAGTGTCTCAGTGTGTCTATTTGAGTGATGTGCTGTCACAATTGAGCAGTTGGCAGTGTGAGAAAGCTGTGAAATGTGGGAGTAAAGCTTGCAGCAGTGTTAATTGTCTGAGGGGGTAGAGCAGCAAGTAAACATTTGACAGGAGCCCTGACTGATGGAGGCTGCTGGTAGGCAAGGATGATTGATCGGTGCCTGAGAGGATTGCTGAAGTTGATAGGATTCAGTATTTGAAATTACAGTCACAGATCTTTAACACTTCCTGAGATATTGGAACATCTTCTGGTATTGCCTTCAAATATGTGGAGCTCCAGGGTATCTTCTCCTAATGTCTTCGGGAAAGTTTAAAAAAAACGACATTTCTCCTACTTTCTAAGTTTACACTTTGAAGCACACTCTCTTCAAATTGTTTAATCTTCCACTCTTCCCAGATCAAATTTGTTTTCTGCATGACTTCCCGCACATTACTCTTCTACAATGTACCGGTACATAAACTAGTCCATCTCTTTGAATTGTGTATTGTTGATGTCCTTACTATTTGTTTTCCTTTTGTTTTGTTTCATTCAGCTTATATGTTTTGTAATCTGCTTACTAAATTTTGTAAGGCATCCTTGCGAGTCCTTGAAAGGCGCCCATAAGTATAATGTATAATAATAATAATAATAATAATAATAATAATAATAATAAGAAGAAGAAGAAGAATAAGAAGAAGAATAATCCTAAGGCAGAGCAAGCTGGCTTTGTGATTAAACAACACTGACAAAGCAAGATGTTTCAATGCAATGCATTTTGAGACCTTAGTTCTATAAATTCTAGGGTAGTTATGGAGAAGGATAAGAATGATCATTGGGCAAAAGTGCTAAATTGGGGGGGGGCTAATTACAACACAATTAGTCAGGAACAGGTAAGAGTAGATTGGGAGTGGCTAGAGTAATTGAGTCTTACATCGTGGAAACAGGCCATTCGGCCCAACTTATCCACACCGGCCACCACGTTCCATCTACACAAGTCCCATCTGCTTGCATTTGGCCCATATCCCTCCAAACCTATCTTATCGATGTATGGAGGTAAATACACATCTAACATGTTGGAATCTTTTAAATACTAATTGTTTAGATTTCAGATCCAGCACTTTCATGTGAGGATGGTAAGGTTCAAGAACCTTGTTAGAAAGTCTGCCCCTATTGTTGCCTTGTATTGGTTACTGAACTTTTTGTTTACGTACTGGTTCATCAGTGAGGTCTTTCCTACACCCGAATCTCCAAAGATTATGACTTACAGCAAGCCTTTCTTTCTGGACATCTTCAAGATACAGTACCTGTATAGAAACATAGAAACATAGAAATTAGGTGCAGGAGTAGGCCATTCGGCCCTTCGAGCCTGCACCGCCATTCAATATGATCATGGCTGATCATCCAACTCAGTATCCTGTACCTGCCTTCTCTCCATACCCCCTGATCCCTTTAGCCACAAAGGCCACATCTAACTCCCTCTTAAATGTAAATTAAGTATATTGTTGTTTAATCAAAAAAAAAGAAGGGAAGTACATAAGTGAGTCACAGCCCATGAGGTATATAAAGGAAGCAGAAAAGAATTTATACACGCTACACCACAAGAAAGAGATGATTAAGGTAGAGTGGGTGCAGGAATGAATCACAAGATTTGGAGATCTTGAGTCATAAGAAGAGATTGGATAATCTAGGTTTGTTTTTCGTTAAGAAGGGGAGCAGAGAAGTGACATGATAGAGGGGTAAAATAATGGGAGGCATAGACAGGGTAGAGGACACAAAGTAACTCAGCTGCTCAAGTAGCCTCTCCAGAGGGCATGGATAAAGCGATGTTTCGGGTTGGAACTCTTCAGATTGAATTATGCCAGCATTTTGTGTTCTATACCAGATTCCAGCACCAGAAGTAGTATTTGTGTTTGCATAGATAGGCTAGATAGTTATGTAGGAGTTTCCCATGTAGAAGTTTTTTAAACTATAGGACATTGTTTAAGATGAGAGGAAGGGGATGTTAAGGGAATAAAGAGTAAAACTTTCACACAATGATAGTTGGTATCTGTCAGAGGTGGAGATGGAGGCCTGCATGGTAATGAACATTTAAGCTTTTTAAATTATTTATTTGAAATTTAAGGATATGAATGAGCAGGGATTGGAGGGGTAAGGAACTAACACTGGCAAATGTAGACACAAAAAGCTGGAGTAACTCAGTGGGACAGGCAGCATCTCTGGAGAGAAGGATTGGGTGAAACGTCACCCACTCCATCTCTCCAGAGATGCTGCTTGTCCCTCTGAGTTATACCAGCTTTTTGTGTCTATCTTCTGTTTAAACCAGCATCTGCAGTTCCTTCCTACACACGAGCTAATGTGATTAGTATTGACAGGCATGGTGGTTAGAAAATACTTGGTGGGCTGAAGTGCCTATTTCAATTACCCTAAAGCTGGAGGCCCATGAAACATCATTGGTAAGTCTGAATAATGTGAATCTCAAGGCATTTTATAAGTATATTAGGAGCAGGACAGTAGTGAGAGAAGAGTAGAACAACTCAAGGACGAAGGAGGGGTATTATAGGCCAAAGAGATCTTAGGGTACAAGTGTACACCTTTCAGCAAGTGGCAACACAAGTAAATAGGGTGGTAAAGAAAGGAAAAGGCATGTTTGCCTTAATTAGTCAGAGCTTTGAGTAAAACAGTTGGCAAGTCATATTGCAACTGTTTAAAACTTTAGTTTGCCCATATTTGGAGTACTATGTGCAGTTATAGTCCCCACACTATAGGAAGGATGTGCATGCTTTGGAGAGGGTGCTCAACAGATTCACTATATGTTATGCAAATTATAATGTATTAACTGTAAAGAGACGCAAGACAAACTTGGATACTTTTCAGAAGTGTCAGAAGCTGAGGGATGACCTCAAACAAATATTTAACATGATGAGAGGCATAGATAGGGTGGTCAGTCTTTATTTCAGTGTGGAAATGTCAAATACTAAAAGAGATAGGTTTAAGTTGAGAGGGAAAATGTTTTAAAGAAAATGTTTAGTTTAGTTTTGTTTAGAGATTCAGTGCGGAAACGGCCCTTCGATCACCGAGTCCACACCAACCAGTGAACCCCACACATTTATGCTACCCTAGACATACTAGGGACAATTTTACATTTATACCAAGCCAATTAATCCACACACCTTAATGTCTTTGGAGTACGGGAAGAAACCGAAGATCTCAGAGAAACCCCATGCAGGTCACGGGGAAAACGTACAAACTCTGTACAAACATGCTCCCATAGGCTGGTTCAAACCCGGGTCTCTGGCGCTGTAAGGCAGTAGCTCTACTGGTATGGTACCGTGTCGCCCTGTTTTGTGTGAGCCACGTCTTTTTACACAAAAAGTGGTAGGTCTCTGTAACGCCTTGCCAGTGATGGTGGTGAAAGCAGATGTGACAGTAAAGTTTCCGAGGCATTTAGCCAGACATATGAACAAGCAAGGAGGGATGGAGGGAGATCGACCATGCTCAGGTAGATGGGATTTGATTATATTGGCATCTTGCAAAGAAAGCACAACAGAAGATGTATTTCCTACGGCAGCTGAAGAAGCACAATCTGCCACAGGCAATGATGTTCCAATTCTACACGGCCATCGTAGAGTCTGTTCTCACCTTCTCCAGCATGGTCTGGTTTGGTTCAGCCACCAAACACGACACCTGGAGGCTCCAGCGAATTGTCTGATCAGCTGAGAAGGTTGTTGGCTGCAGGCTGCCCTCCAGTGATGAACTGTACACTGCAAGGGCCAGGAAGCGAGTAGGTAAGATTATCTTTGACCCCTCTCACCCTGACCACAAACTCTTTCAATCACTTCCCTGTGGAAGGCGACTCCGGAATGTCAAAGCTGCCACAGCCAGACATAAGAACAGCTTTTTTTACCCCACGAATAGTAGCTCTACTCAAAAGCCAAAAACCTGTAGCCTCCTTTTGCTCTGGCGTTTTCTTTGGTTCACATGTTTGATCAATAGTGTTTTATTATTAGTGTTTGGTGTTTTATGTATCATTCACCGTATGTTATGTTGTCACTTGTGGGTGGAACACGGAGGAAAATTCCTTCTATGTGAATACTTGGCCAACAAACATATTCATTCATTCATTTATTCATTGTTACATGTGGTTGTGGTGGGCTGAAAGGTCTGTTCCTGTGCTGTATCTATCTTCTACGAAACATTGACCATTCAACAGTGCGAATAGCACAGAATGGATATTGAAATCATTTATGTGTGTAAAAAACACAAAGATGACCTGCTCTCTACAAAGTTGTTGATGAAAGTGGGTTAATCAAACATCTCTATCGATGCTCCCACTTTTCCATGTATTGAATTGAGCTTCAACTGAATGTAAACCAAGACATGTAATGCATGATTCAGCTTAAAAGCAAAACATTTATTGATGGGACAGGCAGGGAGAGATAAAAGAGACAACAAGAAAAACCTAAATAGCTTTGTTTAAATATCAAATACTAAATTCTGAATGAAATTAACTATGCATAAAATAAAAACATATGGCGTAGAAAATACAGGTTTTATGAACAGGTACTTTGGATCTGTCTTCACTAAGGAGGACACAAACAATCTTCCTGATATAGTAGTGGCCAGAGGATCTGGGGTGACAGAGGAACTGAAGGAAATCCACATTAGGCAGGAAATTGTGTTGGGTAGACTGATGGTACTGAAGGCTGATAAATCCCCAGGGCCTGATGGTCTGCATCCCAGGGTACATAAGGAAGTGGCTCTAGAAATCGTGGATGCATTGGTGATAATTTTCCAATGTTCTATAGACTCGGGGTCAGTTACTGTGGATTGGACGGTATTCCACTTTTTAAGAAAGGCGGGACAGAGAAAACAGGGAATTATAGACCACTTAGCCTGACATCGGTGGTGGGGAAGATGCTGGAGTCAATTATAAAAGATGAGATAGCTGAACATTTGGATAGCTGTAACAGGATCGGTCCGAGTCAGCATGGATATACAAATGGGAAATGATGCTTGACTAATCTTCTGGAATTTTTTGAAAATGTAACTAGGATAATGGACAAGGGAGAGCCAGTGGATGTAGTGTACCTGGACTTTCATAAAGCATTTGATAAGGTCCCACATAGGAGATTAGTGGGCAGAATTAGGGCACATGGTATTGGGGGTAGAGTGCTGACATGGATAGAGAAGTGATTGGCAGACATAGAAACATAGAAATTAGGTGCAGGAGTAGGCCATTCGGCCCTTCGAGCCTGCACCGCCATTCAATATGATCATGGCTGATCATCCAACTCAGTATCCCGTACCTGCCTTCTCTCCATACCCTCTGATCCCCCTAGCCACAAGGGCCACATCTAACTCCCTCTTAAATATAGCCAATGAACAGACAGGAAACAAAGAGTAGGGATTAACATGTCCCTTTCAGAGGCAGTGACTGGGACCGCAGCTATTTACAATATACATCAATGATTTAGATGAAGGGATTCAAAGTAACATTAGCACATTTGCAGATGACACAAAGCTGGGTGGCAGTGTGAACTGTGAGGAGGATGCTATGAGAATGCAGGGTGACTTGGACAGATTGGGGGAGTGGGCAGATGCATGGCAGATGAAGTTTAATGCGGATAAATGTGAGGTTATCCACTTTGGTAGCAAAAACAGGAAGGCAGATTACTATCTAAATGGCGTCAAGTTAGGAAAAGGGAAAGTACAACTGAATCTGGGATCCTTGTACATCAGTCTATGAAAGTAAGCATGCAGGTACAGCAAGCAGTGTTAGCAGCAAATGGCATGTACAGCAGCAAATGGTGTGTTGGCCTTTATAACATGAGGAATCGAATATAGGAGCAAAGAGTCCTTCTGCAGTTGTACAGAGCCCTAGTGAGACCACACCTGGAGTATTGTGTGCAGTTTTGGTCCCCTAATTTGAGGAAGGACATTATTGCTATTGAGGGAGTGCAGCGTAGGTTTACAAGGTTAATCCCGGGATGGTGGGATATCATATGCTGAGAGAATGGAGCAGCTGGGGATCTCATTGAAACATGAGATCCCCAGCTCATTAAGGGCTTGGACACACTGGAGGCAGGAAACATGTTCCCGATGTTAGAGGAGTCAGAACCAGGGACCGCAGTTTAAGAATAAGGAGTAATCAATTTAGAACGGAGACACTTTTTCTCACATAAAAGCATCCAGAGAACCTGCTTCAGAGGGAGTTGGAGGCAGGTTCTCTGGATGCTTTCAAGATAGGGCTCTTAAAAATAGCGGATATGGGGAGAAGGCAGGAACGGGGTACTGATTGGGGATGATCAGCCATTATCACATTGAATGGCGCTGCTGGCTCGAAGGGCCAAATGGCCTACTCCTGCACCTATTCACTATTGTCTATTGTCTTTAAACATTCACGTATTTCTGAAAATGTGAGCTCAAATGTTTTAGGCCAGCAGGAAAACTCCATATTTTCTGCATTTAACTGCTTGTGCTTATTCTAGTAGGTGCTCTCCAATTTATCGCAATTGTGCAGAGCCAGTAACAGAACAATTTAATTTTCTGTAATGTTATAAATACAACACGATACGGTATGATAGAGCTTTATTTATCCCAAGAGGGAAATAGGCCTGCCAACATAAAATACAAGATATAAGAAACGTGAAATTAAAGTGACCAGTGGAAAGGATTGGGGATGTGCAAAGATTGGGGGATGGGGACGACTCTGCCTGCCCCACGACATTAGAGGGAGAATGCTCCAAATGGAATAATTATATATTTTTTAATTAGTGATTTATTTTGTTGGTCAAAACTATAAAATGGGAGGTTCTTTATCAGAAGAAATGAACTAATTTCCAATTCTAGCATCCAACACTTCCAGATGAGTTATAGCTCAATCATTTTTGCAGATTTCCCCCTTCCATCTAAGTTCCAATTTATGCCCATTGTTCAGTTTTATTTGTCAATAGTATTTATATATAACCTCTCACACTGTGGCCTGGAAGAATAGGAGCTGGGGACAAAGCTGCTTTTATAAAGTTTGGAAAGCTTACTTGTTCCCTCTAGAAGTCACAAATTAAGGAATTCCTCAATTGTATTCGGCTGGGTCACCAGCTCGTAGTGGTCATTGCTCAAAGTTCAGTGCAAAAGTGGTATCAATGATTTTTCATTTTCAATGGATCTATCTAGTATGGAACTGTCCAACAGTGATCCCCGAGGAGCATTTTGGTGAGCATTATTACGATAACCATCCAATCTGAAGTGCAAAGAAAGTGTTTCTTGGAATTGAAAGATCACCACCTAATTTGCAAATTTTTTGTTTTATTTCCGATTTGAGCATTTTCAGTTTTATTTGCTTTTCAATAACCATTGTGAGTGGGTCATTGTCCAATGTTTCTTCCAGGTAGTGCATCTAACCTGTGATTTTGTTTAGTTTATTGTCAAGTATACCGAGGTACAGTGAAAAGCTTTTGTTTGCATGCTATCCGGTCAGTGCAAAGACTATACATCAAGTCATCCACCAGCCCAGGTAAAAGATAAAGGGTACAACATTCTGTGCAAAATTAAAGACTGATTAAAGATAGTTCAAAGGTTTCCAATGAGGAAGATAGGAGGTCAAGACCGTACTCTAACTGATGAGAGGACCTGATAACGGCTGGGAAGAAACACTTACCAAATCCAGATTTATGCCTATTATGACACTTTCAAATTTCCTAGTATAATTTGTGCAAGTAAATGTAATCCCAGAAAGAGGAACAGATATTCCAATGAAAGATCTTTTTTAAAGCCATTTAAGAAACAAATCTAAATTCCACTTAATAATTAATTTTGATTGTCACTCTTGCTGCTCTCTGTTTTAAAATAATCTCATAATATTTTATAATAGAAAGATACATTTTCTAGCATGATTTCAGTTGAAATATCTTAAAACAGAGTATAATGTAACTAAAATGTACCAGCTGGATATATTCGGTAATTACACATAGGAATTGGAAATAGGTAACAAATTTAACACTGATTCAACGCAAAGGATTTGAGTGTTAATAATATACTTAGGTCCTAAAAATGCTGGTAAAATGAGGTGGCTTAATGTGCGTACCAGAAAAAATGCCGTTCCTGTGATATGAGGTGAGCAAAAACTCCACTGTGGGTATCAGCCTGACACAGCAGTTAAATTACCAGACACACAATACTGCAGGCCTAGACTGGAAATGCAAGTTCAGATTTCCACCACAGGAGTTGTGGAATTTAACTACAGATTAAAAATCTGGAAATGGCTGGTTGTGATAATTATGATCACGGCATTACTGATTGTCTTAAAACCCCTTCTTTTTCACCACTGCTCCAAGACAGAAAATCTACCATCAGGGCTTGGCCTGGCCTATGTGGGACTCCAGACATTCAGCTGTGTGGTAGACTCTTACTTGATTGAGTAAGCCATTCTACTCAAGAAGCAAATAACTGCTGGTATCACAAGGTTTTTTTAAAAAAAGTGAATCACCACAAATTGCTGGACAATTTTATAAACTTTACAGTTAGCTTTATGGCTTTTAATGACATAAAAAGTCATAGTCATACAGCACGTAATTAGATGCTTCAGCCCAATTCATCTATGATGACCATGATACCCCATCCATGCGAGCTCCATTTGCCCATATTTGGCCCATATGCCTCTAAACCCTCCCTATTCATGTACCTGTCCAAATATTTTTTGAAATGCTGTTATAGTAACTGCCTTATGTACCTCCTCTGGCTGCTCATTCCATATTCCCACCATCTTCCGTATGAAAAACATGCCCTTCAGATTCCTATTAAATCTTTCCCCTCCCACCTTATGCTATTGCCGTTAGTTCTTGAGTCCCATACCCTGGGGAAAAGGACTGTGAGTTCACCCTATCTACCCCCCTTGTTATTTTATATACATCTATAATATCATCCCTCAAGTGCTTCACAGAATAAAGTCCCCGCCCCTTCAATCTCTCCCTATGACTCATCACATTGTGCCCTAACACCAACCTCCGAAATCTTCTGTGCATCCTTTCCAGCTTTATGGCATATTTCCTACATCAGGGTAATCAAAACTGAGAACAATATTCCAAGTGCGGCCTCACCAATGTCTTGTACAATTGTAACATAATGTCCCAACTTTTCTGCTCAATTCCCTGAAAGTTAATATGCTAAATGTTCTTGATAATTCAGATTTATTTAAATTTAAACAAATGGTAGCTGAAACTTGTAAACCATGATATAATAAAATGTTATTGGAGGAAATATTTATCATAAATATCCTTGTCAAATTACTAACTACAATGGTTAATTTACTTGTATATTTTAGTGAAAGGCTCATCTACACTAAATGCAGTTCACAAAATTCAGAAAACGTTATAATTTAAAATACTCGGATGAACTGTTACTTTTAAGTATTGGATTTTATTCATACATTAAAAAGGCATCAAAATGACCATTGATCAAAATGCACAAATTAACAAATTTCCATGTAGTCTGCAAATGGGATAAACATTTGTCTGTTACGGCATTGCTAAATGTTATTTTACTGTTCATACTCCAGTCCCATCAGGTTATGAGCAATGGATGATAAAGAAAGCAAAATCAGGAACACTGATTGCCATTGAGGGCCAACAAAATTATTACATTGATTGGACAAGGTGAGGCAAGGTGATGAGTAAAGGGCCTGTCACACCAGCATGCAACTCTATGCGATGAACGCGATCAAACTAGAAGCGGGTGCCGCGCGGAGGTCGGGTGATCCCTGTACAGGGCCGTTCCCACCAGCATGCGGCAAGCGCAACCAAACCGGCAGTAGGGACCGCGCGGAGGTCGGGCGAGTGGCGCAACGCGGCGCAAAGTGAGGCGAACTTGGAGCGAAGTCTAAGGTAAGTTCGCCAGGACAGAGAGGGGCACACAGAGAGGGGCACCGAGGCACACAGGCACACACACGCACAGGCGCACACGCGCACACACACAGGCGCACACGCGCACACACACAGGCGCGCCCACACACACAGGCGCGCCCACACACACAGGCGCGCCCACACACACAGGCGCGCCCACACACACAGGCGCGCCCACACACACAGGCGCGCCCACACACACAGGCGCGCCCACACACACAGGCGCGCCCACACACACAGGCGCGCCCACACACACAGGCGCGCCCACACACACAGGCGCGCCCACACACACAGGCGCGCCCACACACACAGGCGCGCCCACACACACAGGCGCGCCCACACACACAGGCGCGCCCACACACACAGGCGCGCCCACACACACACAGGCGCCCACACACACACAGGCGCCCACACACACACAGGCGCCCACACACACACAGGCGCCCACACACACACAGGCGCCCACACACACAGGCGCCCCCACACACAGGCGCCCACACACAGGCGCCCACACACAGGCGCCCACACACAGGCGCCCACACACAGGCGCCCACACACAGGCGCCCACACACAGGCGCCCACACACAGGCGCCCACACACAGGCGCCCACACACAGGCGCCCACACACAGGCGCCCACACACAGGCGCCCACACACAGGCGCCCACACACAGGCGCACACACACAGGCGCACACACACAGGCGCACACACACAGGCGCACACACACAGGCGCACACACACAGGCGCACACACACAGGCGCACACACACAGGCGCACACACACAGGCGCACACACACAGGCGCACACACACAGGCGCACACACACAGGCGCACACACACAGGCGCACACACACACAGGCACGACGTCGAGGCGGTGTGTAATGTGTCGAGGCGACTGCAAGCCTTTGCCGCGCGGAAATTTTGGACATAGTAAGTTTTTCGGAGCCCCGCGCGGTGTCGGGGCGAACTCGGGACGAACTCCGCACAATTCCGCACGACTCCGGCGATCGAAGTGGCACCGGCCCTGCGACGCCGGACGGCTCAAGCGACTACCTTAGGTCGCGCTAATCGCATAGAGTTGCATGCTGGTGGGACAGGCCCTTAAGCAATTATTATTGCAAAGTAAGATTACCTTATATTGTGAGAGACCAATGTGCATCATTTTGTATTGTTTCAGCAACATTTGATCATTTTAATGCTGTTGTTTAGTCACTTATAAATGTAAAAAGCTTAATCATTCAGATTTAACAATAGTTCAAACCAACCGCCGCCAGCTGCAGTGCGTCGATTGAATTGTGTCAACCTTGCAGGATTTATTTGGCAGCCTATCCCAAAACCTCAGCTTATAACACCTTGAAGGTTCAGGGCATCAAACATATGGAAATACCACTACGTTCAAGCTATTCAACAAGTCCTAGATAATTCTGAATTGTAAATATACCTCCAATCCTTCACTATCAATGGGTCTAAAGTCTGGAGCTTCCTACACAACAGTAACAAGGGAATAGCTTCAGCACAATGATTATAGCCATTCCAGAGTGGAGCTTACTACCAAGCACATAAGGCCAATTAAGAATGGACAATCATTCTTTATTTTCACTTGTGGATTCTGACTGATTGAAGGGAGTCCTAGTATATAAAACTATGAAAGGCAGAAGTCAGGTAGACAGTCAGAGCTTTTTTTAATAGAGTGGACATGTCAAAGACTAGAATGCATGTCATAAGGCAGATTATAATGTTTCCAATCACATCTTGGGTCTGAGATGTCAAAAAGGAATAATGGATCATGCAGATTGATGAAAATATTGGTCATCATCTTAATTTGATCTATTTCATTCTGCAGCAGGAACAATCGATTGCTGGATATAAACAGGTATTGCAAGAAAGATCAAGGCCAAAGGAGTTTCTTGTATTCATTAATTCATGATTATGACTATCACCAGAAAAGTTCACATATATTACCCATCTGAAATTGGCCTACTTGGGTAAAGACAGTAGATTTATCTCCCACAGAACATGACATAATAAAAGAAAAGACATAAAATGCTGGAGTAACTCAGCGAGTCAGGCAGCATCCCTGGAGAACATGGACAGGTGACTTTGAGTTGGGACCCTTTTTCAGACCTGAAACGTCACCTAGGTGACAGAATAAAATGTTATTTTCCAGCAATCTCACAATCACAATCACAATAATACTTTATTAGCCAAGTATGTTTTGCGACATACAAGGAATTTCATTTGCCAAGTCAGTCATACAAATAAAAAGAAATGGAACACACAAAATACATTTTAACATAAACATCCACCACAGTGACTCATTCACATTCCTCACTATGATGGAAGGCGAAAAAAAAGTTCAAATCACTTCCCTTCTATGTTCTCTCGCGGTCAGGGGCCTCAAGCCCTCCATTGACAGGACGATCTTGACTCACGTAGCCAGTGGCGTTTGGGCCCTCTGCATCAGGACGATCAGCTCCTGCATTGGGGGAGGGGGGATGGCAGCTCCCCTGCGCCAGGCGATCGAACCCCAAGTCGGGGCTGGTCGAGCCTCTGTCATTGGAGCGCACGACTAGCCTCTCCCGAGTTTGCGAGCTCTTGATGTAAAGTTCTCAAGCTGCGGTTGGAGCCGCAAGGGATCAACTCCAATGGTAAGTTCCCCCCCCACACCACATAAAACAAAGTGGAGAACATTTACACTGACTTTCAAAACGCACTAAAAATAAAAAATAGACAAAAAAACAGACATACTGTTGGCGGGACTGCCAATCATGCAGCGCCTCTGGGGGATATCTGATAGTTTCTTGACACTGATATTGACATTTGATTCCAGATTTTCCTGACATGGCAGGCTGTGACTCAGGTCCCTAGGTCATAGTCTGGGCCTCTTTGTTATTAATCCAACTACAGGGCATTTTCATTACCAAAATCTCAACCTTGAAGAATTATTCCCCTACATAAACTCCAAGCACTGAATTAAGTCATATGGGTAAGAGAGAAGCTAAGCTGGTGCACATTTTAAGGTGGTTAAAAATACCATTTGGCTTAAGTAAAACCAAATAAAGGACAACTAACTAAATTGATGGTACATAATGCTTAAATTATCCCAACTCTTATTTTTTTTTTTACCATTGTCAAATAGAAAATAAGCACAGTTCTGTTTTTACTGGCTTGTTGCTAGAGAAGATAATAGGCTGTCCTTCTAGAGGTCTGCTTAGAAAGGTACTGTGGCAGTGCATGCCGCATATAATTTAAAGGATTGCCTATCTGATATGCTAGGTACAGTAATGCTAACTTTTGCAGTGTTGCAAAAAAATCATATCCATTTGCACGCTAACTTGAAAACCAGTAGTCACTGAAGTGAACATGTTAACCAGCTCTGAATAACACCTGCAATTGAAAGATAAAAGTTTGTTCCAAAATGTGCTTCAACAGCACAACCCCTTCCTTAAAAAAGCAAAACTGCTTTGCTAAAATACATTAGCAATATATATGAATTCCCAGGGAGGGGAAATCTAACAATGCAGTTAAGTCTCAAACTATATTTGAGATATTGGGCTCCTCTATCCAGTTAGATTAAGTTGCTATCAAATAGACTTGTAGGACATTGGGATTTACCTTTAGCTATTCAATTGGCCATTAACGCCAGCCTGGGCAACAGATTGAAGTCAATAGACTCCTGTAACAGGGTTGTTGTTATAAAACAGCTTTTTAGTCGTTAGACTAATTGGCAATAGTATAGATGGGATTCAGCTGTGCAAGTAGGAGAACTGTTATCCTGTTAAATGGTAAACTATAAAGTGCTATGTAGGTCATTATTAACACAACTTGTTATCACCAGCTTAAGTTAATAAAGTCACAATGATGGACAAACAGTATTCATTACTACTCCAGTAGTCGTTAGGTAAATATTTAATTATATTGCAAAATGGTGCTAATGGCCCTAAATGGGAAATTGCGCCATCAGCACCTTGTAGAAGGCCTGCTTAATGTCTCCCACATGTAGGAGGAGAGCATGCCGCGTCAGTATTTGTCTGATGCCAGGTCCATGGCAAAGTCGGCATATTGGTGAAGCCGCGCCAGTACCTTGTAACAGGGCTGCTTAATGTCTCCCTCATGTAAGAGGAAAGCATGCGGGATCAGTATAGTCTAACGCTGAGTATGAGGGTATAGCCATAGAGCATGCCGAAGGGGTGCAGGGCACACGCCAGAGATCTATGCCTGGCAGCAAGGTTGCCATCCCAACACATGCAGTGAACACCGCTATCAGGGGGACATTAGAGCTGGCCACCGAATCTTCTATTCCATAGGCGAAACCAGGAGGACGAAGCACAAGCTATTGGAAAGAGTACAGTTTCATAGTTTCAGCGACAACGCACCACACGTCTTCATCGGCAGTAAGCGGTTCACTGAAGCTGGTGGCAGCATGAAAGCTGGCCAGAGGTTCCACGCACTCTACCTGTGCTACTCTACAATTATGGGACCACTTACAACTTGGTGAGATGTACACTTAGTTATACAATACAAATGATTGAGACATTATCATCTACTTTGAGGGTCTAGCCATGTAAAAATGGACAATACTAGCATTCCAAGCAGGTTAGAATTGGACAGGCTCAGTATAAGGGCCAAGATTGTCTTGCAAGACTGGCTCAGAAATCGAGCCACAGTTGCTGTTTACGGCAGACACAAAATTGCGACTATCATCTCGAGTTTGGAGGTGGAGCAGATGTGCATGACTTACCAATTCTTCTTTTATTTGTATCAACTATCTATAGACCCTACGGCCATTGTATGGGTTAAAGAGCGATTGAGCAAATATGCATATGTGTATGCTCAGATTCAGGTTGGTACGTTATGATGATGGCATATGTTAGTCATGTGGGTGCAATCAATTAAAGACTCCTGTAATGGTTACATAATCTCGTTTGCCACAGGAGAATCATCAAGTATAGGTCAATGGCAACAGAATTGGTGTTGAATCACACCGTATTATGAAACTCTGGTTAAATATAGAACATCAAATATAGATATGTTATTTTTCATACTTATTCACTGGTTGCAAAATATGTGGCATGACAGTGGTGAAAGATACATTCTCGCTACAAGGAGAAGGAAGGTTCTTTTATGGCTCCCTCAATTTTGCTTCATCAATCGAGGCTTCAAATAAAGTAATTAAGAGGCCGCTTTAGGTTCCTATTGTGTGATTGTCTTATGCAAATTGATTCCCGATTTGTCGGGAATAATAATATAACCTTATGTGGTTATTTTAAACGTAACTTTGCTGGTTCGGCCTGAGGCTTGGGAAATCAGCCATTGCATGATGAACTCAAATTATGTTCTGCAGATTTAATAAACTGCCCTAAGGCTTGGGTTGTTACATCTATCCTTCTATGTGTTCAAAGTGCTTATTTAGCACCAAAAAGCAGGACTTTTCTTTTCCAGGAGATGAAAAAGATGCTCATGTTACATTGAAAACGGTATAGAAACATAGAAACATAGAAAATAGGTGCAGGAGTAGGCCATTCGGCCCTTCGAGCCTGCACCGCCATTCAATGTGATCATGGCTGATCATCCAACTCAGTATCCCGTACCTGCCTTCTCTCCATACCCCCTGATCCCTTTAGCCACAAGTGCCACATCTAACGCCCTCTTAAATATAGCCAATGAACTGGCCTCAACTACCTTCTGTGGCAGAGAATTCCAGAGACTCACCACTCTCTGTATAAATTGCTAACGTTTGGAGTTCATGTTAAATGATCTTTAGTTAATTATTGAGTTGTACAGCCATTAACTGTGTCAACGTGCTTTCTCATTGAGTTGGCTGTAGCAAACAAGTCCTGTTCTGTCGGGTTCACACCGGATATCAAGTTGTAAGGATATCTTCAACACAAGGTCTCCCAGGACCAGTACAATGCCGTATGAGATGTTGACATTTGTGAACACTATTAAACCAGGAGGCTCCAGCTACATCCTTAAATTTGGCTGGAGCTCATTAGGTAGTTATCCTTCTGGTGCTGGTTAGCACAGCAGGTTCAGTCGCTACATAATTACGACGGTACAGGAAGATTGCATCTGTAAATAATAATATATAATATTTTATGTTATAAATACTTGAGCAGACCAGAAGGGGGTCAGGTCTCAAAATAGTCACAGGCATGCCAGGGGACCTTTGGTAATGTAAGCACACACATATACACCAATACATCAAGGTCACCAAGAGCCTTCGAGGTTCTGAACTAGCAATGTTGTCAGTCACAAAAACTTGGAAGAACGTATTTGTTCAGGCCACTCCAGATGATAAAACGGAGTTTGCGTTATGTAGGAATGGATTCTGATTCCAGATCTCATTCCAACAGGGCTGCTACAACATCAGCAGCAAGGGCTTTTACGTTCCGCTGGAGCATGGTCCAACAAACGAATCTCCAAATATTTATAATAACCCATTGCTGAACCAGGGGTATTTGTCAACTCTATTTATGTTCTGGTTATACTTTCCATCTGGGTGAGAATATTATAGATGGAAATATTATTACTTAATTTAAACAGTATCAGCATGTTTAGAATCTATGTCATGACTGTATGCATTATGAATGTTTTCCTTAATTTGTCAATGAAACAGTTGTGGTTGTGTATAGTCGTTTCACATGACATGAAATCGCAGTGCTTTGAAATCTTCATGTAGTCACTCACTCACATGACTCCGATGTAAAATGGTAAGATTAAATGAGAACTTACCAGTTCAAAGTTTGATCTTTATTTTATGAGGGATTACGTGCCCTCCGCTCCCAACCATCTGGTAGTTCTAATCTTTTGTTTCTTACCATTATACTTCAGTCATTATTACCTGTGATTTCACACCGCTGCTTTGAAGATTGACGGATGTGCGGCTGTACGGGGTTCTTCACTTAATCCCTCATCGTAACTCCTCCTTAAATAAAGATCAAACTTCAAACTGGTAAGTTCTCGTTTAATCTTACTATTCTCTGCCGCAGAAGGTAGTTGAGGCCAGTTCATTGGCTATATTTAAGTTGAATGATCAACCATGATCATATTGAATGGCGTTGCAGGCTCGAAGGGCCGAATGGCCTACTCCTGCACCTATTTTCTATGTTTCTATGTTTGGGATGCCCTGTCTGGATAGCACGCAAAACCATGGTATTCACTGTATCTCGGTACACATGACAATAGTAAACCAAGACTAACACCAAAATCTATACTGATTTTAGCCAAAATGTGTGTACTGTTACTCTGTCTAGTCACATGGATGTTGCGACAGAGAGAGGGATAGGAAAACTCCTAAATATTTAACAATGACTGTGCTGAAAATGTATTCAAGTGGTACTGAATGAGCATAGAAGCAAGCTATTGTCCACCCTTGAATCTATGATGCTCACCAAGATTCACAAATTAATATTTGTGATTTCTATGTGCCTTTCTATTTATAGACAAAACGAATCAGTGTTTTGAGGGAGGGAATTAGAGGCAATTAGAGTCAATAATATAATTAAAATAAATGTTTGTGGTATGTTTTGGCAAATTTGTGACAACACAATAGTTTTAGGGATTAGAAAAATAATCAGCAATATGTTTTGTTAAAAGATTTTATTTATTGATATCCTACCCACAAGACCAAATGGTTTAATGGCACAAAATGGTTTCAGGCAGCATGGTGGCATAGCGGTAGAGCTACTGCCTTACAGTGCCAGAGGCCCGGGTTCAATCTGGACTATGGGTGCTTGTCTGTATGGAGTTTGTATGTCCTCCCCATGACCTACGTGGGTTTTCTCTGAGATCTTCGGTTTCCACTCACATGCCAAATAAATACAGGTTTGTAGGTTAATTGGCTTGGTATAAATGTAATATGTCCCTAGTGCATGTGTGTAGGGTCATGTTAATGTGCGGGGATTGCAGATTCGGTGGGCCAAAGGGCCCGTTTCCACTCTGTATCTCTAAACTAAACTAAACATAACATGCTGCACTACTCGTGGGTGCTACAGATTTCCTCAATAATATTGTCTGAGTGTCACAGAACCAGAATCCAGCCCCTTGGGAAGCATCTGTTGTTTTGGGCAAGACGGGGAATCTATCTCTTTGCATGCTCTTTCCTCTTCGCCACTCTCCCAAATGGAGGAGGGAAATGCTAATCCTGAAGGGAATGGAGGAGGGAAATTGAAATCCTGCAATATCTGTTAGTAATGCAGTTATACCAGAGGATCAGCTGTTAGTGAGGGTGAGACCTACCATATGCAAGTTTGTGAGTGCCGAAAAACACCTCAGTATAGCTGGTCGAGAGATTGGTGGATGACGGGTGTATTTAGTGGACTAAGCCTAAGAAGAGAGCAATGAAGTTGTCTGAAGTTCCATTTGAAAATAAGTTAATTTGTCGAGGTAACCAGCAACAATGGTTATCTGAGTGTCACAGGGGAAGAGCTGCTACCTCAGCTCCAATCATCCAGATTCAAACCTACCATCCATTGCTGTCTGTGAGGAATGTACGTGGTCTCCCTGGGATCCTGTGGTTGCTATGGTTTCCTACCACAACTCCAATAGATGCAGAAGTAGACACAAAAAGCTGGAGTAACTCAGCGTGACAGGCAGCATCTCTGGAGAGAAGGAATGGGTAACGTTTCTGGCCAAGACCCTTCTTCAGACTGGTTAGGGATAAGGGAAATGGGAGAAATAGACGGTGATGTGGAGAGATAAAAAACAATGAATTAAAGATATGCAAAAAAATAATTATGATAAAGGAAACGGGTGTTGTAGCCGTTTGTAGGGTGAAAATGAGAAGCTACTGTGACTTGGGTGGGGGAGGAATAGAGAGAGAGAGAGAGAATGCTGGGGCTACCTGAAATGAGAGAAATCAATATTCATACCACTGGGCTGTAAGCTGCTCAAGCGAAATATGAGATGCTGTTTCTACAATTTGCATTTAGCCTCACTCTGACAATGGAGGAGACTGAGTACTGAAAGGTCTGGGTAGCAATGGGAAGGAGAATTGAAGTGTCCAGCAACCGGGAGATCCAGTTGGTTCACGCGGGTTGAGCAAAGGTGTTCAGCGAGACGATCGCCCAGTCTGCGTTTGGTCTTGCCGATGTATAACAGTCCACATCTTGAACTACGGATACAATAGATGAGGTTGAAGGAGGTGCAAGTGAACCTCTGTCCAACCTGAAAGGACTGTCCGGGTCCCTGGACAGAGTCGAGGGAGGAGGTATAGCGACTGGCCTTGCATCTTCTGCGGTTGCACGGGAAGGTACCTGGGGAGGGGATGGTTTGGGTGGAAAGGGATGAGTTAACCAGGGAGCTGTGGAGGGACCGGTCTCTGCGGAAGGGGGAAAGGGGTGGAGATGGGAAAATTGGCTAGTGGTGGGATCCTGTTGGAGGTGGCATAAACTTCCAAGGATTATATGTTGTATGTGAAGGCTGATGGGGTGGAAAGTAAAGGCCCTGTCTCACGGTGCGAGTTGACACACGAGTGACCCAGAGTGACAGACTCGTGGTTGTGTACGATATTCCAAGTTGATGTGCAAGTGTTTGTGGCGAGTTCCCACGGGTATGGTAATCTGCGATGTTCTGAGATCGTCTCCAGAGTTACCAAGTTCCCCTCCCGTTTGCTCTTGAGTTACCAAGTTCCTCTCCCGCTCAGGGCGTGTGTTGTTGCTGCAGTCCGGGATTCGCATTTAAAGCACTCGGTTATTTTCAGCAGTTCAGGCGAGGACAGGTTTGGGGAGGGGGGGGGGGCGAGGGATGGTGGAATTGGGAGAAGGCAAAGACTATGGGTGGGGAGGAGTGAGAGGGGGGCTAGGAACGGCATCTGCGAAACGGGTAGTCAACCTTTAGGGTCCCGGCCCGAAACATCCCTATACATTTTATGATTTCCCTCCAAAGATGCAGTCTCCCGTGGTTTGTTTGCACAACTCTCTTCCCTCTCTCTCCCAACATTGTGGGGGGGGGGGGGGGGGGGGGGGGGGACGACAAGATAGTTTAAACGGACCTTACCCCCACTTCATGCTTCTGTTGCGCATAATTCAGCAGTAAAACCTCTCTTCCCCTTACCCAGTGACGCCCGATTCCTCGCACCCCCACAAGTTCACATCGACGAGGGAAGAATGAGCGGGTAGTCTGAAGAAGGGTCCCGACCCGAAACATCACCCATTCCTTCTCTCCAGATGCGATGCCTGTCCCGCTGAGTTACTCCAGCATGTTTGTGTCTATCGTCGGTGTAAACCAGCATCTGCAGTTCCTTCCTACACACGGACAGTGAAGTGCCTCGGCCAAATTAGGAACATTAGGATTCTCTGATGTGAAAGTAGTCTGGTTTGCGTTTCTTACACTTGATCATATCCGAAACTAAAGTATAGATAGACACAAATGCTGGAGTAACTCAGTGGGACTGGCAGCATCTCTGGAGAGAAGGAATGGGAGGCGTTTTGGGTAAGTCTGAAGAAGGGTCTCGACTCCATTCCTTCTCTCCAGAGATGCTGCCTGGTCCGCGAGTTACTCCAGCATTTTGTGTCTATTAAAGAGTTCCCACGGTAGACGCACGGATCACTAAAGTTAACGCACGGGCCACTACGATATTACAACAAGTTTAAATGTTTCAATTTTAAACTTGACCATGAAATTTGACTCGTGGAAAAAGTCAAACATGTTTGACTTTTTTCACGAGTTCACAAGTTTCACGGGTACCTGCCGTTAGCGCCACGAGTGGACAAGTTGATCGCGCGAGTTCCGACGTTCCCGGTACGTTGGCTGTACGTGATCACCACGAGTGAAAACTCGGGGTCACTCGTGGGCCAACTCGCACCGTG
The DNA here is from genome assembly GCA_963514005.1 of Raja brachyura. The sequence continues at coordinate 103,634,426 of OY740781.1, read as the reverse complement.
AGACAGGGGTTTAAGGACTAGGGGGGCTGTGTCTCTGTTGCGACCAGTGGGAGAGGGAGCAAGGGCCATGTAGCGGGGTGCCGAGGAGACATGAATGAGGTCCTCATTTATGACGGGAGAGCGGATCCCCCGTTCCCTAAAGAATGAGCATATCTCAGATGTTCTAACATGGAACGCCTCATCTTGGGCGCAGATGCGGCGTAGACGGAGGAATTGTGAATAGGGGATTGAGTCTTTGCAGTAAGCAGGATGGGAAGAAGTGTAGTCGAGATAGTTGTGGGAGTCAGTGTGTTTGTAAAAGAGATGCAAGTCAATGAGATGCAGGTTGAGTGTAGAATTCCAGATACTGTGGTGTAACCAGGAATGTGAGGAGAATATGCAAGTTAGTTTAGTTTTTTTTGGAGGCCCATTGAGTCTGCACTGACCAGCGATCCCCTCACATTAACACTATCCTCCACATACGAGTGACAATTTATAATTTTACCAAGGCAATAAACATGCAATCCTATACGTCTTTAAAGTGTGGGAGGAAACCGGAGCTCCCAGAGAAAACCCATGCAGGTCATGGGGGGAATATATAGACAGCAGCCTTTGTTTGGATCGGAACAAATCTCTGGCGCTGTAAAGCAGTATCACATCTGCTGCGCCACCGTGCTGCCCCAACGTTTGATAATCTACCAAAAAGTAGATAATGTGGTGATAGTTGTCATATGTGCAGGTAGATATGTGATGATCATGGCATCATTTTGGCAAAGGCATTGTGGGCTGTAGGGCCTGTTCTTGTGCTGCACTGTTCTATGTTTTAATAAGCTTGGTTTAGTGTAAAAAGGTACTTGATGGTTGGCATGGAATCAACAGGCTGAAGGGCCTGTTTCAATGTTGTATGATTTTGTGACACTATGTCCACATTCGTCTTATATTTTGTTCATATTCTGGGAACGAGGCTCCTGGCATTACCTGCATTTTCTGACTCCTGAATCAGATGTCTCTCCTATGCCCCATCCCTGTAGAGAAAGGATGCCATCCATTCCACCCATTCTACTGTCATCTTTGATGCATTGTTTGAAAGTTGTGAGTCTGTGGAATTCCCTGCCTCAGAGGGCGGTTGTCTGGATACTTTCAAGAGAGAGCTAGATAGGGCTCTTCAAGATAGCGGAGTCAGGGGAAATGGGGAGAAGGCAGGAACGGGGTACTGATTGAGGATGATCAGCCATGATCACATTGCATGGCGGTGCTGGCTTGAAGGGCCGAATGACCTGCTCCTGCACCTATTGTCTATAGGGGGTACACAAAAGGCTGGAGAAACTCAGCGGGTGCAGCAGCATCTAAGGAGCGAAGGAGATGGGCGACGTTTCGGGTCGAGACCTGTCTATTGTCTATAACTGCTTATTACAGTCATAAAACACTTATCCTTTGAAAGGTGCCACCGACTGTAGCTTTAAATAGCATCAATCATTTGCAATATAGGGTCACTTGCAGAAGCATGGAGAGGAAATATTTACGAGGAAAGGTGGCACTAATTTATTATGATGCCTGCACTGCTCAGAGGATCCACTTACCTGGCAATTTCAAACAGTATTTGACTATTTTTGTTGCTGAATGTAAATGTCACTTTTTTCAGTAATTAATTTTATATTACAGACTGCTTTAAACTAAAGGTGAAACAAGCAAAATGTTCTTTTATGTTAATAGAACCCTTATTAGTGCATGCCTCTTATTCGCCCTGATTTTTATCAGAATGTACTGGGAAAGTAGGGACTTTAAGGTAGCAGGTGGCGATTTGTTTCAGATTCATTGAATGTCAGGCAATGCAAATGATTGACTGCAACTAATTCCTGGTTAATTAAGGAAGGAAAAGAGAGCAGCAGCAATGCTCCCCTCCCATCCCTGGCAGTGCCTGATCAATCTCAGCGTGATATCACACTGAGTGCGCATCAGTGTGTTTGTTATGTCTGGAGCCCGTGCCAACATGCAGCAGGCATGGTCGGTCGAAACCCGCTGCTATTTTTAGCCATGCACTCAGCTGCTACAATTCCAACACGCAAGTGATATCGCATTAGGAGACTGCATTCAGAAATATGGTTTCTATGGTGAGCGCCAACCATTGCACCCCTCCTTGGCCTGACAATCTGCATCCCTGCCCATCAACCTCCCTCACCCTGACCTTTATATTCCAAGGGAATTTCTGTCTAACTCACAGCAGAAGTGACTGTAAAACAACATTCAGATATCACTAATACTCCATCTGCTTGTCTTCATTTGATGTACTATTAGCTAAAGGATTGTTTCAATTTCTGAATGCACAAGACAATTCTTAATTGTTCAGTTCCCATCAAATTGTAGGAAGCAATTTAAAACCTAACACTAAACAAAAACCTGATGAACGATTTGAATAGATTTAAAACTGAAATAAACAATTCTATTTTTTTTATGAAAGTACATATTTCAAATAAATAATAATACTTTTTCTGCATAGACCATAAAATTGCATTAATGTCTAATAATGTAATGACATTGAGGTAGAATGTAATTATTTAAAAAATATTATATTTACGTCACTGACTAAATATTTTGCACATTTTCTTGGTTCCTTTGAATAATGGACAATGATAGCAGTTCAATGATTCTTTATTGTCACACATGCTCAGCACAGTGAAATTTTTGCACAAACCACAAATGCACATTTACCATAATTTTGTGTTATTTACAAATAAAAATAAAAATTCCAGGTCCACATGTTGGAAGCACTGGAGCTCCCCCAATCCAAGTAAGCCCCAGGCTGCGCCAGGCACGTGACCCAATGCCCCTCTGCTCACCCTGTGTCCTGATGTGGGTGGGAGTGAGTCTCCTGCAGCAGACCTTGACGGCAATAGGCAATAGGTGCAGGAGTAGGCCATTCGGCCCTTGGAACCAGCACCGCCATGCAATGTGATCATGGCTGATCATCCCCAATCAGTACCCCTTCCTGCCTTCTCCCCATATCCCCTGACTCCGCTATTTTTAAGAGCCCTATCTAGCTCTCTCTTGAAAGCATCCAGAGAACCTGCCTCCACCGCCCTCTGCGGCAGAGAATTCCACAGACTCGACGCTCTCTGAGAGGAAAAAGTGTTTCCTCGTCTCCTTTCTAAGTGGATTACTCCTTATTCTTAAACTGTGGCCCCTGGTTCTGGACTACCCCAACATCGGGAACATGTTTGCTGCCTCTAGCGTGTCTAAACCCTTAACAATCTTATATGTTTCAATGAGATCCCCTCTCATCCAAGGCGCTGGGGGCAGTACCCCGGTCCCTCTCCTTTCGGTCCACTCCTCGCATCCATGGTCGCCAGCAGCTTCTTCCTCCACTCTCCAGTCTTTGGGGCTTCTGACCTTCCCCAGCCGGGCCTTTGTTTGCAGCGGTGGGCCAGGCCTGCAGGCACACATGGTCTTTGCTCTCGGCGGCCGCCGGGTCCATCTTTGCATGGCTCTGCTGCAGCGGCTGGGAGCTTCCCTTCTGTGCCACAGCCTCGACTGCCAGAAGCTTCTCTTCAGTGTCGCAATCCTTCAGCGATACTCAAGTGTCGACGGACAGGACATATCACATGTAGTGATGGGAGCGAGTAGTTGCTGGGGTAGGTTATATTCAGAATCACCGGGAAGTAAACAAATTGAGTTACACGTCAGAGTTAAAGATAATTAGAAGATAGACACAAAATGCTGGAGTAATACAGCAGGACAGGCAGCATTTCTGGAGAGAAGGAATAGGTAATGTTTCATAGAAAATAGATGCAGGAGTAGGCCATTCGAGCCAGCACCACCATTAAATATGATCATGGCTGATCATCCAAAATCAGTACCTCATTCCTGCTTATGCCCCATGATTCCTTTAGCCCTAAGAACTAAATCTAACTCTCTCTTGAAAGCTTCCAGTGAATTGACCTCCATTGCCTTCTGTAACAGAGATTTCTGCAGATTTACAGCTCTCTGGGTGAAAAGGTTTTCCCTCGTATCAGACCCAAATGGCCTACCCTTTATTCTTGAACCTTGACCCCCTGGTTCTGGACACCCCCAACATGGGGAACTGTTTTCCTGAATCTAGCCTGCCAATCCTTTAAGAATGTTATATGCTTCTATAAGATCCCCTCTTATCCTTCTAAATTCCAGTGAATACAAGCCCAGTCAACCCATTCTTTCATCATATGTCAATCCTGCCATTCTGGGAACCAACCTGGTGAACCTACGCTGCACTCCCTCAATAGCAATAATGTCTTCCTTAAATTAGGAGACTAAAATTGCACACAATATTCCAGGTGTGGTCTCACCGGGGCCCTGCACAATTGCAGTAGGACCTCCTTGCTCCTATACTCAAATCCTCTCGCTATAAAGGCCAACATGCCATTTGCTTTCTTCACTGCCTGCCATACCTGCACACTTAAACCCCAGTCTCACAGTTCGAGTCGACCCACGAGTGACCCAGTGTTTCAAATAAATTAAACCCGTGGTAATCACGTACAATTAACGTAGCGGGAACGTCGGAACTCGTAGACACAACTTAGCGTCTCATGGCGCTAACGGCAGGTACCCGGGAAATTGTTAACTCTTGAAAAACTTTAAACATGTTTCAAGATTTCCACAAGTTAAATGTACTCTTGAAGTTAAAATTTTAAACATTTAAACTTGTTGTAAGAACATAGTGGCCCGTGAGTTTACTGTAGTGACTCTTGAGTCTACCGTGGGTTTGGCCTGAGTGCCAGAAGTGAAATGTTGAAGATTAGTCATCTCCGGAGAACTTGGATAATTGTCGATTCGAGTCGGGACCGTTCTTCAAACTTTATACCCTTCTTTCACCCGAAACGTCACCTGTCCATGTTCTCCACAGATACTGCCTGACACGTTGAGTTACTCCAGCACTTTGTATTTTTTTCATAAACCAGCTTCTGTAGTTCCTTGTGTTCCATAATTTAATGCTTTATAAATGTCCAGAGATGCTGCCTGTCCCGCAGAGTTACTCCAGCACTTTACGTCTGTCTCCCTGGAGACCTCGTTTCCCACGCAATGTGACATCTACCATGTATACATTGCCAACTGTTGTTTTGGCAGCAGCAACATAATCTCCCGGTTAGTACACTCAGTGTTGCTGAGGCCTAGTTTATGTAGAGACAAGAAACTGCAGATGCTGGTATCATGATCATAAAACACACACAAAGTGTTGGAGGAACTCACACAGCGCTGGAGTAACTCAGCAGGACAGGCAGCATCAGCGGAGGGAATGGACAAACGTTGATTCGGCTCGAAAAGAAGGGACCCAATCCGAAACGTTGCCTATCCATTCCCTCCACAGATGCTGCCTTACCCGCTGGCTTACTTCGACACTTCGTGAGTTCATGCCATAGGAGCAGAATTAGGCTATTCGGCCCATCAAGTTGCCCCAACACTTTGTAATTCGCTCAACATGCCAGCATCTATGGTCCCCCATGTCTCCATTTGACAGCTGGAAGAACTCAGCGGGTCATGGAGTCTGAAGAAGGACCCGGACCCGAAACCTCGCCTGCCTGTTTCCTTCCACCGATTTCATGTAGTCACTTTTCGATAAAACCCTACTGCCCCAGTTATTCCAAGTCCATTTAATTCCGCGTATTTTCATTTCATTCATTAAGTCGCCGGTACTATCACATAGTTTGTTTTCAATCAATACAACGGAACAGTCTGAAGAAGGGCGACGATAGACACAAAAAGCTGGAGTAACTCAGCGGGACAGGCAACATCTCTGGAGAGAAGGAATGGGTGATGTTTCGGGTCAAGTCTCTTCAACAGACCAGTAAGGGAAACAAAAGATATAGATGATGATGTATTGTAGAGAGAAAAAGAACAATGAATTCAAAAAAGTTCAGATGATAAAGGAAACAGACCTTTGTTCGCTGTTCGTTGGGTGAAAACGAGCAGATGGTGCGACTTGGGTGGAGGAGGGATAGACAGAGAGGGAATGCCGGGGTTACTTGAAGTGAGAGAAATTAATATTCATACCACTAGGCTGTAAGCTGCCCAAGCGAAATATGAAATGTTGTTCCTCCAATTTGCATTTAGCCTCACTCTGACTGGAGGAGACATCGGATAGAAAGGTCAGTGTGGGAATGGGAAGTGTTTGGCAACCGGGAGATCAGGTAGGTCCAGGTAGCAACCGGGAGAGTCGCCAAGTGAAAAATCACCCATTCATTCTCTCCAGAGATGCTGTCTGACACCTCTGAGTTAATCCAGCTTTTGGTGTCTATCTTCGAGGTAAACCAGCATCCGCAGTTCCTACCTACACAACAGAACAGTACGAGGAGCGGTTAATGTTAGAGGCTGCTCACTAACCTCACTATGTTTACATCGTCCTCTCTAGCAATGAATAAATATAATAAGGTTGCCGTATTATTGACTACAACCGCCCGTTTAAAATGACTGCTCTTTAATTCTCAACCACTGGATATTTGCCTGGAAACAATTGCATGTTTTCGTTCAGTGAGATAATTCAATTTTAATAGATTGAGATGTTAAATCCGGCGTCACTTCACAACAAACTAAACTACCTATAATTTAAATAGAGCTTTAGGATCGATAATAAAATTCCCAAGACTATTTGACATATATAATTCCAGCACCACTTCACACTGAGCTATCCGTGATGTTTAAAGGGACTGGCATCTGCCCTGATCCGTTGTTCGGATAAAAAAACTGTTTGAAATAATTTGAAGTTTTGAAATTAATCCTCGGGAGAGGAACTTGGTAACTCGGGAGAGGAACTTGGAACATCGCAGAAATGAGAAGTAAACGGCAAACTTAGTCATACCCGTGGGAACTCGGTTAAACTCCTGAACATAAACTTGGAATCTCGTACACAACCACGAGTCTGATTTTAGGACCTGTCCTACCAGCATGCGACTCCATGCGGTGAGTGCGACCTAACGTGGTCGCTTGAGCCGTCCGGCCTCGCGGGGCCGGTCCCACTTCGATTGCCGAAGCTGTGCGGAGTTGTGCGGAGCTGGTCCCAATATCGCGCGGGGCTCCGAAAAACTGACCGTGTTCAAAAGTTCCGTGCGGCAACGGTCTGTCGGCCCGCAGTCCCCTCGACACATTACGCACCGTCTTGACGTCGTGCCTCCATGACCCTCTGTGTGTGTGTGTGTGTGTGTGTGCCTCCGTGACCCTCTCTGTGTGTCCCTCTCTATCCTTGAAACTTACCTTGCGGACTTTGCTCCAACTTCGCGCTGTGTTGCGCCACTCACCCGACCTCCGCGTGGCCCCCGCTGCCGGTTTGGTTGCGCTCGCTGCATGCAGGCGCATGCTGGTGGGATTGGCCCTGTACACGGATCACCCGACCTCCGCGCGGCCCCCACTTCCAGTTTGGTCGCGCTCACCACTTGGAGTCGGATGCTGGTGGGACAGGCCCTTTTTCCTTTCACTCGGGGTCACTCGTGGGTCGACTCGCACTGTGAGACAGGGCTTTTACTTTCAGTGACTGATGTGGAAGGACACCCAGGTCTCGTTACACTTCCTCTTTTCCTAATCTGATACCATTCAGTTTTGGGTTGAGACTCTTCTGGAGATAATTAGAGTACAGCAGCTTTGTCAGTGCCAAGTATTTTTTGTAACATTTCATACCACATAGTCCTTTTGTTGATTCTTGAAATATGAACATTATATTATTTGCAGCACTCTGTATTGTATTATATAATTCATATAATAATTATACAATATTATGTACTTTTTGAAAGAGTGATTGTGTTGCTCTTGCATCATGACTACTTTTACTCGAGCAATGGGTTCAGCCAGAACTCAGAATACTTTTAAGAGAAAACTGCTGATTCTAATAAATCAATTAGATCAACATCTGCCATCTCATCTCTCAGTGGAATGGAATGAGACAAGTAGCGGCCAGTATAAGGTACTCCCTGGTATACAAACAATTTTCAGAAGGTCCAGCAAAATACATTTATTTGCAGATAACAGAAAGACCCTCCGGAATAGAATCTGTAAACCAAGCATCAACATACCAATAATCAGATAGAAGAGGCCAGATGATGCATTGAATCCTTATCCTGCACTGGATGTAACACTTCAATGAAGATAGTCCTTCCTCCAATTATTTTAGTGGATTGCCATTCTATCTCTGCATTTCCTGTTGTGACACCTCTCTTAAAGAGCTTACAACCAAAAGAAAATGTATTTTCCCATAGGATTCCCACTTTGCAAGCAAACTGTAGCATGCAGATCAATTTGACATATTTTGTGAAATCAAGAAATGTTGTTTGTAATAAAAATGAAATGCAATGCTGGTTTATACCAACGATTGACATAACATGTTGGAGTAACTTAGCGGGTCGGGCAGCATCGCTGGAGAACATGGATAGGTGACATTTCTGGTTTGGGCCCTTCTTAGCTCATATGATCATGTGATAGGTGTAGAATTAGGCCATTCATCCCATCAAGTCTATTTCACCATTCAATCATGGCTGATCTATCTCCCCCTCCAAACCTCATTCTCCTGCCTTCTCCCCATAAACTCTGACACCCGTACTAATAAAATAAATCTTAACAGAATTTTAATGGGGGAGGGGGGAGTTTTTAAAATTAATTACCCACAATTAGAAAATTCAATGTTCATACTGCTGGGTTGTAATCTACCAAAATATGAGGTGCTGTTTCTCCAATTTGTGTGTGGCCTCCCAATGGCAATGGGGGTGGCCCAGGAAAGAAAGGTCAGTATGGAAATGGGAAAGGTAGTTCAAACGGTTGGTAACCGGGAGATCACTTAAATATCTTGCATGTCCTAGCATGGAAAACCTAATCGGGAGCAGTCTCGGCGGTGATGGAGAAATTTAGAGCAGGGGATGGCATCTTTGCAAGAGGCAGGCCATGAAGAAGTGTAGTGCCGAAAACTACGGGAGTCGGTATGTTTTGTAGTAGACATCATTCAATAGTCTGACTCCTGTGAAGGAGACAGAGAGATCAAGAAAGAGAAGACAGGTGTCAGAGATAGTCTGGGTGAATTTGAGGGCAGGGTAGAACTTAATGGTGAAGTGGTGAACTTAATAAAGTTGATGAGTTCTGCACGGGTGCAGGACGTAGCCCCGAAACAGTCATTGATGTAGCGGTAAAAAAGTTGGGGGATGGGACCAGTATACACCTGGAAAAAGGACTGTTCAATGTAACCACCAATAAGGCAGGAATAGCTGGGGGCCAGTGGGGCAAGTGCCCCATGTTTGCTTTTTGTCATTCTTTCATTTTCATTCTGAATTTCCACAGAAGAAATCACTGCTGCCAGTACAGGAATTCCCTCCTGGCATTTATCACACTGCACCAGAATTTACTTTTCTTCACAATCTCTTTCTCCTCCATGGCAGTCAACGAGCTTGTTGCTGGTACAGAAATATTACTTTCACTGTTGGGAAGTAGACAAAACTGGGTGAAATAACAGAACATAGAACAGCACAGCTCAGGAAAGAGCCCTTTGGCTCGTGATGTCTGTGCCGAACATGATGCCCACTTAATCTAATTCCTTCTGCCTGCAAATAGTTCATATCCCCCTCTTTCCTTGCATATCCATGTGTATTTAAAAACCTATTACACAACCATTGTATCTGCTTTCACCAACATACCTGGCATTGTGTTCCAGGTGCCCACCACTCTGTGCAAAAATCTAGCCCCACAGCTCCTTTACACTTTCCTCTCTCACCTTAAAGCTATGCTCTCTAGTGTTATACATTTTCACTCTGGAAAATTGTCTGCTCCATCTATATCTCTCATAATTTTATAAATGTCTATTAGGTTTCACCTCTGCCTCCAATGCTCCAGACAAAACAATCCAAGTGTGTACCATCTCTCCTTATAGTTAACAGCTTTTAATCCAGGCAGCATCTTGGTGAATCACTTCTGCACCATCCACAAATCCTTCACAAGCCTGTAATGAGATGACCACAACTGCACATAACACTCCAACTGCAGGCTAACCAAAGTTCCATAAACCTGCAGCATGATTTCCTGACTCTTACACTCATTGCCGCAGTGGATGAAGGTAAGCATGCAATTCACCATCTGTACCACTTTATTGCATTGATACTTTCAGAGAGTTGAGGACATGGACCCCAAGATACTTCTGTGCATCAATGATATTAAGTGTCCTGGCATTCATTTTATACTTTCCCCTTACATTTGACCTCACAAAGTGCAAAACCTCACACCTTCTCTGATTAAACCCCATTGTCGGATTGAGCTCAATTAAAAATTGCTGATCTCCTATTTTGATTGATTGAAAGATTGAAAAATACAGTATAGAAACAGGCCTTTTTGCCCACAGAGTCCACACTAGCCATCGATCATTCATTCGCACAATTTCAATGCGTTCCCACACATCCACTCCCTGCACACTAGGGACAATTTATAGAGGCCAATTAGACTACAAACCCCCATGTCTTTGGGTTGTGGGTGTGAACCGGGAGCAAGCTCCACACAGACAGTATCCAAGGTCAGGATCGTCGGTGCTGTGAGGCAGCAGGTCACCAGCTGTACTTTATGCTGCTCAATTTAGAGTCATAGAGTCTAGGAATCGGGGCCTATGGCCCAACTGGCCCATGCCATTCAAGTTGGCAATCAAAGTTAGTCACATTTTCCCACATTTGGCTCGTATCTCTCCAAACTTTTCTTATCCATGTACTTGTTCAAGACCTTTAAAAATGCTGTTATAGTATCTGCCTCAACTAATTCCTCTGGCAGATCGTTCCATATACCCACCACTCTTTGCGTGAAGATGTTTCTCTTCGGGTTCCTATTAAATCTTTTCCCTCTCGCCTGAAACCCATGTCCTCTCATTCCTGATTCTTCTAATGTTGGATAAAAAACTAATTCACCCTATCTAGTCCCCTCATGATTTTATATACTTAAGATCACCCCTCAGCCTCCAGTGCTCCAAGAAATATAGTCCTAACCTGCCCAATCTTTCGTTCTAACTCGGGCTCTTGAGTCATTGCAATGTCCTATGACCAAAACTGAACACAATATTCCAAAAGCAGACTCGCCAACATCCTGTTCAATTGTTTCATAACATCCCAACGTCTATACTCAATACTCTGAATGATGAAGGCCAATGTTTCAACCGTCCACTTTACCCGTGACACCACTTTCTGGGACTATGTACATTCACTCTTCGATCCCTCTGCTCTATTCTAATTCTGCTTCTTTCTAACTGCAAACTTTGCAATTCTATTTCCTCCTGTGTTTTAGCCAATTATGTAATTTGTTGAGGTGAATGGTTGTTAAAAACAGACATTTTTGTTGCATTAAAAATTCTGCAATAGAATTCTGAGGCAGAGATCATTTGGCAGTATATTAACTGTGAGTTTTCCCAACTCGGAATGGGTTACTTCAGTTATCGGGCTATTCCAGAATAATTGTTTCCCCAATATATACAGAATCCAAAAGTATAAAGGGTGTGAACACGGTTCTCCGATCTCTTCAAATGAAAATGAAAATGTTTTCTTTACAGTAGCATTTACGCAACAAAAATGTTGATGGGGAAAGAAAATTCTGTAAATAATGGAACACACGCACACACGCACACGTGCACACACACACAAATTATGTGACGGATAACAACATATTCTCATCTCGGGCAGTAGAATTATTTTTACCTTCAGTTCTGCTGCCACATGCCCTCATAACAAAGTATGACCCCAATAATTATTGTTGACAGCATCTCAGAAATAGCAGAGCATATCATTAGGGAAATATGATCATGCTAGATAGTTTTCAAATTGATATATTTCGCATAATATCTGGTCATTCTGCAGTTACCAACATTTAATATTTGTCGACGCAAAGATTTTGGGAATGCTTTCGTAAAACATGGTCTTAAATGTGCATCAGACATTGACAGATTTGTTTTTCTACTAAAGGATTGCAGAGAAACCTTGAAATTGTTCCTTGACATAATGGCAATTAAAACACGGGGGACTTGCTCTCAAGTACAGATTGAAATAGATCATTTAGATACATTGTGTATCATTTACAATGTCAAGACATCTCAAAACATAATTTCATGTTACACATAAAGTCACATTTATGTTCAATATAATATAGAATGAGTAGTAGCTATCAGTAAAACTGCTCAATGTCCTGAATTTGTGTATTTTCTATGAGGCCAATACAGTAGCAGCTTCATAATTTGTTTTTAAGTTACAGAAAATTACCCCAAGCTAAGAAAAGCCCAAAATGTAATTCGTATTCTGGAATCTTTTTATGATTAACAGAGATGTGGGTAAAACCTTAAAGTAACATTTCATCTGAAAGACATGTTTCCACCAATCGCTTATTAAAATTTTGCAATGTCAGCTAAGAGAATGTATTTCTGAATGTGCTAGCTGGAATTGAATCCACAGTTCTCTGCCAGAGAAGCTGAAGAACTACAATGGATCGAGTTCCGGTGGAGGTTCATGAGAATCGGAGACATCCCATGCATGTAGATAAGTTTGTGATTAAAGAGCTAAGTGTGACCTAGAGCTGGGTGGAGCTGCTGCTTCACCATTCCAGTAATCCAGTTCCTATCCCATCCTAAAGTTCTATCTGTGAGGAGTTTGCATGTTCTCCAAATCTGAGGAAAGACATCCTTGCCATAGAGGGGGTACAGAGAAGATTCACCTGACTGATTCCTGGGATGTCAGGACTTTCATATGAGGAAAGATTGGATAGACTCGGCTTGTACTCGCTGGAATTTAGAAGATTGAGGGGGGATCTTATAGAAACTTACAAAATTCTTAAGGGGTTGGACAAGCTAGATGCTGGAAGATTGTTCCCGATGTTGGGGGAGTCCAGAACAAGGGGTCACAGTCTAAGGATAAGGGGGAATTCCTTTAGGACCGAGATGAGGAAAACATTCTTTACACAGAGAGTGGTGAGTCTCTGGAATTCTCTGCCACAGAAGGTAGTTGAGGCCAGTTCATTGGCTATATTTAAGAGGGCATTAGATGTGGCTAGAGGGATTAGGGGGTATGGGGAGAAGGCAGGTATGGGATACTGAGTTGGATGATCAGCCATGATCACATTGAATGGCAGTGCAGGCTCGAAGGGCTGAATGGCCTATTCCTGCACCTATTTTTTTATGTTTCTATGTTTCTCCATCTGACTGTATATATTTGTTCAGGCACTCTTGATTTCTCCCACATCCTAAAGGCATGTGGCTTAACTAGCCACTGTAAATTTCTCCTAATGTGTCAGTGAGTGGTAGAATCTGAAGATACTGATGGGAATGTGGGCTGAATACATTGGGATCCGTATAGTGTTCATGTAAATGGGTGCTTGATGGAGGGCATGGACTCAATGGGCCAAAGGTTAATTTTTTTTTGTTTTTGGTTAAGACTCGCAGCAAAATTGAGGTGAAATTTCCTAAACATTGAATGTATTAGATATATTAGGTATGTATTATATATTAGAATGTATTAGGTATAACATTGAATGTATTAGATCAGAATGGCACAGCAGAACTAAAAATGATTTATTCCTATTTAATACCCAGGAATAATGTTATAAGAAATGTATTAATAATTCAGAATTAATCAATCATTTAATTGAATTATAATCACAATGAATTATTTAAAAATAAAAGAACAATATCACCATTAATTCTTCAAGGTTTGATTTGGCTCAGATTCGTTAATACCATTAAAGCTTTAAACTATAGTTCAGAGAATAAGACAATGCAGTCTAAACTGCAGACAAAGTGACATCTATAATACCACCCTAAATCGTATTTAATTCAGAAATATCATATTTGCTTCCAAATAAATTAAGAATTACATGTAAACTAAAATTATGTCAATAGAATTATTAGTCAAAAGACGGAATAAAAACAATCATGAGACATGAACACTAACCAAAGCCATGAACAGCATTTCTTCCCTTAAGATATTCAACAATTCTAGTGTAGATCACAACACTCAAGTCCCAAACTGATGGGTTGAATATTATTTCTGCAAACTAAAATGTGGCTATGTTAAAATAGTAAACATGAATACTAAGGGAAAGTCTTTGGTCAAAATAAGAACAACAAAAAAAGTCAGAAGCTATGTGGATCATTAATTTTCCATGAATCATCAATCATTTTTACTTAGTTTTATTAACAGGAAAAACAAGCATTTCTTTTTACCTGCAGCTGGTACTGGCAATGCTTATATTTAGAGCTTGATTTATTTTTGTTTTGTTTTGCTGTGTCACTGGAAAACATTCATAAAGACTTGCATTCAAAAATGGTAAAGCCATATGTTATTTTACCCACCAGGATAAATTTCAGTTGTCATTGCTTTACTTTCATATTGTGATGCTATTGACTTTTGGGGAACTCCAATCTTTCTCACATGCAGAATAGCTTATTGTCAACAAAAATATCAAAATTGTGCGCCACTTCAGTATATAGAATGACAACAACATGGAAGTATCGCTGCTGATATTGTAAAGCATATGTCCGCATTTCTCAGGAACAACACCAAATGAAAAGTGACATGTGTTAGGATATGGGCAGCAAAGATTAGGATGATAAGTTTATGCAAGGTACAACATATAAGGCTGGCAGGGAGAAAATGGAAGGGTTTCAGTAGCTGGCACAGGAAAAAGTTTTGTTTATTTACTGTCCATACAGTCATTTTGATGTGGCAACTTCCTCTGTTAATAATCTAAAAAGAAAATAGTAGAAGTTCCAAAGAATATCCTTTGTTTTCTGGTTGCCGGTTGCAATATATTTCTCAATTATTCTTATTGGAATATTGCACCCTACTTTCCACAAAAATTCTCTCAGGACTGGCACTGATCTCCAGAACTAATGGGAAATTGATCAACTGGCGACTGCAATGCAGAACAAAAGTCACCCCAACTTCAATGGTTAGGCTGCATTATGCAGCCCATGGTTGCCTGTGCATACATTTGTAGGTTGGGCTTCATGCCATTGTTGACTTGTACGTTGAACCAATGTAAGAGACTTATATTCAACTAGACCAAGTGGGACCCTTTGGGTCCCTGTCACATGGGAGGCCTGGTCCCCCAACACAACCCGTTCCCGAACGCAAGATTCCAGCACACCCCTGCCTCCCTCTGCAGTGGACTTAAAAACAAAATTGCACTTCCCCGGCCTGCCACAGCTGTTCCAATTGCAATACCAATTTGTCCTTCCCATCCTGTTGAAGCACTTGCTGTGATAGTCCATTAAGGTGAAAAGTTCTGGAATAGTAGAAATCGCGTTAATATTTTTTTTAACCTTTAATCATCAACAACGTGAAATGAAACATCAAATCATAAGAGAACCTGATTATGGCGTGCAGGACAAAAATGTGCGTCAAAATATGTAAAAATTTAAGCACTAGCGCATAACGTTTTGAGGAAGATACAAAACATACATACATACAACACACACAAGATGAGACTTTTATAGGTATGCTAGACTAAGTGGGACCCATTGGGGCTCAGTCACACGGGAGGGGGGGAGAGAACTTGGAGAAAAGCTGGATGGTTTGGAGTTTGTAAAATGTGTGCAGGATAGTTTTTTGCAGCAATACATAGAGGTGCCTACTAGAGGAGGGGCAGTGCTGGACCTCCTGTTAGGAAATGAGACGGGACAGGTGGTGGAGGTATGCGTAGGGGAGCACTTTGGGTCCAGTGATCACAATACCATTAGTTTCAATATAATTATGGAGAAGGACAGAACTGGGCCTAGGGTTGAGATTTTTGATTGGAGAAAGGCTAACTTTAACGAGATGCGAGATGATTTAAAAGGAGTGAACTGGGACATTTTGTTTTATGCGAAAGATGTAGAGGAGAAATGGAGGACATTTAAAGGGGAAATTTTAAGAGTACAAAATCTTTATGTTCCTGTTCGGTTGAAAGGAACCAGTAAAAATTGGAAAGAGCCCTGGTTTTCAAGGGAAATTGGACATCTTGTTCGGAAAAAGAGGGAGATCTTCAATAATTATAGGCAGCATGAAGTAAATGATGTGCTTGAGGAGTATAAGGAATGTAAAAAGAATCTAAAGAAAGAAATTAGAAAAGCTAAAAGAAGATATGAGGTTGCTTTGGCAAGTAAGGTGAAAGTAAATCCAAAGGGTTTCTACAGCTATGTTAATAGCAAAAGGATAACAAGGGATAAAATTGGTCCATTGGAGAGACCGAGTGGACAGCTATCTGCAGAGCCAAAAGAGATGGGGGAGATATTGAACAATTTCTTTTCTTCAGTATTCACCAAGGAGAAGGATATTGAATTATGTGAGGTAAGGGAAACTAGTAGAGTAGCTATGGATACTATGAGTTTCAAAGTAAAAGAAGTACTGGCACTTTTGAAAAATATAAAAGTGGATAAGTCTCCAGGTCCTGACAGGATATTCCCTAGGACATTGAGGGAAGTTAGTGTAGAAATAGCCGGGGCTATGACAGAAATATTTCAAATGTCATTAGAAACTGGAATAGTCCCCGAGGATTGGCGTACTGCGCATGTTGTTCCATTGTTTAAAAAGGGTTCTAAAAGTAAACCTAGCAATTATAGACCGGTTAGTTTGACTTCAGTGGTGGGCAAATTAATGGAAAAGATACTTAGAGATAATATATATAAGTATCTGGATAAAGAGGGTCTAATTAGGAACAGTCAACATGGATTTATGCCTGGAAGGTCATGTTTGACTAATCTTCTTGAATTTTTTGAAGAGGTTACTAGGGAAATTGACGAGGGTAAAGCAGTGGATGTTGTCTATATGGACTTCAGTAAGGCCTTTAACAAGGTTCCTCATGGAAGGTTGGTTAAGAAGGTTCAACTGTTGGGTATAAATGCAGGAATAGCAAGATGGATTCAACAGTGGCTGAATGGGAGAAGCCAGAGGGTAATGGTGGATGGCTGTTTGTCGAGTTGGAGGCAGGTGACTAGTGGGGTGCCTCAGGGATCTGTGTTGGGTCCTTTGTTGTTTGTCATGTACATCAATGATCTGGATGAAGGGGTGGTAAATTGGATTAGTAAGTATGCAGATGATACCAAGATAGGGGGTGTTGTGGATAATGAAGAGGATTTCCAAAGTCTACAGAGTGATTTAGGCCAGTTGGAAAAATGGGCTGAAAGATGGCAGATGGAGTTTAATGCTGATAAATGTGAGGTGCTACACCTTGGCAGGACAAATCAAAATAGGACGTACATGGTAAACGGTAGGGAATTGAAGAATACAGTTGAACAGAGGGATCTGGGAATAACCGTGCATAGTTCCTTGAAGGTAGAATCTCATATAGATAGGGTGGTAAAGAAAGCTTTTGGTATGCTAGCCTTTATAAATCAGAGCATTGAGTATAGAAGCTGGGATGTAATGTTAAAATTGTACAAGACGTTGGTGAGACCAAATCTGGAGTATGGTGTACAATTTTGGTCGCCCAATTATAGGAAGGATGTCAACAAAATAGAGAGGGTACAGAGGAGATTTACTAGAATGTTGCCTGGGTTTCAACAGCTAAGTTACAGAGATAGGTTGAATAAGTTAGGTCTTTATTCTCTGGAGCGCAGAAGGTTAAGGGGGGACTTGATAGAGGTCTTTAAAATGATGAGAGGGATAGACAGAGTTAATGTGGACAAGCTTTTCCCTTTGAGAATAGGGAAGATTCAAACAAGAGGACATGACTTTAGAATTAAGGGACAGAGGTTTAGGGGTAACATGAGGGGGAACTTCTTTACTCAGAGAGTGGTAGCGGTGTGGAATGAGCTTCCAGTGGAAGTGGTGGCGGCAGGTTTGTTGGTATCATTTAAAAATAAATTGGATAGGCATATGGATGAGAAGGGTATGGAGGGTTATGGTATGAGTGCAGGCAGGTGGGACTAAGGGAAAAAAGTTGTTCGGCACGGACTTGAAGGGCCGAGATGGCCTGTTTCCGTGCTGTAATTGTTATATGGTTATATGGTTAAAATATGGGGGAAGAGCCATGGGTAGAGGGGGGGTATCATGGGGAGGGATGCAGGAACCAGCGAGTGGGACCAGAGGGGAAGGGGAGAGAGGGAGAGAGACAGAGAAGAGGGGAGAGAAGGGGGAGATGGGAGCATGGAGGTCCTTTTCCCACACAAGCCATAGGTGACTGTACAATCTGAACCCAAGCACCAAGTTGAAAGCATCCCAAGGGACAGCCCCCACTCTCCCACGACCACCCTCTGGTGTCTGCGGGTCGGGTGGAGCGGAGGAGCGGGACAATGTTAATCCCTTCACAGTAATGTGATGGACGCGGGGGTCTGGACCAATCGCTGACAAGTCCCGCCCCCCGACAACGTCATGTCCGTTATTGGACTTTTCTGTTGAGCGGCAGTCGGTTCGTTGGCATGTAGGCGACGCCGCCTTTCGGGTAGATGGCGTTTCGACAGAACGGCCATTCGGTAAGTTTGCTTTTAGGCGACGCAGGTTTTCGGTTTGGTGGCTTTTAGGCGTCCTGTGCTTTCGGTTAGTTTGCATTTAGGCATCCCATCTTTTCGGTCAGTAGGCGTTTCGTCTTCGTACTCTTTTGGTTTATTGGCGTTTTGGCTTTGTTTCCATTTAGTTCTTTGGCTTCGACTTCTTTGATTTGGCCTCTCGTCTGTCGGCGCCACGTCCATACATGTCTAGACCACTTATGAGAAGTGTCTTAAGGCATAAGAATAAGAATGCCTTTAAGTCCTACAAATTAGCTGGAAGATAAGGAAACTAATGTCAGTGTATCCCAGCTCATTATGGCCAGCTCTGAGGCTCTTGTTATGCTCAGTTGGTTATGTTGGGGAAGCTATGTTCTTCACATGCCTTTAGAGAGAATTCCCAAAAGAGACATTGTGTTCTGAATTCTGACAAAGGCAGACGGGTGGAAACAGGAAAGATTCAAGGAAGCAGTCAGTGACTGCTTGAAAAGAAATTCAGCAACTGTTGAGCTTCTGCTGTTGGTATAACTTAAGTCACCCACAGTGATTAAGATCCAAATACTTTATTGACGTTACAGCATAGGTAACTTCATCTTGGCACGTAACTCCAAAAGTGAGAGAGAAAGGGCAGACAAGCTTTCTGTTAAACTAGTGGGCGTAGCTACAAATTATGACTCAGAACATGAGTGATACTGATCTACATCCTCCCTCTTAAAGAATTAAATGTCAGTACAAAATCATTGACTAAATAAGGCATGCATAGCAGTTGATAATAAGCTGGAGGAAAGTCAAGCCTAGCCCGGGTACTTCACAGTGGGCTTGCAAACACGACCAGCACGTGTGCGATAAAGATTATCTCCGTTTTTCCTCACTGGGGATGGAGCTGGTGGCTTCACAGGTGACGGAGATTGAACCATCACTCCCGGTGATGAAACAGGGGACTGTGGTACAGGCGGTGGGAGCGCCGCCACTGGCAAAGCAACCGTTGCAGAAGTGGGTTGTAGTGCTGGTGTAGGTGGATCAATGCCACTGGACACAGACGGAAGTACACTTGTATGGTCTGGATAATACGGTGGTGGAGCTTGTTCATTCACAGGCAGGATATGTTGTCTGTTACGCCTGTAGATGCCGCCATCGGCACTGAGCAGGTATGAGCGTGGCTCAGAAATAACACCTATGGTCATGGCCTTTGTCAGTTTGCAAACAAACCAACTGTCCCTTGGTTAATGGTGACAGCGGCCTACTTATTTTGTCATACCACTGTTTTTGAATGTCATGCTTTTGTTATAATCTGGACTGGACCTTCGATGGGGGAACCACCTGTGGGACCAATGCCTGATCCGCCACAGGCACCGTGGCTCGGGTCTACTTCGACAATAAACGATGAGCAGGTGAACTCAAAATGGGGTCGCAGGAGATGTTGCGTAAGTTGAGTAGATCCAGGAACACATCAGCATTGGCTCTGTACGAATGTTCCATGAGCTGTTCGGCACCCTTGACTGCCCGCTCAGCTAGTCCATTCGAATGTGGATATTCAGGGCTGCTGTTGATGTGACAAAAACCCCAGCATGCAGCAAACTCCTTGAAGCGTTGGCTGGTAAATTGACTGCTGTTATCAGATAACAGTGTGCACGGAGCTCCGTGATCTGCAAAATGGCGAGCGAGCATCGAAACTACCCCGCGAGAAGTGGGGCTGTTAATAAAATCAATGTCAAACTATTCAGAATATGAATCGATAAGTACCAGGTACTGCTTACCATGCCATTCAAATGCGTCGGTTGCCACTCTAGACCATGGGAGGGCAGGAGCCGGATTTGAAAGAAGTGGTTGCTTTTGTTGATGAGGTGCCAAGCTGTTACACATTGCACAGGGCGCCACATTCTCGATGAAGTATTTGGCCACGCCAGGCCAGTAAAACATGTTTCTTGCCGTAGGACGGTGGCTTCAGCGCCTGGGTGTCCTGCATGGACTGCGTTAAAATACTTGCGTTGTGTTGCATTGCGTTTGGCAGCGTTAAAATACTTGCAAAGCAGGGACCACAGTCTTGTGTCCTTTAACAATAATGCCATTCTGCAGCATTAGCTCATCGCGGATGGCAAAGTAAGCCGAACTGGCAGCGGAACGTTGTAGTGTTTATCTGGCCAGCCGCACTTAATGAAGGCGGCGAGTGACCAAAAAGTACTGTCAGAAGCAGTGGGTAACCAAGTCCTCCATACAGGACGAAGGAATACAAGACACAGTCATTACGATAAAATCATCATCCGGCAAGGACGGACCCTCACAGGTCTTATGGGGTGCATGTGAGAGGGTGTCAGCCTGGTGCATATCCTTGACACGTTTGTAGGTCAGAACTATGTCATATTTTTGAAGTTGTAGCAGCATCCGCTGTAGTGGTCAGTTTCAATCGTTACCAAATGTCCAAAGATAAAGTCGTTACATTTCTTGCAGGTAAAAACATCCACCAGCACGTCTTTCTCAATTTGTGCGTATCGTTGTTCTGTTTCAGTCATAGTGCGCGAGGCATAGGCAACAGGCTAATTGTCGCTACCATCATTTTGCAGACATGCTGCGCCTAGTCCATGCTGTGAAGCGTCACAAGTCAGTGTGACCGGTCATTTAGGATCGAAATAAGCGAGAGTAGGAGCACAAGACATCTGCTGTTTAATAGTGTTGAACGTCCTCTGCTGAACGTTGCTGTTGATCGTCCCTGTTGAACGTTGCTCATGCCAGGCCCAGGCAGTGTCTTTGTGTGTAAGCTGGCGCAACGGGGCTGATATTTCACTGAATTCTGGAATAAATGTTCTCAAGTAGTTAACCATGCCAAGGAATCTCTGCAGGCCGAGCGCATCTGTGGGTGCTGGGAGCTGCATTGAATTCTGGGAATCCTTAGCCTATAACTGGTCAATGAGCAGTTGGAGGTTTATTGAGAACCGCCAATCTATTAATGGGGATCATTCAGGAAGCCTGTGTGACAGTGCAAAGGTATGTGACATCTCATTAACCACCTCCTGATACCCCATTTGGCATCTCCTGCCCCATTTTTGGAAACGTCTAATGTTCCCACCTTGGCCTTATCAGTCACCTCATAAGCCACAAAACCAGAGTGGAAGCAAGTCAACCTCAATTCTATGAGATAGACACAAGATGCTGGTGTAACTCAGCGGGTCAGGGAGCATCTCCGGAGATAAAAGATGGATGATGTTTCCGGTTGGGACCCGTTCCCAACCCAAATCATAACCCATCCTTTTTCTCCAGAGATGCTGCCTGCCTGAGTTACTCCAGCAGCTTGTGTCTATCTTTGGTATAAACCAGCATCTGCAGTTCTACTCAATTCTGTGAGATTGTCTAAAGAGTCTTTAAGAAGACAACTGTTTTGTTTTCCATCATTCATGACTGAAAATATAATTATAAAACTTAACTAAAAAATACAGTTTTTACGCTGATAAAAACTTAGCAATTTTACATCAAAATCTCTTCGGAAATGTATTTCTTTTAATGCAAATACTGTGCCTGGACTATGAACCTTTCACATTCATTTTATAGATGTCTACTGGAATATGTGCCATGTGTTCATCTGGGGGAAAAGCCAAATTAGTAAAAATATTGGCAACAACATGCAACTTTGGATTTGCAAATTTGTCACTACCCATTTACTTTCAATTTAAGATGGAAAATTACATATAATGCATTAGGGTAAAGTTTCTTTTTAATAGTCAAAAATATCGCATTGAAATGAAACAAATAAAGGAGCCAAAAAAAATTAAGCCCCCACTTATTTTCTTTTAAAATGAAATTTAACTGATCATTTGCACTTTACACTGCTTTGTAAATAGCTGTAAAGGTTAAATATGCATCATCCATTTTCTGTAATCATGAACCAGGTTTCTAATCACCCCTTGAACTGTATACTAGTTAATTTACTCTGATGGGCACTTTTAAATAATTGGAAATTGCCAAAACTAAATGTCAAGTGTCTTAGTTCATTTCAAGTAGATTCTAGAATACAGATATGGATATTTTGTTGCTAATGAGTCCCCTCATTAATGCCATTATGGAAAAGCAACACAAGATAACCAGCACAAGATAACAAACAATTTCAATAGAAGTTATCATAGTCAGTCATACAGCCCAGAAACCAGCCTATGCCAACTAAGCTGCTCCAACTACACTAGTCCTATTTGCCTGCTTTTGCCATCTATTTCCTCCTCTGGCAACTCATTCCAAATACCCACCATCCCCTTTTGTGAATAAGTTGCCCTAGGGGTCCTAATAATCTTCCCCCTCTCACCATTAAACCTATGTTCATGCTAAACCTATGCTAATGTAACCCCACTTTTTAAAAAAGGAGGGAGAGAGAAAGCGGGGAATTACAGACCAGTTAGTCTAACATCGGTAGTGGGGAAACTGCTAGAGTCGGTTATTAAAGATGGGATAGCAGCGCATTTGGAAAGTGGTGAAATCATTGGACAAAGTCAGCATGGATTTACGAAAGGTAAATCATGTCTGACAAATCTGATAGACTTTTTTGAGGATGTAACTAGTAGAGTGGATAAGGGAGAACCAGTGGATGTGTTATATCTGGACTTTCAGAAGGCTTTCGACAAGGTCCCGCATAAGAGATTAGCATACAAACTTAAAGCACATGGTATTGGGGGTTCAGTATTGATGTGGATAGAGAACTGGCTAGCAGACAGGAGGCAAAGGGTAGGAGTAAACGGGTCCTTTTCAGAATGGCAGGCAGTGACGAGTGGGGTGCCGCAAGGCTCAGTGCTGGGACCCCAGCTATTTACAATATATATTAATGATTTGGACGAGGGAATTCAATGCAACATCTCCAAATTTGCAGATGATACCAAGCTGGGGGGTATAGTTAGGTGTGAGGAGGATGCTTGGAGGCTGCAGGGTGATTTGGATAGGCTGAGTGAATGGGCAGATGCATGGCAGATGCAGTATAATGTGCATAAATGTGAGGTTATCCACTTTGGTGGCAAAAACATGAGGGTAGATTATTATCTGAATGGTTGCAGATTAGGAAAGGGGGAGATGCAACGAGACCTGGGTGTCATGGTACACCAGTCATTTAAAGTAGGCATGCAGGTGCAGCAGGCAGTGAAGAAAGCAAATGGTATGTTAGCATTCATAGCGAAAGGATTTGAGTATAGGAGCAGGGAGGTACTACTGCAGTTGTACAGGGTTTTGGTGAGGCCACACCTGGAGTATTGCGTACAGTTTTGGTCTCCAAATCTGAGGAAAGACATCCTTGCCATAGAGGGGGTACAGAGAAGATTGAATGGCGGTGCAGGCTCGAAGGGCCGAATGGCCTACTCCTGCACCTATTTTCTATGTTTCATTGGTTCTTCATTTCCACCCACTCGATAAAAGACTGTATATTCTCCCTATTTATACCCTTCATAATAAAAGTAAGAAAGAAAGAAAGAAAAAAAACACAAATGTCATGATAAAATAAAAGAATGGAAAGATTTACTAATAATACATCATTGGAGATAGGTTTGAAGATTATAAAGTATAACTTTTCATTTAATCCTGAGTTCAAGCTCCAGTTAGGTTCCCGTGCCGAACCAATCTACCCCTTCAAATAATTGATGAATGGAGACCATATTCTAACAAAAAGATATTGTTTGTCCATTAAGACAAATCTGATTCTTTCCAGGTGTAGTGTCTCTGACATTTCCATAATCCACATTTTTATTGTGGGGCTTATAGGGCCTTTCCAAAATTTTAACATTAATTTCTTCCCAGTTATTATGCTGTAGTCTAGAAAGTTTATTTGGCTTGTTGTGAGTGTTAGAGTTTGTTCTGATATTCCAAGTATTATTAGTTTTGAGTCGGGATCCAATTTAGTATTAACAACTTCAGAAATTATTCTAAAAATATCAATCCAGAAATTTTAGATTTTTATACAATTTGCAAAAGTATGTGTTAAGTTAGCTTCTAGATGCATTTATCGCAGATATGAGAGATATATGGGAAGATTATATTTAGCTTTGCTTTAGTGTAATCTGTGTAATACTTTAAATTGTATTAAAGCATGTCTGGCATTTAACGAGCATTGATGTGTATATTGTAGACTTTTGTCCCAAACATCTATCGTTATAGGTTGGCCTAAGTCATTTTCCCATGTATGTCTATACGATTCCATTGATGGGACCTCGCTATCTAAGAGGGTATCATAAATATAAGTTGTTAATTTTTCTGTATTAGGTTGTTTATTCAAACATTCATCAAGGATTTCTGGTTCCCTACTCCTATAATCTTGTGTATTAGATTTAACATAATCTCTAAATTGTAGATACCTAAAACAATTATTTGAGTGTAGTCCATAAATCTGTTGTAACTCCTGAAATGAAAGAAAAGTGCCTTTCCTATAAAAGTGTCCCATCTTTTTAATTCCGTAATTTTTCCATTGTGTGAAACCTTTATCCAATATGGAAGGTTTAAATAAGGGATTGTTTACAATGGGAAAACAGGGTGATATATTATCCAATTTTAAAGCCTTTTTTAATTGTTTCCAGATTTGATTTCCCTATAGGTTTTTTTTTGTGCAGTTTTGTGGGTGCAAACATAATCGAACCAATTTCAAAAGGCAAATTTTCCTTTTCCATCCTTAACCAGTCTGGTTGCTGATCCATTTCTTCCAGCCAGAAATTCATGTTTTTAATATGGACTGCCCAAAAATAAAACAAAAAATTTGGTAACGCTAAACCTCCATTAGTCTTTGATTTGCATAAATGTTTTTTGCTTATTCTATGATTCTTATAATCCCAAATGAAGCTTGTAACAATTGAATCGACTTTGAAAAAAAAAATTGGGAGGATATATTTCGGGATTGACTGTCATCGGTTCAGTAATTGCGGCAAAAAGATCATTTTTATAGCATTCATTCTACCAATCATTGAAATGGCGAGTGTTTTCCAATACTGAATATTCTTATGTAGTTTATTCAGTAAAGGTGGGAAGTTTGATTTAAATAAGGAAGTATATGTCTTAGTTACATACATTCCTAAATATTTAAATTTTTCCTTAACTATTTTAAAAGGGGATTGTTGTAGTGTATGTAAATTGAGTTCCGTTGTTGGCATGATTTCGCTTTTATTCCAATTAATTCTATATCCCGAAAACTGACCAAATTGTGTTCTTAGATTTAATAGGTTTGGAATGCTAGTTTCTGGCTTTGTAATATATATTAATACATCGTCTGCATATAAGGAGATTTTATTCATTGTGTCTTTAGTATTGTACCCGTGTATTTCTGGATGAGCTCGAACAATTTCTGCTCATGGTTCAATTGCAAGAGCGAATAATAATGGGGATAGTGGGCATCCTTGTCTACAACCTCTAGAAAGATTCAATTTAGTTGAAAACATTTGGTTTGTTAATATTCTAGCTGTTGGGTTAGAATTAAAAGTTTAACCCATGTACAGTACTTCTCTCCCAATTTAAATTTTTCCATCACCGAAAATAAATATGACCATTTTACCTGATCAAAAGCTTTTTCAGCATCTAGCAAAATAATTACTAGGTCTGCATTAGCAATTCTATTTGAGTATATAATATTAAATAGTCGTCTCAAATTATAAAATGAGTAACGTTTTGGAATTAAACCTGTTTGGTCGGGATGTATTAATTTGTTAATCACTAAACTCAATCTATGAGATAAGATTTTAGTTAATATTTTCTTTTTTTTGTTCAATTTCTTTTATTAGAAGTAATCGATTTACAATATTGTAAACAGCTTTACAAACATCAACTTAATTCCAGATTTTTTTTTAAATAACCCATTGAAAGTTATTATCTTCTATTTTTTAGGAAAAAAAAAGATAGAGATAGAGTAGTTTTAAATCAATAAGAGAGTGATTAAATAATAATTTGATTATATAAAAGAGAAAAAGAAAATAGAAAAAGGAAATGAGGTTAACAAAAAATGAAATAATATTATATATATATATATATATATATATATAAATGAGAAACAACCAAATATATTTTATCTAAAACTATTACAAATAATAGTATCAATGAAGACATGCTTATTAATCCTGGTATAAAAATATGTTATTCTCATCAAGTCCCGCAGGGTACCCGTCAAGCTGTGTTGTCAAGAGCAGCTACTTCTCTAGGTACTGTATATATGGAGACCATATTTGTTCGAAAGAGTTATATTTGTCCAGTAGGACAAATCTGATTCTTTCTAATTGTAACGTCTCCAACATTTCTGCCGCCCACATTTTAATTGTGGGGGTTAAAGTTCCCTTCCAAAATTTCAATATTATTGTTTTCCCTATTATCAAACAGTAATCAAAGAAATTTCTTTGATTTACTGTAAGGACCGAGTTTGAATCCAAAATTCCAAGTATTAATATCTTTGGGTCTGGATCCAATCTAATTTTAAGAACCTCAGAGATAACCTTAAAAATTTCTGTCCAGTAATGATTCAATTTGGGACATGTAGCAAAACTGTGTGTTAAATTTGCTTCTAAATTCTTACATTTATCACAAATTGCAGAGAGATTGGGAAAGATACTATTTAATTTAGTTTTTGAGTAATGTAATCTATATAATACTTTGAATTGTATCAATGTATGTCTGGCATTTAACGAACACCGATGTATTTGCTGTAAACTTTCTTCCCAGATTTCTTTTGTTATGGATAACCCAGTTTCTTTTTCCCATGCTTGCCGATATGTTTCAGTTGTTGGGTTCTCCTTATCCAAAATTATGTTATATATATATGCTATTAATTTTTCTGTATTTGGATGTAAATTAAACACATCTAATAATCCTGGTGCTTTATTTTTGTAATCTTGTGTGTTGGATTTTATATAATCTCTAATTTGTAAGTACCTAAACAAATGTTGCGGAGACAGTCCGTAAATATCTTGTAACTCTTGAAATAAAAGAAATTTTCCTTTTCTATAAAGGTGCTCTATCCTTTTAATTCCTAAATCATCCCAATGTCTAAACCCTCCATCCAATATAGAGGGTTTAAATAATGGGTTATTCGTTATTGGTAGTCTGAGTGAAAGATTATCTAGTTGCAAAGTCTTAACTATTTGTTTCCAAATACGTCTATTATTATAAATTATAGGGTTATCCCTATACATTTTTTTTTGTACTTCCTTTGGAGCAAAGAGAATTGAGCCTACCTTATAAGGTAAACAATCTTCTTTTTCCATCTTTCACCACATTGGTTCCTGATCCACATTTTCCCACCAAAAATTCATATTCTTAATCTGAACTGCCCAGAAGTAATATAAAAAATTTGGAAGTGCTAATCCTCCATTTATCTTAGATTTACATAAATGTTTTTTACTTATTCTATGATTTTTATAATCCCAAATAAAACTATAAATAATATTATCTTTTTTTTTTTTTTAAGTCTTTGGGAGAAAAAAAGGAATAGCTTGAAACATATATAATAATTGTGGTAAAAACACCATCTTTATAGCACTTTAGTTAATATTTTCTGATCAGTATTTAAGATAGCTATTGCTCTATATGAACCTGTGTCTTCAAGATCCTTATCAGTTTTTGGTATAAGTCTTATTGTAGATTCGTTTAAAGTTTCTGGGAGTTCTGTTGAGTATAAACGTGTTTATACAATGTCTGTAAACGAGGGGTAATCAGATCATAATGTTTAAAATCAAATTCAGAGCTTAGGCCATCAGGACCTGCGGCCTTTCCATTTTTAAAAGATCTAATTGACTTTGATATATTTTACCGTTATTTCAGCACCTAGTGATTCTCTCTCTTTCAGATCTAAACCTGTAAGCTAAGATTTCTGTAAAAATGCTTCCATTCCTGTTGATTGTTCTGTCACTTTGGTTGAATAAAGTTTTTGATAGCATTGTGAAAATTTGTCATTAATATCTTTGGGTGGTGTTAATATTTCTCCCTTGTCTGATCTAATTTTATAAATTGTTTTTTCCTCGTCCCGTTTACAAAGTTGACGTACATATAGTTTTTGTGGTTTATCACCAAATTCAAAGTTTAATTGTTTTGTATGCTGATACAGTTTTATAACTTGGTCTGAGTATATTTTATTTAACTTGTATTTCAGTGCTGCAATTTAATTTTTTTTTTGCCATAGAAGGTGCTACTGCATTTTCTATGTCTAATTGCTTATTTCCATTTCCAATGTCTGTTGTTTAGCCCTACTCTCTTTATTAAGAAATGCCTGGGATGAGATTAATGCTCCTCATACAAATGCTTTAAATGTTTCCCAAAGAAGGGAAGCAGAAGTTCCAGGATGGTCATTAGCCTCGAAAAACATATTAATCTGTTTTACAAGGTATTCGTGACATACCTTTTCATTTAAGATTTGGGGGTTAAGTCTCCATTGTGTCTGTTTCTCGGCCATTCGTTTAATCATAAATGTTAGTGGAGCATGGTCCAAGATAAAAAACATTATGAAATTGCAAGTTGTAGGTAAATGGAATAAGTTTAGAGTCTACTAAGAAATAGTCTATCCTTTTTTTAAAATTATTTTTTTAATTTATTTTTGTTAGAAGTAAGTACAGTAGTGTGGTACTCAAGTACCTAATACATACATACCCATTACCATTCTTGTACAACTTCTTATTTTTAATTTAATAATAAAAGAGCAGTGAAAGAAAAACAGAAATAAAGGGTATTGAGATAGATAGACAGAGTAGAAACAGATAGCGAAAGAGACAGAGAGCAGAAACAAAAAGCTAAGGAGATTGAAAGAAAAAGATAAAATAGAGAGAAAAGAAATTGGGAGAGATATACCTATTTCGTATCTTTACCTATCCGTCACCCGATTCTGAACCATTTAATTTCTAAGGTTGTGTTATGTTGCACCGTAGGCTGGTAAAAAGTTGATAAAAGGAGACCAAATCTTAAGAATT
This sequence comes from Raja brachyura, assembly GCA_963514005.1. The sequence goes on along the minus strand of OY740781.1, from coordinate 103,605,143 downwards.
GGTCTACTTTGCCTAATAGGAGGAATCTCATTTCTTCAAGATGTAGCGTTTCCGACATATTTGAAATCCACATTTTGAACGTTGGCATGGTTGCGTTTTTCCATAATTTGAGTATAAGTTTTTTTGCTGTTATTAAATCATAATTAAGAAGAGCTTCTTGCAACACAGATAATTTACATCCCTGAAATAATCTATCCTTGAATAAGTTTTAAGGACCGTTGAATAAAATGAGTATTCTCATCCGGATGGATTTTCAATTCTCCAGACATGCTTGATGTTGGTAGTATTAATATGAGTTTAGAAATTCACTTGATTTAGATTTTAATTTTCTATGAGTTTATGATCTGTCTAAATAAGAATCTAGTGTACGATTTAAGTCTCCAGCAATTATTAAGTTATATTGTGTGCATTGCATGATAGTATTGAATATTCTCTTGAAAAACAATGGGTTATCAAAATTTGGTCCATATACATTAAGAGTCACTTTTTTAAAATATAACTCGCCTACTAGTACAATATATCTGCTGTCAATATTTCCTATAGTTGATATATGTTTAAAAGATATACCTTTACAGATTAATATTGCAACCCCTCTAGATTTATGTGAGAATAAAGAGTGATACGTTTTAGCAATCCATTTTGCTTTCAATCTGTGTTGCACTTCCTTTTTAAGATGTATTTCCTGGAGGAATATTATATCTGCTTTAAGTGATTTTAAATGAGCTAATACTTTATCTCTCTTGATTGGTTCATTAATTCCCTTAACATTCCAACTACAGAATGTAATTCCTTCACCCCCAGTTTTCATATTAACGTCTTGCATCTTATGATTAAGGTGGTCTATGATAGAGCAAATGGTTCAGCACATTAAATCCTGCCTTACACCCAGACATCAGATAGATGAATTTTAGATCTCGTAGATAGTCCTCTCAGACATATCTCCTTAAATAAAACTTATAATTCCATTCAAAATAAAAATTATAATAGAAAATAGAAAAAGTAGAAAGTATTATATTAGTAAAGTGTAAAAGAAATAAAAAAAAAACTACATCTATAGTTGGTGCAGTTAGTGATAGCCACCCTAATGTGGTTAGAAGGACTTCCGTAGCCTTTGGTAAAAAATAAAGTATTACTAGCTCCGTACTTTCCTTAAAAGAAAAGTTACAATTTCAATAAAAACAGTATTTTTAGTTTAGTTTAGAGATGCAGCGTGGAAACAGGCCCTTCAGCCCACTGAGTCCATGCTGACAAGCGATCCCTGTACGCTAGCACTCTCCTACACATACGAGGGACAATTTACAAATTTTACCGGACCCATTCACCTGCAAACCTGTATGTTCTTGGAATGTGGGTGGAAGCCGGACCACATCCTGCAGCAATTGAAGCTGTGCTCTATGTAAGCAGATGCTGCTAGGCTCCCCAAATGTTGACGCGGTGCTGCTGTTTGCAATCACACTGGAAAGAGTAGAGATTAACGGGTCCCTTTCAGAATGGCAGGCAGTGACTAGTGGGGTACCGCAAGGCTCGGTGCAGGCACTGCAGCTATTTACAATATACATCAATGATTTAGATGAAGGGATTCAAAGTAACATTAGCAAATTTGCAGATGACACAAAGCTTGGCGGCAGTGTGAACTGTGAGGAGGATGCTATGAGAATGCAGGGTGACTTGGACAGGTTGGGTGAGTGGCCGGATGCATGGCAGATGCAGTTTAATGTGCATAAATGTGAGGTTATCCAGTTTGCTGCCAAAAAAAAGGATGGCAGATTATTATCTGAATGGTGACATGTTTGGAAATGGGGAATTACAAAGGGATCTGGGGTCCTTGTTCCTCACATGCCTTCACTGCCTGCTGTACCTAAGCTTGCAGGTACAGCTGGCAGTGAAGAAAGCTAATGGTATGTTTAAGTAAGTTTAAGTAAGTAAGTTTATTGGCCAAGTATTCACATACAAGGAATTTGCCATGGTGCTCCACTCACAAGTAACAACATGACATACAGTGACAGTTATGACTTACTCAGAAAACACTAAACATTAATAATAATAAAACATTAATGATAAAACACCATTGATCAAGCATGTGAACCAACAAAATACCAGATAGAAGGGAGGCTACAGATTTTTGGCTGTTGAGTAAAGCAACTACTTGTGGATGAAAACTGTTTTTATGTCTTGGCTGTGGCAACTTTGACAGTCTGGAGTCGCCTTCCAGAGGGAAGTGATTCAAAAGTTTGTGGCCAGCATGAGAGGGGTCAGACATGATCTTGCCCGCTCGCTTACTGGCCCTTGCAGTGTAAAGTTCATCAGTGGAGGGAAGGTTGCAGCCAATAACCTTCTCAGCTGATCGAAAGATTCGCTGCAGACTCCAGGTGTTGTGCTTGGTGGCTGAGCCAAACCAGACCATAATGGATAAGGTGAGAACGGACTCTATGATGGCTGTGTAGAATTGGACCATCATTGCCTGTGGCAGATTGTGCTTCCTCAGCTGCCATAGGAAGTACATCCTCTGGTGTGCTTTTTTGACAGTGGAGTCAATGGTAGCCCCCCACTTAAGGTCCTTGGAGATGATTGTTCCCAGGAACCTAAAATACTCTACAGATGTGACTGTGGTGTTGTTGATGGTGAGTGGGGTGAGGGGAGGGGGAGCTCTCCTAAAGTCTACAATCAATTCCACTGTCTTAGGAGCATTGAGCTCTAGGTTGTTGCGATGGCACCAGGATGCCAGCTGTCACACTTCCTGTCTGTAGGCAGATTCCTCCCCATCCTGGATCAGTCCAATCAGGGTTGTATCTTCAGCAAACGTGAGAAGCTTGATAGAGGTGTCTGTGGAGGTGCAGTCATTGGTGTAGAGAGAGGAGAGTGTATACAGCCTTGCGGTGCTCCTATGCTGAGCGTTTGCAGGTTCGAGATGTGCTTTCCCAGCTTCACATGCTGCTTCCTGTCTGCCAGGAAGCTGGTGATCCACCGACATAGAGGTTCAGGCACAGTCAACTTGGAAGTTTTGGAGTGTAGTAGCTCTGGCACAATGGTGTTGAATGCAGAGCTAAAATCAACAAACCGGATCCTCGCATAGGTCCCCTGGCGGTCTAGGTGCTGGAGGATAAAGTGCAGGCCCAGGTTAACTGCATCATCCTCAGATCTATTGGCCCGATATGCAAACTGCATATGGTCCAGCAAGGGGATTGTGATAATTTTCAGCTTGGCCAGCACAAGCCTTTCAAGTGTCTTCATGACTACAGAGGTCAGTGAGACAGGCCTGTAGTCATTAAGTCAAGGAAACCTTCCCTTTTTGGGTACAGGGACAATAGTGGAGACTTTGAAGCAGGCAGGGACAGTACATGTTTGCAGGGACTGGTTAAAAATGTCTGTGTAGACCGGTTCCAGTTGTTTGGCACAAAGTTTAAGAGTAGAGGGGTCCTGAAGATTTCCGGCTTTTCTGTCTTCTGAAAAGCCTCTCCACCTCCTCTATTTTTATTGTTGATGGAGTTCTGGACTTCCCCAACATCAGGAACAATCTTCCTGCATCTAGCCTGTCCAAACCTTTAAGAATTTTGTAAGCCTCTATAAGATCCCCCCTCAATCTCGTAAATTCCAGTGAGTACAAGTTGAGTCTATCCAGTCTTTATTCATATGGAAGTCCTGCCACCCCAGGAATCAGTCTGGTGAACCTTCTCTGTACTCCCTCTATGGCAAGAATGTCTTTCCTCAGATTAGGAGACCAAAACGATGGGCCGAATAGCCGTCTGCTGCACCTATTGTCTCTTGTCACCTGGGGAAAGCCCACACAATCAAGAGGAGAATGTACAAACTCTGTACAGGCAGCACCCGTAGTCAGGATCTAACCCGGGTCTCTGGCGTTGTAAGGCAATAACTCTACTGCTGTGCTGCCCCTGTAACTGTATGCATTTATTTGCTCCATTAAAATTGCCCCTTAAATAAGCAATATTTGTTCAAATATTTGACTCCAATGTTCTGCTGTGAGCAACATAATTTTAAATCTTTCCTTAACAATATATATGAAAGTTGACATTGAAAAATAGGTCTCTGCATTTTTATGGTGAGACTGTATCTTAATAGCTTTTAATAAAATTAATTCATTCATTTGCTTTCATTTTCATATTCCTGTTTACAACACCCCGTTAATCATAAGGCGTCGGTCTCACAAATATTATTGATGTTTGACGCTTGCTGACTAACAAATTATTTAATTGTAGACATGTCTTCTGCTATTAATGCTGTCCTGCAGTAAATCAATCATAAGTTAATGGCTTGTACCAAGCTATTCATAACAACAAAACAATGGTGAGAAGAAAATAAAACATAATTATTAGATGATGCTGCATTACAATAATTTTTAATGCAAATATGTTGTTTAAATATATATTTGAGATTAACAAAAAATTGAAGAAAGAATGAAAAGTCACATGTTGAAATAAACATGAGGGTAGACTATTATCTGAATGGTGGCAGATTAGGAAAGGGGGAGATGCAACGAGACCTGGGTGTCATGGTACACCAGTCATTGAAAGTAGGCATGCAGGTGCAGCAGGCAGTGAAGAAAGCAAATGGTATGTTAGCATTCATAGCGAAAGGATTTGAGTATAGGAGCAGGGAGGTTCTACTGCAGTTGTACAGGGTTTTGGTGAGGCCACACCTGGAGTATTGCGTACAGTTTTGGTCTCCAAATCTGAGGAAAGACATCCTTGCCATAGAGGGGGTACAGAGAAGATTCACCAGACTGATTCCTGGGATGTCAGGACTTTCATATGAGGAAAGATTGGATAGACTCGGCTTGTACTCGCTGGAATTTAGAAGATTGAGGGGGGATCTTATAGAAACTTACAAAATTCTTAAGGGGTTGGACAAGCTAGATGCTGGAAGATTGTTCCCGATGTTGGGGGAGTCCAGAACAAGGGGTCACAGTCTAAGGATAAGGGGGAATTTCTTTAGGACCGAAATGAGGAAAACATTCTTTACACAGAGAGTCGTGAGTCTCTGGAATTCTCTGCCACAGAAGGTAGTTGAGGCCAGTTCATTGGCTATATTTAAGAGGGCGTTAGATGTGGCACTTGTGGCTAAAGGGATCAGGGGGTATGGAGAGAAGGCAGGTACGGGATACTGAGTTGGATGATCAGCCATGATCACATTGAATGGCGGTGCAGGCTCGAAGGGCCGAATGGCCTACTCCTGCACCTATTTTCTATGTTTCTATGTTTCTAAATGCTTTACTTTAAATTCCTGATATTGATGACCACTCGAGGATCTCCCTTGCTGTGATCTAATCTCCCATCATTACTGGACTGGACGCCTAAAGGGCCTGTCCCATGAGCATGCGACTCCATGCGGCAAGCGCGACCTAACGTGGTCGCTTGAGCCATTCGGCCCCACGGGGCAGGTCCCACTTCAATCCACGGAGCTGTATGGAGTTGTGCGGAGCTGGTCCCGACATTGCGCGGGGCTCTGAAAAACTGACCGTGTTCAAAAATTCTGCGCGGCAACGGCCTGTTGGCCCGCAGCCGCCACGACGCCGTATGCACTGCCTCGAAGGGCATGCGCAGCGCCTTGATGCCATGCGCAGCGTCTCGACGCCTTAAGCAGCGTCTTGATGCCGTACGTCACGCGTAAACTTCACGTCGGCTTCGCTCGAACTTCACATCACTCACTCGACCTCCGCGTGGCCCCCACTTCCGGTTTGGTCGCGCTCGCCGCATGCTGATGGGACCGGCCCTGTACGGGGATCAATCGACCTCCGTGCGGCCCCCGCTTCCGGTTTGGTCATGCTTGCCGCATGCAGGTTGCATGCTCGTGGGACAGGCCCTTAACCCCTCAATGTCACTGACCGATTCTCTGTATCATACTGCTGAAGCCTTCACTCACACCAAAGCTACAGCTTCCCATCTCTGTCCCCTGTGACAACAACTCTCCCAGCTTAACCATCACCTCCCAAGCACACAAGCCACTTAGTACCCCAATGTATCTCATCTTCATGATCTCAGCCCCAGCACTACAAACATATGTGCCTGAGCTGTACATCTGCCACTGCTTTCCCTCCTGATTCGGTACTAGTTGTGAATAAATTAGGAAGTCAAATTAATCAGCATCAGTAAAAATCAAGGATACTGAAATGCAATAATGGCCTAATGCACTGGTTTCTCAGATTTTGTAGAGGCAATGGAGATAATGGAAGCACTGATTGTCAACTTCCAACTCCATAAATTCTGCAAAGGTTCTCACAGGTTCAGAGTTAGCAAATACAGTTCCACCGTTGAGCAAAATGATAAAGAAAACAGGAAACTATAAAGCAATTAGCGAGACAGCAGTGGCAAGGAGTTTATTATTAAGAAAGTTGAACCAGGGCACTTAGAAAATAACAATAGGATTGGACAGAATCAGCATAAAAGGGAAATCATGCTTGGGAATTGAAAGTGTTCTGAGTTTACAGCAGAATGCATAAGGACAAACTAATGGATGCTGTGCATTTGGACTTTTAGTGCTGGAGTAACTCAGGCAAGATCTTTGGAGAATGTTAATTTGTGACACTGCAGGATGACATCGTTCTTCGTGGGGGGGGGGGGGGGTGGGGATAAAGCTGGGAGAGGGGAAGGATAAAATGTGGCATGTAATCAGTGGACAGGCAAAGGGGAATTAATGGAGACCTGGTGAGACTATAACTGAAATATTGTGTCCTGGCCTACTCTCCCAACATAAAGAAGTAAATGTTTTTGATAGTTTAGTTTAGTTAGAAGGCTTTGGAAATTCAGCATGTCCCCAACACCTCTCACCAACTTCTACAGCTGCGCCATAGAAAGCATTTTATCAGAATGCATCACAGTTTGGTTTGGGAGCAGCTCCACCCAAGACCGCAAGAAAGATTGCAGCAAATTGTGGACGCAGCCCAGACCATCACACAAACCTACCTCTCTTTATACCTCACGCTGTCTCGGCAAGGTCAGCAGCATAATCAGGGACATGTCACACCCTGGCCATCTTCTCGTCTCGCCCATCATTTAAAAGGTAGAGAAGTGTGAAAACCTATACCTCCAGTCTCTTCCCAGCTGTTATCGGGCAACTGAACCATCCTACTGCAACCAGAGAGCAGTCTTGGTGACTCTCAGACTATATTTGATGAGACTTTGCTGGCTTTATCTTGCATTAAACAATATACCGTTTTCATGTACACTGTGAATGGCTTGATTGCTGACTGGATAGCACGCAACAAAAGCTTTTCACTGTACCTCAGTACAAGTGACAATAAACAAAACGTAAACTGAAACTGTAACTAGTTTAGTTTGTCATGTGTACTAAGATACAGAGTAAAATAGTTTGTTTGCATGCTATCCAGTCAGCGGAAAGACTGTACATGATTACAATCAAGCCATCCACAGTGTACAGATACAGGATGAAGGGAATAACGTTTGGTGCAAGATAAAGTCTAGTATAGTCTGACTAAAGATAGTTTGAGGGTCTCCAATGAGGTAGATGGTAGCTCAGGGCCACTCTCTAATTGGTGATAGGATGGTTCAGTTGCCTAATAACAGCTGGGAAGAAACTGTACCTGGATCCGGAAGTATGCATTTTGAAACATCTGTACCTCTTCCCTGATGGGTGAGGGGAGAAGAGGGAATGCTTGGTGTGAGATTTGTCCTTGATTCTGCTGGAGGCCTTTCCAAGTCACCATGAAATGCAGATGGAGTCAATTGAAAGGAGGTTGGTTTGTATGATGATCTGGGCTGTCTTCATAATTCTCTACAATTTCTTGCAGTCTCAGATGGAGCTGTCTTGGGAAAGGATGGTTTGGATTGGAAGGGAAGCCAAGGAAGGAGTGGTCTTTGTGGAAGGCGGAAAGGGCTGGGGATTGGTAGATGACGGGTGGTGGGATCACTTTGGTGGTGAAGGAAATGTTGGAGGGTGAAGGAAATGTTGGAGGGTGGATGATGTGTTGGATGTGGAGACTGATGGGGTGAAAGATGAAGACCAGGGGAACTCTGTCGTTGTGTCTGGAGGGAGGGAGAGGGAGAGCAAGAGCAGAGAGTGTCACATATCCTATGATGATGCTGCCTGACCTGCAGAGTTCCACCAGCAGCTTGTATCTTTTTATGTTGAATAGCTTGCTCCTGCTTCTATTTCTCATGTTCTACATTCTTCGGTTCAATTAATTCTCTTGTTTCATCATCACCTTCGCTGGTAATTCTTTGGTCAGCTTGGCTCCTGAAACTAGGATATGTAGCAATGACCTAATTCTATTTTAAACTTGATTTAATAGCTGATGGTTATCTGACTTTGAACATGTCTTCCCTCTTGATGATCAAGCCTACATGAGACAACGGTTCATCCAGTCGTTATTTTACACAGAAGCCACAGTGATCTGGATGCAGTGTGGAAGAAGAATGAATATTGTTTTACCATCATAACTTGTAGTATCTCTTCAAGTGTGAATTGAACCAATGATAACATTTATATATAGTTCGACAATTCTCAGTCAATCCTTACTGTAGATTGATGTTGCATGTAAACCAATCACACACCAGCCAGCATCTCTAACTCCACCCCACTTATACTAATACTTATACTAACACTTGTTTTCCAGCACAGACAGTTGGAGCAGCCAGGATGTACTGACAACTAATCATCCTTCATGCTGTTAAGTTTCAGTGCTGATTAAAGATGTATTTGAATCACATACTGAGTCTGGAGATCATTTACACTTACATTGGTCATAGGAAATTACTGAGAGCACTCTGATATCAGGTAGTCAATCTTCTCTATGCTGGTTTTCTATGCTGGAAACCGATGCTGTCTGAATTTCCAGGGTCTTTACACATTATTTAGTGATAATAATAAGAGCCATTGATTGGTTAACAAAAACACATATCTTATATTGATTCTTTTCTAAAACTCTGCTTAAAATTCAAATGGTACTGACAATAGTTTCTAAAGTCAAATGAATTCATTCAAGAATAGCTTGCAATTTCTGTTGCATCACTGCTGGTTTATCAATAGGTCTCTCTCAAGTACACTTGCAACTTCTTTTGGTTTTCCAACACAATTCAGTGTTTAAAGCATTTACAGCTAACTGCACTGAAATCAGTCAGGCCAAAGAATGCATAGCCTTTTTAGAGTTAATGATTTTTCCACATTATAGTTTCAACAAAAGGAGGAAAAAGCACAATGTATTAAGTTAAGGAGATAGAAACTCTTCTGATGAATACTGGGTGTGCATGATTCCTTCCTTTCATTGTGTTTAGAATGAGCTATTATGCTTTGTGTTTGGAATGAGCTATTATGGCGACTGGGCTATTTAATTTCCCTTATGCCCCTGTCCCACTTAGGAAACCTGAACGGAAACCTCTGGAGACTGCGCCCCACCCAAGATTTCCGTGCGGTTCCCGGAGGTTCCCAGAGGTTTTTGTCAGTCTCCCTAATGGTTGAAAGTGGTTTCCGCTTCTTCTATGTTCCGCTGGTTATTTCAAAAAATTCAAAACTGGCCGCGACTAAAAATATGTTGCCGTTTTAAAAATCGGTAGTTGTTTAGTCGAAGACGGTCGCGATGCTAGTTGAAGGTGGTTGCCGGAGGTTGCAGGTAGTGGAAGGTAAGACCTTTTTTTCACTCAGTTTTATTCCACCAGGGAGGTCTTTACTTTCCACTACCTGCAACCTCAGGCAACCACCTTCAACTAGCATCGCAACGGGCCACTACTAAAAAATTACCGATTTTTGAAACGGCAACCTATTTTTAGTTGTGGCCGGTTTTGAATTTCTTGAAATAATCGCAGGAACATAGAAGAAGTGGAAACCACTTTCAACCATTAGGGAGACTGATAAAAACCTCCGGGAACCGCACGGAAACCTTGAATGGGGCGCAAAGTCCCCAGAGGTTTCCGTTCAGGTTTCCTAAGTGGGACAGGGGCATTAGCTTACCCAATACTTATCGGAATTCTAGCTCTGAATACACTACATAATAATGATTCCCATATTTGTGGGTGATTGCGTTCAGTTGCATGATCATTTTCTGTATTTCTACTGGTTGGTGGCGAGCAATAATTACAAAGATCTACGCTTTCAATGGAATTTAAGAATATCTCATTAATTATTAGAACCCGGTGTCCAATTATTCTAAATATTTCAGAAATAAAATAAACATAAAATAGGCACAATGGCATTGGAACATAGAAAGATGCAGCAGAAGAACGAGCCGTTTGGCCCACAATGTCTATGCTGAACATAATGCCACGACCATTTCCTATCTATTTGCACATAATCCATGTCCTCCATGTCCTGCATATCCATATCATATCAAAAATGTCTTAAATACCACGATTGTATCTGCCTTGACCACCAATCCCTAGCAGCACATTTCAGACACTCGCCTCCATCTGTGTAAAAAGGTTATCTCACACACTTCCTTTAAACTTTGCCCCTCCCACCTTAAAACTATGCTCACTAATATTTGTTTTTTCAATCCTGGGATAAAGGTTCTGTTCTTCTGCCCTATGGATGCCTCTGTTGATTTTATATACTTCTAATAGGTTTAGTTTAGAGATACAGCACAGAAACAGACCCTTCAGCCCACTGGGTGTGGACCAGCGATCCTTGAATATTAACACTATCCTACACACACTAGGGACGAAGATCTCACATGCAGAGCTTGGAGAAAACCCACGCATATCACGGGGAGAACGTACAAACTCCGTACAGACAGCACCCAGAGTCAGGATCAAACCCAGGTTTCCGGTGCTGCAAGCACTGAACGGCCCAACTCTACTGCTGTGCCACTGTGCCGTCACAAGTCTGCCCGCAACCTCTGCATTCCAAAGTAAACAATCCAAGTCTGTCCTTCCTCTCCCTGTAATAAATATCCCCTAATGCAGGCAACATTTGGTAAACCTCCTCTGCACCATTTCTGAAGCTTCCATATCCTTCCTGTAATGGGGCGGGCAGAACTGCACATTGTACTCCAAATGTAGCATAGCCAAAATCCTACAAAGCTGCATCATGACATCCTGGCTCTCATATTCAATGCCCCAACCTATGAAGGCAAGCATACCATAAGCCTTCTTTACCAATCTATCTACATGTGTTGATATTTTCAGGGCGTTAGTGTCTTTGACCCAAGGTCCCTCTATGCATCAATGCTGTTGAAGGTAATTACATTAATTGTATATTTTCCCCTTACACTTTACGTCCCAAAGTGTAATACCTTGCGTGGCAATGCTACAAAATTTTGAGATTTTAAAAATCAAGTCTGCAATTTATCCCATCAGATAAAGCATAAAAAGAAGTTTAATTTGACATCTAATTCACTTTCATATCTTCAGTATTAAGAAAGTTATGACCATTTTCATACTCGGAAATTAGCATCTTGTTCCCCATTGCCTTTCAATTGACTTAACTCAAAAGCTGTGATCTAAAACAGTTAAAAGCCCATTCCTTTCTTAAAAATTAAGAGAACAGTTGTTTTGACCTATTCTGCTTAATGGGCCTGTACCACTTATGCGATTTTTTTTCGGCGACTGCCGGCACTCGTCATATTCGCAGCAGGTCGCCGAAAATTTTCATGTTGAAAAATTTTGGCGACCTGCTGCGACTATGATGGGTGCTGGCAGTCACAGAAAATATTGTGTAAGTGTGACTTAAGGGATTTTGCCTGTGTTATGAGCCATTTGGTATTTTACAGATGTTCATCTGTCTGTCTTAGAGAAAGTTAGACAACTGCTTCCCTTCTCTCAGTTATTTTCCAAACACTGTGAACCAGGGAGTGGGAAGATTCTTCCCTACAGCCATTAGGCTATTAAACACTACAACCTCAAATACACTTTAATCTACATAAACCATTATTGCTATTATTGCACTATTATTGTTTGTTTATTTTAATATGTATGCTTGTGTGTGTTTGTCTATATATTTATATATGATCGGTGTACATGTGAGTCGGTGTATATATACACACACTGAACTTTTTTTCTCATTTCTATATCTATATATATATATAGATATAGATATAGATATATAGATATAGATATATAGATATATAGATATATAGATATATAGATATATAGATATATAGATATATAGATATAGATATATAGATATATATATATATATATATATATATATATATATATATATATATATATATATATATATATATATATATATATATATATATATATATATATATATATATATATATATATATATATATATATATATATATATATATATATATATATATATAGCTAAAACTCTCACCTTGTATGTATATATATTTGTTTGTATATTCCTGAAATACAGCCAAAACGGTACACGATAGTGCAACAATTTTAGGTCCATCTGACTTGCCTGGGGTGTGCAGTAGCAAGTTTCATTCATTTTGACAAATAATTTCCCTTTACATCGCCTCATGTATGGGTGAGTGGTAGAATATTGTGTTGGGGAGGGGGATCCAACGGATCTGTGGGTCGTCTGGTAAATGTTAAAAATATGACTAAAAGGTGTCCTTTTTTATGCATGCCTGTATGTCCCGAAATACAGCCAAAACGGTACATGATATATTCGCAGCAGGTCGCCGAAAATTTTCATGTTGAAAAATTTTGGCGACCTGCTGCGACTATGATGGGTGCTGGCAGTCACAGAAAATATTGTGTAAGTGTGACTTAAGGGATTTTGCCTGTGTTATGAGCCATTTGGTATTTTACAGATGTTCATCTGTCTGTCTTAGAGAAAGTTAGACAACTGCTTCCCTTCTCTCAGTTATTTTCCAAACACTGTGAACCAGGGAGTGGGAAGATTCTTCCCTACAGCCATTAGGCTATTAAACACTACAACCTCAAATACACTTTAATCTACATAAACCATTATTGCTATTATTGCACTATTATTGTTTGTTTATTTTAATATGTATGCTTGTGTGTGTTTGTCTATATATTTATATATGATCGGTGTACATGTGAGTCGGTGTATATATACACACACTGAACTTTTTTTCTCATTTCTATATCTATATATATATATAGATATAGATATAGATATATAGATATAGATATATAGATATATAGATATATAGATATATAGATATATAGATATATAGATATATAGATATATAGATATAGATATATAGATATATATATATATAGATATATATATATATATATATATATATATATATATATATATATATATATATATATATATATATATATATATATATATATATATATATATATATATATATATATATATATATATATATATATATATATATATATATATATATATATATATATATATATATATATAGCTAAAACTCTCACCTTGTATGTATATATATTTGTTTGTATATTCCTGAAATACAGCCAAAACGGTACACGATAGTGCAACAATTTTAGGTCCATCTGACTTGCCTGGGGTGTGCAGTAGCAAGTTTCATTCATTTTGACAAATAATTTCCCTTTACATCGCCTCATGTATGGGTGAGTGGTAGAATATTGTGTTGGGGAGGGGGATCCAACGGATCTGTGGGTCGTCTGGTAAATGTTAAAAATATGACTAAAAGGTGTCCTTTTTTATGCATGCCTGTATGTCCCGAAATACAGCCAAAACGGTACATGATAGTGCAACAAAAGTTGGGGCTTACTCGCCATTCACCTGGGGTGTGCAGTAGCAAGTTTTGTTTGATTTGACGAAGTAATTCCCAAGTTATTCCCTTAATAATATTTTATTTACTTTATACTGTTAACTGTGCTCCCACTTGCCGGCCCCTGCGCAGTTGGGGGAGGGTTGCCGGGCCCGCCGCCATTTTATGATTGCCATTTGTACTTGCATAACAATGGGCATCTTTGGCGTCACGACAGGAACCCATCAGCTGCGCCTACACAGTTGGGGGAGGGTTTAACCATCAACGGCACAAGTTTGAACATGGCAGTTGCGCCTGCGCAGTGTGGGCCCGTTAGCCACACCTGTGCAGTTGGGGAATGCTTGCTGGGCCATGATCACCATTTTGACTGAACATCGCCTCATGTACGGGTGAATGGTAAACTATTGCGTTGGTGGAGGGGGACCCAATGGGTCCGTGGGTCGTCTAGTTTGTTATATTGTTTACAGTGTACTATGTTTACATATTCTGTGGTGCTGCTGCAAGTAAGAATGTCATTATTCTATTGTTTGATATGACAATAAAACACTTGACCCTCTTGAAAATCATGGGGAGAAGATGCTGGCATTCTGCATAAGGTCACAATGCATTACACATCTATGACCCCCTGGAAACAGGAATACATTTAAATTACATATTTGTGCAGGCATTAGTGGGCGTCTGGACTCATCAAGCTACTCTCGTCAACACATGCCACCAACGCTGCCTGTGCTATTCAGCCATTAGTCATGGTTGGTACATGTGAAAAGACGGCCATTATTTAGAGGGTGCCAAAGGCTGAGTTTTAAGTTTAAATTCCTGGCCTTTCTGTTGTGGATCGTGGTAACATTTTCCTTTCCTTGTAATCTGTTGATCCATGTAACTACCCAGTGCTTCCAGGCATCCGAGACACATTGCTAATACAAACCCACTGTGGGCATCCACACCTCCACACTTTCACTCCCTACTGAGTAATGCCATCAAAAGCAAATCAATTGCCTGTGACAGCCCGCTTGATCTATTTAAATGTTCTATCACAATCTGTCTCTCTCCAGCTGACAATGTCAGGCAGGCCGAGAAGTCCGTCCCACCATGAAAATCATAAAAATAAACCCAATTATTCGATGATAAAAAAACATACTGGTCCCGGCATAGCAGTGGTGATGGGCTCCAGTGTATCTGATTGTTGACAGTTGAAAGTTACTTACAGCTGTGCTAATGATGACACATTCATCTGCAGCTGAGCTGTGGTAAAATTAATGATTTCACAGGTGTAGCTCTGATCATTTTAAATTATGAAATAACCTGAGGGAGCCAAGCGCAATAGAAAATGTGTCACTTGTGTTCAATTCTCAATAATATGTCTGCAATTTGACTTGAGCATGGGGGGCTGGGGGGGGGGGGGGGGTGTTATCTCTACTACCTTGAGACACCTGACATAATTATTTTCTATCAATTCAGGACACATATCAGTTTTTTACTACAGTGGAAGATTACTAAGCAACCATTTTCAAAAAGCAAGGTAATTAGCAGACTTTCATTACTTCTCCAGGGAGAGGATGCTGTGTATTAAATCAACTGATAAAACCTGGCATGACTGGCTTGGGAATTGTCTGAAATAAAGTTGGCTGAATTGGTTCTCACCCCAGAAGCACACAAAGATGTTTGTTACTGTATGCGTATACTTGGGACAGAACATTCTTATGTGGTGCACCTGCCAGGAACACAGATTTTACCTGCATTCTCTTATTGAGGCATTAACTGCATGATTTTATAGAGGTGTATAAAATCATGAGAGGAATAGGTCGGGTAGATGCACAGTCTCTTGCCTAGAGAAGGTAATTAAAGGACCAGAGGACATAGGTTTAAGATGAAGGGGAAAAGATTTAATAGGAATTCGAGCGGTAACATTTTCACACAAAAGGTGGTGGGTGTATGGAACAAGCTGCTAAAGGAGGAAGTTGAGGCGGGGACATACCCAACATTTAAGAAACAGTTAGACAGGTACAAGTTTGGTGGTATATGGACCAAATGCTAGCAGGTGGGACTAGTGTAGCTGGGACATGTTGGCCAGCGTGGGCAAGTTAGGCTGAAGGGCCTGTTTCCACAATGTGTCACGCTATGACTATGACGCTATTCAATTTCTTGCTGAGAAACTCTCGGTGCATTTTATTTTAGAGATTTTAGCACATATATAATTAATTCAATTGCAGTGCCTAATGATCAGTAGCTGTGCTCTATTTATGTGTATGGATTGGTTTCCCTGCAATCAGCAGTGAGCTGATTGTGTATGAAATGGGGCAAGTAACTTATGATGGGCCTTTTTTTTAATAAATTGTTTCCTCGCCCTACAAGGCTTCCGGTTGGGAATATGATTTGAAGCACCAAACTATACATAAATCAGAGAGACTAACTGGAATACAGACAAACATGTAGACCTCATGACTTTGGTACAGCAAGTGGTCTGATTGGACCAAGTGCTATATTTACTGCGTAACCATACTTTAGTGGGGGGGGGGGGGGGAAGAGATGGGGTGTATGGAGAATAGGGGTGATTGGGGGATGGGGGTGGTGCTTCAGGACAATATTAGACTAATGCAGCTCAGATCATGTAAACACAGGTTTTATATATTTACAAGTAAATCTACTCTGCAGTGTATTTTAATCCAGGATAATTCTGATCTCTTTGTATCTTTGTGTGTGATCCTATTGAACAGGAAAGTGATTTGGTGTACCTACTTTGTAGCAAAGTGACAGTGTCACAAACATCCGCTACAATAATGACTTCATGAATCAACATACAAATAGGTTTAGTGTACGTTGTTAAAAAAAACACTATCTTTTTGTATATGCACTGTCTTCGATATCTTTGCGAAGTCATTACAAAACATAACAATAAATAGTTTTTTTTTAAGTATAAGTGTGTGTTAGGATAGCATGCACATGCATGAACATGGAGTAATTATAAAAGACTCAAGGAACTGCTGGTTTACAAATAAAATATATAAAGTGCTGCAGTAACTATGTGGGTCAGGCAACATCTTTGGATAACATGGATAGATGACACTTCGGATTAGGACCCTTCGTCAGAGGAATTATGCGAGCTGTGCAATGTCCTTAGACAATTTAAACAATTTCCTATCATTTTTATATGCAACTTCTGATTATGAGTAATGAAATTTTAAATAACACTGATTAAACGCTGCCCATTATTGTCAAAAAACAGCACCAGAGTGCGCCAGTTATTGGCATGTGATGTGATTTACATTTGCATAAGTAAACATATCCATGATAGATTAAAAAAAACAATAAGGCAGCTGGTGAATGAACTGGACAGAATTGTCCAACATTACATTCTTGCTTCTGCACAACAAAAGCTGTGAGTTTTGACCTGCAAAGGATAGTATTAAATAAATGATAGCAACAGTGTCTTACAAAGATGGCATAAACATTTCTTGTTCCGTTATGTTTTTGTTTTGCTGTGTTGGGCAGGACTACAATTGAGTTTGAATTATGGTTTAAAAATAAAAGCTATCTATTTACAATTGCTAATTTATTGGCAGCAGAATTGCAAACTTGGCTCTTTTACTATCAATTCTAATCCAATTAATTGTACTTCTCTGACATTCCTCTGTGGGTGCTGTTACATTCTGGTGGATTTATGTAGGTGACCTGACACGTAGTGAAATAATTTATCATTTCCACATCACACTTATATTTAAAAAAAAGAATAGAACTGATAAGATAGATTGTGGTTAGAAAGAGCGGGGATAAAGGCGTTAAATTAGCTGATTTAGTGATAAATATTACTGAAAAATTCACAATTTTTCTGAAAATGTATGTTACTGAAAATGCAACTGAAAGTTTCACGTGACCCACATAGATATGTTTGACCAATGATATACAGGGGCATAAATGATTAATACCAATTACAGTATTAATTATTAAACATCTTTATTTGGGAAAATTTGAAATGCATTACTGCATTTGCAGTGATTACATTTAAGGGAAGAATTCCCTAGATGTGCACTGTGGTGTAGTAAATATCTAAAGCCATATTGGTACCTATCAGGGTAATTGGTCCTATCCTCATTTGTTCTTCCAAGAAGATCCAGGAAAAATGGGTATGGACCAAGAGTTGCCTCATCTGTAGTCTTGTTCTGACCATGATACCTTGATGAGTCTGGTAGAATCTCCATTACACATTGCTGAAGACTGTACTTCAGAGAGCAGTGCTGAACTGCTATCTACCTCTTTCATGACCCTCGGACTATCCTTGATCGGACTTTGCTGGCTTTACCTTGCACTAAACATTATTCCCTTATATCTATATAATGTAAATGGATTGATTATAATGTATTGTCTTTCTGCTGACTGGTTAGCATGCAACAAAAGCTTTTCACTGTACCTCGGTACACATGATAATACAATAAAATAAACTAAAAATGTGGTCGTCCCTGCTGGATGTATTGGAATATACTTTTGTTATCAGTTTATGTTGGAATCTTTAGCGTCTGGACTAACTGCTTCAAGAACAATTAATCCTGAACACAAATTTATCATAGTCTGCAGACTATGTTTGAGTGCAGTCTGGCAATCACTTTGCCGGCACTGTAAAGTCTAGGCATATTTGTCCTGTATGAATCCTTTGATTAGGAACATCTGAAACATCAATCTCTTCCTTAAACTGGATGAGATATGATCTCCAAAACAAACATTTTTTTTCCTAATTTATTTTGGGATTTTTGTTCTGGTTTTATTTTCATAGTCATACAGCAGAGAAACAAGTCCTTCAGCTTGTTCATCTGACAATCAAGAAACAATCACTACTAATCCCATTACCTGGAGAAATTCCACGTGAACCTCTGGAAGGACTGTTGGAGTCTCTGGATGGAGACGAGTGAAGAGGTATGGGGGCAGGTGTTAAATCTCCTGCAATTGGAGGGGAAAGTACCTGTGGAAGGAGTGGTTTGGATGGGAAGGGATGAGTGAACCAAGGAGTTGCAGAAGGAGGTGTCTCTGCAGAGAGTAAAAAGGGGTGGAGATCGGAAGATTTGACTAGTGGTGGGGTAAATTTGAAGGTGATGGTTCAATTATTTTTCCAGTTCAATCATGTTCCATTTATAATGTCAACCAATCCTCCACACTCTACCTCATCATTGGCCTAATGTGATAAGATATGGTGTCACAATTTCCATGCTTCTTCACCATGCTTATCTTCCTGTACTGTGACATTCAGGTATCCTTGATCTTGTGAACCAAGCTCCTTCTGTTCCCCAATTCTTCCCAAGAACTACCATTCATTGTATATCTCCTCGCTATATTAGTCATTTTCAAAATGCATTACCTCAAACCTATCATGATTAAATTCCCTGCTATCAATGTGCTCATCTTACCAACTCGTTGATATCATCTTGTACCATAAGAATAACCACCTCATCAACAGCTAATTTTCATGTCAAATCACAAAAATAATAATTGACCATCACACTCTACCTCCAATTAACAAGCTGTTAATTTTATAGAGTCTCACAGCACAGAATCATGTATATTCCAACTATCAAGTATCCGACCAAACTCCAATTTACCTGATGGTACTTTCTATTCAATTGCTTGTCCACATGCTTCTTATAAGTGGTGAGAGTATTTGTAAGATAGTGCAGTACAGATTGCAACCATTCTCTCGGTGAGATGATTCTTCCTTAGATCCCCACTAAAATTCTTACTCCAAACCTAGGAGACTCAAAACTTGGTGGCAGTGTGAACTGTGAGGAGAATGCTATGAGAATGCAGGGTGACTTGGACAGGTTGGGGGAGTGGGCAGATGCATGGCAGATGAAGTTTAATGTGGATAAATGTGAGATTATCCATTTTGGTATCAAAAACAGGAAGGCAGATTACTATCTAAATGGCGTCAAGTTGGGAAAAGGGGAAGTACAACGGGATCTGGGGGTCCTTCTTCATCAGTCTATGAAAGTAAGCATGTAGGTATAGCAGGCAGTGAAGAAAGCGAATGGCATGTTGGCCTTTATAACAAGAGGAGTATAGGAGCAAAGAGGTCCTTCTGCAGTTGTACAAGGCACTAGTGAGACCACACCTGCAGTATTGTGTGCAGGTTTGGTCCCCTAATTTGAGGAAGGACATTCTTGCTATTGAGGGAGTGCAGCGTAGGTTTACAAGGTTAATTCCCGGGATGGGGGGACTGTCATATGCTGAGAGAATGGAGCAGCTGGGCTTGTACACTCTGGAGTTTAGAAGGGTGAGAGGGGATCTTATTGAAACATATAAGATTATTATGGGTTTGGACACGCTAGAGGCAGGAAACATGTTCCAGATGTTGGGGGAGTCCTGAACCAGGGTCCACAGTTTAATAATAACGGGTAAGCCATTTAGAATGGAGACGATGAAACACTTTTTCACACAGAGAGTTATCTGTGGAAATCTGCCTCGGTGGGTGGTGGAGGCCGATTCTCTGGATACCTTCAAGATAGAGTGGATAAGGGAGAACCAGTGGATGTGTTATATCTGGACTTTCAGAAAGCTTTCAACAAGGTCCCACATAAGAGATTAGTATGCAAACTTAAAGCACATGGTATTGGGAGTTCAGTATTGATGTGGATAGAGAACTGGCTGGCAGACAGGAAGCAAAGAGTAGGAGTAAACGGGTCCTTTTCAGAATGGCAGGCAGTGACTAATGGGGTACCGCAAGGCTTGGTGCTGGGACCCCAGCTAATTACAATATATATTAATGATTTGGACAAGGGAATTGAATGCAACATCTCCAAGTTTGCGGATGACACAAAGCTGGGGGGCAATGTTAGCTGTGAGGAGGATGCTAGGAGGGTGCAAGGTGATTTGGATAGGTTGGGTGAGTGGGCAAATGCAGTATAATGTGGATAAATGTGAGGTTATCCACTTTCGCGGCAAAAATGGTGGCCGATTAGGAAGAGGGGAGATGCAACGAGACCTGGGTGTTATGGTACAGCAGTCATTGAAAGTAGGCATGCACGTGCAGCAAGCAGTGAAGAAAATGAATGGTATGTCAGCATTCATAGCAAAGGGATTTGAGTATAGGAGCAGGGAGGTTCTACTGCAGTTGTACAGGGTCTTGTTGAGACCACACCTGGAGTATTGCGTATAGTTTTGGTCTCCAAATCTGAGGAAGGACATTCTTGCCATAGAGTGAGTACAGAGAAGGTTCACCAGACTGATTCCTGGGATGTCGGGACTTTCATATGAAGAAAGACTGGATAGATTCGGCATGTACTCGCTAGAATTTAGAAGATTGAGGGGGGATCTTATAGAAACTTACAAAATTCTTAAGGGGTTGGACAGGCTAGATGCAGGGAGATTGTTCCCGATGTTGGGGCAGTCCAGAACAAGGGGTCACAGTTTAAGGATAAGGAGGAAGTCTTTTAGGAGATGAGAAAAACATTATTCACACAGAGAATGGTGAGTTTCTGGAATTCGCTGCCACAGAAGGTAGTTGAGGCCAGTTCATTGGCTATATTTAAGAGGGAGTTAGATGTGGCCCTTGTGGCTAAGGGGATCAGGGGGTATGGAGAGAAGGCAGGTACGGGATACTGAGTTGGATGATCAGCCATGATCATATTCAATGGCGGTGCAGGGTCAAAGGACCGAATGGCCTACTCCTGCACCTATTTTCTATGTTTCTATAGGGCTCTTAAAGATAGCAGTCAGGGGATATGGGGAGAAGGCAGCAATGAGGTACTGATTGCGGATGATCAGCCATGAACACATTGAATGGCTGTGCTGGCTCGAAGGGCCAAATGGCCTACTACTGCATCTGTTGTCTATAAACCATCAGCCTAAACCTATGGTGTTCGACATCTCTGCCATGTGAAGAAGTCTCTCACTAATTACCCTCTCTGGGCCTCCAGTAACTGCATTTTGGATTCAGTTTTTGGTAGTGTCCAAATTTGGACCTTATTAAAGGCCTTACTGAAGTGAGTACTTAAACTGCACAGGTGTTAGAGAGCCTTTTACTCAGTTAAGCTCAACCAGGACATTTTATCTGTCAAACCTTTCTTGTGTTTGCAGATAATGTTCGATATAATGTACATTTTCAGATATTTTTCACAGGAATATTCTTCATAGCTTTTGCCTTTGCCTTACAGTGGCTTGCAAAAGTTTTCATACCCCTTGAACTTTTCCACATTTTGTCACATTACAACCACAAACGTAAATGTATTTTATTGGGATTTTATGTGATAGACCAACACAAAGTGGCGCATAATTGTGAAGTGGAAGGAAAATGATACATAGTTTTCAAATATTTTTTACAAATAAAATACTGAAAACTGTGGCGTGCAAAAGTATTCAGCCCCCTTTACTCTGATACCCCTAAATAAAATCCAGTGCAACCAATTGTCTTCAGAAGTCACCTAATTAGTAAATAGAGTTCACTTGTGTATAATCTAATCTCAGTATAAATACAGCTGTTCTGTGAAGGCCAACAGAGGTTTGTTAGAGAACAATAGTGAACAAACAGCATCATGAAGCACAAGGAACACACCAGACAGGTCAGGGATAAAGTTGTGGAGAGGTTTAAAGCAGGGTTAGATTATAAAAAAAATCCCAAGCTTTGAACATCTCACGGAGCACTGTTCAATCCATCATCCGAAAATGAAAAGAGTATGGCACAACTGCAAACCTACAAGACATGGCCGTCCACTTAAACTGACAGGCCGGGCAAGGAGAGCATTGATCAGAGAAGCAGCCAAGAGGCCCTTGGTAACTCTGGAGGAGCTGCAGAGGTCCACAGCTCAGGTGGGAGAATCTGTCCACAGGACAACTATTAGTCGTGCACTCCACAAATCGGGTCTTTATGAAAGAGTGGCATTGTTGAAACAAAGCCATAAGAAGTCCCGTTTGCAGTTTGCCACAAGCCATGTGGGGGACACAGCAAACATGTGGAGGAAGATGCTCTGGTCTGATGAACTGCAAATGCTGATTTACACTGAAGATTGACAGTTGACAAAATGCTGGAGTAACTCAGTCGGACAGGCAGCATCTCTGGAGAGGAATCGGTGATGTTTCGGGTTGAGACCCTTCTTCAGACTGAGAGTTAGGGGAGTGGGAAACTAGAGGTCTGACAACAAATCAGAGCCGGCACCAATGACCAGGGAAATGTGGAGCCCACAATGTTCCATGTTGGCTGTGGAAGAGGTGATAACAAAGGGATATATGGATGCAAACTTTGGAACCAGCTGGACGACCAGGATGGGGAGGGTTGGAGAGCGAGGGAATGCAATTGTTACTTGAAATTAGATAAATCAATATTCAAACTGCTGGGTTGGAAGCTTGGGCAGTGGAATGATCTTCCAGCAGAAGTGGTGGAGGCAGGATCGATTTTAACATTTAAAAGTAAAGTGGATAGGTATATGGACGGGAAGGGAATGGAGGGGTATGGTCTGAGTGCAGGTAGATGGGACTAGTGGAAAATAAATGGTCGGCACAGACTGGAAGGGTCGAGAAGGCCTGTTTCCGTGCTGTAATTGTTATATGGTTATATGATAGGTTGGTAAACAAGGCATCTGGTATGCTTTCTTTCATTGGTAGGTACATTGAGTACAAGAGTCAGGAATTAACGATGGAGTCCTGTAATACTTTGTTAAGTCTTATTTAGAGTATGGCATATAATTCTGGTCAGTGCAGCAGGGCTAAGGCGTTGCTTTTCCTGAAACCTATATTTATTGTACTGATTAATACAATAATGCCACAAAATATTATTTGCTGTTAGAAATTTCACAGAAACATTTTAGAAAGCCTGCTCCAGTCAAAAAATATGAATGTCAAGTTAAGGTCATTGTCATGTACAAAAGTACGGTGAGGTAAGGTATAATGAAAAGCTTGTTTGCAGCAGCATCACAGACATGTAGACTCAGATATCACACAGAACATCATTTATACAAATATTACATGAGACGGTGAAAAGTAAAATACTGTAAAACAAGACAGTAGTGCAACACGGTGCAGATCAGGGTTGTGTACATAATCCCCAGCTCTACTCTCTTTACATCCTGGACTATACAGCTAAACACAGCTCCAATGCCAACTACAAGCATAAAGATTTAGATGGAGCACCTGGTTGAGTGGTATTGTGACAACAAAATCTCATTCGGCAATAACAAAACTGTGGCGATGACGAGGAAGCGATAGGCAAGGTTTAGAGGGATATTGGTCATGCTTTCCAAAATAGGATTTTGTGAGGGAATCGGTAAATTGACACAATTTGCTCCAGGTAGAAATTAATGATACAGTTATGACTAATGGGTAGGTGGGAAATAGAGAGCAATGTTTCATTTGATCATGGTTCACGTCATCAAATTCTTGCTTGACATATGCCTGAGCTGGGATGTAGACTGCAATGCAGATGATGGTGGAGACGTCTCTCGATAGGTAGAATGGTTGGCAATTAACCACCAGATGTTGCAGGCCAGAGCACCAGCAATGGGACAACACCTCCATGTCTGCGCAGCACAATGGGATTATCACAAAGCAGATTCCACCGCCTCCTCTTTTTCCATCCAGACCATGTGATGGATGGGAAAACCCTCAGGCTGGAGCACCATGTCCGGAGAGCTGGGGGTGAGCTGAGTCTCCGTGAGTACAGGACAGCCCCTCACATCCCCTTTTTGTCGTGATTGACTCTGGCTCCTGTGGCCAATTTGGTGATGAATCTCTGGGATGAGAGTGGGTCTGTGCAGAAGACTGTAATGCCATACATGTACAGGGAGAATTTGACCAGGGATTATCACCTCTTTTGTCTATGTCCTTTCTGATGGATTCAGCACAAGGCTAACTATAACAAATAAACAATAGAGGAGAAAGGTCAACCTTGCCCAACTCCAGATTTGATCAGAACGCTCTCTATTTCCCACCATGCACACCTTAGTGTCATTCATTTCTACATGCAGTAAGTTGTGTCCAATTACCAAATCCCTTGCTAAATCCTATATTGAAAAGCATGGCCCATATCCCTATAAACCTATTCCTATCAGTGTACCTGTCCAGATGTCTTTAAAATGTTGTTTTAGTACCTGCCTCAACTATCTCCCCTGGAAGTTGCCCTCAGTTGCCTACTAAACCTAAATCCTTGCATCTTAAAACTAGGCCCTCTGGTTCTTGATTCCCCTGATCTGGGTAAAGGTCTCAAAGCATTCACCCCATCTATTCCCTAGCGGAAGGGATGCCGATGAATCCACTTTCACTGTTTTCCTAAGTAATCTAGCAGACCTTTCAATTATAATTTAATGGAGGAACTAATTCCTCTAGAGTACACACTAAAGCACAGTGGATGGCCTGGCACCTTTTTGAAAAGGAGGTGAGGATGAACTTCTTTAGTCAGTGGGTAGTTAATCTGTGGAATTCATTGCCACAGAGGGCTGTGGAGGCCAAGTCAGTGGATATTTTTAAGGCAGAGATGGACAAATTCTTCATTAAAATGGGTGTTAAGGGTTATGGGGAAAAGGGAAAAAAATAGTTATTAGGAGGCAGAGATTCAGCCATGATTGAATGGTGGAGTAGACTCGATGGGCCTAATGGCCTAATTCTACTCCTATAACTTGTGAACTTGTGAACCTCAGCGGGTGTTGCACTAGGTTTTTCATCTAGGTTTAGATATTATAAAGCATCCTCTCTGAAATAGATGTTACCAGACCATACGCGGTCTGCGTTCTACCACAACGTTCCGATCAGGTTTTGGGAATGACTGGTTAGTTACAGTTTTGTTTATTGTCACGTGTACCGAGGTACAGTGAAAAGCTTTTGTTGCATGTTATCCAGTCAGCAGAAAGACAATACATAATTAGGTAGGCTACCTTACCTGCTAGGTAATGAATTGCATCAAGGAATTATTATTAATCATTAGAACAATAACCCTTGTAAAAATGTTTATACACTCTATGTGAATGATGCCCCAATGGTAGCTGGCGATCTGCATTGGGAGTTGGCATGAATACCAATATTTATCTTTGAGAGTGCAAATGTATTTAAAGAGGAAGAGTGAGAAATGCTGGACATGATTGCTTGTTGCGGAGGTAGAGATTGTTCTTGTCACCATAATTTGGGATCGGATATCAGATTATTCCCCCCTAAATCTCTATCCCATAGAGGTTGGGTTGGTGGGTAGTGCTTGATTTAAATTCACCCCCACTCTTTGAAGCGGAGTTGCATGCAAGCCAGAAATGAAGGGGCTCCCTTATCCAAATGACCATCGTAATCTATCACATTTTTACAGCAATCCTTGGCTATTTTTTTTAATGCTGCCTTACTAATTGTTCATATTAATTAAATTCAAATTTTAATTTATCAGGGTAGGATTTGGACTCATGACCCCAGGACTGCAAGAGTGAGAAGAAATGCTGGACATGATTGCTTTTTGCAGAGAAATTGAGATTGTTCTTGTCACCATTGCAAACCCGCTGCCTTAATATTCAGGATATTTAATCGTAGCCTTTGGTTTGAGTCATCCCCCTTCCTTATGTTATTATGTTTTTACTGTCTTCCTCAAAGCTTATATCTGATGGTTTCTTTAGGCTTCGTCTTCAATGCAGTACAATAATATACCGTGTATACCAATCTGTTGTTATAATGGGACACTCCTTGTTTGCTGTATTAGAGAACACCAGTGGAATTATACAGACAATGAAAATGTTGCTCGATGACCCAAATTGCCTGCTTGAATTAGAGTCATAGTCATACAGCGTGCAAACAGGCCCTTCGGCCCACCTTTCCCATACCGTCCAACAAACCTCAGCTACATTAGTCCCACCTGCCTGTTTGGTCCATGTCCCTCCTAACCTGTCCTATCCATGCACCCATTTCTTAAATGATGAGATAGTCCCAGCTTCCAATATCTCCTCTGGCAGCTCTTTCTCTACATCCACCACCCTTTGTATAAAAAAGATATCCATCAGATTCCTATTAAATCTTTTCCCCATCACCTTAAACTCTGTCCTCTGGTCCTATATTCACCTTCTGTGGGCAAAAGACTGCATCTACCCGATCTATTCCTTTCATGATTTTATACACCTCGATAAGATGATCCCTCATCTTCCTGTGCTCCAATGAATAGAGTCCTACCCAACTCAACCTCTCCCTATATATTGAATTGGTGTCTGATTAATCTAAGCAGCTAATTGCAGTATGTTTAAGCCATATGGCCTCCTTAAAGAAGACCAGGAATGTATTAGCTCTTAGAAGCAGGCAGCCTTCCTTCAACTTGCTGTGCACAGATAAATAGCAGAGGATGGAGGATTGGTGCAGGTTTAAAATAAGATGGCACCAATTTAGCTGATGAACTCAATAGGAGCACGTTTAGCTTGGAGATATGGTGCAGAAACGGGCTCTTTGGCCCACCGAGTTCACACCGACCAGTGATCCATGCACATTAACACTATCCTACACACACTAGGAACAATTTTACATTTACACTAAGCCAATTAACCTACAGTACATACCTGTATGCCTTTGGAGTGTGGGAGGAAACTGAAGATCCTGGAGAAAACCCACGCGGTCACGGGGAGAATGTACAAACTCCGTACAGACAACACCCGTAGTCGGGGTCAAATCCGGGACTCCAGTGCTACAAGTGCTGTAAGGCAGAAATTCAACTGCTGCGCCACCTTGGCCACCCATTGACTGAATCACGGAATGACAGAACACAGAAGCAGACTGTTCAGGCCACCATGCCCAAGGCCACCATGCCCAAGCACACCTTCAAGAACTCATCCATATTTATTCAATTTTCCAGCACTTGTCCTGCAGTTTTAATGCCTTGCAATTCAAGTGGTGCTTCTTAGGTGTGGTGCGAGTCTCCATCACCATCAAGAGGAAAATAGCTGGCAAGAAATGGTTCTCCTGCTGCCTTCCAATACTCTGCTAACATTTCAGTTGATAGCTATGGAAACTAAAAAAATATTGAGGGCTCTAGGGAGTTGCTAACAAAACTCAAGGCTGTGTTTACAATCGCATCAGGTTTCAGTTTTGACCCTTGAGAGCAAGAATCTGTTTTTGTCTTTTCTTGCAACATGTATCTAGGATCTAGACACACTGGCACCGCTCCGCAGCTTGTCCAAGCTCTTCAGAGAGCAATTCCAAATTGACCAAATCTCCCAGCAGCCCTGAAGCTTTTATCCCATTGTAAAGTCCTAGCCTCTCCAATTTAGCCAGGATTAACATTCCTTCCTTTTTATCATATATGATAACCCATCATTTATGATAACCAAGATGGCTCAGTAATCAGCTGATCAGATATACACAAGTGTGCTTTACATTTTCCATCTATCAGCAACACAAGATGATGCTGTTTCTTCCCTCGAATCTTGGCAAGCGCCCCGAGTTTTCAGGGGCATAACTTCACAAGTTCCGTCTGAGCAGTCTTCACCTCCTGAGTTTTTGTGGGCGCGAATTCCCTCCATCCGTGTTGCTGCCCAGTCTTCCATCACCTTCCACAGTCAATCCTAAAACCTAAAATTCCTGACAAACTTGGGACAAAGCAAGTTACCATCATGCACTCATGCTTTCCCATACATTCTCTATAGTTCCCTATAGTGCAATACTATCCCTATTTGATTACTTTATTTTATTAGAAGTAATCTATTTACAATAATGTAAACAGCTTTACAAACCTCAGCTTAATTACATATTATTTTTTAAATAACCCATTGACAGTTATCATCTTCTATTTTTTTGGAAATAAAGAAAAGAATAGAATAGTTTTAAATCAATAAGAAAGTGATTAAATAATAATTTGATTATATAGAAAAGAAGAAGAAAATAGAGCAAGGAAAAAAGATTATAGATTAACAAAAAGTGAAAAAATATTATATATATATATATCAATGAAAATCAACAAAATATATTGTATCTAAAACTATTACAAATAATAATATCAATGAAGACATGCCTATTAATCCTAGTATAAGAATCAATTATTCTCATCAAATCCCGCTGGGTACCCGTCAGGCTGTGACGTCAAGAACAGCTACTTCTCTAGATACTGTATATATGGAGACCATATTTGTTCGAAAGTATTATATTTGTCCAATAGGACAAATCTGATTCTTTCTAATTGTAACGTCACCAACATCTCTGCTGCCCACATTTTGATTGTGGGGGATAATGTTCCCTTCCAAAATTTCAATATGATTTTTTTCCCTATTATCAAACAGTAATCAAAGAAATTTCTTTGATTTCCTGTAAGTACCGAATTTGACTATCCCTATTTGAACCTATTATATTACCCTAGTACTAGATCCCTATTCCTATTCTGTTCCCTCATATACTCTTTATTATTCTAGGATCAACACTAATCAGCCTTCTTCATATTCACACAATGTTATAATATGTATATCTGATGACGGGTGATCATATAAATTTCAGCTGGGTTCAGTCCAGATTTCCCTACAGGCATGACTCTAACTTAAAGCAAACCATGATAAATGTTCCAATTCAACCAAATTCAGTCTCAACCTTCAATTTTCAATGTCCATCTCATCCTTTCATTCCACAGCATTGTAGCCGATAATATAGTTCCATTACAATTCCTGTGGAATTCCCAACTGTTCAAATTTAAACAATCAATTTCCTTTGCTGTTAATTTTATCCTAAATCCAATCAACACTGCCAAATCCAGGGACAATTTCTTTCCACCTTGATAATAGAAGCCGCTTTACCATCAAGAGCTAAACAATTCAAATCCATCAGGCAAATACGTATCGGCTCTGCTATTCTCAATACCTATTCAAGTTTATTCTACAATTTACTCAATTTTTCCTCCAGTACCTCTTCTTATTTATGTATGCCTCCTCACTATGTTAACTCGTTACTATGTTGATTCTCCACTATGTTGGCCTTTTATTCTATTGATTCTTTAATATGTGGCTTTGTTCTCTGTCGAGGGGTTCTCGCTGGTAGTAGTTCTTAACTACTGAATAATTTCTTAGTCTGGCCTCTTAAAGGGAAGTCCTGCCGCTCACAGTTCCTCTTTTGAACATTTCCAATTCCAACTCCAATTTCAATTTCACTTCTCATTTTAATATTCAATTTTAAGTCCAATTTTAATCTAAATTCTAATTCCAACTCATATTCCCTAAGTAATTCCATGTTACCAGATCTTCCCAAGTTCCATCCTTCTTGATGTCCTTTGAACAATCCATCCCATCATTGTCTGCGGGGATGAGATAATAACAATGTCAGTTAATAATCAAACTCCAATTATTCCGAAACCAGATTCCACAAGTCTATTCCAAATCTCAAATTTCAAGTCCCTCCAATTCATCACAATACAATTTTGAGACCAAATCCAAAATTTATAAATTTATTTCTAAAAATCATAAATTGGATGCAAATTAGGTATTTTACTCCAAACTACAGAGGAATGTTTTTATTTGAAGGCAGTCCTTTAAAGTGGGGCTTGTCCCAAATGTCGTTATAGGTCGTCGGTGTTGTTTCTTTCAAAGCTGATTAAAATGTCCTTTATTCGCCTTCCATTTCATTCTCCAATAGCTAGGTGATATTAAAGTTGGGCATTATGGTAGGGCTTCTTCTTCTTCTTTTCTGATGGTAGTTTCAGTTACTAGGGAATGGGGATCCTGAGGAGCATATTGCTCTACCTGCTCGCCTTCCCAAATCTCTTAAAGGGGCAGGACAGTATCAGTTCCTCCTGCTGGTCACCTGTTTCTGAGGAGCTACATTACCTTTTGCTGTCTTCTTCCTGTTCTTAAGTGGTCTGTGCATTCTTTTACCTCACTCTCCAGATAGTGTATCAATGATATACTGTCCTGCAAGCACAAACTCAGTAACACACTAATATAATATATTCTTTCCCCACTCACATTCCTCCTGCACAATAAGTTTGTTTCTTCTCCTCGCCTTGTGCCATTTCCATTCCTTAGTTGCCATCCCTTCTGATGCTAGCTACTATGTTTCCCTGTCGTGCTTCTTCCTTTTAGTGAGGGGTTTCTTGAGAATTGGATTCTATGTGTCTCCTCCTACTTGGAAGGGGTGGTGTTCTTTTTGATGTATAGCGCTGTTTCTCAGGCCAGGTGAGGGCGCCTTTAACTTTAATAGATGGTATTGCTGTTAACTGGCAGGTCAGGGCTACCGAAATGGGATGGATTGTTGGAATGTCCCTTCCCCCTGATCTCTCTGCCAGCGTCCTCATCCTCTACCTTCGGTGTCCCAAGAGTCTCGGTACCCTCTTGGAATCCATCGGTTTCTGTAACCCCGTGGCTTCCTTCTCTGCCCCTTTCCATCTTAATAATATTCTCCCATAGCACAGAACTGAATCCAGCGACCCAATCCCTCACAGCTGAAACACTGATCAGGCCAGATCGCTCTATAACCTCTCCAGCCCAACCGAGGAAAGGTTGGTTCCTTGAATGGGAAGTCTATCCAGGCCTTGAGGTCTTCTTCCTCCTTATCCTCGTCTGTTCTTATTTCTCTTATTTGAGCCTTTAATTTCCGGGCTGCCGTTAAATCAGGCTGCTGTAATGTCTGAATGTCTGTGGTCTGGGGGACATCTATACCTAATGCGGGCATCTCCCTACAAACACATTGCCTGGGGGAGCCCTTACTAAATCCAACTTCTGTGGTGAATTGCTCTGACATAATAATATTATTCTTGTCCGGATCAATCCATCCATTGTTCTATCCCAGTACTTCAAGAAGGATTCTTTCATCCTCTCGCTACTGGAGTCCCTAATTAATTTTGGCACCCATGTCAATGGAGTCTTCTTTCTAGCTCCCTGATTCCCCCTACTGTCCTCCACCTGTGGGGCAATCATAGGAGATAGAGGATCTCTCCCTGATGTCTCTATTTCAGATTTAAATTTAGGGGGAGGAGCCGAATATAACGCTGACTCCTCCCGTGTGCCCTGCTCGGAAGCTGTGCACGATTTCTCCGAATTGGGAACGTGAGAGTTCTGTGAGGAATACTGTGGCTCTAGGTCCACTCCGAAGAATACTGCACACCCTGGCATATAATAAATATCTCTGCCCTCAAGATATGCAGACCCTGTTTCACTCTTACCAAATTTAACCGATTTAGTTTTTGTCGGCACCTCACCTTTAAGGGCTGTCTCAGTAGTCTCCCTTTCAAAAGATGATACTCTCTCCTGCTCCTGCTGTTGGCTTACTAGTTCTCCCTGTTCCTGGTCTGGAATGTCCCGAGAAGGATCAGTTATATTGTGTTCTCCTAATCCCAATTTATAAACCGCCATTCTTAGGGTGGACAGCAAAACTATTTATTTATTTATTTTTCTTTTAGTGAAGAACATTCTCCACATCCCAATTAACTCATTTCCTTCTTCACTATTCCCATATTTTTTTCTATATACTTTATTCCTATTACAGATTTTAGTCCACCCAAGGGCCAAAGCGGATAATCCTCTCAGTCTATCCACTTCATGTGGAAGTTCCTTGCAAATTATCCTTATCGGGCTTTCTAATCTGTTTGATTGGTCCTTCTCATAGACATTCCCCATTCACAGAACAATGGTCAAAACACAAATTGCAAAATAAAGATTCCAAACACTAACACCTCTTTCAAACACTCATTCCTCTCAGACTCCAAGGTCAATGGGATCTCTCCCACACAATGGTCAACGGTCTTTCCGATTCACACTTACTCTAGCAATCACTCCCTTTCAACTGTCTCCCAGTTATTCCCATTCAATCACTCTTGTTGAATTGTTCAAACCACTCATTCCTTTTCAGTCTCTCTCCCAACTTTCTTATCAGTTAAATCACAATCACTGCATTCAATTCCTTTTTTTTTTTAAATTTTATTTCAAAATAGACTTTATTCGAGAAATAAATATATACAATACATCAACCGTGCGAAAAAAAATCCATCCAACATTTTCGGAGGCTATACAAATGTCTCCATACAGTCTATATACATTTTTCAAATTTCACGAATCGATCCCCCACCCGTGCCACTCATGTGGCCCCCCGGCATGGGATACCTTCCCTTATTTTGAGGGGCGTCTCCACCATACAGTGCCCCTCATGTCCAGCAGCGGAAGGACCTTAGACTGTGGCCCTCCCCCACCGAGCCTTGGCGTTGGCTGCACCGAGCTTCAGTGCATCCCTCAGTACGTACTCCTGCAGTCTGCAGTGGGCCAGTCGGCAACATTCCCCGACGGACATCTCGCTCTGCTGGGTGGTGAACAACGCTCGGGCAGACCAGAGAGCGTCTTTCACCGAGTTGATAACCCTCCAGCAGCACTTGATGTCAGTCTCTGAATGTGTCCCTGGGAACAGTCCGTAAATCACAGAGTCCTCTGTGACGGAGCTGTTTGGAATAAAGCGTACCAGGGACCCTTGCATTTTTCTCCAGACTCTTTGGGCAAATCCACACTCTGCAAAGAGGTGGGCAACCGTCTCCACTCCATAGCAGCCGTCCCGAGGGCAGCGTGCGCTGGTAGTGAGGTTCCGACGGTGCAGGAAGGATCTGACTGGGAGGGCTCCCATCACCGCCAGCCAAGCCAGGTCTTGGTGCTTGTTGGTGAGTTCTGGCGATGAGGTATTTTGCCAGACAAGCTGGGCAGTCTGCTCAGGAAACCACGCCACCGGGTCCATCGAGTCTTTTCCCTGCAGTGCCTGCAGGACATTCTGTGCTGACCACTGCCCAATGGACATGTGGTCAAAGGTGTTGGTCCGGAAGAACCTTTCCACAGACGACAGATGGGGCGGCAGTGACCAGCTGACTGGCACATTGCGTGGCATCTGCGCCAGGCCCATCCTTCGCAACACCGGGGACAGGTAGAACCTCAGCAAGTAACAAAGGATCTCAATCCAAGTCTAACTCTCAATCGCAGTTTCTCACGCAGCAATATCTCTCTCACTCAATCCACTTTAAGTTTGCACACAGACAAATCTATACAAAGGTAACAGAACTATAATTAAGTAAGAAAATATTCCCCCGATTATCAATAAACC
Organism: Raja brachyura; assembly: GCA_963514005.1. The sequence goes on along the minus strand of OY740781.1, from coordinate 103,571,542 downwards.
AAAACACACCCCAATATAAATGATAAGCATCCAATAAACCCTACTCTAATTAATATTCCTCATGGCGCAATCAATCAGCAGGATGACTCCTCCCCCGACGCAGAGATTGAAGGAGTACAACCTCTGATTGAAACATCCCGATTCAGAGTCTTACAAAACAGCCTTAAACAAATACAAATATTTAGCATAAACACCCTCTTACTTCAAGTTTCTAAATCTGTAAACACTCGCAAACATGCAGCAACAAAAATGACTTAACACAATCTAAATCTTAATGTTTAATTCTTAATATACTCTAAGTTTATTTACATACATATAATATTTACAAAATCCGAATCCTATGACAATACGAAAAGCTAGATTTTTACAATTTACAAAATGATTTAAAGCGCTAGCACACAGTTCATGAACACTCGATCTCGACGCTGCGTCACGCTGTTATCCTGCAGTGAACCTCTCCCTCTGATACCAAAGATTTTTCCCTTCCCAGTTTACTCTTTGCTGAGGGGTACTACTTCTTCAATGACTACTTTTCCTCCTGAATGTTGCTATCCTTCTGCTAAGACTTAAATTCAATAGGGGGACCTCTATCCCTCCTCTCTAAGTTTGACAGAATTAGGGGTACCCTTCGCTATTCGGATTACTTTTCATCAAGTAAACAGGTTCCGGTCTCTCAGGTACTCTTTGCTATCAGGTACTAGTCAACAATCGACCAGTGGGTTACTATTTGCTGTTGATCAGCCGCTTTTCGGAATCTATCACAGACATGCACCAACTCCGAAGTTCTATATACAGGAGTTTGAATTCCACCTTACTGGCAGAACTTCAATATGAAATTCTTCAGTATTTGAAAATTTGGGTTTGCAAATATAGACTCGAACTCGAACTCCTAATTTTAGTACGCACCTCTTCTACTGCGCGGCCTCTCAAATCGAACTAAAATTACCCAATTGAATTCTTGAACGGACTGGAGCATTCCGGCCAATCTATACTCTGTCCATCCAAGCCCAGTACCTTCTCAAGGTTCTTCATCTGTCACTTCAGGAAGAGACTCAGAGACTCCTTTCTGCTGGGCACTGAGGATCCAGCGCCTAGCCACTTTGCGTTGTGAGTTATCAATGCCGATTTTCAGAGCACACCTTTTCAATTCGCGCTCCCGGGAAAGATCCGATCGAAGGCGAGTCCTGTATTTTAATACTCCACCAATTTGGATAACAAGTCTTACCGCAGGTCATCCCTTGCCCGATGAAGCACGTTTGGCTCTCATTAAAGCATCTGCAGGCTGCCAACTACGACCAAAGTTTTGGGCCTCTAACCCAGAAAAGGGACACCAACCCAACCCCAGCAGGGCCTCTAACCCCCACCCTGGTTTATGGGCCTCCAACCCAAAAGTGTGCTAACCACTACCCCTTGCTTGCTAGACTCTGTTCTAATGATCTCGTTTAGACCCTTTCTGAAGCCCGCAAATGATCGATCTGCTCTAACTAATGAAGTGCTGAAAATCAATGCGTAAACCGCATCGTATACCCAATTTCTGCACTCGCCATTGAAACAGCTCAACACCCATGATCGCAAACTTGCATTTGGGGGTCTTTTGAGATCCTGGACGAGGCCCCAATGTAAATTGCTCATTTCTATGCTTCCCCCCAGGCTAGTTTCAGTAAAAACACTGAATCAAGCACTTGAAACAACTATATTTTATTTTAAAAATGCACATTACAGTTCAACTACTGTACCTATCTCAAAGCGAGTTAGATCTTCGTATCTGCCTGTTCAAGCCCTCTAGGATGCACTTAGACAGAGACACTCCAGAAGTTCACACAGTCCCAAGCGCTCTCCCAGACAATTGACGCTGGACCTTGTGGTAGCGGACTTTTATATGTTCCTGGACCTCAAGGGGCCGAACCACATAGGGTGGTCTCTTAATGCCCAATAGATATTGATTAACCCCATACATAACATATATTTCCCTAACTCAATAATACAGCAGCTCAACCCATACAAAACGGACTTCGCAAGGAAGCCAACTTAGAAACATTTACCCTGATCTGCCAGACACCCAGACAAGACTCAATACCTCATCCAATCAACACTTGGCAAAGTAGAACTCTGCAACATTATTTACAACTATTTACAAGATGTATGTCTGGTTTGCAGCCGTCCAATTCATTCTATGCATTTTGCACCTAATTGACATGGTCTGCAGATGTTCTTATTCTTTTCATGTAAATTGTACCTAGGCTCTAAACGCACTGGCACCACTCCGCAGCTTGTCAAGAGCAATTCCAAATTGACCAAATCTCCCAGCAGCCCTGAAACTTTTATTTGAAGTACTAGCGGGGTGGAAGATTGCAACCTTCACGTGGTCCGCCCCGTTTCGACTAATGCAATCAACTCGACGTGCACAAATGGAAGATCAAATAGAACAAGTTGTCCAACCACTTTAGGGAGGTGGAAGAGGAAGAGGAAGAAGAGGGAGAGGAAGAGGAAGAGGAGGAAGAGGAGGAGGAAGAGGAAGAGGAGGAGGAGGAGGAGGAAGAAGAGGAGGAGGAGGAGGAGGAGGAAGAGGAAGAAGAAGAAGCCGCCCCTCCAATGTAGCCAGGATTAACACCTCAAATAAATGGTACATTTAGTTTGCAGAAAAGCACTGAGTTTTTTAATGTGATATACATTCCAAATTGCTTGATTGGAATATGATTTTCCCAGTGTGCTGCAAGCAAAGTGAATGACAATCACAGCAGTGAGACTTTGCAGACTGTTAAGAGAAGTCAGTATTTCATGAAAATACATTTTTCAAATGACATATTTCAAGCAGTCACAGAGAATTTTTTAAATTTAAAAAAATATATATATTTTCATTAGAAGCAATTGTACAAAAAGCAAATGATCAACATAACAGTTATACAATTTTCGTGCTGCTTCAGTTTTAACATTTTATGAACTAATAATGGAGATACAGTGGCTTGCAAAAGTATTCATACGCCTTGAACTTTTTCACATTTTGTCACGTTACAACCACAAATGTAAATGTATTTTATTGGGATTTTATGTGATAGACCAACACAAAGTGGTGCATAATTGTGAAGTGGAAGGAAAATGATACATGGTTTTCAAATTTTATTACATATAAAAAACTGAAAAGTGTGTCGTGCAAAAGTATTCAGCCCCCCGAGTCAATACTTTGTAGAAGCACCTTTCGCTGCAATTACAGCTGCAAGTCTTTTGGGCTATGTCTCTACCAACTTTGCACATCTAGAGACTGAATTTTTTGCCCATTCTTTGGCTCCATCCATCTTCCCATCAACTCTGACCAGCTTCCCTATCCCTGCTGAAGAAAAGCATTTCCACAGCATGATGCTGCCACCAACATGTTTCACAGTGGGGATGGTGCGTTCAGGGTGATGTGCAGTGTTAGTTTTCCGCCACACATAGCTTTTGCATTTATGCCAAAAACTTCAATGTTGGTCTCATCAGACCAGAGCACCTTCCTCCCTCCACATGTTTGCTGTGTCCCCCACATGGCTTGTGGCAAACTGCAAACTGAACTTCTTATGGCTGTTTCAACAATGGCTTTCTTCTTGCCATTCTTCCATAATGGCCCGATTTGTGGAGTGCACGACTAATAGTTGTCCTGTGGACAGATTCTTCCACCTGAGCTGTGAATCTCTGCAGCTCCTCCAGAGTTACCATGGACCTCTTGGCTGCTTCTCTGATCAATGCTTTCCTTGCCCGGCCTGTCAGTTTACGTGGACGGCCATGTCTTGGTAGGTTTGCAGTTGTGCCATACTCTTTCAATTTTCGGATGATGGATTGAACAGTGCTCTGTGAGATGTTCAAAGCTTGGGATATTTTTTTATAATCTAACCCTGCTTAAACTTCTCCACAACTTTTCCCTGACCTGTCTGGTGTGTTCCTTGGGCTTAATGATGCTGTTTGTTCACTAATGTTCTCTAACAAACCTCTGAGGCCTTCACAAAACAGCTGTATTTATACTGAGATTAGATTACACACAAGTGGACTATATTTATTAATTAGGTGACTTCTGAAGGCAATTGGTTGCACTGGATTTTATTTAGTGGTACAGAGTAAAGGGGGCTGAATACTTTTGCATGCCACACTTTTCAGTTTTTTATTTGTAAAAATATTGAAAACCATGTATCATTTTCCTTCCACTTCACAATTACGCGCTACTTTGTGTTGGTCTATCACATAAAATCCCAATAAACTACATTTATGTTTGTGTTTGTAACGTGACAAAATGTGGAAAAGTTCAAGGGGTATGAAAACTTTGCAAGCCACTGTATATTTCCCTTCCATACGCCCGCTAACCCGACCCTGCCATCGGTTTTGAGTTTGTGTTCAACCATTATGTTGTTGAAGAAATTCAATAAAAGACCATATTTTTGAAAATGTATCTGATTTGTCAGTGAAGGCAAGCCTTATTTTTTCTAGATGTTGTGCCTCGGTCATTTCTGTGATCCACATCTTCACTGTGGGGACTGTTATCTTTTTCAATAATTTCCAGTATAAGTTTTTTTGCAGTAATTAAACCATAGTCATGGAAGCATCTTTGAAATATCATTAGATTAGGGCAGCCCTCTGTCATTCCTAATATTATTAGTTTTGGATCTGGCTCCAATTGAGTTTTAAGTGTTTTGGAGATAATATTGAATATTTCCGTCCAGAAGTTTTGTATTTTTATACAGGATACAAGAGTATGAGTTAGGGTGGCTTCTTGAAAGTGACATTTATCACAGAGGAGAAACAGTTGGGAAGATCTTGTTCAATTTGGTCTTTGAATAGTATAACCTTTGCAATACTTTATATTGTATCAGGCAGTGCCTGGTATTTAAAGAAGAGTAGTGTATGTATTGTAGGCTTTCATCCCATATATCTTTCGAAATGGGTAAACCCAACTCGTCCTTCCATGCCTATAAATCTCAGAAGGTGGAATGTCGATATTTAGAAGAGTGTTATAAATGTAAGATATCAACTTACTTGTATCGGCATGTCTATTCAAACAATCATCTAATATATCCGGACCCATAAGAGAACAGCCTTGTGCATATGTTTTCACATAATCTCGGAGTTGGAGATATCTAAAAAAAATATTGGCATTCAAGTCATATTTCTCCTGCAGTTCTTGAAAAGAGGAGAGAGTCCCCTTCTAATAGAGGTCTCCCACAGTATTGATTCCCTGATTCTTCCATTGAGCAAACACCACATCTAAAATAGACGGTTTAAACGAGGGATTATTTGGAATAGGAAGAAGGATAGACATGTTTCCCAATTTAAGACCGAGTTTCAGCTATTTCCAGATACGGATAGTACTATGTATTATCGGATTTTGCTCATACATTGACTTATTCAAATGTATTGGAGATAGGAGAATCGAGCCTATACAGAAAGACAAACAATCTTCCCTCTCCATTTTTAACCAGAAAGTTATATTTTTAATATTAGTTGCCCAGTAGTAAAAGCGAAAGTTAGGTAGAGCTAATCCTTCATTTTCTTTGGGTTTGCACAAATGTCTTTTATGTATTCGGTGGGTTTTGTAGTCCCAAATAAAGTTAGTAGCAATAGAGATGATTTTTAAAAAAAAGCTTTTAGGGAGATATATCGGTATTGATTAGAATAAGTATAAAACTTGCGGACGGAAGATCATCTTTATGGCATTTAATATGTCAAGAAGGGAGATAGGAAGTGTTTTCCAATATTGGATATAAGTATACTATTTAGTAATTAATAGTGTGAAGTTTATTTTTAACAGGAGTACTTTCTAGTCACGTACCTTCCAAGATATCTAAACTTTTCAGTAACAATTCTGAAAGGAAATTGTTGGAGTTGAGAAGGGTTTTGTTCTTTTATTGGCATGATTTCACTTTTATTCCAATTAATTTTGTATCCAGAAAAATAACCAAATTGTTCTATAATGTTTAAAACATTTGGAATATTAACTTGGGGGTTAGTAATGTATAAAAGTACATCATCTGCATATAACAAAATTTTATTACAGGTATATTTTTCCAATACTGTAAAAAGATAAAACCATTCCATTTGGTCAAAACCCTTTTCTGCATCTAGAGAAAATATTATTAGTTCTTCATTTGGCATTCTCTGCGAATATATTATGTTAAACAAACGTCTCAAATTATAAAACAAATGGCGTTCAGGTATAAACCCAGTTTGATCTGGATATATTAATTTACCAATGACTAGGCTTAATCTATGAGACAAAGTCTAAAAGACCTGTCTCACGGTGTGAGTTGTCCCACGAGGTACCCCGAGTTTCACTCTCGGTAATCCCGTACAATCAACGTAGCGGGAACGTCGGAACTCGCGCGAGAAACTTAGCGACTCGTTGCGCTAACGGCAGGTACCCATGAAACTTATTACTCATGAAAAAAATCAAACATGTTTGATATTTTCCACGAGTCAAATTTACTGTTCAAGTTAAAAATTGAAACATTTAAACTTGTTGTAATAATGTAGTGGCCTGTGCATTTACCTTAGTGATTCCGTGGGAACTCTTTAACTCAGCGGGCAGGCAGCATCTTTGGAGAGAAGGAATGTGTGACGGATGACTTTTCCAAATTTCTCCAGCCCCATGTGTTCACTTTTTGTCAACCAGCATCTGCCCTTTCTTGTGTGTGACATTATTTGTATCCGTGGCAGTTGATTGTCGCTCCCTTCTGTTTCCCAGGAGGTCGGGACGGGACTGGACTTGGGAGGGAAAGGTGGGGGGCGGGGCGGGGGGGGGTGTAGTGTTTCACTAAATGCTTAAAAAAAACTTTAAGTTCTAGATTATGGACAATTTTAAGTTGAGTATGGACAAATCCAACGAACCACACTACATTATTCTTGAATAGATAACATTCTAAGGAGCGAAGGAGATAGGCAACGAAACAAGGATTTCGGCCCGAAATGTTGCCTATCTCCTTCGCTCCTTAGATGCTGCTGCACCCGCTGAGTTTCTCCAGCCTTTTGTGTACCCTTGTTACCCCAGCTTCCGTCTAAAGCCTTGGGATTGTCGCTGACGTGAAGACGGTGTGAAGCCCCCGCGCCCGGTGCAATGGGCAGGGAGTTGGAGAGGGGAGGGAAGGGGTCACACACATGGCCGGGAAGCAGAGGGATGGGTGTGGGAGTGGCGACCGACAGAGTCAACAATGAGATGGAGAAAGACAGAAACACCGATGTGCAAAGGAGACCTACAATAGCGCACGATCCCTCTCGTGTTATGGCGGGTGATTGTCGCCCGCCCGCTGTTTCTGACCCTAAAGCCTTGCGATCGCTGCCCTTTGTGTTAGCGTGGAGGGGGAGGGGGGTATTGTGCTGTTTGATTGCCACCTGCTATCACAGGGACAGGGAGACACAGCGGCTTTTGAGACTGGTAGGCAATCATTACCAAAGTGTCTGCCCACACAGTCAGTACACTTCTCCTACACATGTCTCCCGCACTAAGATCATCTCACAGAGAATGATCCCAGCCTAACCCAAGAGCCTTGTCACCCCAGACTGATGCAGCCGGCTGGCTGCCGCCCGGCATGGACTTCCCACACCCTCTTACCTTCATTCACGATCGGCTCAAGAGTAACAGGAGAGGAACTTGGTAACTCGGGAGAGCACCTTGGAACATCGCAGAAATGACATACCCATGGTACTCGGTTAAATACTTGAACATAAACTTTGAATCTCATGCATAACCACGAGTCTGCTTATTTTCATTCACTTGGGGTCACTCGTGAGTGGACTCGCACCATGAGACAGGGCCTTTAGCTAGAATCTTCTGATCAGTATTTAAAAGGGCTATTGCCCTGTAGGATCAAGGCTCCTTGAGATTTTTATCTTTTTTTGGGACTAATGTAATAGTTGATTCAGCAAGAGTTTGTGATAAAGTCTGTTCTTTAAATGCTTGAATGTAAAGGGCTAGTAAGCGTGGAGAGATTCAATCATTACATTTTTTATAAAATTCGTTATTAAGCCCGTCAACTTTTCAATTATTTAATAGTCTCTACAATGTCCTTTGTAGTTATCTCTGCACCTAATTCATCCCGCACCCCCTCAATTAGAGATGGAAGATTGCATTTCTCAAGAAAGCTTTTCATCTTTGCAGAATCGACTGTTGTTTTGGATGAATATAATGCTTGGTAGAATTGTGAAAATCTTTCATTTATATCCTTGGGCAGTGTAAGCAAATCTTTTTTCTGATCTTATTTTTGTGTACAGTACGATCATTCTCTAATTTGCGAAGTTGGCGTGCTAGTAGTTTATGTGGTTTATCACCAAATATAATTTTTTTTTTGTTTAGTACATTGAAATACCCTAATAATTCTTGCTGAGCGAATCTGGTTTAATTTGAATTTAAGTGCAGCTATCTTATTGTGTTTTACAATGGATGGATCAGCCACATTTTCTAGGTCTAACTGTTTTATCTGTTTTTTCTAATTCCAGTTGTTTAGTCTTATTTTTCTTGTTTTGAGAAGTTCGGTACGCGATATTACAGCCTCTAACATAGGCTTTAAAAGTTTCCCACAGCAAGGATGGAGGTATACCGGGGGTGTCGTTTGTCTCAAAAAATGTTTTCATCTGTAGCTTCAGATAGTCACAACAAAACTTGCCTCAGCAAGTATTTGTGGATTAAATCTCCAGCACAGCTGTTTGTTAGTAATTTCTTCCAATTTTACAGATAATGTAAGGTGACAGTGATCCAAAATAATAATGTTGTGATATTTTGGCCTGTGGGTATAAGGGATAAGTTTGGCGTCAACCAAGAAATAGTCAATTCATGTATAAACACCTGAATAGAAAGAGTATTCTCTTCCAGAAGGATTGGCAATCTCCATACATCTCTTATGTTTGTATTGTTTATATAGGTGTTTAAAAGGTCACTCATTTTTGATGTACTTTTCCTTTGAAGTGAAGATTTATCCCAGTATTGATCTTAAACACAATTTAAATCACCCCCAATAATCAGATTATGCTGACCAGAGTCTGGAATAGTATTAAATATTTTATTAACGAATTGGGGATTATCGAAGTTAGGAACATAAATATTCACCAACGTCAATGGAGTTTAATGCAATTCACCTGATATTATAATGTACCTGTCTTCCTTGTCAGTTATAGTGGAGTTATGTTTGAATGGTATACCTTTACGAATTAAAATTGCTGTTCCTCTTGCTTTGGAAGAAAACATAGAGTGATATAATTGTCCAATCCACCTACCCTTCAGCCTATTGTGAGCCCATTTTTGAGATGAATCTCCTGAAGAAATATTATATCAGTATTAATAGATTTTTTTTTGTTAGAAGTAAGTACAGTGGTGTGGTACCTAAGTACCTAATACATATATACACATTCCCATTCTTGTACAACTTCTTATTTTTAATTTATTATTAAAAGAGCAGTGAAAAGTGAAAGAGCAGTCAACAAAATAGAGAGAGTACAGAGGAGATTTACTAGAATGTTGCCTGGGTTCCAGCAACTAAGTTACAGAGAAAGGTTGAACAAGTTGGGTCTTTATTCTTTGGAGCGCAGAAGGTTGAGGGGGGACTTGATTGAGGTCTTTAAAATGATGAAAGGGATAGACAGAGGTGATGTGGATAAGCTTTTCCCATTGAGGGTAGGGAAGATTCAGACAAGAGGGCATGACATGAGAATTAAGGGACAGAAGTTTAGGGGTAACACGAGGGGGAACTTCTTTACTCAGAGAGTGGTGGCTGTGTGGAATGATCTTCCAGCAGAAGTGGTGGAGGCAGGATCGATTTTAACATTTAAAAGTAAAGTGGATAGGTATATGGACGGGAAGGGAATGGAGGGGTATGGTTTGAGTACAGGTAGATGGGACTAGGGGAAAATAAATGGTCGGCATGAACTGGAAGGGCCGAGAAGGCCTGTTTCCGTGCTGTAATTGTTATATGGTTATATGGAAAGAAAAATGGAAATAAAGGGTGTTGAGATAGATAGACAAGCGAGTAGAAACCAATAGCAAGAGAGACATAGAGCAGAGATAAGAAGCTAAGGAGATTGAAAGAAAATGATAAAGAAAAAAAAAAGAAATTAGGAGAGATATACCTATTTAGTATCTTTACCCATCCGTCACCCAGTTCGGAACAATTTAATTTCTAAGGTTATGTTAAGTTGCACCATATGCTTGTAAGAAGTCGATAAAAGGAGGCCAAATCTTTAAGAATTGGTCTACTTTGCCTAGTAGGAGGAATCTCAATTCTTCAAGATGAAGCGTTTCCAACATATTTGAAATCCACATTTTGAACGTTGGCATGGTTGTGTTTTTCCAGAATTTGAGTATGTTTTTATTGCTGTTATTAAACCATAATTAAAGAGAGCTTCTTGGAACATAATTAATTTACGTCCCTCTTCCATTGATCCAAAGATAATCAGTTCTAATAGATTTTAAATGGGCTAATATTTTATCCCTTTTAATTGGCCCATTAATGCCCCTGACTTTCCAACTACAGAATGTGATTCCTTTCCCTCCCAATTTTCCTAGCTACATCGTCTTGCATATTAAAGATTACATTGTCTCTGTTGAATTAAATGGTCCAACACATTATTTGAAATATTTCCTTTGAATGCTGGGTGGGTGAGCATTTCTCCCATTACCCCTATCCCCCAGAGATATCTCCAAGAAAAGTGTGCATTAGTATAGAGAGATAAGATATTTGGTAAAGAATTTAGAAAGTGAAAAAGTAAAACAACAAAAATTACAACATATAAGAATTCTGCTAGTGAATACCACGGTGGTTAAGTTAATGAAAACCTTCGTAGAGTAGATAATGCTGGATAAATCTGCTCCTTAATTCGTTAATAAGAACTAAACAGTACAAACCATAAAAATATTTAAATTCGTCAGGGAATCAACATTCCCCAGAGGTTAAGGATCTTAGTGGGATCTAACTAAGTAGTTGAACATTAAAACATGTGGCACATATTACTTAACTTTCAATTAATACTATTTTGACATATTAACAGACTCTAAGTTTGGAAGTTTGTAACAGCTTATTGATTATAAACACAGTGTAAACCTAGTGATTATAATCACAGTATAAACTCAGTAAGGTATTACTTATCCCTTCACAGATCCCACATTGTCCTGGGCAAACTTGAATGCTTAATCAGGATCAGTAAAAAAGGATTCAACCCCTTTATAAGTAACTTGCAATTTGGCAGGATATATTAGGCCAAATCAGAGAACTGGTATCTCCCTCAGGATAGCTCTTGATGGAGAAGAATGCACTTTTCTTGATGACTTCAGCAGGAAAGTCTCTGAAGATTCATATGTTTTCACCTTGAACTGTTAAGTTACTGTTGTTGGCAACTTTCTGCAGAATATCCTCCAGAACATGACAATGGTGCACCCTCAGGATCAGATGTCTTGGTGGGGCACTGCCGTCTGACCGGGCTCTCAGCGCTCTGTGAGCCCAGTCAAGTCTAGGTTTTTCATCCAGAACAAGTACGTCTTGAAGTAGTTGAGTCGTAAAATCTCGAAGATTTTTACCATGTTATTTGCCTTCTTTCACTCCAACAATCTTTAGATTCTGACGTTTAGAGCGCCCTTCTAAATCTAGGCATTTTTCTGTTACTTTAGTTAGTAACCTGGAGATACGTTCCACCTCAACTGTCAGCCTGTGTGTTGTCTCGGCATTTAGAGCCGCTGCAATTTCCAATTCCCGGATAGCCTCGCTTTGTTTTTGTGAGGTAACAAGAATAGGTTCCAACTTACGGGTGGTATCGGTTTCAAGCCTATGGTTTTCCCCTTTCAGGTCGAATTTATCTCTTCTATATGGGCATCAATCTTGTCACAGATTTCCGCCTTCACAGCCAAAGGTTCCTGTCACAGTAATGAACGGATGTCCTCCAAACCCGGAGGTTGCCTTCCTGCTTCCTCTCGGTGCTGTGCCATAGGCGAGGTCGAGGCTTCTTCGTGGCCTTCAATATCTTCTAGTTGATGGTTCCTCCATTGTTTTGCAAGCGTTTAACCGGCATTTTTTATGTACGGGAGTTGCGTACTGATGACGTCACTTACGCGTCTGCTAAGCATCTGCCGGTGATTATTTTTAGATCTGTCCGGTTTAAATTTCGAAGTTTTAGCTTTAGACGGTGCAGAGGTGATCAGCACGTGCCCTAAGCCTCCATAGCACCACCGGAAGTCATGACAATTGAATTTTTAGACACAACATGCTGGAGTAACTCAGCAGGAAGTTTGTGAAGCTTTGCTACATCCACATTAGGCATGCTTCAGAATTCACAGAAAATTATAATCTGTGGATCTAAAGATGTGATTTGACTTGTGTCCACTGAAAAGCTCGGTAGCAACTCTGTGGCATGTGAGAGAAATGAATTAGCCAACTAATTGGGTTGTCATGACAACACTGACATGGAAACTGACATAAAAGCTTTTCCGTACAATTCATCTGATGAATGGAAAAACATTTCCATTAATTTATTTTGGCCATAAAAATTAAAACATCTTTGAACTAAATTTCTCAGTTCTTCTGTGATTTTATCAGTGTTTGGAATACCATTTATGAAAAATGCATTTTACGGCAAATCTGTTTGAGGTTAAAGTGATGAATAGTTTTTTTTTCTTTTTAAGGCGTTTCATTTTGTCTTTACCAGTAATGTAAAGGACCAGGTAACATCAAATGAGATTATGGTGCAGTGGCTGAAGTAGAGTGTGCAAACTGGTAATTGGCGGTTGGAGGCTTGGGGATGAGGGAGAATGTGGAGTCATAGTGATACAGGGTGGAAACAGGCCCTTTGGCCCAACTTGCTCACACCGGCCAACAAATCCCAGCTACACTAGTCCCACCTGCCCACATTTGGTCCATATCCCTCCAAACCCGTCCTATCCATTCACCCACCACCCTTTGTGTGAAAAAGTTACCCCTTATATTCCTATTAAATATTTTCTCCCTTCACCTTAAACCTATATCATCTGGTCCTGACTCACATGGTCCTGGGCAAGAGACTCTGTGCATCAACCTGATCTATTCCTCTCACTATTTTATACACCTCTATAAGATCAACCCTCAACCTCCTGCACTCCACGGAATAGTGTCCCAGCCTACTCGACCTCCCCCTATAGTCCAGACCATCTAATCTTCGCAACATCCATGTAAATCTTCTCTTTACCCTTTGCAGTTATGAAAAAATTGTTGTGTTGTAGCAACAAGCAAAATAAGTATGGGGTATCTCACCGCAGATGGGGACAAGGGGTGGAAGAAGACAAACAAAGATATGGCAGCTGTGAAAGTGAGCAGATTTGGAGAATTCACAAGCAAATGAGCAGTGGAAGGAATAGGAGAGAAAAGTAACTGGAGGGTGGGGTGAAAGAGTGAGAGAGAAGAATGAGGAGAGTTAATGGAAAATAAATAGCATGTCAATGTAGAAATTGTGAAAAAGGAATCACAGAAAGGGAGATGGTGCATATAGGAGGTGTACGAACAATTGATATTTTAATATGGTGTGTAAAAGCCATTTATGCTTAAGCTAGTATATTATAGCCATGTCTAGATATTTCTAGTTTTATCTTCTTCTATTCTTGTAGGTGGGATTTGATAAGTAGAGGGGCATGTCTGCATCTGAGAAGGTTAGCGCAGACACATAGATTGGCAGTTTCGTTTTTATCCTCGAGTTAACAGTTTCTTGCCACATGACCACAAGGCACACAATTATTGCTACAAGACTCATTTGTACTCGACACGACATGAATAAAACAGTTAATAAAAATGAAAAGATATATGAATTATTTCTTTGTTTTGTACTACAATTAAAGACCAATTAATCAAGAATTAATTTTTGATTAATTGGAAGATTCATTTTTGCTATCTGCTTGTGCGTAAGCTATATCTCCACCACATCCCTGAGAAGTAATGGCTATCAAAGATGGACATTGAGAAAGTTAAGAAATTGTCATCACATGGTTAATTTATTGTGGGTCAAAGGGCCTGTTCCTGTGCTGTACTTTTCATGTAGGATGGAAGGTAGAAGACCCACAGCCTACTATGGATCAGTGGGCTGAAGGGGTTGCTTCTGTTTTGTAGGCTCAATATAGCACAAAGTGATAAGATATAAATAGATATGTCACAAGCAATACCATGCATGATATTTCTCAAAGAAAAGCTATTATCTCTATTTTCTCGGAAGCCTGTGAAGTGATATGAAAATCAATGGCAGTATCATTCTTCTGGGTTTAAAGTGTGATTTATGGCATTATTTACACCATTTTTTTTGTTTAATAAATTGCATTTGTCTTTGAGACTCGAGTCAAATGTGGTGGAAAATACCAAGCTGCGTATCACTTCATGATTTGACTACCTCTGCAATTGTGCTTCTTCATATCTTTAATTAGTTGCAACCCCTTAAAATTTGTAGTAATGTAAATGAAGTAGTCGTGACAGATTTGCCATGGAGTTTCACTTATCACAGTTTAACTGGAAGCAGGCTGCATTTTTGTGTGAAGGTACGGTTGAAGTGACACACATCAGATAATGATATTAGAAGCTCAGAATGAACATCGCTCGGTGAGACAATCACTGCTGCTAATTGTTTCAATTTGTTAGAATGATTCAATTTTAGACTAATTGCAATGTGCTAATCTGTAAATGTCTCTCATCCAAGCAAGAAGTGGAATGTTTAACTCATTACTTATTTGTGTCATTGGTGGGTATGCGACAGAGTAAATGTCAGACCAAAAGATAGAAACATATAAAAATAGAAAATAGATGCAGGAGGAGGCCATTTGGCCCTTCAAAGCTGCACCGCCATTCATTGTGATCATGGTTGATCATCCACAATCAGTAACCCGTGCCTGCCTTCTCCCCATATCCCTTGATTCCGCTAGCCTGCAAAAGATCTATCTAACTCTCTTTTAAATTCTTCCAGTGAATTGGCCTCCACTGCTTTCTGTGGCAGACAATTCCACAAATTCACATCTCTCTGGGTGAAAAAGTGTTTTCTCATCTCAGTTTTAAATGGCCTCCCCTTTATTGGAATCATAGAAAATAGGTGCAGGAGTAGGCCATTTGGCCCTTCGAGCCTGCACCGCCATTCAATCTGATCATGGCTGATCATCCAAATCAGTATCTGGTACCTGCCTTCTCTCCATACCCCCTGATCCCTTTAGCCTCAAGGGCCACATCTAACTCCCTCTTAAATATAGCCAATGAACTGGCCTCAACTACCTTCTGTGGCAGAGAATTCCACAGACTCACACTCTCTGTGTGAAAAAAGATCTTCTCATGTCGGTCCTAAAAGACTTCCCCCTTAACCTTAAACTGTGACCCCTTGTTCTGGAGTTCCCCAACATCGGGAACAATCTTCCTGCATCTAGCCTGTCCAACCCCTTAAGAATTTTGTAAGCGTCTATAAGATACCCCCTCAATCTCCTAAATTCCAGCGAGTACAAGCCGAGTCTATCCAGTCTTTCTTCATATGGACGTCCTGCCATCCCAGGAATCAGTCTGGTGAACCTTCTCTGTACTCCCTCTATGGCAAGAATGTCTTTCCTCAGATTAGGAGACCAAAACTGTATGCAATACTCCAGGTGTGGCCTCACCAAGACCCTGTACAACTGCAGTAGAACCTCCCTGCTCTTGTACTCAAATCCTTTTGCTATGAATGCCAACATACCATTCACTTTCTTCACAGCCTGCTGCACCTGCATGCTTACTTTCAATGACTGGTGTACCATGACACCCATGTCTCGTTGCATTTCCTAATCTGACACCATTGCGATAATAATCTGCCTCCTCGTTCTTGCTGCCAAGGTGGATAATTTCTCATTCATCCACATTATACTGCATCTGCCATGCATCTGTCTCAACCTGTTCAAGTCACCCAGCAACCTCCCATCATCCTCTTTGAAGTTCACACTGCCACCTAGCTTTGTGTCATCTTCAAATTTGCTAGTGTTACTTTTAATCCCATCACCTAAATCACTAATATACATTTTAAATAGTTGCGGCCCCAGCACTGCGCCTTGCGGCACTCCACTCGCCACTGCCTGCCTTTCCAACAAGGACCCATTTATTCCTATTCTTTGTTTGTTGTCTGCCAACCAATTCTCTACCCTCAATACCATGTGCTCTAATTTTGCCAACTAATCTCCTGTATGGGACCTTATCAAAGGCTTTCTGATAGTCCAGATACACTATATCCACTGGATCTCCTTCATCCATTTTACTTGTCACATCCTTAAAAAATGCCAGAAGATTAGTCAAGTAGGATTTCCCCCTCATAAATCCATGCTGACTTGGACCAATCCATTTACTGCTATCAAAATGCCATTATTCATTCTTTAATAATTGACTCCAGCATCTTCCCCACCACCGATGTCAGGCTAACTGGTCTATAATTCCCTGTTTTCTATCTCGCGCTTTTTTTGAAAAATGGGAAGATATTAGCTACCCTCCAATCCACAGGAACTGATTCTGTGAACATTGGAAGATGATCAGCAATGCGTCGGGGTGGGAGATTGCAACCTTCACGTGGTCCACCCTGTTTCAAAGAATGCAATCAACCTGGCATGCACAATCAAATAAGATCAAATAGAACAAGTTGTCCTGCAACTTTAGGCTGTGCACGCCATACGCAAGAAGAAGCAATGCGTCCACAATTTCTAGGGCCACCTCCTTGAGTACCCTGGGATGCAGACCATCAGGCCCTGGGGATTTATCATCCTGCAGTCCCATCAATCTACCCATTTTTATTTCTCGCCTAATGCAAATTTCTTTCAGTTCCTCTATTTCCCTAGACCCTATGTCCTCTAGTAAATCTGGGACATTTGTGTCTTCCTTAATGAAGACAGAACCAAAGTACCTGTTCAACTCTTCTGGCATTTCCTTGTTCCCCATAATAATTTCACTGTTTCTACCTTCAAGGGATCCACATTTGTCTTTACTAATCTTTTTCTCTTAACATACCTGAAGAAGCTTTTGCTATCCTTCTTTATATTCTTGACCAGCTTACCCTCGTACTTCGTCTTTTCACCTGGTATTGCCCTTTTTGTTACTTTCTGTTGTCCTTTGAAAGTTTCCCAATCCTCTGGCTTCCCATTATTCTTTACTGTGCTAGACACCTTTTGTTTTAGTTTTATTCTATCCCTAACTTCCCTTGTCAGCCACGGGAATTCCCTTGTCCCTTCTTGCACCCCTTAGAATCTTTCTTCCTCTTTGGAATGAAATGATTCTGCATTTTCTGGATTATGCCCAAAAATTCCTGCCATTGCTGTTCCATCATTCTTGCTGCGATCCTTTTCCAGTTGAACTTGGCCACTTTCTCTCTCATGCCTTCATAGTCCTCTTTGTGCAACTGCAACACCGACACTTCTGATTTAACCTTCCCCCTCTCAAATTGCAGATTAAAACATATTATGAAATGCGCCATGTGCTGGAACACAAGCTTTAAAGACTTACATCTATATAAAAACTTCAATGAGTCTTTCAGGACATCTCTGAGTGCTCTGCAGTCAATTAACTACTTTTTAAATATATTCAAAGTTATGAGGTAGAACATGTAGCAGCCAGTTTGTACATAACAAACTCTCACAAACAGTAATCTAATCCACTTAACACATATCAAAAGAGGGATAAATAATTACCAGAGCACTGAGGATAACAAGGTCTGTGTTTAATTCCCAACTAAATGTCGGCACTGTTGACTGTGCAACACTCCTAAAATACTGCAATTAAGCGGATTTGTGATCTTACGTCTTTGACCTAAAACGGCATAAAGTTTGTGAGCTGCGGACACCAATCTGGTATCCCAATGCAGCACACCTTTAGACGTCTCACAAATTTCAGTCAGATTCAGTGTAACGGCAATGTCCAGATAAATCTGTCGATTACATTTAATTAATTCTTGATAGGACAGAGGACCAGTAGACTGGGATGGTGGTGCCCGGATTAATTAAGTGGGGAACACCAAAGTTCTTTCCAAATACACAGATATTAATGAATGGAAATATGCTCATGTTTTCTTGTTGGGATTCCGAAGTCCTAAAATAAGATGAATAAAAACTTCATTCAGTTCGAATGATTTTAAATCAGGGATCTACATGTAGTATTAAAACCCCATTCTGCAAGCTATTTCAGCCGACAAAAGAATTCATCTGGAACCACCCACTTTCGAGTTTGGAAACCAGTACATTTCCATGCAATTTTGGAGATTGGGATTTGTAGAATTATTTTAAAAACTTTCCTCCCATTATGTCCATGCCAGACAAGAAAGAGCATCCCCGTGTAATCTCACATTCCAGTTCTTGGTCAAAGGCCCGAGGTTCAAAGCTCTTCAAATGCATAACTAAGTTTTATTAGAGATTTTGCCTTTTCCGCCCTTTCAGGTAGTGAATTCTAGACACCTATTTTCTGGTTGAAAACAAACTTCTTCATCCCTCATAAAATCCTGCCACCAATGACCTTGAACTTCTGCTCCATGTCTTTTGACCCATCCAATTAGATAAATAGGTCGGTCCTTGTTACTTTGTCTGGGCTTCTCATAACGTTATGCTCCTCAGTTAACTGTCCCCTCAACATCCTCTGCTCCAACAAAACTGCACAGGCTCTCTGCCCTACAGAGGCAACTTGAAGGTCTGCAAGAGCTGTGATGTACTTCGGGGGAACAGTGTGATGAACTCATGGATCAGAAAGATGCCAGTTAGGAACAGAATGTTGTCCTCACTGGATACCCATTTTTCAGTAGCAACAGAGATTCTACATGTCAGTAGATTTTTCTCTTGCAAGCATAGGGGGATATTACCAATCACATTTGCGCAGATGGAACTGGTACATGAATAGAGATATGGAACAAAGAAATAGAACCTCTCTTCTCCAGGACCAGAGACATGCCCCCTCCACCATGAGTCATTCCATCATCAACACAATCCTCGGGGACTACATAGAGGGAAGCAAACATGGAACAGACATTTGTGATTCAGCTTCTGCCAACTGACTCCAGATGTGGAAATTGAAGCAAATGGCAGTGTAGTCAGTGTCCCAGAAGATTATTGCATAAGTCTGCTTGGAGATGAGCAGGTTCAGCATATTGATGTACTAATTACAATTAGTCTCATCTCTATGGAAGCACACTTACCCATGCCCCACTGCCAACTATGTCATAGTTCCATAGTTGGCTGGAGCCTGCAGTCAACTCTCAGCCCATGTTGGGCAACTGGGTTCTCCTGGGTTATCAAACCTATTTGTTCTGACTCAACATGAAAGGGAGAGAGATACCAGTAGTCATATTGCAGCCAGACAGCGAGCTATGTGATTTAGTGGTAGGGGTTTGAAATGCATTGAAAGGCTGTTAGATGGGAACATTCTTTGAGACAGCCCTCACTCTCCCACGGCCACCCTCCGCAGGCTGTGGGTCGGGTGGAGCGGAGGTTTGGGGCAATGTTCATGCCTTCATGGTGATGTGATGAACACGGGGGTCTGGACCAATTGCGGACTAGTTTCCCCCCCCCCCCCCCGGCAACGCCAAGTCCGCTATTGGACTTTTCTGTTGAGTGGGAGTTGGTCCGTTGGCCTGTAGGCGCCGCCGCCTTTCAGGTAGGTGGCGTTTCAACAGAGCGGCCATTCAGTAAGTTTGCTTTTAGGCAACGCAGCCTTTCGGTTCGTAGGCGTTTAGGCGTCCCGCACTTTCAGTTAGATTGCATTTAGGCGTCCCATCCTTGCGGTTAGTAGGCGTTTCATCTTCAGACTCTTTCAGTTCATTCACGTTTCGGCCTCGTTTCTATTTGGTTCTTTGGCTTCGGCTTCTTAGCTTCGGCCTCTTGTCTGTCGGCGCCACGTCCGAACACGGGCTCTGGGACCGGAGGAAGACTCGAGCTGGAGGTACCGAGGTCTTTTTTAGGGGTAGGCCCCAGCCGGCCCACGGCTCGGATGCGCAGGGGGCACCCCTCATCAGCCCCCCCTCATCAGCCCCCCTTCCCAAGCCACGAGAACGGAAGCCAGTACCGCGCCGCCAGTAATGTCTAAGGTAGGAGAACCTAGTTCCTTGTGGAACACCTTACACATCACTCACTCACAAGTTGGGGGGAGATTGCAACAATTCTTGAATGAATGGAATTGGATCACAGCAGACCCGTTCATACAAGGTTTCAAAATTGAGTTCCTTCTTGATTCATCACCATCAACACAAAATTTACCAAACCGCACATATGTGTTCTCATAACAGGAAAGATTTGAGGTACAAGCTGAAATTCAAGCTTTACATAAAAAGGGGTGATTCAGAGGACCTTTCAACAAGAATCACACCAATTTGTATCAAACATATTCACCAAGCAGAAAAGGGATGATGTCGTATCATTCTAGACTTGACGGAACTCAACACCTATGTGCAATATAAACATTATAAAGTGGATAACTTTGGCACAGCCATCCAACTGGTTTCCAAAGGATGTTATATGGCATGCATTAATCTAAAAAATGCATACTACTCGGTATCCATTCACAGGGAGCACAGGAGATGTTTGAAATTTAACTGGATGGGGCAACTGTGGCAAATCAAATGCCTAATGGGCTGACTTCAGCTCCCAGACTATTTACATAATTACTAAAACAAGTTCTGGGGCTACTACAAGCTCAGAATCACATGGTTATGGCTTATTTGGATGACATTTTAATAGTCGGGAACACTGAGGAATCAGCTGAATCATCTGTTTCAGCCACCAAACTCATGTTTGAGAGATTGGGGTTTCTAATCCATCCAGTTAAGTCAAAATTGACTCCTACCAGGGTAATTGATTACCTGGGGTTCACAATTAACTCAATTCATATGTCAGTGACACGGCCAAGTGGCAAGCAATTAGAGTTAATGAAAGCTTGCAATAAGCTAATTGTTAAACGGCAGCCAACAATCCAACAAGCAGCAAGCATAATTGGCAAGCTTATGGCAGCTTTTCCAGCTGTATGCTTCGGACCTTTGCACTATCAAAATTTACAACGTGCAAAGGAACAAGCACTCATATCCCACGTTGGCCAATTCGGAAGACCCATGCAATTGCCAGCAGAGGCCATTGCAGAATTACAATGGTGGGTAACGAATATACATCACAGCTCTAAGAAAATTCTAATTGATACACCATTGGTAATCTTACAAATCAATGCAAGTGACCTGGGCTGGGGAGCAACAGATACTATCTCCAGCTGCGGAGGTAGATGGAATGTGCAGGAGTCCTTAATTCTTCAGCAACATGGTATTAATTACTTAGAGTTGTTGGGGCACTATGGACTAAAGGCTTATTACAGCAATATGCATCATGTGCATATTCAACTACAGATTGACAACACCACGGCATTGGCGTATGTCAATCACAAGGGTGGAATAAAGTATGTATCTTGTGACAAATTGGCAAACCTTCTTTGGCATTGGTGCATTGCAAGGAACATTTGGGTTATAGCAACCTACCTCCCAGGTAGATACAACATGGTGGCAGACACTAGATCGCGGAAATTCAATGATAACACAGAATGGATGTTGAATCATGACGTATTTAACAACATTGTCGCCCGGTATGGTGTGCCGGATATTGACTTGTTTACATCCAGATTGAATCACCAGTTACCCAAATATGTGTCATGGGAACCAGACCCGGGGCAGTGGTAGTAGATGCATTCACACTGCATTGGGGAGGAATGTTCTTGTACGCTTTTCCTCCATTTTGCCTCATCAGCCGATGCTTGGTAAAAATAAAGGAAGACAATGCCACAGGCATTTTGGTAGTGCCAGACTGGCCTACGCAATCCTGGTTCCCACTAGTCCTGGGAATTATGACACAGCCTCTCATGGCTGTCTCCAAAAGCAGAGACCAGCTGGTTCACCCAGTAACGGGGGGCAACCACCCACTACATGACCAAATTAATTTATTGATTTGCAGATTCTGAGGAGACCTTACCTGGGACTCGGACTGGCTGACCGGACAGTGGATGTCATAACAGCAGCCTGGAGGGACAGTACACAAAGGCAGTACATCTCTCACATCAAGAAGTGGGAGATGTACTGTCATGTCTCCAACATATCATATGATACAGTATGCATCACGGATGTTCTGGAGTTCCTATCAACATTATACTATGACCATAAATTAGGCTACAGTGCCATCAACAGTGCAGGGAGTGCACTATCTTTATATTTAGTGCTGGATACGGGGCACCATCCGGTAGGAACACACCCCTTAATTACCAGGTTCATGAAGGGAATTTACAACTCAATACCACCCAGGCCATGGTATACGGACATTTGGGATGTGAGCGTGGTGCTAACACTGCTTTGCCAATGGGTGCCAGCCGCCTCCTTATCCTTAGCGAAACTCATCCTCAAGGTGGTCATGCTGATGGCACTGGCACATGCTGATGGCGCAGCGAGTCCAGACATTGCACAAGCTACGACTGGACAACATGACCACCAATGTAAACACCATAACCTTCATAATACATGACTTAATCAAACAGAACAGTCCGGGGGTACCAGGGCCCAAACTTGAGTTCCTGGCAAACCCCGGGGATCCACGATTATGTGTAGTATCACACTTACACCAATACATAAAAGTCACTAGGAATCTCAGAGGCTCTGAGTTAGCTGTCCTGATCAGCCACAAGAAACCACAACACAGGGTATCAGCACAAACCATTTCCAGATGGTTAAAGGAGGTACTGGAGGGTGCAGGAGTGAATACTGACACTTACAAATCTCACTCCATCAGGACGGCATCAACTTCGGCAGCGAGGGCTATGGACGTCTCCCTCGACAATATCCTAGTGGCTGCAGGATGGACCAATGAACGGATGTTCCACAGGTTTTATAATGAACCTATTTCCGGACCGGGGGTGTTTGCACATACCATTTTAGAATCTGTTTTATAGTTTCCCCCCAGGTTAGGCAGGGTCACTATTATTTTGTTTTCACATCAGTATTGTTACCTAACTATGTTATGTCTGAATGCATTAATTTTTTCTCACTCATCCATGGTTAATTCATTCAGCGTGTGACGCCTGGACTCACGTGACTCTGAAGTAAAATAGTAAGATTAAACGAGAACTTACCAGTTTGAAGTTTTATCTTGATTTTATGAGGAGTTACGATGAGCAATTACGTGCCCACCGCTCCCAACCCTCATATTATCAGGTCTTCTGGTAGTTCTAGTTCTCCAAATCTTACTATCTACAGGTCAACCTCTCTTATCTGTGATTTCACACCACTGCTTTGAAGATTGGCGTGCAAGCGGACTGATGGCCTTCTTCACGTAATTGCTCATCGTAACTCCTCATAAAATCAAGATCAAACTTCAAACTGGTAAGTTTTCATTTAATCTTACTATTTTTGATGATCACTGGTGTTCTTCATAACCAAAATGTTGTTGTGGTGAATGTTTATGCACCTAATATTGATCACTCCATGTTTTTTGAGCAGCTAATCGCATCCTTTCCTAATTTAAATGAACATCTTTTGATAATGGGTGGAGATTTTAACTTGTTTGAACCCCTCGATGGACAGATCTGCATCTGATCATGTGCTTCCAAATAAATGAGCTAGTTTTATCAATTATTTTTTACTTGACTCTGGAATGTTAGACGTCTGGAGATTCCTGCACCCAAATAGCAAAGAATTTTCTTTTTTCTCTCATGTATATCATAGTTACTCTAGGTTATAATAGATACTCGGCTAGTTTCATCTGTCACTGCGTGTGAGTATGATGCAATTTCTATTTCTGATCATGCACCAATTAAACTATCAATTAAACTACCTGATTCCAAGTTTAGTGCTAAACAATGGCGATTTCAATATTACTCTGCTTCAAGATCTAAATGTTGTTAATTTTATTAAAGATCAGATTGCTTTTTTCTTCTTAACAAACTCTACTGAAGAAATATCAAATGGTATAGTCTGGGATGCTTTTAAGGCATATATTTGTGGCCAAATTATTTAATACGCCGCAGGAAATTTAAAAAAAAACTCAAAATGAAATACATACATTGGCTGATGGGATTAAAGAATTTGATAAAAAATATTCAAAAGCTCTTAGTCTAGAGCTCTATAAGAATGGAGTTGAACTTCAATTGAGACATGACTTGTTATTAGTATCACTGAATGAGAATTAGCTACTTAAAACCAAAAGTCAATTTTATATACATGGCGATAAATCTGGCAAATTACTCACCAATCAGTTGAAAGCTGTGTAAGCCAAACGTCAGATTATTAAAGTGAGTAAACGAGATGGTACGTTGACTGTAGACCATGAATAAAACCTTTCAGGTATTTTATACCTCCCTATACCAATCAGAATTTCCCATTGATTCCAATATAATGTTTGAGTTATTAAAGAAACTGAACTTGCCAAATTTACCACATAATGTGTCTGTTGTTAGATGAACCCATCACCAAGGAAGAAATACAGAAATCAATCCTCTCGATGAATTCTGGTAAAGCTCCCAGTTTAGATGGGTTTACAGTGGAATTTTTTAAGTATTTCTCAAGTTTACTGTCTCCCTGGCTATGCAAAGTTTTCAAGAAAGCCTTTTTAATGAATAGATTACCACAATTCTTTTATGAAGCATCTATTTCTTTAATTCTTAAAAAAAGATAAAGACCCTACTGAAGTGACATCATATAGATCTATATCACTGTTAAATGTAGATTCCAAAATTATTTCCAAAATATTAGCTATGAGATTGGAAAATATTTTACCATAGGAATGCAAGGGATGCACGTCTGTGGGAATAAGACACATAAACTATCTCTCTATGCAGATGATCTGTTATTATTCATCTCTAACCCAGAGAAATCTATTTTGGCAATAGTAATTAATTTAACTACTTAATCTATTTAGTAATTTTTCTGCTTATAAACTAAAACATAGTAAGAGTGAGCTTTTTCCATTAAATAATCTAATTTCTAATTATGGACAGTTTCCATTTAGATTGACTACCGAATGTTTTACTTATTTAGGCATTAAGATTACCAAGGATCAAATAGAACAAGTTGTCCAACAACTTTAGGCTGTGCACGGCACACGAAAGAAGAAGTTTATCAAGAAACACAAGGATCTATTTAAAGCCAATTTTACGCTTCTAATTGACCATATCAAACAACAGTTTACTAAATGGTCACCAATGTCCTTATCTTTAATCGGCCGAATCAATGCTATTAAAATGTTTACCCTACCTAAATGTTTGTATTTATTTCAGATAATACCATATTTTATTGCTAAATCTTCCTTTGATATTATTGACTCCAAAATGTCTTCATCTATATGGCAGAATAAAAATCCCAGACTAAGTAAAAAATCCTTACAGAAATCAAAAAAATACGGTGGTTTGGCACTGCCGAACCTTAGATTCTACTATTGGGCAGTTAATGCTCGCTATCTAACGTTTTGGACAAAAGATTTAGAAGATACCCAATGCCCAGGATGGATAAATCTTGAATGCAAGGTCTATCATTGGCTTCTATTCTAGGGGCCTCATTACCTTTTACAATTATGAGATTGAATAAATATACAACTAACCCAATAATAAGGCATACATTCCGAATATGGTTTCAATATCATAAGTTTTTTTGGATTGAGGTTGCTTTGGCAAGAAAGGTGAAAGTAAATCCAAAGGGTTTCTACAGCTATATTAATAGAAAAAGGATAACAAGGGATAATATTGGACCATTAGAGAGCCAGAATGGAAAGCTATCTGCAGAGCCAAAAGAGATGGGGGAGATATTGAACAATTTATTTTCTTCGGTATTCAACAAGGAGAAGGATATTGAAGTCTGTGAGGTAAGGGAAAAAAGTAGAGTAGCTATGGAAACTATGAGATTCAAAGAGGAGGAAGTACTCACACTTTTGAAAAATATAAAAGTGGATAAGTCTCCAGGTCCTGACAGGATATTCCCTAGGACATTGAGGGAAGTAGAAATAGCAGGGGCTATGACAGAAATATTTCAAATGTCATTAGAAACAGGAATAGTGCCAGATTGGCGTAATGCGCATGTTGTTCCATTGTTTTAAAAGGGTTCAAAGAATAAACCTAGCAATTATAGACCTGTTAGTTTGACATCAGTGGTGGGCAAATTAATGGAAAGGATACTTAAAGATAATATATATATGCATCTGGATAAATAGGGTCTGATCAAGAACAGTCAACATGGATTTGTGCCTGGAAGGTCATGTTTGACAAACCTTCGTGAATTTTTTGAAGCGGTTACTAGGGAAATTGATGAGGGTAAAGCAGTGGATGTTGTCTATATGGATTTCATTAAGGCCTTTGACAAGGTTCCCCATGGAAGGTTGGTTAAGAAGGTTCAATCTTTGGGTGTTAATGGCGGAGTAACAAGATGGAATCAACAGTGGCTGAATGGGAGATGCCAGAGAGTAATGGTGGATGGCTGTTTGTCAGGTTGGAAGACAGTGACCTGTGGGGTGCCTCAGGGATCTGTGTTGGGTCCACTGTTGTATTTCATGTACATCAATGATCTAGATGATGGGGTGGAAAATTGGATAAGTAAGTATGCAGATGATACTAAGATAGGTGGTGCTGTGGATAATGAAGTAGATTTTCAAAGTCTACAGAGATATTTGGGCCATTTGGAAGAGTGGGCTGAAATATGGCAGATGGAGTTTAACGCTGATAAGTGTGAGGTGCTACATCTTGGCAGGACAAATCAAAATAGGATGCACATGGTAAATGGTAGGGCATTGAGGAATGCTGTGGAACAGAGGGATCTAGGAATAACTGTGCATAGTTCCCTGAAGGTGGAATCACATGTAGATAGGGTGGTAAAGAAAGCTTTTGGTGTGCTGGCCTTTATAAATCAGAGCATTGAATATAGGAGTAGGGAAGTAATGTTAAAATTGTACAAGGCATTGGTGAGACCAATTCTGGAGTATGGTGTACAATTTTGGTCACCTAATTATAGGAAGGAAGTCAACAAAATAGAGAGAGTACAGAGAAGATTTACTAGAATGTTGCCTGAGTTCCAGCAACTAAGTTACAGAGAAAGGTTGAACAAGTTAGGTCTTTATTCTTTGGAGCGCAGAAGGTTAAGGGGGGATTTGATTGAGGTCTTTAAAATGATGAAAGGGATAGACAGAGTTGACGTGGATAAGCTTTTCCCATTGAGGGTAGGGAAGATTCAAACAAGAGGGCACAACATGAGAATTAAAGGACAGAGGTTTAGGGGTAACATGAGGGGAAACTTCTTTACTCAGAGTGTGGTGGCTGTGTGGAATGATCTTCCTGCAGAAGTGGTGGAGGCAGGATCGATTTTAACATTTAAAAGTAAAGTGGATAGGTATATGGACGGGAAGGGTATGGAGGGGTATAGTCTGAGTGCAGGTAGATGGGACTAGGGGAAAATGAATGGTCGGCATGGACTGGAAGGGCCGAGAAGGTCTGTTTCCGTGCTGTAATTGTTATATGTTTATATGGTTATTGTTATATGGTTATATGGATTGAATGATTTTATCTTATCGAGTACTATCATATCTAATTTTTTCTTCCAACCTTCTAGTACTGATCAAGCCTTTCTGTTATGGAAGAGGAAGGGATTAGCAGCTTTTCGTGATTTGTTTTTGGATGGTTGTTTTATATCTTTTGAACAACTCTCCAATAAATATAATCTACCTAACTCACATTTCTTTAGATATTTACAAATTAGACATTTTTTGAAGGGTACCTTTTTCTCCGTTACCACATCAAACCAAAATTTTGGGGAAAAAAATTACATTTGAAACCTTATCAGAAAGGTTTAATAACAACTATTTATGAGTTGATTTTGAAATTACAAATAGATACATTTGATAAAATTAAGAATGACTGGGAAAGTCTACCTATAGAGAAATGGGAGAGGATTCTTCAATTCGTTAATACTTCCTCAATGTGTGCAAGACATGCTTTGATAGAATTCAAGGTGGTTCACAGAGTTCATATGTCAAAAGGTAAGTTAGCTCATTTTTATTGTCATATAAATCCTACCTGTGACAGATGTAATTCTGAAGTGGCCTCATTGACTCGCATGTTTTGGTCCTGCCCACTCATGGAAAAATAATGGAAATACATTTTTGATACTATTAGGTATTGATTTACAACCTCGTCCTATTACTGCAATGTTTAGGCTACCAATGCTAGATTCTACTCATCTGTCCCGCTCCACAAATCGGCTGATTACTTTTACCACATTAATTACCAGAAGATCTATTTTATTTAAATGGAAAGACTCTAATCCTCCAACCACACTCCATTGGTACTCTGAAACGATATTATGTTTAAATCTAGAAAAAAATTAGGAGTGACATTGTTGAACCCTTGGTTAAATTTGATTGGACTTGGGGAAGCTTTACTCACCATTTTCACACAACATAAATTGTCCCCTCTCCAACTGTTATAATAATTATTTTACCTTTATACGGTGGAACGGACTTGGCGACCAACAGGGACTTAATTGTTCAAATTCTTTGCAGCCCAGATTCTGTTTTGCTTTTTTTTCCCCTCCAGTTTAGGGGGTTTTGTTTTTCTCTTTTTTCTCTTTTTTCTTTTTTTTCCCTTTTTTTTCTTTTTATCTTTTTGTTTTTATATATACAAGTTCTCTTTTAAACACTTAACTATGTTTATATAGAGACCGGGAGGTCTATATTCAATGTGTATTTTGACACTGGACTAATATTTAGGTTATACCTGATATTAATGTATTCCTGATCCCTATGTATCAATATCATTGTTATGTTTATCTTTATTATTTTTGTTGTTGTTTTGTTTTTGTTTTTGAAAAAAAACTAATAAAAAGATTTTAAAAGAAAGAATTCCTGTTCTAATCTATTGTCGTCTGCCCAGTTAGGATTGTGTGCTCATCTATTGACTGATGAACAATTCATGATATGCCTCAGTTACAAAGTCTTACAGCATGGAAACCTTTTGGCCCATCTTGGCCAACATGTCCCATCTATATTAATCCCGCCTGCCAGCATTTGGCCCATATCCCTCTAAACCTGTCCTATCCATTTACTTGTCCAAATCTATATCTATATTATCTATATTATTTATATTATCTATATATAACTAAAACTCTGATCTTGTGTTCCGGTTTGTGCAGTTTTTCTATTAGCGCAAAAACGGTACGCAATAGCTCTACGATTTTTCGCCAGGTCCCTCACCGTTCCCCTGTGCTGTGAGTGCAACGTTTCATTCCGATTGGTGGAATATTGTAAAAGTTAGCGAGGTTTAAAAATCTTAAAAACCGCGCGTGTGCGCAGATCAATCTCCTCTCCTGCCAGTCAGCTCCGCGCGGATTGGTCTCTTCTCCTGTCATCCCGCGGGACAGTCTGCCCCTTTCTGCGCCATCACGTCTTTACTGGAGCTGAGGGAGGCCGGCGGAGGTTTCCAACCGGACACCATTTTTGGAGTGACCAGAAGAGACGCGGCCCGGCGCGGGAGAAGTCGCCAAACAGAAAGCAAAGAATCTGATTCCAGTAGAGGAGAGCGTCCAGCGCCTGCTGTGAATCCCAAACGCATCGCCATCGCAATGTACCGCAGCTCCTGCCCCTAACCATCTGGTCCCCCTCGTTGGCTCCTGCCCTTCGTCCCTCCCCTGTGATACCCCCCTCTCCCCCATGGCTCTTCCCCAGTCTTTTCTCAGAGCTATCCCCCCCCCCCACCCCCCCACCCACATACCAGTGTGGCAGTAGCTGCTGGTGCTTCTGGGCTGGGCCGAGCCGAGGATCTGCGCAGACGACTGAAGCTCCTCCAGGGCATGCAAGAAGTGAGAGGAGCGGCAACCTCGAGATCCTGGGGAGGGAGAGTGGGGAGGAGAGGGAATAAAGGAAGAGTAGGGGAGAGGAGTTATGGATGGAGGGAGGGAGGGAGGGAGTGATTGTGAGTAGGGGAAAGGAGAGTTGAGGGATGGATTGGGGAGGGTGGGAGAAGAGGGAGGAGATGAGGAGGGAGAATGGGGGTGGAGGGGAATAGAGGGAGAGGAGGGGGGAGCTGAGGAGGGGGTGGTAAGGAGTGGGGAATAGAGGGAGAGGAGTGCAGTGGGGGAGGTGAGGATGGATAGTGGGGGGTAGGGGGAGGTGAGAAGTGGGGGAGGTGGGGGATAGAGGGATAGGAGGGGTTAGGGAAGGGAAAGAGTTTTGGAGCGAGGGAGGTAGAGATGGAGGGAGGGAGGGTAGGGGAAAGGAGAGGGGGAGAGAGGTGAGGGAGGTTTGGGGAGGGAAGGAGGAGGAGAGGGGAAAGAAGAGGGAGGGTGAAGAGGAGGGGGAGAGAATGCTAGGGATTAGGGGAAATGAACTACGCCTGTGCAATTGGGGGCTATGGGTGAGTGGTGGAATATTGCGTTGGGGGGACCAAGCCGTCTGTTTGACTAGGTTCCAACGGGACCCACTTAGTCTAGTTATAATAATAATAATAATAATAATAATAATAATTTTGCGTTGTACCTCTGCACAAAGATGGTACACAATAGCGCTACAATTTCTGGCCCACCTTACTTACCATTGTCCTGTGCTGTAAAGGAAACAAGATTTGGTCAGATTGACGGTATATTTTAAAAATTATTAACGTTTAAAAACTAACTTAAAACAGCACCCACACCTGCGCATACACAGTTGGGGGAGAGTATTTGTGCACATATTTACTGGTGTCGCAAAGGGCACCTAACAATTCCAGAATTCAGATCACCATCTTTTTTTCACAATGGTAACATGGGTAAGATTACTTCCATTTTACTGTGGTTCCAGGCTCGCGGGGAGCCGCCACCTTGGCGCTGAGGCTGGGGCTGTGTCTTTGGGCGGCGGGGGCCTGATCTGGGGGAAGGAAGAGGCTGCATCAACCGTGGGGATCTGCTGCCTTGGCGCTGAGGCTGGAGCTGCGGCGGCAGCCAACTCCGGGGGTGGGGCGAGACCGCATCAACTGTGGGGATCCGCCACCTTGTTGCTGAGGTTGGGGCTGCGAGTGGCGGACGGCTCCGGGAAGATGCCACGCCGATGATCCGGGGCCTGGGTGCTGAGGCTGCCTCTGAGGTCGGCAGCTCCGAGTGGAAATGAGCCGCGCCTGCGCAGTTGGGGGCTATGGGTGAATGGTGGAATATTGCGTTGGGGAACGGCTTGTGTTGGGGGACAAAGCCTCCCGAGTGACAGAGACCCAAGGGTCCCACTTGCTCTAGTATTTCTTAAACGTTGCAATAATACCTGCCTTAACTGCCTCCTCCAGCAGCTCATTCCATACACTCATCACATTTGTGTGAAAAAGTTATCCCTTAGATACCTATTAATTGAAATAACCAAGAGTTTCTTCTTTGGAAACTTGTAATGTGTGTAAAGCCACCTGAAGCTAATGCAAAAATGCTAAGCATTAAGCGTTCTGATGGCAGAGAACAATGCTGAGATGGAGGATAACTCCATTGCAGGCTTGTGAGTAGCTCAAAGATGTCTGATGGTATGTCTCATCAAAAACCACAAACTTTAATAAATTACCAGGAGTAATTTATTAAAATAAATAACAAGCTACTGGTGACGGACCATCATAATAATGTCAAAGTGACAAATCCAATGACAGAAGATTGGAACTGTTTCATTCTTCAATAGCTTCATAATTTAATAACTGAATCCCGTGTCTAATTTGAGAGCTAGGCAGGGCTAATTGTGTATCTGGAAAGATAGCTCTTTCTAGAGACTGGATTTTGCTTTCCATTCAACTTCTCAGATTCTTTGATCCAGTGAGAAAATGAATAGTAATCACCAGGGTCGAAGTAGATACAATAGCAAAGGTTAAGAGGCTTTTTGACAAACTTGTAAAGCAGCAGAAATTGAAGGATATAGACCACCTTCAGGCATATGCACATTTTAAATTGGAATTATGGTTGGCACAGATATTGTGGGCTAAAGGGCCTGTTCCTGTACTGTACTGTACTATTTACTATACGGTAGTGGCAGTAGT
This sequence comes from Raja brachyura, assembly GCA_963514005.1. The sequence goes on along the minus strand of OY740781.1, from coordinate 103,539,602 downwards.
GAGGTGATAGGATCTGAAATGTACCATCATGGAAGTTGGCAAAGGGTGGGGAGGGGGGAGGGGGGAGGTGGAAGGGAAGGGAAGGGATAGCAGTTTAAATCAGTGTATTCAAAAGGGAGCAGGATAAGTATGTGAAAAAAAAGCAAATGGAGAACTAAGGTTTTAAAGCCTTCCAAGATTTCAAAGGTCTTTTATTGTCACTTGTACCAATTAAGGTACAATGATACTTGTATTGCCATACAGCCATATTTAAAAAAAAGCAACAAGGCACACAACTACATAAAAGTTAACAAACATCCACCACAGCGGCTCCTCCACATTCCTCACTGTGATGGAAGGCAATAAAGTCTAATCTTCTTCCCTCATTTTTCTCCCGCGGTCAGGGGAGTCGAACCACCTGTTGGGGCGATTGAAGCTCTCGGAACTGGCGGTCGAAGCTCCCGCATTGGGGCGGTCAAAGCTCCTGCAGCTTGGAGCTCCTGACGTTGGTCTCTAACCAGGGAACGCGAGCCCCACAATGTTAAAGTCCGCAGGCACCTACAGTTGGAGCTCTGTGGTCAATCCCTGGCAAAGGGATCGCGAGCTCCATGATGGTAAGTCCACAGGCTCCCGCGGTTGGAGCTCCCAAAGTTGGTCTCCAACAGAGGCCTCCAGCTCCTTGATGTTGGGCCGCAGAGCGAACGGAGATATGATACCTCTCAACTTAAGCCTGTGCCGTCTGGATTTAAAATCCTCTACTCTGAGGTAAAGTGGGAGTATTCACTGTGAATACTTGTACACTTCAATAGGGTCAAAACTCAGTTTCCTATACTCCAAATAAAAAAAATCCAAGCCTATCCAGGCAATTCATTTAACTAAGGCTTGCAAATCTGGGTTACATCCTGGTGAATCTCTTCTGCACCCTTTCTAACTTAATGGCATCTCTAGTTGGCTGACCAAACAGTCCACAGTTGAGTGTTATCTCACCAACAACTTGTACATATCTATCATGATGTTCTATTTTTTGTATTCAATACCCTTCCCAAGGAAGGAAAGAATGCCAAATGCCTCTTCCCCAAACTGTCCACCTGACTTGCCAATTTCAGGGACCTGTGCACCCGTATGTCTATATCACTCTATTCTATAGCACTCTTCAGTGCTCTACTATTTATTGCCCAAGTACTGCCCTGGTTTCACATAACTAAGTACACCAATTTATACTTCTAAGAGTTACATTCCCTTTGCCTTTCCGTGGCCCACCTTTCCAAATGACTTGTAAACTTGGATATGCTTCCTCATTGTCCACTGTACCACCAATTTTGGTGTCATCTGCAAGTTTACCAACCACGTTAACTACATTATCAGCCAAATCATTAATGTATATAGCAAACACCTGTGAACCCAGCACCAACCCCTGTAGCACTCCACCGGTCACAGGTCTCCAATCAGAAAAACAACACTCCACAATTACTCTTTAGAAACATAGAAACATAGAAAATAGGTGCAGGAGTAGGCCATTCGGCCCTTCGAGCCTGCACTACCATTCAATATCATCAAGGCTGATCATCCAACTCAGTATCCTGTACCTGCCTTCTCTCCATACCCCCCGATCCCTTTAGCCACAAGGGCCACATTTAACTCCTTCTTAAATATAGCCAATGAACTGGCCTGAACTACCTTCTGTGGCAGAGAATTCCAGAGATTCACCACTCTCTGCATGAAAAATGTTTTTCTCATCTCGGTCCTAAAAGATTTCCCTCTTATCCTTCAACTGTGATGCCTTGTTTTGGACTTCCCCAACATCGGGAACAATCTTCCTGCATCTAACCTGTCCAACCCCTTAAGAATTTTGTAAGTTTCTATAAGATCCTCCCTCAATCTTCTAAATTCTAGCCAGTACAAGCCGAGTCTATTCAGTCTTTCTTCATATGAAAGTCCTGACATCCCAGGAATCAGTCTGGTGAACCTTCTCTGTACTCCCTCTATGTCAAGAATGTCTTTCCTCAGATTTGACTTCTTCCTTCAAGCCAATTTTGAATCTAATAAGCAAGCTCATTTTGGATTCCATGCAATCTAACCTTCCAGTATAGATTACTATATGGTATAACATCTGGTAAAAGATCTGCCTTGCACCCTCCCAGTATTCATGTGAGGTTAAATTGGTTTTAAATATGATGAATTAAAGCAAGCGAGTGAGGGGTAGAGCTGAAAATAGTGGGGAAAGAGCACCCTCCAGGCATGGGATGCAGGGAGAGCTAGCCGGCTGGTTAATTAGTTTCATGAAAGAAAGCAGAGAGTGTTGGTGGAAGGTTGCTCTTCTGACTGGGGGCACTGCGACTAGTGGTTTGCATCTACGGTTCGGTGCTGGGCCCATAGCTTTTTGTGGTTTATATTAAAGATTTTGGATGGTAACGTAGAAGGCATGATTAGTCAATTTGAAGCTGACACTGAATCGGGTGGTATTGTAGGTGGTGAACACGGTCATCAAAGATTACAACAGGCTCTTCATTGATTGGGCTAGTGGGCAGGGGAATGGTTAATGAAGTTTATTGCAGTTAAATATGAGGTGTTGCATTTTGGCAAGCATAACTAAGGCAGAACGTTCACAGTGAGTGGTAGGGCTGTGGGGCGTGTTGGAGAGCAGAGGGATCTCCAGGTGCAGGTACTGTACTGTAGCTCCTTGAAAGTGGCGTACAGGTAGTGGGAGGTCGAGAAAGCTGTAGTCACATTGGTTTTCATCAGTCAGGGTATAGAAGTTGGGGCTTATGTTACATTTGTAGAAGACGTTGGTGAAGCCGCATTTGGAGTATTATATTCTGTTTTAGCAACCATTCTAGAGGAAGGAGATTGTAAAACTGGAAAGAGTGCAGAGAAGATTTAACAGTGTGTTGCAAGGATTTGAGTGTCTGAGCTAGAGAGGTTGGGCAGGGTAGGACTTTATTTCTCGGACAGCAGGTGGCTGAAGGGTGATCTTATAAAGGTGTATAAGATCATGAAGGGAATTGAATGGGTAAATGCAGAGTCCTTAACGCAGAATAGAGAAATCAAGAACCAGAGAACAGTCTCTGGGTGATAAGGGAAAAATCTAATAGGAACCTGAGGGGCAACGTTTTCAAAGAGATGGTAGCAGATATAGGGAATGAACTGCCAGAGGAGGTAGGTGAAGCAGGTACTATAACAACATAAAAACAAAATGGACAGGTACATGTGGACATGTACAGGAAAGGTTTAGAGTGATATGGGCCAAATGCAAGTTGGGCCAAGGGCCTTTTTCCATGTTGTATGACTCTCTGACAGGAAGACTAAAAATTGTTTCAATTTCTTAGTAATTTAATCTGAACATTTCTAAAAAATGAAATCGATTTCTCTTGTATCTTTCTACTGCCCTCTTGTGCTCACAAAACAATAATTGTGATATAGCTACATTCATGAAAATTATGCTTGAGTGGATTTTTTAAGGTTTTTATTAACTAACTTTATCGAATGAAATCTCAGAGAAGAGCTTCAATATTATTTAAGGTTTCCTCTAAAGATTCTGCAAATCTTCCAAAATTACAGTGAATACAAATTCAGAGTTTAATTATGTTTGTTAACAATTTGTTACTGAGTGAAGCTAATATGACCGATTCTTTAGTCAGTGTCCCAAGCAGTGTCCAATTATTAGTTGGAAAATTGTACGACTGTTTACTTTTGTTGTATAGGGGAGGATAATCTGATCTGAATGTCTGATATTCAACTATAAATACGTCAATTATAATGGAAAGGCACAAAAGCAAAATTAACATTATACAAACATTAATTTGTGCGGAATTCATTGTCCCTGTATGTAGTGTCACCATGTTCACACCACTTTTCCGTTTTGGATAGTGAGACGTTTCAATGGAATAAGGGGGGTATTTTTTTTTACAATGCAGCGACATTTTCAGGCGCACCTGAAAAAAATGGGCTTGTAGATGTTTCACAGCTGAGAAGATTTAAAACAAAAGCAGACAATTTCCTAGACAATTTGCAATGTCTATCATGGACTTGCTCTTGCACTGGCTTGAAAATTGAACTTTTAAAATGTGAGTATAAATAGAATTAGCTAAATTCCTCTTCTGGAAAAACAGTGGAATTTAGGATATTGTAACTATTGTTTTGATTATATCTTAAATGGAATGATAACAAACACCTTTGAAGAGAATGAAAGTGTACAGTGGATGTCATAGGTTATGTGAGAACTACAAAAAGCAGGCCAAATGCATCCTCAATGGTGGTCTGCTGTTCACTAAAACCATGAATAATCTGATCAGTTCCTCTGCTCTACTTTGCTGTCCTGACCAATAACACATGACACCTCTATATACCAACAATCTATCTATCTGTCTGTCTGAAGAAGGGGCAGCTTGGTGCGCAGCAGTAGAGCTGCTGCCTTACAGCGCCAGAGACCCTGATTCAATCCTGACCACGCATGCTTGTCTGTACTGATTGTGGATGATTAGCCATGATAACATTGAATGGCCTACACCTGCTGGTCCGAAGGGCCGAATGGCCTACTCCTGCATCTATTGTCTATTGTATGGAATTTGCATGTTCTTTCCTTGACCTGCGGGAATTTTCTCCGGGATCTCCGGTTTCCTCCCACATTCCAAAGACATACTGGTTTGTAGGTTAATTGGCTTTGGTATAATTGTAAATTGTTCCAGGTGTGTATAGGATAGTGTAAATGTGTGGGGATTGCCAGTCAGCGTGGACTCGATCGACGGAAGGGCCTGCTTCTGCGCTGTATCTCTAAACTAAACTAAACTAAACGTCAGCTATTCCTTTTCTTCAGAGATGTTGCCTGACCCGCCGAGTTAGTCCAGCTTTTTGCGTCTATCTATCAATCTATCTCAGTCTTGTTCATATTTAAAGTAGTCCCTAACAGAAAATCCAGAGTTGAAATGAGGTAAACTCTTATCCTGTGTATAGGTATTATTCAGAATAGACTGTCAAAATTAATGATGGGTGCAGATTCAATTCTGATTTTCAAGAAGGATCAGGACAAGTAACAGTACTGCAGGGATTACTGGATTGCCCGACAAAGACCCACCTCAGGCTCAATCAGCTGAAAGTATCCCAACTGTGTTTTAACAATCTTTTGATCTTGTAATTCCACAATGTGGCATATGCTATTGGTTTCACCTGTCTATTTGTTTAGAAAATCAAAAATATTGTGGATGACAACAGACAATAGGTGCAGGAGTAGGCCATTTGGCCCTTCGAGCCAGCACTGCCGTTCAATGTGATCATGGCTGATCATCCACAATCAGTACCCCGTTCATGCCTTCTCCCCATATTCCTTGAGTCCGCAATCTTTAAGAGCTCTATCAAACTCTCTCGTGAAAGGATCCAGAGAACCTGCCCCCACCGTCCTCTGAGACAGATAATTTCACAACTCTCTGTGTGAAAAAGTATTTCCTCATCTCCATTCTAAATGGCTTATCCCTTATTCTTAAACTGTGGCCCCTGGTTCTGGACTCCCCCAACATCAGGAACATGTTTCCTGCCTCTAGCGTATCCAAACCCTTAATAATCTTATATGTTTCAATAAGATCCCCTTTCATCCTTCTAAATTCTAGGGTATACAAGCCCAGCCACTCCATTCTGTTAAAATATGACAGCCCCGTCATCCCAGGAATTAACCTTGTGAAACTACGCTACACTCCCTCAATAGCAAGAATATCCTTCCTCAAATTTGGAGACCAAAACTGCACACAATACTCCAGGTACGGTCTCACTTGGGCCCTGTCCAACTGCAGAAGGACCTCTTTGCTCCTATACTCAACTCCTCTTATTATGAAGGCCAACATGCCATTCGCTTTCTTTACTGCGTTGTACCTGCATACTTACTTTCAGTGACTGATGTACAAGGACACCCAGATCCCGTTGTACTTCCCCTTTTTCCAACTTGACGCCATTTAGATAATAATCTGCCTTCCTGTTTTTGCCTGCAAAGTGGATAACCTCAAGTATAAAATTAAAACAGAAAATGCAGAAAATACTCAGCAGGTCGGGAGTGAGGGCATGGAAGATCCTGGTAAATCTAAGTTGGGCAGTTCCTATCTTTGTCGTCCAAGTCCCTTAATTAGGTCCAAGATACCCATTGAAGTCAGTGGATGTGATAGCTGTGTAATATGCATGCTATGTATCACATATAGCTATGTGATAGCTTGACCCATTCCTTCTCTCCAGAGACGCTGCCTGTCCCACTGAGTTACTCCAGCATTTTGTGTCTACCTCTGATAGCTATGTAAAACTGGCTATCTCACTGCTGCTACTTCACACCATTGTGTAAATTTAACATCCACGTCAGTAAATTATAGTCATAAAATTCCTCAGAAACACATTTCCCTGAAATCATTTTATTTCATGCATGATACTTTTGATGGAAAGTTAATGTTCTGCTAAATTTAAAGGTGATGACCCAGAACTGATAAACGATTGCCTACACTCACCATTTATCAACAAACAATTTGTTGGACTTAACATGTACAATTCCACCATGAGGGATTTCCACTTTAAAAAAAAACCCACACTCTCATGGTATGCTTCAGTAAATAAACTTCAATATAGGTAAGTGTAAGGTTTTCCATTTTGGTAAGAAACATAGGTTTGTATATTGGGAAAAATAGCACCATAGAGTAGAAATATGTAAACCATTAAAACATTGCAATGCTGGTCAAGGGTTTTGGTTCCAGAGGGGTAACTCTGACAAGTGAAAACAAAGGTACTAATATATTTATATCAAGGCTCTTTTGGAGCCACATTTCTGGTGTTATATGCAATTCTGAACATTTTAAATAGTAAGGTTATAGGAGCAATGGAAAAGGTATGACATAGTTTGATGAGGATGACAGACAAACAAAATGATAAACATATCTCTTTTGTGGAAAAAAGATGAAATTACCTCATTTTTAATTTATGATAGAGAAAAGAGATAATTTACTTCCATATTGGAAAAAAAACGGAACCAGATACTTTCACTGTAAAACAATCACCCAGATTTTAAATTTGGAAATTAGAATAAACTTTTTTTTTTAACAAATTTTAAACTTTTTTTTGTAGCAAATCTCACAATACATGTAGGTCTCCTCCAGGATAAATGAATAATATCCTTCTGACATTTAACTCCAGAGAAATAATAAAAACGATCTTCTGTGGCCATTTATCTGGCTGGGTACCGACAGTACTATCTAAATGATGTCGTTGGGAAAAGGGGAAGAACAACAGGATCTGGGGGTCCTTGTACATCAGTCTATGATAGTAAACATGCAGGTACAGCAGGCAGTGAAGAAAGCGAATGGCATGTTGGCCTTTATAACAAGAGGGATTGAATATAGGAGCAAAGAGGTCCTTCTGCAGTTGTACAGAGCCCCAGTGAGACTACACCTAATTTGAGGAAGGACATTCTTGCTATTGAGGGAGTGCAGCGTAGGTTTACAAGGTTAATTCCCAGGATGGCGGGACTGTCATATGCTGAGAGAATGGAGCAGCTGGGCTTGTACACTCTGGAGTTTAGAAGGATGAGAGGGGATCTCATTGAAACATATAAGATTACTAAGGGCTTGGACACGCTAGAGGCAGGAAACATGTTCCCGATGTTGGGGGAGTCCAGAACCAGGGACCACAGTTTAAGAATAAGGAGTAAGCCATTTAGAACGGAGACGAGGAAACATTTTTTCTCACAGAGAGTGGTGAGTCTCTGGAATTCTTGCCTCAGAGGGCGGTGGAGGCAAATTCTCTGGATGTTTGCAAGAGAGAGCAAGTTAGGGCCCTTAAAAATAGCGGAGTCAGGGGATATGGGGTGAAGGCAGGAACGGGTAACTGATTGGGGATGATCAGCCATGATCACATTGAATGGCGGTGCTGGCTTGAAGGGCCGAATGGCCTACTCCTGCACCTATTGTCTATTGTCTATTGACAGACCAACCTCATGATCCCAGCTTCCTGCTCCCAATAATTAAAGGATTCACACTGATAAATATATTTTAGCCCCTGCAATAATTTTGATCAGAGTTCCAAATTAAAACTTGGTCAAATTAACTTATGGTCTCGAAATGGTGAAATATTTTAAAGTATTAACAATCTCTCTCTTTCAGTTCCGGCAGTTCCTTGAACTTGGGGGTTATTTTCTTCCACTCTGACATTGAGGTTCTGTGGTGAACCTGAGGCAGGTGGTGTTTCAGTGGCTAGTCTGATAGGTTGCATGCTCTTTCTGCCATTAACAGTAGGGTTTCTGGATGTTCCCAATAGATTGAATCAAGTTTTCTGAAAGTTAGAATAATCCCACACGCCTTCTTTTACAGGATTACATGCAAGGATCATGATCTACCAAATAAAGAATCCCTGAACCGATCAATGAAGTGACTTTCTTCAGTAATTTTCAGTGGTTTGCGGCATATAGACAATAGAGAATAGACAATAGATGCAGGAGTAGGCCATTTGGCCCTTCACTGCGATCAGGGCTGATCATCCACAATCGGCACTCCGTTCCTGCCTTCTCCCCATATCCCTTGAGTCTGCCATCTTTAAGAGTTCTATCTAAATCTCTTGAAAACATCCGGAGAATCGACCTCCACTGCCTTCTGAGGCAGAGAATTCCACAGATTCACAACTCTCTGGGAGAAAAAGTTTTTCCTCATCTATGTTCTAAATGGCCTACCCCTTATTCTTAAACTGTGGCGCCTGGTTCTGAACACCTCCAACATCGGGAACATGTTTCCTGGCTCTAGCGTGTACAATCCCTTAATGTTCTTATATGTTTCAATATGATACCCTCTCATCCTTCTAAATTCCAGTGTATATAAGCCCAGGAGCTTCATTCTTTCAACGTATGACAGTCCAGCCATCCTAGGAATTAGCCTCGTGAACCTACACTGCACTCCCTCAAAAAGCAAGAATGTCCTTCCTCAAATATTGGCTGGTTTTCTCATGACATGCATCTCTGATGAAGACCTTTCAAGGGCCTGTCCCACTTGACAATTTTGCCGGCGTCATATCAGTGTTGCCAAAAGATTTTAAACATTTCAAAATTCATCACGTCGCATCACCACCGTATCATGCGTCATCACACCGTGTATTTTTCGGTGACCTGATTCGTCAGTGAATGATGCCAGCAGTCGCCGAAAAAAACCGCCAAGTGGGACAAGCCCTTTAGGCATCTTAGAGCACATCTGCGAGGTCTATCTCTCTCCTCCAAAGCAGCTGCAGTGCATAAGATTGCTGTTTGGATGCCAAGCAGTGCCTGCCTTTAAGTACTGGCATCCTTCTTAGTTGGGTATGCAGTAAGTATTTGGAAGCTATTTTGGAAGCAGCACCTCTGGAGAACATGGACAAGTGACATTTTGGGTTCGGACCCTTCTTCATACTGATTCTCTACTCTGCTCTAGGACACGGCATCCTGGCGGGAAATCTCCTTGTAGCCTTTGTTGTTTCTTGTTTTGTTGTTTAGCAAAGTCACATGTTCCCCAGATCCCAGGTTTGTGTGCTGTCCTTCATTCAGCATAGGCTGTGTCTTGGGTTGAATAGAAGGTACAGTGTGAAGCGCACAGTGATCAAGTCTGCCACCTGCTGGACATTTGCTGCCAGGTGCCTCCAGACACGTGCAGCACTGAATCTTGTTTTCAGTAGACTACTCTTTCCAAGTTAAAATACAGCCATTAAAATGGATAGAAGTAAATCTGATATTTATTTACATTGTTTTAAATATATATATTTTCTTTGGAAGTAGTACTCACAATAATCGGTTTTAGAAGGTTACACAAAAAGCTGGAGAAACTCAGCGGGTGCAGCAGCATCTAAGGGGCGAAGGAGATAGGCAACGTTTCGGGTCGAGATGCTGCTGCACCCGCTGAGTTTCTCCAGCTTTTTGTGTAACCCTCGATTCTCCAGCATCTGCAGTTCCTTCTTTAACAATCGATTTTAGAAGTTGTGTGGAATTTAGTATATTGATTATTTATAAATTTTCTATATAATAAATGGTCAGAAAATATTGACCTTGACAGGTAACCTTCACAGCCTACAGACTGAAATTAAAGATCCTGAGGACAATCCCACTATTCAAAGAAAAAAATCCTTGTTCACACTCTTGTGCATTAACACACTGTCAAATAACACACTGGTAACTGAACCAACCTACCACCAACTAGAGAGCAGTCCTGAGTTACTATCTACCTTATTGGAGACCCTCAGACTGTCTTTGATTGGACTTTTTCTTGCACTAAGTGTGATTCCCTTTATCATGTATCTGTACAGTAATTGGCTCAATTGTAATAATGTATTGTCTTTCCACTGACTGATGAGCACGCAACAAAAGCTTTTCACTGTACCTTGATGCATGCAACAACAAACTAAGTGAACTAAATAAGCGAAGTAAGCATGGGAATTGAATTCATCAGCACCTGTTTTTACATTCAGAATGCACAGAAAATTGATTTGGCCAAAACTGTCAGCAATAATTTTAGACTGAAGCTGCCTGTGAGAAGGGATTAGACTAGGCAACTCTAGGCATCGTTCATGCTACTGTCATGGAGCTATACAGAATGTATGCATGTCCTTTGACCCACATTGTCCTTACTGGCTAGTCCCATTTCCCTGCATTTGACCCATAGGCCTCTCAACATATCCTAACCATATATTAACTTCTACAGCTTCATCAAGGCAGCTCATTCCAGGTAGGTTCGATCCTCTGAGTGAACCTTAATACGTCTGATGTTTCTCCAGTGTAAGGTGCATAATTAATGACATCAATATTCTTGCACAATGGCGCAGAGGTAGAGTTGCTGCCTCACAGTGCTGTCTGTATGGAGTTTGTACGTTCTCCCTGTGATTGCATGGATGTTCTCCAGTTTCCTCCCACGCACCAAAGGTGTGCAGGATTGTAGGTTAATTGGCTTCAGTAAAAAAAAATTGTAAATTATCTCTAGTGCTAGTGTACGGGGTGATCGTTGGTCGGCGCAGAATTGGTGGGCTGAAGAGCCTGTGTCTGTGCTGCATCTCTAAAGCAACACCAATGTTGAACATTAGCTGAAGAAGTATAGTGTAAGCTATGAGTGTCATTGCCCAGCCACGGTGTACTCTGCACAGCTTTGTTGCTTCCCTTGTTAATTGAAAAAGGTATTCTGCTAATCCTAGGTGCCAGAACTTTCTGAACTGGCTGCAGGCAGCTCAAAAGGCTCTTAGTGTTTTTAAGTCATGCTTAAGCTTCTGGTGTGTGCCTTCTCCATCACTGAGCTGTTGAGAAAATCAATGGGCAGTTGTGACTGGCCACCATGGATTGAGAGGGATTATGTTGTAGGAAGCACAGTCATGCCAATGACAGAACAGCCTTTTCCCACATGAAATTCAGAGAGATCTCTCTGATGCACAAAGCACAGACACAGGTTTTCCAAGGGTGCCATCACAGAGACAAGTGAAAAGCAAGAGCTTCAGTGACAATCTTGTGTTTTTTCTATACTTTATGGAGATCAAAGCAAATCAGGCAGCATCTGTAGAGGTAATGGACAGACCATCACTCAGGTCAGGACCCTTCTTCAGATTGTTGGAACGGGGGTTTCGGGGGGGGGGGGGTGGGGGAAGCTGGAAAAGAGAGGCAGGATTGGAGCAAAACATGACAATTTGCATACAGTGAGATAGGGGTGATTGGTAGATGGGCGGGGCAAGTGACAAAGGTTAGAAATGAAAAGGAGACAAAAGGTGTCTGTTAAGGAAAGAAGAGGAGGAGCAAAATGGAAGTTGCAGAGCAATAGGCACAAAGGCAGAGGCGACGAAAGAAGAGTGTGACATGAGGGTGGGCTTGGGACTTGTTGAGGTGTCAGTGTGGGGATACATAGTAAAGGCTAAGAACAGAACATTGGAGAGGAGGAGGTCAAGGGAGATGGTGTAAACATGCAGGATCAAAGGAGGGCACAGGGCTCATGGGAGTGTTTTATCCCTCGTTAAGCTATTGAGGAAGTCAATGGGTGGCCCACATTTGTTGGCAGGAAACCATTGCTAAAGGTATTGGTAGAGTGGTGACTGGCCACAATGGATTGAGAGGGATTATGTTGTGGGAAATGAAGCTATCCTACACCATAATGGTAGGATGGAGGGATGAAAACAGCACAGCGCAGAGATGGGTGTGCAGGGTGGAGACGGATTGAGGGTTCGGGGAAGTGACATGGGTAGTGTTAGAGGAAGGGAAACTGGACCCGGTGGTGTCGGTGTTACGGTGCCTGGAGGTAGGCAGCCGGGGGAATGCGAGGACCCAACAGACTGGACGTTCTCAGCCCACAGGTGGCCAGAGAAGCAATCAGAACCAGCAGCATCAATGGCCACGGCCTGGAAAGTCGCACAATTTGCTGCTCCCCACTACACCAGAAAAGTCAACCAGCCACTGCACTTACACAGAGATGACTTCAGTGATATCCTGGCATCATGGCCCTCGGGGAGAGAGTACCCTGCAGCCTGTGGACCTCTCCACTCTGCTAGGAGATGGGACTGTTCTGGTCTGCTCGAGCTTTCCCTGCCCTCTTGCTCTTGCTGTTCATCAGTCTGCACCTCATGTCCCCCAGGACCTGCATCTGTGCCCGGCTCTTCCTCCATCCAGCACAGGCTGTTGGCCTCAGATTAGAGTGCAGAGCACAGCACAAAGCCATGGAGACTCCCATGCTGCCAGCACTGCTGGTATCACACATAGGCAGGCAGCCAAATCATTGGATCATTGGTCCCGATGGGCTCTCAATAGAGAGAGTTCCCACTCCTTCAAATTACATGTGGTTGTGGGTATGCAATAGCCAGAAAGCATATGGGAGCAGCAGATGATGCCTTCATCCTCAGAGAACTACCACCTGTGCCAGACATCTCCTCTAACCTTGTCCATTGAAACCAGTGTTAAAGAAGGAACTGCAGATGCTGGAGTATCGAGTGTTCTTCAGACAAAGGGTCTCGACCCGAAACGTCGCCTATCTCCTTCGCTCCTTAGATGCTGCTGCACCCGCTGAGTTTCTCCAGCTTTTTGTGTACCCATTGAAACCAGTGCTCTGTGTGTGACTTCTTCGACATCGGAGAGAACAAACGCAAACTAAGCAACCACTTTGACGCAAACTAAGCAACCACTTGTACTCTGCCTGCGATAGCCATCTGGAGCGCCCAGTCACCAGCCATTTTAATTCCACTCCCCGCTCCCACATCGACCTGTTGTCCTCAGTCTCCTCCCCACTATAACAAGGCAAAATGCAAACTAGAGGAACAACACCTCATATTCTGCCCAGACAATCTATGACCTAATGGCATGACCACTGAATTCTCCAAGTTTACATAATCTTGTCCCCTTCCCCCACCCCTCCATGCCTATATCGCTCATAATGACTAATCCAGGTCCTCTCCCACACAACCCACTTTTCAACCCCATCCCAGCCCAGCCCCCGATCATTGAGTTACCCCTCTCTCACCTACTTTAATTATTCATCACCCACACTCCCACTGAATCACCTCTCCTACTCTTCACATCTTACCACCCTGCTTTCCTTATTTGGTTCCATGCTTCGTGCATTGTATCATTCTTTATTGTGTCCACCTCTTTCATCCTAGTCTTTGTTGCAATTTCTATGCCTCCCTCTCCCATCTGACTGCATCCACTAATCAATTCCTCCTCCACGGGCTCAACCTACCTCGGGCCCCACTCACCTTTAACCTCTTTGTGCTGGCTATGTCCCCTCTACTCCTTCAGTCCAGATACAGGGTCACAGCCTAAATTGTCAACTGTCTATTTCCCTTCACAGTTTCTGCTTGACCCACTGAATTCCTCCAGCAGATTGCTTAATGCTCACAAAAGAGCTATTCGGTGAGACAATTTGACTGTCTATTCTCCTAAATGCTTACTTGTAAAGTTATTATAGTTTTGGTTTTATTATTGAGTCAGACTCTTTCGTTGACGTGTAAAAATCAAATTATCTTCTAAAATGCATGCACACCCATGGAGCAGTGAAAATTGAAATAACCTTAATCCAGGGAATCTCGAACGAAACAGAACATTCCTGAAATACACTGCAGTTCAGGGAACATCTCTGGAAAGAGGTACAGGATTAATATTTCAAGTTGTATACCCATCACCAGGGTTGAGTTGACGTGAAATATTAACTCTGTTCTTCTGTTCTCAACATCCACAGATGTTACCTGACCTGTCGAGTTTAACCAGTGAAATTGTCTTCTCCTAATTAGCACATGCAAATCCTGAATGATTTTGATATCTCTATTATAGCACTTGTTAAAAATAAATCTAATTCTATGGAAACAAATATACTGTACAGAAGGGGGGTGGGGGGGGGGAACACACGGACAAGGACTACCCTTGTCTGGAATGTTAGTGTCGGCAGGTACAAGGTGGGACAAATGCACCCCTATTTGGCTCATTTTGTCCCTGCTAATACTTCCTATTCCATTTGTCACCTCTTGGCTTCTCCCATACCTTTCTATTTCCATCCTCTCATGTATCTGGCTGGTTTCCTTTTAAAATGTTTTAACCACTCTGTGTGCTAGCAACATCATTAACTGAAGTAAATTGCATTTAGTTTATTATAAGTGGACAGATCAGTACCTCACTTCAGAAACATGGACCTTGAAATTTATTTCACTACAGGGAAATTTGGTTTGTGCAAAATCACTGAATAATGTTCTCATTATTTCAATGCTTTCATTGAATTCATCTGTTCTGAAGAATCAAGATTATTTGAGATGGTCCCAGGAGACGCACGGAAAGAACACATGATCCTATTAGCATGAAAAGTGTAATAAAATTCATTAACTGTAAAATGAAAATACAACCTCATTATATATTTTGATTCACATCATAAACTACTCATTAAAAATGGTTTCTCTCATTTAAACTAAGGAAATCTCAATGTCCTGAAATAATGCAAGCTTTGGTGCCACACTGTGTTCAGTCTACACTGAAATAAAAGCAAAGCATAAAATGCTGGTGGAACTCAGTGGATTCAAGGTCAGGACCCTTCTTCAGACTGATTATTCCTGATCCAAAGCATCACCTGTCCATTCTCCCTACAGATAAACACAAAAAGCTGGAGTAACTCAGGGGGTCAGACAGTTTTGGGTCGAGAACCTTCTGAGTCTGAAGAAGGACCTCAACCCGAAACGTCACCCATCCCTTTTCTCCAGAGATGCTGTCTGACCCCCTGAGTTACTCCAGCTTTTTGTATCTATCTTTGGTTTAAACCAGCATCTGCTATTCCTTCCTACACATTCTCCTGGCAGATCCCACTAAGTTCCTCTCAGCAATTTGTGTTTTGATTAAGATACCAGCATTGGCAGTTTCAGTGACTACACTGAAATTAACCTTGGAAGAGAAACTAATTAAAAAAAGCCTATTGTACATAATCACTTTCAATGTTATTCACCACCTACAACTGCAACTTTAAGAGCAACCTGCAGATGTCACATCACAAACATAGTTGAATGTTTTCAACAATAACAAGTGAAGTGAATAGCTGTACCACTCAGGTGGTATAATATTGTGGCATCTTTACACAAAATACCTGCATTCATTACAATTTTATTATGCCTTATGCTGAAAAATTTGATGTATTTCTCTTTGAGTGCACCTAACTGCTACCTGCAAATTCTTGTAGGTCTGGCATAATAATGCTTGTAACAAGGTCTCCTCCACGCTGTCCGGCACTGTGCCTTTTCAATTTCAAGCATCACCAATTATAGCAATAGAAAACATTTGTTGTGAATAAGCTGAAGTGAATAGTGAAAACAGTATTGGGGCAAAACAAATATCCGGATTGCACTTCAATTTGCTGACAGTAATCACCTTGCCATCAGCTTGAGAATTTTGAACTTAGAACCTATGGTGACAATTCAAACTTATTTTGTCCTCCATTAACACCATGGAAATGACAATATGTCTCATTAGCAATGACGGTGTGCCCCCAGGAAAGAGGACATGCCCAACACTGAGCAACTGGAAACATGCTAGTTTTCGGTATGAATTAATTTTATTTGGTATAAAAATAATTTTATTGCGTAATTCAAGGCTCTGGGACTTGATTATTTAAGACTGTATGCTCTGAAGATCATGCAAATATATGAATTAGTTGTAGCAGTAAGCAGACAATAATGTGTTTGATAGCAAGTAAACAGGAGAAACTTTTACTGTCTGAATTCAATTGTAAGTTCTAAAATACTTTAACACTGAAGAACAAAATGTTTATATTGGAAGACTGGTTCGTTACTGCCCCAGGAGTCATACCAAGTCCTGGTCACGCTGATAAGAATTAAACAAAGTGCTTAAGGGCCTGTCCCACTTACGTGTCATTGGCTCGCAAATTTCGCGACCTCGTGGTCGCTTGAGGCTTACCGGCACCATATGGCTGCGCGGGGCCGGACCAACTTAGAAGCGCGGAGGGGTATGGAGTTGTGCGGGGCCCGTCCCAACATCGCGCAGGGCTCCGAAATTCTTGCAGTGTACAAGATCTTCACACACCAATGGCCTGTCGCGGAGCTGACGGCCAAAGTGGGACAGGCCCAAAACCCTGGCGTGACGCAACGTCTCACCTTCAACAGGAGCACAAGCAGGCAAACGATCGCCAAACACGGCCTGGGGCTCACGACCGTTGCGGTCCGGATCCGCCCCCACTTCTACTCCCAGAGCGGGGCCAAGCAAATGGAAGATAGACACAAAATGCAGGAGTAATTCAGCAGGACTGGCAGAATCTCTGGAGAGAAGCAATGGGTGATGTTTCGGGTCGAGACCCTTCTTTCCAGACTGAAGAAGAGTCTCGACACGAAACGTCACCCATTCCTTCTCTCCAGAGATGCTGCCGGTCCTGCTGAGTTACTCCAGCTTTGTGTCCGTCTTCAAATGACATCACGTGCTCCAGACGGATGTGCATATGCATGTAATCGCACTCGACCTTCGCTCGACCGTCTCGGCTCAACGCAATTATGAGGTCGCGTAATTTGCGTGCCAAGGACACGCAAGTGGGACAGGCCCTTTAGTTTAGTTTAGTTTAGATATACAGCGTAGAAACAGGGCCTTCAGCCAACTGAGTCCACGCCAACCAATGATCCGCACACATTAACACTATGCTACACACAGTAGGGACAATTTACAATTTTACCAAGTCAATTAATCTACAATCCTGCACATCTTTGGCATGTGGGGTGAAAGCAGAGTTCCCAGAGAAAACCTACACAGGTAACAGGGAGAATGTACAAATTCCAAATAGACAGCACCCATAGTCAGGATCGAACGCGGGCTGTAAGGCAGCTACTCTACCACTGCGCCACCGTGCCTCCATGATCAAAGGATTACAAATGCAAGTGCTGCAAAGATAACATTTTAGAAGCAGCATCATGGAAGATATGGAAAGATTGATGGCCATCTGGTGAGGTTCAAAACAAAGCACTGTATTTCTTTGTGTTTGGTTGTACGACTCCTTAAAATTTGTAAAAAAGTGAGAACTCCTCGAAGTGATGTTTAAGGCCTTGTGATTAGTTTTAATGATTTACATCTAATTATTCCAGTTTGTACAGTATCAAAGTGAAGAGTGATTCAGCTAGCTGCCATGCTGAAGTGATTTGGAATTTTCCTACGTTTGAAGATTATCAAAGGATGTAACTACGAACTAAAATAAATCTTTAATGTTGATGAGATACAGTTTTATTCGGAAAAGTATGCCACAAAGAACACATATTTCCAAAAAGGTGAAGACTGCACCAGGATTTAAACTTGCCAAGGATTCATTAACTTTAATTACAAGAATGATTCCAGGAATGAGTGGGTTAGTATACGATGAGTATGTGACAGCACTGGGCCTCTACTCGCTGTTGTTTAGAAGGTTGAGGTTAGAAAGTTTCAACCTCATTGAAACTTACAGAATAATGAAAGGCATAGATAGAGTGGATGTGGAAAGGATGTTCAGTTGAAACTGATGGGAGAGTCTAGGACCAGAAGGCGTTCCTTTAAAGAGCGCTCTTTTAAAAAGGAGGTGAGGAGGAAATTCTTCAGTCAGAGAGTAGTTAATCTGTGGAACTCATTGCCACAGAGGGCTGTGGAGCATCAGTGGATATTTTTAAGGCAGAGATAGACAAGTTCTTGATTAGAATCGGTGTCAAAGGTTATGGGGCGAAGGTAGGAAAATGGGATAAGGTGGCAGAGATAAGCAATGATTGAATGGCGGAATAGACACGATGGGTTGAATGGCCTAATTCTACTATAACTTGTGAACTAGTTGGAAATTTCAAATCTGAGCCCTTCGTTATGCACCTCCCAGATACACCATGGTTTAGTGGGGCTGTTCGAAGGATATCTGCGGTGACTTGGGGACATGTTGATAATTATTAAGTCATAAAACTAGGACAACTTTTAGGAATCTTTTCCCTGATTAGAATGAAAAAGATTTCACCTATTCCTTTTCTCCAGAGATGGTGCCTGATCCGCTGTGATACTCCAGCTTTTTATGTCTGTCTTCTCAAACTTTAAATACAGATTACACTTAAGAGAATGACCCAGACCAACAATGTTCGAAGCTTGTCATTTATGTTGTTCCTTCTCTCAGCACATCAAAGCAACAGATGGTGGAGATATACCAACAAGTCAGGGAATGTTGGAGTGTCAATAGCATCCATATGGATATTGAAATCATTGGAGATTTGTAGGGTAAATGATGAGCGGTGAAATGCGTGATTCCAATGTGCCAACAGCTTCAGAAAATGTGTTGACATTGTCCCCAAAACCAACTTCTCAACCAAGGAAGTTGTCTTTGAAGAGATGGCAAGGCTGTCATGAGTGAAATAGTTCGAGGCCCATGAAGAGGAATTGTCAGATGGCAATTTTGTGCAGCTAGTTGCACAAAAAGCTGAAGAAGAAATGCACCATCCATCAAATGTCAAAAACAAACAATTGACACTTCAACTTGTTGAAGAAGGAATAACAATCTTGATCATAGCTGGTCTGAACAGATCTAATCCTGAATAGGGTAATACATTGATGACATCATTTTTACAAGGACCATTAAACACAGAAGAAAAAAAACTGTTCAATTGTCTTTGGATGTATTTTTTTTAAAAGAGTGTTGAACAGAGAGAGATGGTGAAACTGATAGAGTCTACAGTGGAAACTTCTAATGAAGAGGCAGACAATCCAGCCTTTTCACTCCGTTCACACCATCACTTGCCTATCTCTTAAAAATAAGCTCCACAACCATCACTAGTATTATTTTGTTTATCATATATTTTTTTTTAATTAAAAAGTGATTTCCTTTATAAATTCACTGTTCTGTTCTTAGGCAGAAGGCAGTGTGGCCTCAACACAAAGTAACCTAGATGGTATGAGATCATAGCAGAATTAATAATCCCATATGGAAGGATCTCAGTAGGACTGTCTGAAAGAGTAATCCTTTCACCTGTGTATCTGAGGCTTTTGTGCCAAAGTTCCTAGAGATTGCAATGTTATTTTGAATGCTATTGATCACAATAAACTCAACTTTACTTGTTGATCATACATTATTTAAAAAAAAGGAATAATGGGCATGTACTTCTTTAAATTTATGTAATAATGGACATGGACCTCCTTAAGAATTTTTAATATGGCATTGTTAGTATTGAACTATCTGCTTGAATAGTTGTACATGCAGTAGAAAATTCTTTCTCTAATGTTGCTTAATAAAGCATTTTGTTAGCTTAGCTTACTACCTTAATTCCAACGTTTTGGAACAGTAGACTGATCTACCCCGTTTCAGCAGATTCTGGGTCATAACTAAAATAGTATTACATTAATTTGTACTAACTTGAAATGCATATTTATTTGCATAACCATTTAAAAATGCTGTAAGCATGTGTTTAAAAAAATCACTGTGGTTGAGAACAGTGCCCTCTATTGGCAATCTTAAGTTTCATGCAAACAAACCTCCCCTCCTTTTAATTCATTTGCACTTCATGCTGCCTCGATAAAGTCACCAGCATAATCAACGATGATTAAGTCTGAAGAAGGGCCTCGATCCGAAACATCACCCATTCTTCTCTCCAGAGATGCTGCCTGCCCTGCTGAGTTACTCCAGCATTTTGTGTCTTTCTTAAGTTTTTATTAACTCCATAAGGCCAATAAATGAAGCTTAATATGATGCATTTGATCAAATATCTTTTAATAATTCAGAGTTTACAACGTGTGTATTAATTTAGATAATTTAGTGTGCAATAACATCATTCGATAATTTAGATTTCTGGTGATTTTTTTCCAGTTTATTTCTGAATCCTAACTTTGAAAGCCATGGTGCCCTGTTTTCAGCTCCACATTCTAGAGAAGCAGAGAAAGTTTTTTTTCATACATTTTTCCAGGTTTGGACATCACAAGCATGATTTGTAGTTATTATCCTCTGATGGCACTGAAGTAGAGATGGTTAAAAGCTTTAAGTTCCTGGGAGTAAATATCATCAGCAACATGTCATAGACCACCCATATTGATGCAATCACCAAGTAAGCACATCAACGCCTTTACTTCCTTAGAAGGCTTAGGAAATCTGGCATTTCCCCAACAACTCTCACAAACTTCTAACAGATGCGCCGTAGAAAGCATTTTATCAGGATGGAACACATCAGGGTTTGGGAACAGCTCCAACCAAGCCCGCAAGAAATTGCAGGTAATTATGGATGCAGCCCAAACCACCACACAAACCAACCTCCCCTCCATTCTGAAGAGGGGTCTCAACCAAAAACGTCACCAATTCCTTCTCTCCAGAGATGCTGCCTGTCCCACTGAGTTGCTCCAGCATTTTTGTGCCTGCTTCCATTGACAACATCACACTGCCTGCACAAGGCCAGCAGCATAATCAATGAAGAGTCTTACTCCAGTCACCCTCTTCACCCCTCTCCCACTGGGCAAGAGGTACAGAAGTATGGAAAAACACATCCCCAGATGCAGACAAAATGTGTAGGAAGGAACTGCAGATGCTGGTTAACACTAAAGATAGACACAAAATGTTGGAGAAACTCATTGGGACAAGCATATCTCTGGATAGAAGGAATGGATGATGTTTCGGATTGAGACCCTTCTTTAGACTGAAAGTCAGGGGAGAGGGAAACATGGTGATAAGGAAGGGGAAGGTGTCAAAAGGAGATATCACAAGAGATGAAGCTCAAGGAAAATGTAGAATAGATCATTGTTAGCTTGGAGAAGGTAACAACAAAGCAAACAGAGATAAAATGTAATCATGGATACAGTCCGACTGGTCTGAGAACTGGGAAGATGGAGGGATGGAGAGTGAGGGAAAGCAAGGGTTACTTGAAGTTAGAGAAGTCAATGTTCACACCACTGGGGTGTAAGCTGCCCAAGCGAAATATGAGGTGCTGTCCTCAAATTTTGCACTGGGCCTCACTCTGACAATGGAGGAGGAGGTGCAGGACAGAAAGGTCAGTATGGGAAATGGGAGGGGGAGTTGAAATGTTTAGCAACCGGGAGATCAGGTAGGTTTAGGCGGACTGAGTGGAGGTGTTCAGCAAAATGATTGCCGAACCTGTGAGACAGTTTCTTCCCAGCTGTTATCAGACAACAGAACTATCCTATCAATAACTAGAGGGCAGTCCTGAGTTATCTATCTACCTCACTGGAGACCCTCATATTATCTTTAATCGGACTTTATTGGACTTTACCTTGCACGAAACGTTATTCCCTTTATCATGTATCTGTACTCTGTGGATGGCTTGATTGTAATCATGTACTGTAACACCGTTGACCGGTTAACACACAACAAAAGCATTTCACTGTACCTCGGTACACGTGACAATAAACTAAACTAAATTAAACAATATGCTTTCATGAACATAGCGCAAAGATCTTTGCTCTTCACGAAAATTGTTTAAAAAATGAAGATGCTGGCATTCTGAACCAAAAAAACAGAAAAAAGGCAGAACCAAAAAAAAGTCAAGCAGCATCTACGACAAGAGAAACAGGCAACATTTCAGGTCTATAACACCTTGTGCACGGGCACAGTTCTAAAGATACTGAACAATGCATTTTCTTGTTCAGCATGAAGCAGCCCATGGAACTTGCAATCCCATGAGCTGCCCTGATTTTGATCCAAAGACCAGGATTAAAACAATGCCTACAATCTCCGTCATTTCCCAATGGAATTCAAGAAACATGGTCAATATTTCTTCCACTACCAAGAGAAGCTTCAACGTCTAATACCTAGAGGTTACCTTGGTGGCAGGCACGTGCCGTGCATAATTACTCAGGGTAGGCACTCAGTCGTATTTAAAAAAAATTAAATCATGCATGCGCATTCTCTCCATAAAAATAAAAAATAAACATGAAACCAGTAACAATTCAATTTGCCCATGGCTTCCTATTCTCCTTTATTCTGAATTATTGAATGGGTGGGTGGTGAAGATTGATGGCAGGTGGAGAGATGGTGAGAAAAACTGGAGTACAGGGAAAAGTTGAATCAGTTGTCATCTTATTGAAAGACAACACTTGTTCAGGGACCAATTCGGGTGAGAGTTCCTTTCACAGCGCGTGGAGAGTCTGTGCCAAGGGTAAAGTTGCAGGGAGAGCTGGAGTGTTGAGGAGGAGAGGGTCGGGGATAATGGCAGTAACTCACTCACTCACCGCTACCGCAGCTCTCCGGGCGCGAAGCCATGCATTGTAGCTGGAGATAGAAGCAACCCGGGAGCTGCGAGTGGCAGCCGGGACCCGACAGCAGAACTGGCCACCACTTCAGCGCCTTCTGCCAGCTCGCTCACTTCTGGCAGTGCTCTCCATCTGAACACCTCTCACCTGCTGCTCGCTCATGTCAGCCGCTTCCTACAAATCCTTAAATTCACACAGCCGAGTAACCTCAATCACGCTGTTGGAATTTAAGGACATGAGTGAGGCCAGCGAGCGACAGGAGAGAGGTTTTGCACGCCTCTGTGCAAGGAGTGTAGCAAATGGCATCATTCCCATCTCCTCCTTCACAGCATTCGTACCCTCCCCGCAACTTTACCCCGGGCCAGACTCCCCAAATGCTATGAAAGGAACTCTCCTTCCCACTCCCGCACCCCAGGAAATACGGTATTTTAAAACATCACCAACAAATGTACTTACCACGTTATTGGTACACGAGCTCCATTCTTCTCTCCCTGTTTCCTTAGATACACTTAAAATAATGCCAATGCATACTTGAAATCCCCGCCAAGAAACCAGCGCTAAGCATGCGCAGTGCTGCAAAGCCAGAATTTCTGCTGCCTTCAGCTCCGCTTGAAATTGACGGCTTCAAGCAGTGCTTACGGCACATGGGCTGCACAGACCTTCACATGTCACAAGCGCTGCGGTGGAAGGCACGGAGAATTATGCCTACCTAAAAGATCGATCTCTTACATAGGTATAATTCTCCCATGCCTTTACTATTTTTTTTTTTTTTTTTTTTTTGAATAATTTTTTTATTAGCAATAAACAATTCTCAATGTTTAAAACTGAGTTATAAACATCAACTTAAATCAATATTTGTACTCTAATGATTATTATCTTATTTTTTTTTGAAAATAAAAGTGGGTAAAGAGAAATACCATTATTAATCAATAAAATTATAATTCCTTAATAATTATTTGGTATAAAAGAAAAAGAAAAAATGAAGAAAAAGAAAAAAGACATATTATGTATATATATCAATTAAAAGCCACACAATATATTATAAATGAAACAACTACAAATAATAATATCAGTAAAGACATGCATATATCCTGGTATACCAATACATTATTTTAATCAAATCCCGCAGGGTGTCAGTCGAGCCGTGATGCCAAGAACAGCTACTTCTCTAAATACTGTATATATGGAGACCATATCTGTTGAAAAGAATTATACTCGTCCAAAAGGACAAATCTGATTCTTTCCAACTGCAACGTCTCCAACATCTCTGATGCCCACATTTTAATTGTTGGGGATAATGTTCCCTTCCAAAATTTCAATATTATTTTTTTCCCTAATATCAAACAATAATCAAGGAAATTTCTTTGATCTAGTGTAAATATCAAATTAGCCTCTGGAATTCCCAGTATTATTAGCTTTGGGTCGGGTTCTAATTTAACCTTAAGAACTTCAGAAATAACTTAAAAAATTTCTGTCCAATAATAATTCAATTTAGGACATGTAACAAAACTGTGTGTTAAATTTGCTTCTAAATTCTTACATTTATCACAAATAGAGGAGAGATTAGGAAATATACTATTTAATTTGGCTTTTGAATAATGTAATCTGTATAATACTTTAAATTGTATTAATATATGTCTAGCATTTAACGAGCACCGGTGTATTCGTTGTAGACTTTCTTCCCAATTTTCTTTGGTTATAGGTGATCCAATTTCATTTTCCCATGCTTGACGATATGTTTCAGTTATTGGATTCTCCTTATCCATAATGATGTTATATATATAAGCTATTAATTTTTCTGTGGTTGGATGCCAGTTAAACGATTCATCTAATAATCCTGGTTCCTTATTTTTTAAATCCTGTGTATTAGATTTAATATAATCTCTAATTTGGAAATACCTAAACAAATGCTGTGAAGACAATCCGTAGATATCTTGTAATTCCTGAAATGAAAGAAATTTTCCATTTCTATAAAGGTGCTCTACCCTTGTAATTCCTAAATTATCCCAATGTCTGAACCCTCCATCCAATGTGGAGGGCTTAAATAATGGGTTATTCATAATTGGTAATCTAAATGAAAGGTTGTCTAAATGTAAAGTCTTGACTATTTGTTTCCAAATACGTCTATTATTATAAATGATTGGATTGTCCCTATAAATTTTTTTTTGAACTTCCTTTGGGGCAAAAATAATTGAATCTACGTTGAAAGGCAAACAATCTTCCTTTTCTATCTTTAGCCACGTTGGTTCCAGGTCCGTATTTACCCACCAAAAATTCATATTCTTAATCTGTACTGCCCAGAAGTAGTATAGAAAATTTGGAAGTGCTAATCCTCCGTTTATCTTTGACTTACATAAATGTTTTTTACTTATTCTATGATTTTTATAATCCCAGATAAAACTATTAACAATATTATCAATTTTTTTAAAAAAGGTTTTCGGAAGGAAAAAAGGGATAGCTTGAAACAGATATAATAATTGTGGTAGAAAAACCATCTTTATAGCATTTATTCTACCAATCAAAGATATAGGCAGTGTTTTCCAATATAAAATATTTTTTTTAAGTTTATCTAATAATTGAGGATAATTCGATCTAATTAATGAGTTATGAGATTTAGATACATTAATTCCTAAATATTTAATTTTGTCAGTAACTATTGATAATGGATATTGTTGTAATATGTTTAAATTTATATTAGTTATTGGCATAATATCACTTTTATTCCAATTAATCCTATATCCAGAAAATGTACTAAATTTATTTATAACATCAAACAACATTGGAATACTAATTTCAGGTTTTGTGATGTAAATCAAAACATCATCTGCATATAAGGATATTTTATTAGTTGTTCTGTCAGTATTATAACCGTATATTTCAGGTTCTGACCTAATTCTTTCCGCCAAAGGCTCTATCGCCAAGGCAACCTTTACTATTGTATTTAGTAATTACTATGTTATAATTTTAGTCAGGGTAGGCACCTACCTTGCCTAACCTGACGGCACGTGCCTGCTTGGTGGGTACTCACATATGAACAATGCTTCAACTGCCTCCAAAGCAACAATGTAAAAATGATCTCACCACAAGCACTGCAGCAATTGGGAAGCTGGCTTCCACTTTTCTCAACAACAAACTGGAGATGAGCAATAAATGCTGATCTCATAGCAATGCCGAACACCGACATACATTTAGAACTAAAGAGAAAGCCAAATCCGCACAATGATGGAACCATTAAGTTGTCAACCTTTGTTATTGATCTTCCTATTACCCCACCCTGCATGATCCTGAAAGCCAGAATTTTAATATTGCAAACATCTTCACACATCCAAAAGAAAATCCCTGTGACTGTGTTGGTTTACTGTGTTGGTACTCTGATTTTATGCCACATCCCAAAGGTGTGCGGATTTTACAGTTAATTTGCCTCTTAAAAAAAGGTTTTCCCCAATATGATTGGACTGATCCAGGACGGGGAGGACTCTGCCTACAGACAGGAAGTGACACAGCTGGTGCACTGGTGCCATCGCAACAACCTGGAGCTCAATGCTCTTAAGACAGTGGAATTGATTGCAGACTTTAGGAAAGCTCCCCCTCCCCTCACCCCACTCACCATCAACAACACCACAGTCACATCTGTGGAGTTTTTTAAGTTCCTGTGAACCATCACCTCCAAGGACCTAAATGGGGGGCCACCATCGACTCCACGGTCAAAAAGGCACAACAGAAGATGGACTTCCTGCAGCAGCTGAGGATGCACAATCTGCCACAGGCAATGATGGTTCAATTCTATACAGCCATCGTAGAGTCTGTCCTCACCTTCTCCATCATGGTCTGGTTTGGTTCAGCCACCAAGCACATCCGGAAGCTGCAGCAAATCATCCGATCAGCTGAGAAGGTTAATGGCTGCAACCTTCCCTCCATTGATGAACTGTACACTGCAAGGGCCAGGAAGCGAGTATCTGTCCCTGTCCCTTCTCACTCTGGGCACAAACTCTTTGAATCACTTCCCTCTGGAAGGCATCTCCGGACTGTCAAAGCTGCCACAGCCAGGCATAAAAACAGCTTTTTTCCACGGGTAGCAGATCTACTCAATAACCAAAAATCTGTAGACTCCTTTGGCTCTGGTATTTTATTTAATTCACGTGTTTAATCGATAATGTTTTATTATTAATGTTTAATGTTTTATGTGTCATTCCTGTCACTGTATGTCATGTTGTCACTTGCAGGCGGTGCACCAAGGCAAATTCCTTATATGTGAATACTTGGCCAATAAACTTATTCATTCATTAAATCAGATCAGCTACTTTCCAATCAGGCTTCTCTCAAACACCAAGTAACAGATGTTGCATAATAAGCTGCTTTGATTCTCCAGTCCAGTCATTCCACAACCTAATTACATCTTTCATTCAAACATGACTAGACATTCCAATGAGTTTAGTTAATCTGCAGTTCTGCTAACTACAAAAACTGCTAACAAATATCACTTCAATTCATATTTGTTAAGGCTCGTCCATGAGAATTCAGTCATACGATATGATAAAACTTTATTTATCCCAGGTGGGAAATTGGTCTGCCCAGAGTAATAAAACATAAAAAGATAAGTGAAATGTGAAATTCAAGTGACGAGTGGAGTGTCCAGGATTGCGGATGTGCAAAGATTGGAGAAAGGGGAGTCAGTCCACCCCACGACAGTTGGGGAAGGACAATAGACAATAGACAATAGGTGCAGGAGTACGCCATTAGGCCCTTCGATCCAGCACCGCCATTCAGTATGATCATGGCTGATCATCCACAATCGGTACCACGTTCCTGCCCTCTCCCCATATCCCCTCACTCCACTCTCCTTATGAGCCCTATCTAGCTCTCTCTTGAAAGTATGCAGAGAACCGGCCTCCAGCACACTCTGAGGCAAAGAATTCCAGATGTATTGTTCAAGATGCTCCGCAGTTTGAGGACCATTCTCCCCTCCAAGATCACTTCCAATGAATCCAACTCCAGCCCCAGGATGGAGCCATCCTTCCTGATGAGCTTGTTAATCCTGCTGGCGTCTGTGACCTCACTCTGCTATCCCATATAACCATATATAACCATATAATCATATAACAATTAAAGCACGGAAACAGACCTTCTCGGCCCTTCCAGTCCATGCTGACCATTTATTTTCCCCTAGTCCCATCTACCTGCACTCAGACCATACCCCTCCATTCCCTTCCCGTCCATATACCTATCTACTTTACTTTTAAATGTTAAAATCGATCCTGCCTCTACCACTTCTGCAGGAAGATCATTCCACACAGCCACCACTCTCTAGGTAAAGAAGTCCCCCCTCATGTTACCCCTAAACTTCTGTCCCTTAATTCTCATGTCATGCCCTCTTGTTTGAATCTTTCCTACCCTCAATGGGAAAAGCTTATCCACGTCAACTCTGTCTATCCCTTTCATCATTTTAAAGACCTCAATCAAATCCCCCCTTAACCTTCTGCGCTCCAAAGAATAAAGACCTAACTTGTTCAACCTTTCTCTGTAACCTAGTTACGGGAACCCAGACAATATTCTAGTAAATCTCCTCTGTACTCTCTCTATTTTGTTGACTTCCTTCCTATAATTAGGTGACCAAAATTGTACACCATACTCCAGAATTGGTCTCACCAATGCCTTGTACAATTTTAACATTACATCCCTACTCCTATATTCAATGCTCTGATTTATAAAGGCCAGCACACCAAAAGCTTTATTTACCACCTTATCTACATGCGATTCCACCTTCAGGGAACTATGCACAGTTATTCCTAGATCCCTCTGTTCCACAGCATTCCTCAATTCCCTACCAATTACCATGTTCGTCCTATTTTGATTTGTCCTGCCAAGATGTAGCACCTCACACTTATCAGCATTAAACTCCATCTGCCATCTTTCAGCCCACTCTTCCAAATGGCCCAAATATCTCTGTAGACTTAGAAAATCTATTTCATTATCCACAGCACCACCTATCTTAGTATCATCTGCATACTTACTTATCCAATTTTCCAACCCATCATCTAGATCATTGATGTACATGACAAACAACAGTGGACCCAAAACAGATCCCTGAGGCACCCCACTGGTCACCAGCTTCCACCATGACAAACAGCCACCCACCATTACTCTCTGGCATCTCCCATTCAGCCACTGTTGAATCCATCTTGCTACTCCGCCATTAACACCCAAAGATTGAACCTTCTTAACCAACCTTCCATGGGGAACCTTGTCAAAGGCCTTACTGAAATCCATATCAACTACATCCACTGCTTTACCCTCATCAATTTCCCTAGTAACCTCTTCAAAAAATTCACGAAGGTTTGTCAAACATGACCTTCCAGGCACAAATCCATGTTGACTGTTCTTGATCAGACCCTGTTTATCCAGATGCTTATATATATTATCTCTAAGTATCTTTTCCATTAATTTGCCCACCACTGACGTCAAAGTAACAGGTCTATAATTGCTAGATTTATTCTTTGAACCCTTTTTAAACAATTGAACAACATGCGCAGTACACCAATTCTCCGGCACTATTCCTGTTTCTAATGACATTTGAAATATTTCTGTCATTACCCCTGCTATTTCTACACTAACTTCCCTCAATGTCCTAGGGAATATCCTGTCAGGACCTGGAGACTTATTCACTTTTATATTTTTCAAAAGTGTCAGTACTTCCTCCTCTTTGAATCTCATAGTTTCCATAGCTACTCTACTTTTTTCCCTTACCTCACGGAGTTCAATATCCTTCTCCTTGGTGAATACAGAAGAAAATAAATTGTTCAATATCTCCCCCATCTCTTTTGGCTCTGCAGATAGCTGTCCATTCTGGCTCTCTAATGGTCTAATTTTATGCCTCGTTATCCTTTTGCTATTAATATAGCTGTAGAAACCCTTTGAATTTACTTTCACCTTTCAAAGCAACCTCATATCTTCTTTTAGCTTTTCTTATTTCTTTCTTAAGATTCTTTTTACATTCTTTATAGCCATCTAGCACCTCAATTACTCCATGCCTCCTATAAATATTGTAGATATCTCTCTTTTTTCGAACCACGAGTCCAATTTCCCTTGAAAACCATGGCTCCTTCCGAGTTTTACTATTTCCTTTCAACCGAACAGGGACATAAAGATTCTGTACTCTTACAGTTTCCCCTTTAAATGTCCTCCATTTCTCTTCTGCATCCTTCCCATAAAACATAATGTCCCAATTCACTCCTTTTAAATCATTACGCATTCCCTCAAAGTTAGCCTTTCTCCAATCAAAAATCTCAACCCTAGGTCCAGTTCTGACTCTCTCCATAATTATATTGAAACTAATGGTATTGTGATCACTGGTCCCGAAGTGCTCACCAACGCATACCTCCATCACCTGACCTGCCTCATTTCCTAACAGGAGGTCCAGCACTGCCCCTTCTCTGGTCGATACCTCTATGTATTGCTGCAAAAAACTATCCTGCACACATTTAACAAACTCCAAACCATCCAGCTCATTTACAGAATGTGTTTCCCAGTCTATTTTTGGAAAATTGAAATCTCCCACAATCACTACCTCGTGCTTACTACTAATATCTGCTATCTCCTTACAAATTAGCTCTTCCAATTCTCGCTCCCCATTTGGCGGTCTATAATACACCCCTAAAAGTGTTGCTACACCGTTTCCACTTCTCAGTTCCACCCAAATAGCCTCCCTAGACGAGCCCTGTAATCTATCCTGCCAAAGCACTGCTATAATATCTTCTCTGACAAGCAATGCAACCCCTCCACCTCTGGTCCCTCCAATTCTATCACACCTGAAGCAACAAAATCCTGGAATATTTAGTTTCCAATCACAACCCTCCCGCAAACATGTTTCACTGATTGCCAAAACATCATATTTCCAGGTGTCACTCCAGGCTCTAAGTTCATCCACCTTTCTTGCAATGCTCCTAGCATTAAAATATACACATTTTAGAAACCCACCATCCCTTATTCTCTGTTTATTATCTTTTTCCTCTGTCTCGCCTACATTTTGGGTCTGAGTGCTTACCTTCTCTGCCTCTTGCCCCTCAACCTGTCCCCTAGCCCCCACTACCCGAGTCCCTCCCCCCAGCCTTTCAACACACATAGGCCCCACCACCGTCTGTTTGAAAATGTTATCCCTCAGACTCCTATTAAATCTTTTCCCCCTCACCTTAAACCTGTGTCCTCTGTTTCATAATTCCTCTATTCGGGGTAAAATTCTGTGCATCCACCCAGCTATTCCCCTCATGATCTTATATGCCTCTTTAAGATCACCCCTCATCCTCTTGCATTCCTAAGACTAAAGTCCTAGCTTGCCCAACATCTCCCTATAGCTCAGCCCCTCATCCTGGCAACATCCGCATAAATCTTCCCTGTACCCTCACAAGCTTAACAACATCTTTCCCATAGCAGGGTGACCAAAACTGAACATAATTATCAAAAGGTGGCTTGAACAACACCTCGTGCAACTTTAACATAACATCCCAACTTCTATACCCAATACCTTGACTGATAAAGGCCAATGTGTGAAAAGCTTTCTTGACCACACCATCTACCCGTGACACAATTTGTGAGGAAATATGAAGCACTCCAAGACCCCTCTGCTTTACAATACTCCTCAGACCCCAGCCATTCACTGTGTAGGTCCTGCCATATTTAGAGTTCCCAGAATAGACAATACGCAATAGGTGCAGGAGTAGGCCATTCGGCCCTTCGCGCCAGCATCGCCATTCACTGTGATTATAGAATATCATCCATATTCAGTACCCCATTCCTGCCTTCTCACCATATCCCCCCGGCTCTGCTATCTTTAACTCTAACTCTCTTTTGAAAGCATCCAGGGAATTGCCCTCCACTGCCTTCTGAGGCAGAGAATTCCACAGATTAACAACTCTCTGGGTGAAAAAGTGTTTCCTCATCTCAGTCCTAAATGGCCTATCCCTTCTTCTTAAACTGTGCCCCCTGGTTCTGGACTCCTCCAACACCGGGAACATGTTTCCTGCCTCTAGGTTGTCCAATCCCTTAATAATCTTATATGTTTCAATAACATTCCCTCTCATCAGTCTTAATTCCAGAGTATACAAGCCCAGCCGCTCCATTCTATCAACATATGACAGTCCCGCCATCCACGGAATTAACCTCACGAACCTACGCTGTACTCACTCAATAGCACACATGTCCTTCCTCACATTTTGAGACCAAAGCTGCAGGTGTGGACTCACCAGGTCCCTGTACATCTACAGAAGGACCTCTTTGCTCCCATGCTCAATGCCTTTGTTACGAAGGCCAACATGCCATTAGCTTTCTTCACTGCCTGCTGTGCCTGTATGCTTACTTTCAATGACTGATGAACAAGGACCTCCCAGATCTCTTTGTACTTACCCTTTTCCCAACTTGACACCATTCAGATATTAATCCGCTTTCCTATTTTTACCACTAAAGTGGATAACCTCACATTTATCCACATGAAACTGCATCTGCCCACTCACCCAACCTGTCCAAGTCACCCTGCATTCTCATAACATCCTCCTCACAGTTCACACTGCCATCCAGCTTTGTGTCATCTGCAAATTTGCTAATGTTACTTTGAATCCCTTCATCCAAATCATTGATGTACATTGTAAATAGCTGCAGTCCCAGCACTGAGCCTTGAGGAATCCCACGAGTCACTGCCTGTCATTCTGAAAGGGACCCGTTCATCCCTACTCTTTGTTTCCTGTCTGCCAACCAATTTTCTATCTGTGACAGTACCTCACACTGATAAATTACATTAACCATTCCTACACCCACTTGCCCAACTGATCAAGATCTTGCTCTAATTTTTAATAACCATCTTCACTATCTACAATACCACCCAAACAAACACGCTTAGCTTCCATCCATGAAGCCAGTTTTCTATCCAGTCGGCTGGATGTCCCTGGATCTCTTCCAGAGCAGCCGACCGTGCGGACTTTAATCAAATGCCTTGCTGGAATCTATATAGACAACCTCTCCAGCTCTGTCCTTACCAATCTTTTTGGTTACATCTTTGAAAAACTCAATCAGATCAAACTCAATCAGTAAGACACAACCTGTGTCTATCCCAAGCTGATTATCCCAAATTAACCCCAGTCTATCCAAATGCATTCATATCTTATCCCTCAGAATTCCCTCCAGTAATTTGCCTATAACAGATGATAGGCTCACTGTTTCCAGGGTTTTTCTTGCATCTCTTCTTTAAATAGAGACAACATTAGCCACCCTCCAGTCGTCCGGCACCTCAATGGTATCTAATGATGATTTGTGTATCTCAGCCAGGACACCTGCAATTTCTTCCCTAGCTTTTCTGAGTTTCTTCGGATGCACCTGATCACGATGAAAATAATTGTCCACATTCATATTCCTTAGGACATTCAGCACCTCGTTGACTGTCGTACTGACTGTCCTCAAGACACTTCCTTTAAATATGCCTAGTTGCCCAGCCTTTAAGTCTTTGTTATGGAGAAATAGTCATTGACGACTGCTCGTCCCCTGTGGCTCCATACAGAGGTGACTGCTTGGTTTCTGAGGGGCTCTATTCTCTCTCTAGTCACCCTCCTTCATTAATGTATTTATAAAATCTCTTTGGATTTTCCACAATATTATCTGCCAGAGCTATCTCCTGCCTCCTTTTTGCGCTCCTGATTTTCTTCTTAGGTATGTACCTCAGTTCACATACTCTGCTCTGGGGATACACTTAATCACAGAAATCCACAGAAATGTGTGCTGATGTCAGGTGTACGACATCAAGAATGTTGATGCCCTACGTGCTTTGGTTCTCCAGGACTTGTTCATTCACAACAATGTTGTTATAATTACGACCAAACATCCTCTTTCTTTGATTCTTATTTTAATGTAGAAATAGATAATTTTAAAAGATTTTCTCTCTTTTGAAGATATTACCCTGTAAAGGACAGAATGTTGTTTTGCTTTTGCCATTGACGCAAGACGCAACCCAATTAAGTTGAAACACAGTTGTTAATACTGGCTAAATTAAAGACACCATAAAATGGAAGATCCCTGCACTTGTCAGAATTGCTTAACCCTTGTCAGCTGAAATTTATAAGCTTTGGATGGCGCCAGCCAGTCTAGGCTCAGACTGGTATGCAGGATGGTGAGGGGTCCAGGTGTTCTCTTTGTTTCTCCTACATTGATAAAATGCATCATTTCGATTGGATCGCTGCAAGGGCATTGTAAATAGTATAAATAATGTTGTGAGATGGTCATCCTGTTGGTTGATGATTGGTCGAACTGTTGAGACTTGGAGAAACTGTTTGAATCTCAGGGCACATGTTTCAATGTTTATTCCTGTTTGCTTCCTTCCAGAAGCACCGTTTGAATACAACGTATTAGTTACTGTATTATTGGGTTAGAGAAGTGTGTATCATGTACTGTGTTAATTGGTATCTGTCATTGGACTGTATAGAGACCACCCCCGCGTGGTTCGGCCCCGCAAGGCTTGGGGACCTATAAAAGATAGCTCACACGAGGTCTTGTGTCGATCTTCTGGGAGAACGCTTAGGACTACATGACCTTCTGGAATGTCTCTCCTTGCACGAGGCTTGGAAGGCTTGGCCAGGAAGATACCAGGATTGAACCCGCAGTGGTTAGGTATAGTTCAGGTGTACTTATATTATATGGTTATATGGTAGTAGTGGGGAACTGTTATTTGTGTTTTTCCAAAATAAAGTTTAGATGTGCAAGTGCTTGACTCAGTATTTTATTGACTGAAACTAGACTGGGGGAAAGCTTAGAACGAGCTATTTACACAGTGAACCAATTTCCTGCTGTTGTCATGGTCAAACTAAGTCACAATGACACAAAAAGCTGGAGTGACTCAGCGGGACTGGCAGCATCTCTGGAGAGAAGGAATGGGTGACATTTCGGGTCAAGACCCTTCTTCACACTGGTTAGGGATAAGGGAAATGAGAGATATAGATGGCAATGTGGAGAGATAAAGAACAATGAATTAAAGATATGCAAAAAAGTAATGATGATAAAAGGAAACAAGCCATTATTAGCTGTTTGAAGGGTGTAAATGAGAAGCTAGTGTGACGGGTGGGGGAGGAATAGAGAGAGAGGGAATGCCAGGGCTACTTGAAGTGAGATAAATCAATATTCATACCACTGGGCTGTAAGCTGCCCAAGCAAAATATAAGATGCCGTTCCTCAAATTTGCGTTTAGCCTCACTCTGAAAATGGAGGTGACCTAGGACAGAAAGGTCTGTGTAGGAATGGGAAGGAGAATTAAAGTGTCCAGCAACTGGGAGATCAGGTAGGTTCAGTCGGGCTGAGCGAAGGCGTTCCACGAAACGATTGCCCAGTCTGCGTTTGGTCTCGCCGATGTATAAGTGTCCACATCTTGAACAACGGATACAGCAGATGAGGTTCAAGGAGGTGCAAGTGAACCTCTGCCTAACCTGAAAGGATTGTTGGGGTCCCTGGACAGAGTTGAGGGAGGAGGTATAGCGACAGGTGTTGCATCTTCTGCGATTGCAGGGGAAGTTACCTGGGGTCAAGTCAGCCCAGCATTCCCTCTCCCTCTTTCTCTATTCCTCCCGCATCCAAATCGCACTTGCTTCTCATTTTCACCCTACAAACTGCTAAACAATGGCCTGTTTCCTTTATCATCGTTACTTTTTTGCATATCTTTCATTTATTATTCTTTATCTCTCCACATCACCATCTATATCTCTTGTTTCCCTTATCCCTAACCAATCTGAAGAAGGGTCTCGACCTAAAATGTCACCCATTCCTTCTCTCCAGAGATGCTGCTTGTCCCGCTGAGTAACTCCAGCTTTTTGTGTCCATCTTTGGTTTAAACCAACATCTGCAGTTCCTTCTTACACAGTAAGTCAGAATGATTCAATGCTCTTTATTAGAGACTGGGGTGGGAGATTGCAACCTTCATGTGGTGCACCCTGTTTTGACTAATGCAATCAACTCGATGTGCACAAACAAATTGATGTAGTGTTTTGTTAGGCTGTGCACGCCATACGCACGAAGAAGAAGAAGATAAGAGGCTGGCATCCAGAAGTTAGTATAGATGGAGACAATGAGACAGACAGACAGACAGAAGGGCTTGTTTCTCTTCTGTACGATTCTACGCTTCCTCATGCCCTTCTTTCCAAAGCACAGACGTTGTTTACTTAAAAAAAAAACTTATACAAGTTTCCCCAAGTGTAACAGTGTTCCCTCATTGGTGTAAGGCTGACCAGCCTGAGGCCCGTGCTCTCAAATATGTTTACTGTAACTAGCCTGAGAAGCTCTGCAAATCAACTGGGAAACTGTATCAAGAAAACTCAATTTTGTACTAAATTATTTATTGTCATTTACTTGATAAAATGGCTCTAAGATATATTTACCCTTTAGTATAAACTAATAATTTGCATGACAGCTTATAATTACATTCAGCTCACAATAATAATTCCCTGCATACAATGCCTGCAAGCAAAACGTGTTAGGTTATTGACAGTGGCAAGGGTAGCCAGCATTAGATTAGTTTTCCACATTGTGTGATTATTATTCAACCAACGGACCAGTCTACAAGCCTATTTATTATTTTTTATGTTTGATAGTAGTTTGGGGAGAAACAGAATTTGCTTCTATTTAATGTTCAGATATGCTATTGGCATCCAGATGTTATAGTTGCTACAGATGTCGGTGAATAATATTGTACACCATTTCTCACTACTGCTTTCACACTCATTCAACAACTATGGTTTGGGTTTGATATTTTTAGTAGCCAATTGTCGTGGGAATAGGAGATAAAATTAAAGGCAATAGTTATTCCTGGAGAAGGCTTCTTGGATGGATAAAATGAAGATTGGTCATATTTATCCTACAGAATGATATTTTTTCCAGATCTGAGACACTAGATTATGTGATTTCCACATCTGCTGATGGTACAGGAATTTGCAAGACAATTTTCCTCAGGGCATGGGGAGTTTTCATCTTTACCAGATCAAACAGGCAACTCCAGACTAACATCAATGTCACTGACTCTTAGGTGCTTCTTGAAATGGTTCAGTAACCCACCCATCTTAAGGAGGCATTAGTAATGGGATGCATAAGCCCAGCTTCCCAGTGAAGTCCATATCCTGAGAGTGACAATGTTTTTTTAAATTTGTCCAGCACAGCAAGCATCCAACATCTGTTGTGTTGAAGATTTGAAATTGAAAAATCATGGTGTCAATGTCGAAATCTGCACCGCAGTCACTATTTAAAGACGTCTCTTTTTGATTGGAATGGTCCCCAGATAGAAGAATTGATCGATCACATTCTCAGCTGCAATTTCTATCTGGGGGAAGAAAACCCCCCATCGATATTCACTTTCCAGCCTGTTAAAGGCCTGTGGCTCACATAAATGGAGCAGCTGGATCCAGAGACATAGTTATATAGATAAACCTTGTTGGTGATGTAAGTCTTCCCTTCCACCTATCTTACTTTCTTTTCTTGCTCTAAACAATATAAAAAGGAAAATAAAATTGAATTGACAGTTCCAGAATCATCAGTGATAAACTGATAGTTTGAAAACAGGCCCTTCAGCCCATCGGGTCCACGTTGACCATCCCTCACCTATTCACACTAGTTCTATTTTATCCCACTTAGGTAAAAGCCGGCTAAAAGCTCCAAAATACCAAAATTTAACTGTCACAAACTTAAAAATAAATGCCATCCCTAATATTTTAGCAGGCCTTAGGAGCACAAGGGAGCACTTTCGCAGTGATGACTGCAACAGTTCAGAAAGATGACTCACTACCACCTTTATGAGAGCAATTATCTAAGGCATTACTTCTGAGTCTACAAGCAATGGCCATATCCCACGCACAATATTTTTGAAATTCACCGTTTTGGAATTCCTGCAGTTGCACCATTGTAACTTTGTCAAAAGTGAAGCGGATAAGCAATTTCGAGGAATGTATGGGGATCTTGTTGGGGTTTTGAGACATTCTCAGGAGCTCAGATGGATCTCAGCACAGAAACTTCCTTTCTCTGGTTAAATGCTTTCATAACAAAGTACATCTGCAGCAAAATAGTTTCAAGAAAATTAAAGCTTAGCCTTCCTAGTGAATCTTAGGTGGTTCAAATTGCAGTTTGGGATATAGCTAATACTGTTGGGAATGGGTCAAAACTGTAGTGACATCCGTATTATTTCATCTTCTGTATTAGCTGTCTGATTTTAGGATTTATACTAGTCTCATCATATATCAGTGACATTGAGATAATAAGAATATTTTTTTCCCCATGGTGGGGGTATCTAAAAGTTCAGTTCTGTTCAGTATCAAGGTACAGTGAAAAGCTTTTGTTGCATGCTATCAAATTAGCAGAAAGCAAAAAACAGGATATATGTTTAAGATGAGAGGAAGAAAAGTTAAGGGACATCAGAGGGTAAAGTTTTTCACAACAAAGTGATTGATATCTGGAACATGCTGCCAGAGGAGATAGTGAAGGCAGGAACAATCACAACATTTAAAAAGCATTTTACCAGGCAATTAAATTACCAAAGCATAAAAGAATACTAATCTAATACCAGCAATTAGGATACATACAAAAAGTAATGTATCCCCTAAAATACATCTACAAGTGTGTTTTTGTGTGTGGGTGGGTGGGTGGGGGCGGGAGTTGGGGAAACTGTTTTTAAGTCACTTACTTCGGTGGAATGCGACTTTTCTCCTAGTTGCACTTCGCCCTCCCTTGCAGCCTAACAGCTTGGA
The DNA here is from genome assembly GCA_963514005.1 of Raja brachyura. The sequence goes on along the minus strand of OY740781.1, from coordinate 103,501,226 downwards.
TTGGTGCGGCCTCTCCCAGAGTCGGGTCCAGAGCTGCAGCAGCGGGCGCAGCGCGGACTTCCCATCGCGGAGCCAGGCGATCCCTTGCTACGACATCCTGAAGTCGTGGTCCGCGTAGCTTCTCGCCGCGGGCACGCCATCGTGGAGCGGGAGAACCCTTGCTGAGGGTTGCCAGAAGAAGTGCTCCGACCGCTGGCCTGCGGCCTATAACATACTGAAGCTGCGGTCTGCAGAGCTTTTAGCAGCGAGCGCTGTATGGACTTTAAGAGCTCCAACCACCGGCCTGTGGCCTATAACATCGTGAAGCCCCAGTCTCCAGTAGGAAGCGGCTGATTCGGGACCTCCAAGCCGCGGAGTTTCCAGCATCCTGACGAGAGGGCATGTACATCGGGCCATCCGTAGCGACGACAGCGGAGGGTTCATGTCCCCGACCACGGATGAACAAAAGAGGACTGACAAAGTTATTGCCTTCCACCACAGTGAAGCAGTTGATTCCATTGTGGTGGACGTTCATGTTATATTCTATTGTATATTGTGCTCTTTTGTTTGCATGGTAAGTCAAAATCCACTGTACCTTAATTGGTGCATGTGGCAATAAATGTGAACTTGAACTTTAACTTTTTCATAATGATTCTCAAATATTCATTTGCAACTAGCAGTTAAGTATCCTTCTATTACTTTATACAATGGTGACATCTGCAAAATTTTGCAAGAATGTTCAGAACCATTGTGACCTTTATGTTTTCTTCTTTGAGAGATTTCACAAATTCAGGAGCGCATTCATTTCAATTAGCAAAACCTATTCTAAGATCTCCAAAGCTGGTGAAAAAAAAATCCACAATGTAAAAAAGCTGGAAATGCTGGAGATCTTAAATAAAAATAGAAAATGCTGAAAATACTCAGCAGTTCAAGTAGCATCCATGGAAAGAGAAACTTGTTAATGTTCCAGATCACAGATGCTTCATCAAAACAGAAAAAGTAGAAAACAACCATCTATGCAATGAATTACTGCTCTCAGAAATGAAGATATGACCAGACCTGCTGTCAGCTAATGCACCTCTACTCACATGACAACTCACTGCAACAACAATGAATCCATCACAGTTCTTTGTTTGCATACCAGGAAGATTCCCTTCATCATTTCAATGTCAATTCATTAATCCCTTTCAATAGGCTTCATGGACTCTGTTAGTGATCTATGGCAGAAAATCAGAAAGGTATTCAGCTCGGAGCTCCTAGATTTGTTTGTTTGGGGATACTGTGATAATAAGATTACCCATCTTCCTTTTCAATGTGGGGAGTATAGCCACATAGGGAATCAATATTTTGAAGTCTTCATTGGCTTGTGGTGATTAATTGTCTGTTACTGGAGTAATGGATCTGCTAAGTAAAAATTGATTTTTTTGAATTCCACAGATTGTTCCAAGTGCTGCCTTCTTGATACACTTAATTTAGTTTATTCCTTCTGCGCGAGTGAGGAGGGTGAGTATATTTGCATTCATCATGTGGCTTAATGCTATGCCTTCACCATTACCTTGATGTATCACATGCCAACCTTGGTTTAAATTTGGTATTGTAATGAACATGAGGAGCCCCACTACCTAATCTGTCCTTGAATTCATCATATACAATTTATTACTCCTTACAATGCGAGCACAGTTCTTTACTGAAGCAACATATTCAATGTGCTTCTGGATCCATGCCACAAACTTAGAGTTTTCAGCCACTTCTAACAGCTTTGAATTGAACTAATCTTTTGCTTTCTGTACATCAAGTTATTAGTCAGTGCGTTCAGAGAGTGGTAGCGGTGTGGAATGAGCTTCCAGTGGAAGTGGTGGCGGCAGGTTCGTTGGTATCATTTAAAAATAAATTGGATAGGCATATGGATGAGAAGGGTATGGAGGGTTATGGTATGAGTGCAGGCAGGTGGGACTAAGGGAAAAAAGTTGTTCGGCACGGACTTGAAGGGCCGAAATGGCCTGTTTCCGTGCTGTAATTGTTATATGGTTATATGGTTATATGGTTATGAGACCATTTGTCATGGGGTAATTTGCCTCTGGCCTGATCTCCTTCAGAGATGCTGCATCTTCACAGTCTCCTATTACCTAGTTTTGGGCTCTCAACAGACACCTTTTCCCTCAATCTCCATAATATTGAGCAGGATCACAGTGAAATCTACCCATTTTTTTACATAGAGAACTGCCAGCTAGCAGAAGTGTGTGCACTTTAGTGTTTTTTGGCCTTTTGCACCTATGCACTTCAGAGTATAGGCATTGGCTGAAATGGAGGTCGGATATAAGCACAACTATCCTCGTTCCTCTCACCCTGACCCATCAGGAACAAACAATGGAAAAAAACAATAATCACAGTGAAACATGAAGCTCATTTCATTTCGGAGTCACGTGAGTGACTTCGTGAAGAACCCGCCAGCACGCATGCGCGACATATCGTCGCAACGCATTGCAGTCGACGGCTGGAGGTGGAGCACGCCTCACCACCAGCCCTTCATAAGGGCCGCTCAGGTAAGTGTAACTAACCTTGAGTTGGTTGTTTCTTGTTGTGCGAGTGTTTTTCTCCCAAAAGAAATATGGATAGGAAGAATAAGGGCCGCAGGACATCCGTATGGGGTCGCCAGCCACCCATCCCGGAGCCCTAATCAACGGCTGCACCTGCGAGTCAGGCCGGGAAAAAGGCGAGGAAGTCGGGGAGCCCTGTCGTCACAGGACCCGACCCACCGATACACCGCAGCTCTAGCGAGGATCCCGCAGAGCAGGATTTCGGTGTGCCACCGGAGCAGGCTGACCCTGACTCCATATCTCTGTCGCCAACGGGCTCGTTGGTCGACCCGGGCAAACAGGGTTCACGTGCTGCCGCACGGCCCTTCTCCCTGAGCTCTCGTAGGGGAGGCAGGGATAGAGCCCGTCAACCTAGCCCTTCGCGGGCGAAGGTATCACCTGCCGCTAGATTGCAGACTGGTGAATTGGCGGGACTCAAGTCCACTGGTAGACCTGAGAGGGCCAGTGTGGACTCACCAACCAGCAGGACCAGGAAGAGTCATTCAGGTGGAGTCCCGCCACGGTCACCGAGTCCCCCGTGCATGGGAGGACCGGACCGTACGCCGTCTAGGCCCAGGATTAGGGCAGTTGGCAAGCCCGCGCGGATGTCGGGTCACCACGCCGAGGCGTCGGGTGCCGACTTCTCATCGCGTTTGCCCTCCGAGCCAGCGGGATCGAGCTCTGCCAAAAGGAGGCATTTGAGCAGATCCGCGCGGGAATCGCTCAGTTTCGCTGAGGTGGCTGGTAGCGACAGTTCTTTCCGGCACCGAGATTATCTCGACGAGGTACGGGCCGATGACAGGAGCCTCAGCAGTTCCGTTGGACATGAGGACTCCGACCGCCCGGGTTCGAAGGGCGAAGGGCGTATTGACAGGATGGAGCGGATGTTGGAACTTCTCCTGCAACAAAACCAGAGGCGGGAAACATCTAGTTCCAGAGGGCACATGGATTTATCCCCATCGTCAGCGGGAAGCCTGGGACAGCCGGAGGATGAGGACATCTTGGTCCATGCACCATCTACATCTGAGGCCATCAGGACAATCCCTCAACTCCAAACTGGCTGCCACCGTTGACTTCCTGACAAACCATCAGCTTCAGGAGGAGGTCCTTTCGGAGGCCATGAATAGGCACAAGGCCCCAGCAAATTGCAACTCCCTCAACGTGCCCATCGTCAATACGCCGATTTGGGGCAACATCAGCCCAGGGATCAGAACTCAGGAGATGAAGCTCCAACAGATCCTGAAGTTGCTCACTGCTGGGATTACCGCGTTTGCAAGGTCGGTGGACGGGGTGGATCTGAACACCGAGCAGGAGGATGCTCTGGCACTACTGTGCAACATACAGTACGAAATAAACGCATTTAGGAAGAGCATTATTAAACCCACACTGAACCCGAAATTTGCGGGACTATGCAAAGCACCTCCTACATCGCCACCCAGACAGTTGTTCGGGGAGGACCTCCCGAAGCGGGTCAAGGAACTGGATGACCAAGCTAAGACGGTGGGACTCATGAGGTCACATATCTCGACCAGGCAGCCGGCCAGGAAAGTGCCATTCTTCAGGCCACGAGGCCCTGCCGTTAGGCCAGCAAGGACCTACGCTCCAGCACCGCCTCAATATCAGCAACCTCAACAGCCTAGGCCTTTTTTAGGGCTAGGCCCCCAGCGGCCAGCATGGAAAATGCGGACGCCGCATTATCAGCCCAACCCAGCACCTCCACGTCCCGCCAAACATATCAGGGACCGCCGATAACCATGAAGGTAAGGCGGTCTGGATTTCATGCACCTGCATGCTTAACTTCACATGTTGGTGGGAGACTACGGTTCTTTACGGAGGCATGGGGAACCATCACTTCTGATGAGTTTATCTTACAAAGTATTCAAGGCCATGAGATTGAATTCATCAATGGTATAATCCCTCCATCCCAGCATATGCCAGATCGGAAATTTACACTGTCCAGCAAAGAAACAGCAGTAGGCTATGCTGAAATCCTAAGGCTACAAGAAAAAGGCGTGATAGAAAGAACTATACACGAACCAATTGAATTTGTATCCAACGTATTTACAAAAACCAAGAAGGATGGAGGATGTCGGGTTATTATTGATCTGACCCATTTGAATACTTTTGTAAAATATACCCATTTCAAAATGGACACGTTCGAAACAGCCAAGTTATTGATTTCTGAGGGCTGCTTTATGGCATGCATTGATTTAAAAGATGCATACTATTCAGTATCCATTCTGAAACACCACAGGAAGTTCTTGAAATTTACCTGGATGGATCAGTTCTGGCAATACAGAGCTTTGCCAAATGGGCTTACCACAGCCCCTAGATTATTTACTAAATTGTTCAAACCAATACTGGCTACACTAAGGAGACAAAATCATATAGTGATGGCCTATCTAGATGATATCCTAATTATTAGGAACACCCTGGAATCAGCGGAACCGGCAGTTTCAGCCACCGTGGAAAGTTTTCAGAAAATGGGGTTCATTATCCATCCAGATAAATCAAAGTTCTGCCCTTCACATGTCATGGATTATCTGGGGTTCACGGTGGATTCCAATCGCATGAGGGCCACCATACCAACTAACAAAGTTGGGGATGTCATCCAAGTATGCAAGAATCTAGTCTGCGCCAGTATACCATCAATTAGACAAACTGCTAAGGTGATTGGCAAGATCGTAGCAGTTTTTCCAGCTGCCCAATACGGACCTTTGCATTATCAAAATTTGCAGAGAGCCAAGATCTCAGCGTTAAAACTGAACGCTGGACATTTTGATAGACCAATGCAGCTGCCTTTAAAGGCAAAAATTGAGTTACAATGGTGGATTGACAATATTTGTGACTCATTTAAACCCATCGTTTTGCCCAATCCGATGGTATACTTACAAACAGACGCAAGCTCCCATGGCTGGGGAGCCACGGACAACTACTCTAGTTGTGGAGGCAGATGGGACACCCTTGAATCTACCCTGTTGTTGTCACAAAGGATAAACTATTTGGAGATGCTAGGAGCATTTCATGGACTTCGAGCTTATTGTTCTAACCTTACTGATGCTCATGTCCGTCTCCAAATAGATTATACCACTGCGGTGGCATATCTAAATCATATGGGCGGTACCAGGTCAGTTTCATGTGATGAATTGGCAAATACAATTTGGCTCTGGTGTATTCGACGGAATATTTGGATTTCAGCTACCTATTTACCAGGTAAGCTCAATACAGTGGCGGACACCAGGTCACACAAATTCAATGACAACATCGAGTGGATGTTAAATTCCCAAATATTCGCTAAAGTTACAGCCAAATTTGGTAAACCGGATATCGACCTTTTTGCGTCACCGTTGAACCATCAGGTACCAACATACGTTTCGTGGGAACCAGATCCTGGGGCAATGGCGATGGACGCGTTCTCGCTAGATTGGGGGAAATGGTTTTTCTATGCATTTCCTCCATTTTGCCTCATCAGTCGGGTATTGCGGAAAATCCAGTCAGATGCTGCTAAGGGCATTTTTATCATACCCGACTGGCCTACGCAGCCATGGTATCCAGTGGTCCTTGATATGATCAGTCAACCATGGGTCCTCTTAGAGGGTTGCCCACAATTGGTGACGAACCCTGTCTCAGGGGAACCACATCCCTGCCACAGCCACCTAAACATATTGGCTTGCAGGTTCTGAACAGGCCATTACTGCGGTATGGCCTATCATCAAGAACTATGGATACCATTGGAGCGTAATGCTGGGAGTCCACCAGGCGGCAATATCTCACACATATCTGGAAATGGGAAACCTACTGCGGCCGCTCCCACATTGCATACGACTCCGTTACCATCACCGACGTACTGGAATTCCTGGCGGGGTTGCATCATGACGAACACCTCAGCTACAGTGCCATCAACAGCACCAGGAGTGCGCTGTCATTCTACCTCAATATTGAGGTAGGATCCAACAGGCTGGTGTCCAAACTCATGCAGGGAATATTTAATTCCAATCCGCCTAGACCTCGTTATAACATCACCTGGGATATTGGGCAGGTATTAACCCTGCTCAGGACATGGTCGCCCATGGAGGGGCTTGAATAGGACAAACTCACCCTGAAGCTGGTGATGTTACTGGCACTGACTTCAGCGCAGAGGGTACAGACACTCCACAAGGTCAAGATCGACATGATGATCTCTACCCCTGGCGAAGTAATCTTCTTCATAGATGCATTACTCAAGCAGCATAGACCTGGGTTCACAGGGCTGCAGCTGAAGTTTCCGGCATACCCCGTTGATGCAAGGCTATGTTTAGCTGCCCATATCCGCCACTATATCAATGTGACGAGAAAATTGAGGGGAATGGAGAAATACTTACTCATCAGCCACAAGAAACCTCACCATAGAGTGATGGTACAGACGATCTCCAGGTGGCTCAGGATCGTCTTGGGTGAGGCAGGTATTGACACTAATGTCTTTAAATCCCATTCCACCAGGGCTGCATCGACGTCGGCGGCAAGGGTCATGGAGGTGCCCATGGACCATATTCTTGCCACAGCACGATGGGCGAACGAAGCCACCTTCCAGCGGTTTTACAATAAACCTGTTGCCGCTCCTGTATTGTTCGCGGAGGCAGTGCTGAATGCAGGTCAAGAGCATGCAGATGTCCCCCAGTGAGGGGTTTTTTCCTTTGTTTGTTGTTAATAAATATTGTTATTATTTTTCAGTACAAGCAGTCTGGAAAGTTGATTACTCCTATCCATCCTTATAAGTGGTGTGTGACAGCATGGACGTGGTCCAGGGCATGGAATCACAGAGCTTTGAAGTCTTCACGAAGTCACTCACGTGACTCCGAAATGAAATAGTAAGATTAAATGAGAACTTACCAGTTCGAAGGTTGATCTTTATTTTATGAGGAGTTGCGATGAGGGATTTCGTGCCCTCCACTCCCAACCCTCGATCATAAATCAACTGGTAATTAGAGTCTCTTCAATCTTACTATAACAAGTCATTTCTCTGTTGTTGGTTCTGTGATTCCACACCGCTACTTTGAAGTATGTCGCGCATGCGTGCTGGCAGGTTCTTCACAAAATCCCTCATCGCAACTCCTCATAAAATAAAGATCAACCTTCGAACTGGTAAGTTCTCGTTTAATCTTACTATTTTATATCTTGCACTTGAATTCATTATCATTTCAACCTTGCTTTAAATATAGCACATAATAATGCAAAAGAAAATCCAAATCCATTGTTCTGCATATCACTGCATTTCACAGAACTGCAACATTATTTTAGATGCAAAGATTGAGAATTCAAGCAATCTCAAGAAAACCTGATCATTTTAACAATGTAAATGATTCTACAAGCACCATGTTGAATCACTGATAATTGAAATGGTTCACACATGATTCAAGTTTGAATGCACAAAATAACCCGCAATTTTTATAATAAGCATAGTGATAGCACATTTTCTCACACAGATGAAGCACTTCAACAGGTTTGAAGAACCCTCATTGACATATGCATGCTTGGTAACTGCACCCATCTGCACTTGGTTATCTATGCATAAAATCACAGATTAAATGTTGCACCTGCTTTGAAGGGTCTGTGCCCATTTGCTTTTGAAGCATCATCAATCACAAATCAGACTGGGCATTTCCTATCACAATTCACCCCAGCTTGGGTATTCAGTTCTCAATTTTATTTTGTACATGTGACAACATCACAAACTGGCAACTTAAACTAGGTATAATACAAAACTTACCTTGAGCAGCGTGCAGTTCTGCTGCTCCCCGTGTGCGCGACTTTGGCGCCTTTCAGATGGGGGCGGGCTTAAAGTGCCGTTTTTCCACAGGCAGGAAAAATCGATCAATGTCGGGCGATTTCGTTGCGGAAGAAAAATCGCTCCGACATTTCATGAATGAAGGTATTTTTTAAATTACTCTAAATTATTTATTAACTAGAGTAATTTAAAAATCACCTTCAAAAGCCATGAGAACCGACAACTGGAAGCATTTTGCGTAGGGGAGAAAAAAAGGTAAATAGTTTATTTTTATATTAAAAGTTGGTTTTTCGGGAGGCTTTAATAACATTTTCTTGTTGCAAAATGGGGTCCAAAAAAATGTATGAACAAACAGTATTTTTCCTCCCGACTTCACCGCTAACCGCAACGTTAAATTGGATAGGCATATGGATGAGAAGGGTATGGAGGGTTATGGTATGAGTGCAGGCAGGTGGGACTAAGAGAAAAAAGTTGTTCGGCACGGACTTGAAGGGCCGAGATAGCCTGTTTCCGTGCTGTAATTGTTATATGGTTATATGGTTAACGTTCCAATCCACCGCATTCCACTAAAACCCACTCGCTAGTTGATTTAAATGGCCATTAATTTACAGGAATCAAACACTAAATTCCTTCCATTTGGCCCAGAAATTCATGAAAATTAGATAAAAAAATTATGTTATATTGTGGATTATTCTGTGAATGTTATTTGGACACTTAGGCAATTAAAAAAAAGTTTACCTTTTCTTAAGAAATGGATAGATGTTTTGATCTACTCATTGAATTTTGTAATTAGCTACAATTAGCTAACTAACTAATTATATGCTTTAATTTCAGGTCATCCAAGTAAGATTGTTTCATATTTATTTCAGAATGCTTCAATCTATAATAAGTGAAAATTTCATTGAGTTCTATTAATTTTTAAGAAAGTTATGGGCTTTTAACTGATCCAGATCACAGTTAAGTCAATTGAAAGGCAATGGGGAACAAGATGCTAATTTCCGAGTATGAAAATGGCCATAACTTTCTTAATACTGAAGATATGAAAGTGAATTAAGTGTCAAATTATACTTCTTTTTATGCTTTACCTGATGGGATAAATTGCAGACTTGATTTTTAAAATCTCAAATTTTTGTAACATTGCTACTTAAACTAATTAAATTACTTAATAACAGAACCCCAATCAAAGGTTGCACCTTAAGATCTCCATAATTAACACCAACAGAATACACCATGCCAAAAGTAGTGAATTAAAATGACAACCCACCACCCACCCTGAGACATTATTTTTAGAAAGGTATCCCTGTGTATTATCTTCATTCACTATTTCTAATGCACTGGCACTCCACTGCAACATTGAGATTCCCACTACTGGTTCTGATGTGGTCACTGATGAGAAAGTGGGATAACACAGAACTGGTGTGAATGGGTAATCAATGGTCAGCGTGGACTCGGTGGGCCGAAGGGCCTGTTTCCACGCTGTGTCTCCAAACTAAATTAAACACTGATTTTGGAAACAAGAGACAACCAAAAACCATTGTGTACAATCTGCTTGCTTGAATGTGGATCTTCCAGGATGTCCATGCAACTATTATCCCACTCCTATACATTTTCTGTCTCTCCCCCTAATTTTCAAAGATACACTGTTTGAACCCAACGATCACCCCCATTACCACAATAGCTCAGGCCGTTGTCTATTGAGAATACTGCAGCATCTACGAAACCCAAGCAAAGATGTCTCAATATTAACATTTTTTAAAATTGTAAAATCTGAAAGTAGAGAGCCTCTATCTCCTGCTCCCCTGGAAATATCTAGTCCAAGTTCCAGATGGTAGATCTAATAGTAATATTTCATGTTTAGACCTGCCATCCAAAACAGACTAGAAATATGAATTAGGTCTTAATTATGTTGAAAAAGGTTGCAAAATTCATTTTTTCAGAGCAGGAGTAGTCCATTCTCACTATTCTAGACTTCAGCAGATACAAGCCTGGTTGGCCCAACCTTTCCCATTAAGATAACCTGCTAATTCCAGGTGTTAACTTAGTACTAAATGTCTCTAAACTATTTCTAATGTAATAACATCCTTTCTTCAATAAGGAGACCAATATTGTACACAGTTTTCTCAGGATTTAATATTCAAATGGCCTTCAATAAGCAACAACATTCTGGTAGCGTTTCTGATTGCTCGCTTTATCCACATACTTGCCTTCTGCCAATCATGCACCAGGACACCCAGGTTTATAGCTCAGAATCCTGAAATCACTCACAATTTTGATATATGATTCTTTTTTATTTAGAATTCATCAGATTAAAAAGATTCAAGACACAATCAGAAACCCGTGACAAAAATATTAAATTATTTCAACATCTGCTTCATTGATTTTCTTAAAGTATTAATTTTACAGATGTGTGGACAATATTTCAGAGGCAGAGTTGCTATTCAGTGGTAATGATTTTTTAATAGACTGTTAAAACATATTTTTAGTTTAGTTTAGAGATACAGTGCGGAAACAGTCCCTGTGGCCTACTGAGTCCGCACCAACCAGCGATCCAGGCATATTAACACTATCTTACACACACTAGGGACAATTTACACATACGGCAAGCTAAATAACCTACATACCTGCACGTCTTTGGAGTGTGGGAAGAACCCGAAGATCTCGGAGCAAACCCATGCAGTCACATGGAAAAAATACTGTGCAAACTCCATACAGACTGCACACGTAGTGGGGATCGAACACAGGTCTTTGGTGCTGCAAGTGCTGTAAAGCAGCAACTCTACTGTTGCGACACCGTACCGCCCACAACAATATTGTTTACATATAAATTACCAGATCTATTGGGAACTGACCATCATCCTGGGGATGCTTAATTCAAACCTGCACCTGACATCCTGTGGATGAGCACATCTATATAATTAAAAGTCTCATCTTGACCACTTTCTGTATGTGCTGTATATTGATTTTAGAGAAAAAAAATGCTGCCATATATCGCTATGATTTTTGCCATCTTACTCACAGTCCTCCTCCGCGGAGCAGGCCCCGAGGATTTTTCCCATCGATAAAAAAATAAAAAAGTTATGAGAATTTAAAAAACCTTGAGATCCTCTCGCCTGTCAATCACCGCAATTCAGGTAACTCCCCTTCCGGGGGGGGGGGGGGCAGGATTATAAAACCCCGGATGCCTGCACGTGACTCAGTCACTCGGCAAGATCATGAGGGAGTGGCCACGACTCTTATTCTAAGCTGTGAATCAACTGAACTGTGAGTCTGCAATGTACTTGTAATAAATAATTGCGGAAGTGCCGCTGTCTGCGGAAGCTGCAGAGTCGAGAGGCCACGCTCAGCCATGTGAGTATTGAAGAAAGCTTACTGCCATATATCTGGTGTTTGAGTCAGTGAGTGTATCTGTGTGTAAACATGTGTATGTGTATGTGCAAGTGTTTGTGTGAATCTTCAATGATCCTGCGATTATTTCAACAAAATCAAAACCGGCCTCGACTAAAAATAGGTTGCCGTTTGGCCAAAGCCAGTGGAGTGGGGTTGCTATTTACTTACAGGCAGTCGAAGGCCATCTCCTTCGCTGACCGGCCATTTTGATTGGCTCATTAGAGTTTTCAGGACCCAGAAGATCAGCCGGAAGGTATAATGCCCGCTAACTTTATTAAATTTCTTAAAACTGTCTCCACTCCTTCCCCACCCCCCCTTCTCTCCCATTCTCCCCCCTTCTCTATCCCCTTTCCTCTCCCCTTCTCTGTTCTTCTCTCCCCTTCTCCCCCTCCCTCTAAAGGACTTACCGTGCTCTGTGGCAGCAGTTTACCTTCCTCCTCATCGCGCAGACAGTGCTCCTCCATTGTCCCTGGCCCCCACCTTCGCTGTGTGTGTGTGTGTGTGTGTGTGTGTGTGTGTGTGTGTGTGTGTGTGTGTGTGTGTGTGTGTGTGTGTGTGTGTGTCCGTCTGTCTGTTTGTCTGTCTGTCTGTCTGTGTACGAGTACGAGTGCGTGTGTGCCCACAATGTCCATACTAGCCCTCTGGAAACCAATCCCTTTGGCCCACAACACCCATGCTAGTGCTCCAGAAAGCCCCCCCCCCTCCTCTCCCCCCCCCCCCCCCCCCCCTGAAAAGCCTGGAAAATTGTTCATGCATACCTGAAGTTTTGCCAGTGTGTGTACTGGTTGGAGCTTACAATCTGAAATCCATCAGCATAGATTTAGGTGCAGAATTAGGCCATTCAGCCCATCAAGTCTATTTCGCTATTCAATCATGGCTGATCTATCTCTCCCTCCTAACCCCATTCTCCTGCCGTCTCCCCATAACCTCTGACACCCGTACTAATCAAGAATCTATCTATCTCTGCTTTAAATATATCCAGTCTTTGCATCCACAGCCTTTAATGAGCTGTTCAAAGAACAACAATGACCTATTATTCTCAGTGCAAGATGCATCTTATTAGTTGTATTTTTTTGTTCACATTGGCCTGTCTTTATTTTAGTAATTGGACTTACACTTCACACTGCTTGGTATTTCCACATACTGCTATTATGTACTCCTTATTAACATTTATCAGCCCTTTGCTGACATCTGTGTTTGCCTCGCAGTGAGGAACAGTTCTGTTTTAGTATTTAAGGTGTATTCCACAGTTTAGTAATTAGAGTGCAGAATAAGGGATGAGGAATGTGACGACATTTCTGGAAAGGTCCCCGAGGCTTTTGGTAGCTGAAATGCTAAATACTGAAAGCTGCATTCAAGTTACCAATGAGTAAAATAAAATCAGCCACCAGGTGAAGCTCTCATTTTTAAACCTGCTGCTTTTCTGCATATAATACTTTTGCATCATAAATGGACACCATTTTTTGTACAAAATGAAGATAACTCAACAGCAATAAAGTTAAGGAGGAACTTTACTGCTGTTGAGTTATCTTCATTTTGTACAAAAAATGGTACCAGCAGCACTCATCAGCAAAGATCATCAGACACAATTATATTGAATTCCTGTTGACATTGCAAGTTCAGTCTGCTTTGAAAGTGATTCAGCCTTTGTCGGCTTATTATAAGGTCAATAATACTGTGGGGAGCAGGAGAAAGAAGCTCTGAGGTTTCCAACTCTAAGGTTAAGGAGAGATCTAACATATGAGTGGAGGGTGGTCAAATGAGTCAGAAGAGGTTCACACCATTAGAACTAGACTTCACACAGAGGACGAAGGTGACAAATGTGGTACTTAGTGAACAGCAGGGTATTTTTTGCTGAATAATCAGGACTGAGGAAGTTGGATTGGAGCCAGGAAACAGACAATCTGCAGGTTCAGGCCGCACATATATTTCAGACACAAATCAAATAAATTCCCATCATTGCCTTTTTCAAGTTCTCAATGGCTAAAGAGCACTGCTAATCCCATCCGAGAATATCTAACTTTTACTTATCAACGTGGTGAGACCACATCTGGAGTATTGTGTACAGTTTTGGTCTCCTAATTTGAGGAAGGACATCCTTGTGATTGACGCAGTGCAGCGTAGGTTCACGAGATTGATCCCTCGGATGGCGGGACTGTCATATAAGGAAAGATTGAAAAGACTAGGCTTGTATTCACTGGAGTTTAGAAGGATGAGGGGGAGTCTTATAGAAACATATAAAATTATAAAAGGACTGGACAAGCTAGATGCAGGAAAAATGTTCCAAATTTTGGGCGAGTCCAGAACCAGGTGCCACAGTCTTAGAATAAAGGGGAGGCCATTTAAGACTGTGAAAAAAACCTTTTTCGCCCAGAGAATTGTGAATTTGTGGAATTCTCTGCCACAGAGGGCAGTGGAGGCCAAGGCACTAGATGGATTTAAGAGAGAGTTAGATAGAGCTCTAGGGGCTAGTGGAATCAAGGGATATGGGGAGAAGGCACGCACAGGTTATTGATTTGGGATGATCAGCCATGATCACAATCAATGGCGGTGCTGGCTCCAAGGGCCAAATGGCCTCCTCCTGCATTTATTTTCTATGTTTCTATGTTTTTTTACACTTTAGTTTTTATTGCTTTTATGTATACACAAATAAAACACAAATATAACAACAAAACATACATTACAGTGAAACGTACAACAGTGCAGCGGGGGGTTCAGTTTACAATTAATGATGCAGTATGCAGAACTATTTTCATATTAAAACATTTTCCAATAACTTACATTATTGTCTATAAAATTATAGTGTTGATGTCTTTATTTCTAGACCTAATCCATTTGTCCCATTTTCTATTAAACTCGTCTTCTTTCACTCTTAGAGAAGATGTCATTTTCTCCATGACAAATATTTCCTGTACTATGTCTAACCATTGTCTAAGTCTGGGTGTGTCCGCTCCAAGCCAGTTTCTTGTAATGACCTTTCTGCCAGCTGTGAGTAGGATTTTTACCAAGTAATGGTCTTCCTTCTGCACCACTGTATTTATATTACCCAGGTATAAAATGGAACATTTCTTGCAGACTGTATATCCTAATACCTCTGTTAATTCTGAATTCACTCTGTCCCAAAATGGTTCTATTTTTGGGCAACTGCAGAAGATATGTGCATGATTTGTGTCTGTTTGACCACATTGCCTCCAGCATGTTTGCTGCCTTAGAATTTGCTTGCTTTTTATGTTATGAGTAATGAAGAAACAAATCAAATTTTTCCAATTAAATTCTCTCCAATTTTGTGAATTAGTGGATGTCTGTAGTGTTACACACATATTATGCCATTCTTCTTCTGAGATTGTGATGTTCAATTCCTTTTCCCACTTAAATTTTACATAAAATGTAGTTTTAGCTTGACATTCCATTAAACTATGATAAAGTTTAGAAATAATCCTTAATGTTTTTTGATGATACGCATTAACTATCACTTCTATCACTGGATTATTTTCTTCTAGTGCCTCCCTTTTTACCTTTTTATTGTAACAATCTCTCAGTTGGAGGTATCTAAACAAGTCTTGGTTCCGAAGTGCAAATCTATCCTTCAAATCTTGAAAACTTCTTGGGTCTCCATTTTCAATAACAGTACAGAATGCAGTCATTCCTTTCTTCATCCACTCTTTAAATGTTGAGTCATACATCCCTGGTTTAAATTCATTATCCAAAGCTATCCATCTTAAAACTTTTTGTCGTTTATTCAGTTTAAGTTGTCTGGTAAGAGTGAACCAGGTTTCTAAAGTAAATGTCGTTATTGGATCGATTATACTTATGATATGTTCAGGATGCGCTTTTTCTCCCAAAAGTGTTTGGATGTGGAAGTCAGGGATATATGTCTCAATCTCTTTCCACCTAGCTATATAGCTGTTCTCACACCAATTAATTAGTGGTCAAAGTTGAGCTGCCTAGAAATATATCCTAAAATTTGGAAATTTTCTATGTTTCTAATGTGCAATTAAGCTCCTAAAGCTTACCCCTCTTAGTCTAGATCAGTCAAACACTGAATCAAGCACTGGACCACTAAACTTTATTTATTGAATGAACAACAAATCCCCTATACGATACCTAATCCACCGTAGGTTTGATCCTTGTCTCTGCCTGTCCAAGTCCTTCAGCCTCATGCAAGCAGACACTTCCAAAAGGTCATGCAGTCCCAAGCATCCTTCCAGAAGATCAACAACGGACCTTGTGGGGGCTACCTTTTATAGGTCATCGGACCCTGCAGGGCCAAACTACATAGGGGTGGTGCCCCTTACAAGCCAATGACACGTATTGATTACAATAAAGTATTATTGATTACAAGGAGTCCCATTGCAATGTTTCTACAGAAGCTTCTGGAAAGTAGTCAGCTAACTGAATAATGCAACATTTCCCCTGGCAGTATAAACAATTCAGCCAGAGCTTCACACCATCCAATCGTCAAACAGCAGTACAAACATCCTGCAACAATATTAACATTATTTACAATCCCTTTGCAGCTATCCAATCAACACAATGCATCTACAACACCTTGGAGTTTCTTTGCAGAGTCCTCATACATTTTAACAATGAAGAGGACATCTGGACCTGGCCTTATCTGATATATCGATCTAGGACTTAGACTTCCTGGCACCAACTCGCAGCTTGTGGCTTCTTACCGAAAAAGGCTAACAGGCCTTGTAGATGGATAAATCCTTTACTTTATACTAAATCTGATTTAGCCAGGATTTACAAATACACTTTTGGAGCCAGTCACTTAAGGAAATATTAAAGAGACAAATAGAGTGAAATCAGCCTAACCCTTCATCAGATCGTTATTCCATCCTTCCGCTGACTGGGAATCTCAGCCTATACTTCACATTTTAATGAACCCTACCTGGTATATCATATTTCAGGTAAAAAATAGTCCAGTTGCATTTCATTCATTGAAATATAAAAGCCACTTGCAATGGTATTTAAGCCTTTTGTCTAGGGTTGCCAATTGTCCCGTATTAGCCGGGTCATCCTGTATATTGAGCTAAATTGGTTTGTCCCAATTGTTCCTTGTCCCGTATTTGACTGCTATTACTCGGGTCGAAGGGACTGTCGGATCAGAGCGCCGCGTCCTGCCTCGCCTCACTAGTCCCGATGTAGTGCAGCCCATGAAGTGCAGCAGCAACGCCTCGCCCGTGGCCCCGTCAATCAGAGCCCGGCCAGTTATCCGCCTTTCGGACCTTCACTTACCTCTGACACCACCACCCTGCCTTCTCATGGCCGATCATCAGTTCATGAATTCCGTGTGATGTCACGTGCAAAGTCCGGCGCCCGGGCCAAAACTCCTCAGCTGGCCTGCCGACTGGGCTTTGTCTGCAGCCCAGCACCCGAGCCAACTCATCATTCACCCAGATATGGCCGAGTCGATCAACGAATTGCTGTCGGGAATTTGTCCGTTATTTTCACATTTTATCCCTTATTTGGGAGTGAGAACGTTAGCAACCCTACTTTGGTCCCACTGATGAATGTGCCCAAATTACATTGTCTATGCCCAGCATGATTTTGAATATTTCAATCATCTCAAAGACTTTTCCTTTCCAGAGAAACCTTTGGGCTGAATTGCAGGCCCATCCCTCAACCAACACCACCCCTTCCCCAGTTTCTCCACGTTTAAATATCCTTACTGATGGTTTATCTTGAGTCCCAAATTATTCTGGACATCTGCCAACCCTAATGGTGCAATGAGGTGGAGCTGGTCACCAAACTGCACCAGAGCCTCTGTATTCATGAACGTATAAAACATATTATAGTAATTAAAGTGCTTTTATTCAAAACATAAACATCACCTCCATCATCCTGACCGTGGTCTACATCCCACCCCAGGCATATGTCCGTCTGGCACTGGAGGAGCTGCACGCCGTGGTCAACAAATACCAGATGTCTTACCCCGAGGTATTTACCACCATTGCTGGGGACTTCAATAAGGCAAACCTAAAGAAATCACTCCCCAACTTCCACCAACATGTCTCCTGCTGCACTAGAGGACCAAACACCCTCGACCACTGCTACACCACCATCAAGGATGCCTACCACTCTATCCCTCGCCCTCACTTCGGTAAATCCGACCATACCGCGGTGCTGCTTCTTCCTGCCTACAGGCAACAATTAAAGAGTGCACCCCCAGAGGTGAGGACAGTACAGAGCTGGTCGGTGGGGGGCAGAAGAACAACTACAAGACTGTTTGGAGTCTGTAGACTGGGCTATGTTCAAGGACTCGGCAATGGACTTGAATGAATACGCCACAGTCAATACAGACTTCATAAAGAAATGTGTGGAGGACTGCATCCCTACAAAAACCTTCCGAGTGTTTCCCAATCAGAAACCTTGGATGAACTGTGAGATCCGCACTCTTCTGAAGACCAGACACCGGGCATTCATGTCTGATGACACAGTGGTCTACAAGAAGTCCAGATACGACCTTGGTAAGGCCATCAAAAAGGCCAAAAGGGAGTTCTGCTCCAAGCTGGAGGATGAGACAGATGTTCGGCAGCTGTGGCGGGGACTGAATGCAATCACCTCTTACAAGGCAAAACTAGGAGGCAGCTCGGATGTCGGCGATACATCACTCCCTGATGAGCTCAATGCATTTTACGCACGCTTTGATAGGGAGAACACCGATGTGCCTTCCCGAGCCCCTATTCGCTGTGATGGTATTTCAGTCTCAGTCACAGAGGCCGACGTCAGGAAATCCTTCAGAGGGGTGAACCCTCGAAAAGCGTCTGGACCTGATGGCATTCCTGGTCGTGTCATAAAAACCTGTGCGGACCAACTGGCTGGAGTTTTTACGGACATTTTCAACCTGTCACTTCTGAGGTCTGAGGTTCCCACCTGCTTCAAAAGGGCATCAATAATACCGGTGCCCAAGAAGAGCAAGGTGACGTGCCTCAATGACTATCGACCTATGGCACTAATGCCTGTGGTGATGAAGTGCTTCGAGAGGTTGATCATGGCGCAAATCAACTCCTACCTCGACAAAAACCTGGACCCACTGCAGTTCGCTTACCGCCACAACAGATCAACGGTGGACGCGATCTCGCTGGCCCTCCACTCCGCTCTGGACCACTTGGACAACAAAAACTCATATGTCAGGCTGCTATTCATTGACTACAGCTCGGCATTTAACACAATCATCCCCTCCAAGCTGGTTACCAAACTCGCAGAACTGGGTCTCTGCGCATCCCTCTGCAATTGGATCCTCGACTTCCTCATCCACAGACCACAGTCTGTTCGTATTGGTGGAAATGTGTCAGACTTGATAACAATCAGCACAGGAGCACCTCAGGGCTGCGTGCTCAGCCCCCTGCTGTACTCACTCTATACTCATGACTGCGTAGCCGGTCATAGCGCGAACTCCATCATCAAGTTCGCTGACGACACCACTGTTCTGGGACGTATCACTGATGGGGATGAGTCCGAGTATAAAAGAGAGATTGAACAACTGTCCATATGGTGCCAGCACAACAACCTGGCCCTCAACACCAGCAAAACCAAGGAACTGATTATGGACTTTGGAAGGAGTAGGATGGGGACCCACAGTCCTGTTTATATCAACGGGTCGATGGTTGAAAGGGCAAGAGCTTTAAATTCCTGGGCGTGCACATCTGTGAAGATCTTTACTGGTCCAAGAACACAGATGCAATTATTAAGAAAGCTCATCAGCGCCTCTACTTCCTGAGAAGATTACGGAGAGTTGGTCTGTCAAGGAGGACTCTCTCTAACTTCTACAGGTGTACAGTAGAGAGCTTGCTGACTGGTTGCATCGTGGCTTGGTTCGGCAACTTGAGCGCCCTGGAGAGGAAAAGACTACAAAAAGTAGTAAACACTGCCCAGTCCACAATTGGCTCTGACCTTCCTTCCATCGAGGGGATTTATCACAGTCGCTGCCTCAAAAAGGCTGGCAGCATCATCAAGGACCCACACCACCCTGGCCACACACTCATCTCCCTGCTGCCTTCGGGTAGAAGGTGCAGGAGCCTGAAGGCTGCAACAACCCGGTTTAGGTACAGCTACTTCCCCACAGCCATCAGGCTATTAAACCTGGCTCGGAACTCTGAACATTAATATCCCTCCATCTGTTATTTGCACTTTATTAATTTATTAATTCATGGGTGTATTTATGTATAGAATTGTAGTCAATGCCTTCTATGTTCTGTTGTGCTATGCAAAGAAAGATTTTCATTGTCCTGTCAGGGACACATGACAATAAACTCTTTTGACTTTTTGACTTGAAGTTAATTGAACCAAAAACACCCAAATAAGCAAAAACAATAAATGAAAGCAAAATAGTTTTAGTGTTCTAAATCAAAACTATACAATCCCCTTAGAGGATCTTAGATTACTTGTGGGGGGGATTTACCAAGATTGAATTTAGGCATTGGAGTTTAACTTCTGTTCATTAATGAGAAGAACTGATGAATTTAATGGCCCATATCCGACAGGAATTCTGGCATTTCCACGTTCAACATTGCATGCACAGCAACCCCAGACTTGCTTTAATTTCAATGGCTAAACTTCAAAGATTCTTTTGTGTTCTTTTCCTAGGTCTGCATGGAAACCTGAGAGTCTTCAAGGTACAACAGAAGTCTTTAATACCTTACTCAATGCTGGCAGCAAGCCAACTCAAAAACGGCTGCACACTCACACTGTCTACAGACAGGAAAAAAATCTACACAAAACAACTCCCTTTGTCCTTGCAGTGCCACCTGCTGCTCGGGAGGAGCAATGGGTCCTCCCACCCCACACAGTCCACCAAACATCACATTCCCCCTTTCCGGTTTGAACGTCTCTATTCCTGAATGAGTCACCTTGTGGGAGTACCACAATTACAACGTATTGATCTACGAAGGACCACAGGCAGATCGGCGGGGAGTTGGTCTGGCGGAACTTCATCAAAGTCAGGCATTCCAGTATCCACACGATTCGGCACCGGGGTGTCCGACTGCTTGGTTTTGGTCAGGTTCTGCACAGTCTTCGCTGGAGGAACGCGGCTCCTTAATTGGTCATCATGCCGTCGGCATTGTCCTTCTTGTCCTTGGACGGTGTACATTTTGGTTCCAATGTGACCCATGATCCTGCCAGCGAAACATTTGCTTTGCATAATGTACATAATGTACATATACATAATGTATATATTATACAGGCACTGTATAATATATACATTATACAGTGCCTGTATAATGTATATATATGTAGTCGCCAATGTCAAATGTGGACTTTGTTGGCTGAGTGCGCGTCGTATAAGAGTTACGGGTCGGGTTCAAAACTGATAGGGGAGACCGCACTTGACTTCCGAGCATCATCTCCGCTGGAGTTCGACCAGTACTGCAGTTTGGAACGATTCGATATTGCTGTAAGAAATTGCACAATGCCAATTGTTTTGATTTCTTTTCGATTCCTACAGCACATTTCATGGCCTGCTTGAAAACGCCGATGAACTGCTCTGCATCACCATTTGAGGCTGGATGAAAAGGTGCTGGTGTCAGATGCACAATTGAGTGTTGTTTGCGCCAGTCACCGAACATTTGCGAGGCAAATTGGGGTCCATTGTCGCTTATTGTCCATTGTCGTTAAGGGCAATCCCCAAATGGCGAACAATTGTCAGAATCTGCATTTGTCCATGCGCAACTTCATGCCGTGGTTGTTCAGTGCCGTGAGGACCTGTTTTAGGTTCTGCAGGTGATCTTCCTCTGTCCGGCCGGTGACAATGATGCCATCCAGGTAGGTGGCTACGTACGGAATCCCGGCGACCAGATTGTCGACCAGTTTCTGGAAGATGGCCAACTCCGGTGCCAGTCCAAACGACAATTGGTTGTATCTGAACAATCCCTTGTGCGTGTTGATCACGAGCAGGTTTTTTGTCTGGTCGCCCAGTTCCACAGGACAGGTCCAATTTTGAGAAGTACTGTCCTCCTTGCAGCTTGACGAACAGCTCGTCCACTCTTGGTATGGGGTGTTGATCAATGTGCAATTGGGGGTTTACAGTCACTTTGTAGTCGCCACAGATGCGCACTTTGCTGCAAGGCTTCTGAACGACAACTATGGGTGTGGTCCATTCTGAATGGTCCACATGGGTGATAATTCCATTTCTTCAAGATGGCAGAGTTCCTTGTCGATGGCAGCCATCCGACAGAACAGAAATGGTCTTGGTTTGAAGAACTTAGGGACGGTATCGTCTTTGGACCCCACACAGTCCACCAAACATCACAGATTCCTTTACAGGCATGAGCCAGCAAGGACCTGCCCCACACCCAAAGCCCTTTTATTATTTTTTTTATTTTGTTGCTGTTGACGGGCTATTTTAAAACTATAGATGCTGCGGTTTTTGAGAAGGGCAATATGGCAAAATCCCAGCAAGGGTTGGTCTTGCAGTTTTGGAACTTTCTGGCTCAATCAAATTCAGCAGGCAAGTAAATTAACATCTTATCAATTAGGGCAACACAGTGGCGCAGCAGTTGGAGCTGCTAGCTCACGGCATCAGTGACTCGGATTTGATCCTGACCATGTGGATTTCCTCCGGGTGCTCCAATTTCCTCACACATCCTAAAAACATGCGAGCATGCAGGTTAATTGGCCTCTGTGTATTGCCCCAAGTGTGCAGGTAGTGGATGCGAAAGTGGAGTAACATAGAACTAGTGTGAATGCGTGATCGATGAGCGGTGTGGACTTGGTAGGCAGAAGAGCCTGTTAGGATGTTGTATCTCTAAACTAAACTAAAACGAAATATCTCAACCAAAGAGTGGGACCAGTCTGAAGAAGGGTCTCGACCCGAAACGTCGCCTATCTCCTTCGCTCCTTAGATGCTGCTGCACCCGCTGAGTTTCTCCAGCTTTTTGTGTAACCCCAGCAGAAGAGACCATAGCCAAGGATGCATAAGATTGTTAAGCAGCAGGAAGTGAGTGACTTGCATCTGAAGTTCCGATTCCAACCAAATCAGAGGATATTTTAAAGGTGGAGATAGATAGATTCTTGATTAGTTCATGTGTCAAGATTTATCGGGAGAAGGCAGGAGATTGGGGTAGAGAGGGAAAGATAGATCAGCCATGATTGAATGGCGGAGTGGACTTGATGGACCAAATGGCCTAATTCTGCTCCTGCTACTTATAAACTTATGAGAACCATTTTGCACATTCAGTTTTCTTGGTAAGGGTAAATCATTAAGAAATTTTAAAATTGAAGCAACTATGATCTAACTAGCAGCTGAATATTTCAGTGCTTTCAGAAGAGGAATACAGTGTAAAAACGTTTCATTCACTTCATTATTTGCTATTAAATTCTTATCACTTTTGCTTTTTTTGGCGGGAGGTGGAGCTTTATGATTGCCATTTGGTTCACGTGCACTATGTTTTTCCATGCAGCGAAACGTGAACATTGAAAGAATATTAAATTGAGTTTGCCTGTTCACAGAATGCAAATTTTTTATAACCAGTTAGAAAATAAATGTAAACCCGTGGAATCCAAACACATTTCTGAATCATGAAGGCAAAATGATTAAGGCAGCATTACTACACCATGAAGCTACGTTTACGATCCAAACAATAAATTACATTAATGAAAATATATATAATTTGGTTGTCATAATCTCAGCAACAACTTTCACAAAAAAATATGAAAGGCGAGTTCATGATATTGTTTCTTTTTTAAACACTGCCAGATCCATAAAACTGCCAGGTTTTACAGTACCTCAGACATTGTTTAGGGTGGTATTCAATATCTGTCCGTCCATAAATTGTAACAATGACAGGTGGCAGAGGATTCTATGCATAATTTCCCTTTATGAATGTCTTCCTATTTTCATTTTTTTTAATGTGGTGCAGGATGAAGGAGAGTGAGAAAAAAATTCAAAGCAGTAATCTAGATGTGAATATCAATAAATTTTGTTTGGCAGGACCACTGAGCCTCTCTCTTTTCCTATCAAGTATGAAAGTACTGAACAGAACAGACATTCAGCCTGGTTGAGATCCCAGCCACGTTCAAAGCAGATAAAACACAACTCAGGAGAAGATCCATTGAAATCAGTATGGGAGTGGTGGTGGGGAAGGGTTTTTGGCTTAATTGCCAGAATATAATTAGCTTGGGACATTTTGGTGGAGTCAGAAATGACATGCTGTGAAAGGGTTGTTGCTAATGGCTGATGGTCACAGCAGATGTTTTAAAGCTTTACAGTTAGAGCATCAAAACAGGCCCCCCAGCCTACCAGGTCCAATTCAGCCAGCGATCATCCCATATGTTAATACTATCCTGCACAATAGGGACAATTTACAAAAGCCAATTAACCTACTAACCTATACATCTTTGGAGTGTGGGAGGAAACCAGAGCACCCGGACTAAACCCACAAGGTCACAGGGAGAACATACATACTCCGTAAAACAGCACCCAGGCATCAGGAACAGCATCAGGGTCAAACCTGGGTCTCTGGTGCTGTCAGGCAGCAACTCTACCGCTGCACCACCGTGCCACAATTTTCAATCGTATATTACATTTTTGTTCTTATGCCGTCAAGAGTGTGAAGGTTAGTAAGGCTCACCGATGAAAATGTGGCCAAATTTGTTTGGCAACACTGTAAAAGATGCATTCCACTGGGAATGTTGGCATTAATGATAATCGATGAACACTACTCATTGGTGACGCAAGGGTGAAACTTAACTGAGTAGCATAGTACATTACCAGAATGGTGTGATTTAGCACAAAAATAGTCACAAGCACGTTCCACCCGAAAAACAACTTACAATGAAAAACAAAATCTAAAGCCACTTTATAAATTGACGTGCGATTCGGAACAAAGGTAGATATTGCTAGCTGACAACAAACAAGTAGAATAGCAGAACTGATTCAAATGCTGAATGGCTCCACTCTGTTTTTATTAAAAAGGGCTTTCAAAGGTGATGTCACTTATTAATAAGGTGGTTAGGGAGCAATGTCTTGCTTAAAAAGGGTGCTATTCTGAGAATAAATAGGAAAATTAAACAAAAATATGTTCCCACGCAAAATAATATTCCATCTGCAGTAAAGTGCATATTTTGTATGTCAGCAAAAAAGCAACATGCTCATGACTCGGCATAGTTTCATTATATTTCAATTTACAAAAAGGTGGGGGGGGGGAATACTGCACATTCACAACTTTTATTTCATCTGTTAATAGAGAATGGAGAAAACATTAAGCTAATTGAATGGAGACATAAGAGACTGCCGATGCAGGAAGTGTGAGCAAAAAACAAACAGCTGGAGGAACTCAGCGGGTCAGGTATCTTCTGTGGAGGGAAATGGGGAAACAACTTTTCCAGTTGAGAAACTTTGAGCTCATTAGCAGCAGCACTAACAGTGACAAACATTGAGTGTCTTTACAGCACCAGTTAAATGATTTGAAATAAATTATTTTTTAATCAATGTCTTGGCCCATGTATAACAATAACTGCGCAAAGCTTATCAATTGTCAATAATTACTTTCTGCAATTAATTAAGAATTTCAGCTAAAATCACTGCCAAAATCACAATGTTTATATGCTTTGTAAAATATAAGACAATCATGTGGAATGGTTTTGTAAAATGTAATATATGTAAATTATTTTTTTATCAATTGCACTAAATAAGAATGATTGTTCTTCATGGATCTAGTAATTTAGTAATGATGCAACTGGAGATAATAAAAGACTTCCCAGATCACTGAACAAGTGGCTACAATAAACAAAGGAATGATTGAGGGTATTGATAGAAAACAGATTTCCCCATGGCCACAGTTCAGTGAAGGATGGTCCATTCTGCTGTTTCTTTGGAATTCCAATTACTGATATCTATACTATTACTAAAACTCTTCATCTTGTTTGTGGCGGTGTGTTTGTGCCAATTTCTATTCTCCTATTTTCTTCCAAAGGCTTGGTCACAGCCTTGCCATTTTCAGACATTCTACTCACATCTTTCCCACTGAGGCGACATACATCTTCCCGTCACATTCCCACCTATATTTCCACACTTTTTAATTGTTTAAATTTTAAAACATAGCCAGAAAACTCACCCATTTCGAAAAAAAACCCTACGTGATGTCACAATGCACTCGCAAGGCTGGACGGGACATTCTGGGAGGGAGGGGCACTTCAGCGCACTCGCATGGTGGCTGTCGGCACACGATGCCCGACGGGGAGGGTGGTGCTGGAGCTGGAGTGAGAACCGAGCCCGGGGCTTGGGATGGGGTCATGACCACCGACGCCCGACACCTGGTGGCGAGGACGGAGCCGCAGGCCCTGGCTGGAGCCGAGCCTAGTGCTCGAGCTGGAGTGAGAGCCGAGCCCGGGGCCGAAAGAAAGCCGCCGCTGGAACCAAGTCAGGGCCGGGCCGAGTACAAGAACCAGGCCGAGATTCAGGCACTGGTGCTGCTCCACAACCTGGGTCGGTCATGGGGCAGGGAATGGGAGTGAGGGAGGTGGATGAGGGAAATGAGGAGGGAGATAGGGTGAGGAGTGGGGTGGTAGAGGGGGATGGGAGGGTGGAGGAGGGAGATGCCCCTCCCTATCTGCCCTCACTCCCACCCTCTCTACCCCCTCCCTCTCCCTCTCCATCTCCCTCTATACCCCCTCCCTCTCCCTCCCTACCCTCCCTCCCCCCCCCACTCTACCCCCATCTCTACACCCTCCCTCTCTACCCTCTCCCTCACTCTCCATCGCCCTCTCCCTTACCCTCCCTCACCAAACTCTAACCACCTCCCTCTCTCTCTACTCCCCCTCCCTCTCTCTCTCTAAAGGGTCTGCACTTAGCCTGCACAGTAATGACTCCATCTACTATGTCACAACGGGAACCTGTCAGCCGAACCTGCGCAGTTGGGAGCTATGGGTAAGTATTGGAATATTGCGTTCGGGGACCAGCCCTCCCATGTGATGCTGTGCTGCCCCCCTCCCCCCTCCCCCTCCCCCTCCCCCTCCCGTGTGATGCTGTGCCATATTGAAAATATGATATTAGTAGTCTAACTTTGACAGAAGCCCGATGAAATCTTGTTGTGCCTCTTATTGAACTAGAGATTTTCCTCTACTTTAGATATGTTAAGGGAAAAAGAGTAGCAAAGTCAAATGTAGGTCCCTTGAAGGCAGACATGGTGAAATTATTATGGGCAACAAGGAAATGGCAGAAGGGTTGAATAGGTACTTTGGATCTGTCTTCACTATGGAGGACACAAACAATCTTGCAGATGTACTGGAGGACAGAGGATCTAAGGGGGTCGAGGAACTGAAAGAAATGTTCATTAGGCGAGAAGTAGTATTGGGTAGGCTAATGGGGCTGAAGGATGATAAATCCCCTGAGCCTGATGGTCGGCATCCCAGGCTCCTCAGGGAGGTGGCTCTAGAAATAGTGGACGCATTGGTAATTATTTTCAATAGATTCAGGATCCATTCCTGTGGATTGGAGGATAGCTAAAGTTATCCCACTTTTCAAGAAAGGAGCGAGAGAGAAAACGGGGAATTACAGACCTGTGTGCCTGACTATGGCGGTGGGAAAAATGCTGGAGTCAATTATTAAAGAGGTAATAACGGGGCATTTGGATAGCAGTAAAAGGATTAGTCCAAGTCAACATGGATTTATGAAAGGGAAATCATGCTTGACTTATCTTCTGGAATCTTTTGAGGATGTGACAAGTAAAATGGATGAAGGAGTGCCAGTGGATGTAGTGTATCTAGACTTTCAGAAAGCCTTTGATAAGGTCCCGCACAGGAGACAAGTGACTAAAATTAGAGCACATAGTATTGGGGGTAGGGATGTTGACATGGATAGAAAATTGGTTGGCAGACCGGAAGCAAAGTGTAGGAGTGAATGGGTCCTTTTCAGAATGGCAGGCAGTGGCAAGTGGAGTGCCGCAAGGCTCGGTGTTGGGGCCACAACTGTTTACCATATATATTAATGATTTGGAAGAGGGAATTCGGAGCAACACTAGCAAGTTTGTGGATGACACAAAGCTGGGTGGCAGTGTGAACTGTGAAGAGGATGTTAGGAGGTTGCAGGGGGACCTGGACAGGTTGAGTGAGTGGGCAGATGCGTGGCAGATGCAGTATAATATAGATAAATGTGAGGTTATCCACTTTGGCAGCAAAAACAAGGGGGCAGATTATTATCTCAATGGGGTTAGATTAGGTAAGGAGGAGGTACAGCGAGACCTGGGTGTCCTTGTACACCGGTCACTGAAAGTTGGTGTGCAGGTACAGCAGGCAGTGAAGAAAGCTAATGGAATGTTGGCCTTCATAACAAGAGGATTTCAGTACAGGAGTAAAGAGATTCTTCTCCAGTTGTATAGGACTCTGGTGAGACCACATCTGGAGTATTGTGTACAGTTTTGGTCTCCTAATTTGGGGAAGGACATCCTTGTGATTGAGGCAGTGCAGCGTAGGTTCACAAGATTGACTCCTGGGATGGTGAGACTGTCATGTGAGGAAAGATTGAAAAGACTAGGCTTGTATTCACTGGAGTTTAGAAGGATGAGGGGGAATTTTATAGAAACATATAAAATTATAAAAGGACTGGACAAGCCAGATGCAGGAAAAATGGTCCCAATGTTGGATGAGTCCAGAACCAGGGGCCACAGTCTTAGAATAAAGGGGTGGTCATTTAAGACTGAGGTGAGAAAAACCTTTTTTACCCAGAGAGTTGTGAATTTATGGAATTCCCTGCCACAGAGGGCAGTGGAGGCCAAGTCACTGGATGAATTTATGAGAAAGTTGGATAGAGCTCTAGGGGCGACTGAAGGGATATGGGGAGAAGGTAGGGATGGGTTATTGATAGCGGACGATCAGCCATGATCACAATGAATGGCGGTGCTGGCTCGAAGGGTCGAATGGCCTACTTCTGCACCTATTTTCTATGTTTCTATTTTACCACATTGGAGGAAGCCCTTGACTGCATCCAATCTATTTCCTGCAGTTCTGCCCTCAGCCTCTTCCAAGATAAACTAATCTCATCTGCAAGCGCATGATCCATATCCCTCTGTTCCCTACATATCCGTGTGACTAGCTAAGAGCCTCTCAAATGCCACTATTGTATCTGCCTCCATCACCATTCTCCATGTAAAAAAAATATGCCCTGCACATCTCCTTTAAAAATTTCCTCCTTCCATCTTAAACCTATGCCACTTAGTCTTTGACATTTCCACTCTGGGAAAACAGTTCTGACTGTCTACCTTGTCCATGCTTTTCAAGATTTTTAGATACTGCCATATACCATTCTTACTTTAGAATTAATGGGGAAATCCAAAATCATTGCTGAAGTAGTTGAAAATGGGCAGACCGAAAACCATGATCTTTTTGCTTTCTACTGGGGCAGAGATAATTACTGCTCATCAACCATAGCAACCTGTGTTGGAAAGAACTGCAGATGCTGGTTTGCAACGAGTGTACACAGCCACAATGGTGGAGTAACTCAGCGGGACACACTGAGTTCTGAAGAAGGGTCTCGACCCAAAACATCACCCATTCCTTCTATCCGGAGATGCTGCCTGTCCCACTAAGTCACTCCTGCATTTTGTGTCAACCCTAACAACCTTATCTATCCCCTTTGCTAGGTAGACTGCTGTTATCGGAAAGTTTTGCTCATGATTCCCATTCAATTCAGTTTAAGATTATTATTATAAATTATGATAAAATGATGTGTTTTGATTGAAGAGCATACTTAAGAAGGAAATCAGGAGGGCAAAGAGGGGGCAGGGGATAGCTGGCAGATAATATTAAGGAGAATCCAAAGAGATTTTGTATATCTATTTACCAAGAGAAAGACATGAAGACTGGGAAACTTGGGAGAGTCAATTTTATTGGCGAGGAGGTGCTAAATGTCCTAAGGCACATGAAGGTGGATAAATCTCCCGGGCCTGATCAATGTCCAAGAACACTGTGGGAAGCAAGCGATGAAATTGCAGGAGCCTTGGTTGAGATATATGATTCATCATTAGACAGGGATGAGGTGCCGGAAGACCGGAGGGTGCCTTGTGCCACTATTAAAGGACTCCAAGGAAAAGCCTGTAAACCATAGACCAATGAGCCTATCATTTATTGTTGATAGGTTTCAGGAGAGTATAGAGAAATAAGATATATATGCATTTGGATAGGCAGGGGCTGACTAAGGATAGTCGGCGGGGTTTTGTATGTTGGAACTCATATTGGCTTTCAGCGAATTGACCATCAGTCAGAATATTGAGTATAGAAGTTGGGATGTTACAGTATGTTCCAAATGTACAACATGCCATCCAAGTGTAGGATGTCATTAAGCTAGAAAGGATGCTGAAAATAAATACGAGGATATTGCTGGAAGTCAAGGGCCTGAACCATAGGGAGAGGTTGGGCAACCAAGGACTTTATTGACTGGAATGCAGGAGGTTGAGGGATGATATTATAGAAATAAATAAAATCATGAGGGGAATAGAAAGGGTCAATGCATATTTTTTTCCCCTGTGTAGGGGAATCAAGAACCAGAGGATATAGGTTTAAGGTGAGAAGGGAAAGATTTAATAGGAACCTTGAGGACAGAGGGTGTTGGGTAAATAGAACAAGCTGCCAGGCAGTTGCTGAAGCGCGTATAATAACAACAGTTAAAAGGCATTTGAGCAGGTACATAGATAGCAAAGGTTTCGAAGAATACTAGACCAAGGGGGACCCGTTGGGTCCTGTCCTGTGGCGTCACACACACACTAACCATCCCCCACACACACAGGGAGGGAGGGGGGGAATCGGGGAGTGGCGGGAGAGGGGAGTAAAGGGAGGGGGAGAGGGGGAGGGTGGAGGGGGGTACGGGGGGAGAGTGAGGAGGGAGGATAGATGGGGGATAGAGGTGGGGGTAGAGGGGTGGAGGGGAGGGGGGAGAGGAGAGGGGTGAGAGGAGGGGGGTAGAGAGGAGGGGGAGGTAGGGGGAGAGGAGGAGAGGGGAGAGGAGGAGAGGGGAGAGGAGGAAAATGGGGAGAGGAGGGGGGAAAGGAGGAGGGGGGAGAGGAGGAGGGGAGCAGGGCAGGTGAGCGGGCTGCGAGCGAACGAGCTACGAGCAGGCGACGGAGACTCGAGGGAGGCTGCAGGCGGGCGTGATCTGAGGACGGTCAAAAGCAGCGGAGAGCCAGCCGATTATGGCTTCCACTAGGGGAAGCCCACCCATCCGCATGACAGGTGGCTGAGTGTGAGGAGTGGGCTGCTGAGCCCATGGTGAGTGGGATGTTGGACCCACGGCGAGCGGGCTGTGGGAGGCCATGGTTGGGGCGTGATCTGAGGACGGCTGTAAGCAGCGGAGTCGACTGCGAGTTGGGGGGGGGGGTTACGTAACTCGCAGCTCGTGGAAAACAGTGGCTAGCAGGCTGTGCGTTGAAAACTCTGCGCAGCTGGCCGCAAGGAGTACGTTAACTTTAAAAAAATCCCACATTGGTGAACAATTTTAGTAAAAAATCCGAGAAATAATTAATCAAATTTTCAGATGAGGCGATTTTCAAGATCATGAGGTAAATCTTTAACGGAATATGTAAAAATTTCACATTAGCGCGGCGGGTTTTCAAGGAGATGTGAATCAAAGAAAACGAGACAAGGAAACTAACAAACAAATAAATAAGTAAACATCCAAGATCAGTGTTTTATATAATAATAATAATAATAATAATAATAATAATAATAATAATAATAATAATAATAATAATAATAATAGATAGATGGACCAAACGAAGACAGGTGGGACTAGTGTGGATGGGACATTTTGTTTGGCATGGACATGTTTTTTTGGAAATGTAGAATGTTCCAACATTGGGACTGATTGGAGTCAACCATAAACTTCAAGGAAAATATATATAAAATCAGAAACAAATGAAATCAAGAAAGCGAAGGAAGATAAAAGGCAATGGGCAGAGTTAAACAGAAGATTTCCATTATGATTACTTCAGCAAGTTAGTCGTGTTTAATGTCTTTGGTTCCATGGTTTCAGGCGTGGGTAGACAACACTTCATGACATATGCAACTTCTAGTCGTCTCATATAAAAATATTACTGAGAAATCCACCTTGAATCGAGACATTTTAGGGTCAGCAACTCTATCATTGGATTTTAAGTTCTTTATTATTTTGCTCTTGTTTCTTTTCGCATCTTATTCTTTCAGGACTTATCATACTTCCTTCACCACCAATATCAGTTTCTCTGTCTGTACCAGAGGTGTTACTTCATTATTAAATAATTTAGGATTAGTTACATTTCAACGGATGTGAATAGCATTTTGCAGAGGAAAAGTTAATTAAACTGATTGTGAAATCCATTTACCACTGACTCAATACCTATGTAAAATAATTGTTAGATTGTAACTATTAAATCAGATAAATATAATTAATACACTGCAGTAAAATAAATTATCCAGGAAATAAATTATATTCTTTTATAATTACTTCCTCTGGAGAATACATTAATTGATCTGGTTATGGGAATGGTTGCATAATTAGGTCATGAAAATATTTCTGAATATCTCCCTGAAAAGATATTATGTGGGAATGTTTCATTAAACTGATTTCGAATGGAAACCATCACAGATCAAAGCGTGCTTAGAAATTTCTGAATTAACGGTAGTCACATTTTATCTTTCTAGCTTTTGCTCATTTGCCTCAAGCAATAAAAGTGCAATTTATTAATCTAATAAGTGAATAGCTTTAAACATTTAGAAAATAAATATATCAAGAAATATTTTAACATGATAATTTTTTTTAGAAGATTGGATTCACTGCTGTGAATATTAGTGAGCAGATAGTATCCTGGCATTGCGGGCAGATTATAAATACAGTCTGATTACACAGTGAGGAGTTGTTTTCCTGAATCATCGAGTTCTAATCACTGCCTTTTCAAATTCACTTTTTTAATATGGAAATATTATTGTTCCAAACTCCTCAACAATCAATTCAACTTTTAACCAAAGAAGCAAATCTTCACAAGGAGCAAATTGCTTCTTGATTATTCCTCTCGAGGCTGTGAGCTCTTCCAACCTCCTGCCATAATTTTGGCAGCAGCTCAGCACCAGCAGTATAGTGTAATTTTTAACCTTTACAACTGAGGAATTTCCATCAAAATGCAAGGCTTCCTCCTTGTTAAAATAAGCTGCAAAGAATCCATATTTGATTTTGAAATAAGAGAGATATTTGACCAATCACATATTGCAAATTCAGCATGGAAGGGGAGGCTAGCAAATATATTTGTAAGATATAAATTGGTCAGAAATTGTTTTGTACATGAATGAAGATAGTTCATTGCATCCTTGCCTAAAGTAATAGCTAAAAAAAATGAAATTTCCCACCCACGCCCTGCCGATTAATTAGCATACCCAGCGCAGGGACGAAGAATTGCTTAGCAACACAGTCCAGTGCTTTCCTGCCTCCTCATTTCTTTCATCTTCTGATCCCCTACCCAGTGTTGTCCATTATATAAACCTACAGCTGAATATGGGCAAGCGAAAGAAACATTTTTTAAGGCCAAATATCCAAAGACTTCAGATTTTCATGATAAACAGAATTCAATTTTCATTTGATTAAGAGTGCGTAACCATTCTCAAAGCAATAACGATGCACATGTCCAGAAGGTATAGAGAATAATTTCAGTATTAATAGGTCACCTTTTCACAGTACGAATGGAAGTTGCCTTATTGAAATTCCCTGAGGCAAAAGCAAACCTCAACATTCTGAAACTAAACTTTCTTTGTGTTGTTAAAAATTCTAGCCTTGAGCCATGTGGCAAGCATCTAACCTCCAGCATTCAAATCACTGGAGGTTAGAAGGTCAGTTGATACCTGGAATACATACTTGTGGTGGGTGAAATCTCTAGCCTGTGAGATGTATCAGATTTTTTTTAGCAGAATTCAAGCATGTAGGCTGTTTTTTTTTTGCCAAGCCTATATCTTTCTACAACAATATTAAATGAAAAGAAATAGGTGCAGGAGCGGCTCAATGGGAATTTTTAGCTAGCTCTAACATTTACTAAGATCACAGAAATATATCATCTGACGCTTTTATTTTAACCTTGATTTTAATGCTCAATCCAAAAAAATCAAAATCTTATTTCCAAAAACACCATATTCCTGACTGGCATTTTATTGACAATATTAATTCAGGAGCTAGTCAATGCTATCGCTAAAAACAAGTTAGGACCTGTTAAGGTTATCGGAGTTGCTCGATGATTTAATCAATTACATAATGAAAAACGAGCATCCAAGTAAGAGAGTTCAGTGCTGTGTGCAGCTCAATGGTGGAGCTAATTGTCTGAAAAGGAAGTGGTTTCAAAAGTGTTTTGTCCCTAGTGTGTGTACGATAGTGTTAGTGTTTTCGGGGATTCCTAGTCGGCATAGACTCGGTGGGCCAAAGGGCCTGTTTCTTCGCTGCATCTCTGACCTCCAAGGGATAATAAGGAAATGAGTCTAGTTTAATTTAGGGGAAGACCAACTCCAAGGGATGACAAGGTAAATAGTCTAGTTTAGTTTAGAGATGGAGTGCGGAAATAAGGCCCTTCCGCCCACTAAGTCTGTGCCAACCAGGGATCCCCACACACTAACACTATCCGACACACAAAATGTACAATTTTACCAAGCTTATTAGCCTACAAACCTGTACGTCTTTGGAATGTGGGAGGAAACCGGAGAACCCAGAGAACACCCATGCAGGTCACGGGGAGAACATACAAACTCCATACAGACAGCACTTGTAGTCAGGATCAAATCCGGGTCTCTGGTGCTGTAAGGGCAACTCTACTACTTGGCCCATAATTCTGCCAGATTCTATGCACATCTTCGTGAATCTTCAATCCAACCACATGATCTTCAGGGAAACTCCTAAATCAGACAATTTTGATAGAAATAAAATCAGCTTTGATTTCCAGGCATAATTTCTGAAAATCATTCTTCCTGCCAAGTCTCATTCCCAAACAACAGCTATATTTACACACTGAATATGAGTCAAGCTGAAACCTTGGTAATTGTGTGGAGTTTTACGGTGTTCTTTTAAATGAGTCTGTCATGGACTTTGACAGTCCCCCCACATCCCTAAGTTTGCTCGCTGTGGAATTCATTACCACAGAAGGATGTGGAAACCAAGACAATGCATAGTGGAAACACAGAAGGATGTGGAAACCAAGACAAGTCAGAGATAGATAGGTTCTTGATTAGTACAGGTGTGTGAGTAAATGTGTGTATGTGTGTGAGTGTGTGTGAGTGTATGTGTGTGTGTGAGTGTATGTGTGGGTGTGTGCGCGCGAGTGAGTGAGTGAGTGAGTGTGTATGTATGTGTGTGTGTCTGTGTGAGTGTGTGTGAGTGTATGTGTGTGTGTGTGAGTGTGAGTGTATGTGTGTCTAGTTATTATTATTATTGAAACTGCTGATGCAAGGGTGGCTAAATGAATAAGGGTTCCTTGATATCAATTAGTTTTTTTTCATGACATGGATGACCAACCTGGTATAGTACCTGGCGGCAGAGCACAAGCGAGTTTGAAGTCCCTGAAATGCCCCTGCATCAATTCCCCAGGTTGTGTCTGTGAGTTTGCAGGTTATGTTAATCCATGTTTTAGTTTATTTTTAGCCTTCCTCATATGATCTTAGAAAGTCAATGAGCTGTCAAAAATGTCACTCCAATCCATGAAGCTGTTGGGACATGATGTGGTTACTCTCCATGAGATACAACATCAAGTTAATAGACAATAGACAATAGAGAATAGGTGCAGGAGTAGGCCATTCGGCCCTTCGAGCCAGCACCGCCATTCTTTTTTTTTCTTTCTTTTTTAAATGTTATTAGAAGTACAGGAATATGGCACCAAGATGCCTAATATATATTGACATATTACATTTTATGTATAGCTTCTTATTTTTTAAATAATGAAAAAGAAAAAGAGAGAAGATAATAAAAGATAGAGAAACGTGTGATATATAGTGTGTGAAAAGGAAAAAAGTGTAAAAGAAGAAATTTGAAAAGAAGAAAGTAGAAAGAGAAAGAGTAGAAAGTAAGAGATTAAGGAGATTGTTATCTATATTCTTGACCATTCCTCACCCAATCCTGAAACAGTTAGCCAGCACCGCCATTGAATGTGATCATGGCTGATCATCCCCAATCAGTACCCCGTTCCTGCCAATAGACAATTGACAGTTTGCAGTACGGGCAGTTTGAAAGGCAGATATTGCCAGAGTTAGTCAGAGCTTCTACTACTGGAAGCATTTAGCCGCAGTAAGCAAGTGTGAGTGCTCTCCATATCCATGTGGGTTTCAGAATTTGTTACATTGCATTAAGAGTTTGACTATGACTTTTCTTCTAATGTCAAGGCAAGCACTCAAAATCATTTTCTGGAAATCTAAAACAAATCTTGACCATCCACCAGTAGCCTTAATTAGTTGGTAGGTCGTCCCCTCTCATGTTGTGTGTTCAGGTTTCCAGAAAGGAATGTGGGACGTGGATTGGTTGAGAACAAGAGTTGACTGCAAATCTATTAGAAAATGAGGAAAGTAATCATAGGTTTCTGGTGCCACTGGAAATCAACCATAACAAAAAAAAAGAATAAATATCTCCACCTCACCAATAATATCATGAAAAAACATTGCTGAAGATATTAAAATGTTCTGCGTACAGTGTTTGGATCAATACTGGTCCAGATTTCTCAAAAAACACATTATAGTTATATTTCAAGTTGACCCATGGTTGAGATCCTCAAGTTATATTGCAAACATAAATTCCAGACAAGGTATTTTATAAGATAAACTACAAAGATTGTGATTCAGCTTATGAAGTGACAAACTGTCCACAGATGATACATTGCTGAAGCACACAAGTTAGGTTCCCATTTATTTCAGTTTGATTTTACATCAACAACACTTTTGTATAAAAAGTACAATTCATCATTTTGGATCAAAGGCCTGTCAACTTAAGAGGACTATAAATATTAAGGCAAGTTTTTAAAAGTGCATTCCTGGTGCATCGATTCATAGATTGCGTCATACCCGCCAAAGAACTGGTCAAATTTTGCATAGTAATTGGACAATGTGCATAAATTGAAGGTGAGCAGCTATGCATTTGAAATTCAAAACAAACTACTGTTTAATCAAACAATCAAGATTGATTGTACAATTCATCAGCAGATTGCTTTTTCTCTGCGCTCTCAAATTGAAATTGTGTTGATATTATTGCACTTCAGGAAGATTAAAACATGGAGCCACGAAAGCCACCGGATGCTGAAATTTGGAGCAAAAATACAAACTACTAGAGGAACTCAGCAGGTCGAACAGCATGTATGGGGATAAGAAATTGTCAGGTTTCGAATGGAGACTTTGCATCAGGACATTTCTATGGTCTCAGCCCAAATCGTCAACATTTCTTTTCCCCACAGATACAGCTTGACTCTGAATTCCTCTAGCAGATTAAAACAGTAATTGTTTAATGCATTAATGTGATGTATAATGATCTATCCGATTAACATCTTGCCATCATTCCAGGTGCAAAAGTTGCATGCGTAAAGTCTGCTTTCACTCTTACAAACTAGTTAGATCATATACGAAGAAAGGTTCCGCTGGCAATTTTAGACTGATTTAGAAAGAACTGCTCACCAACAAATGGCCTTTAATGGATGTGGCCAGAGTATTAGCAAATTAACCTCTAAATGATCAAAGTGACTATTTGCAGCAATTTGATTGGTTAGCTTCAATAAGATGGGCAAAGGAAGGACACTTCTATATTATCAGCAAGTAATAGCTTTTAATCAAGAGGGGCAAAGTTTACAAAGATATACAGATATGTCTGCTTGGAACGAGCTCAGGTTTGGTGGTTGAAACAGATGCTATAGTGGCATTTAAACAGCTTTTGGATTGGAACGGATATACAGAGAGTGAAAGAATATGGATTATGAGCAGGCAAATAAGAGTTCACCTTGGCATTATGTTCAGCTCAGACATTGGAGGCCCAAGGGCCAGTTCTTGTACTGTACTATTCCATGTTCTATGTTTATAGTTAATACCTTGTACATCTTCCGATGTTGCTGAATAGCAACATAACTTTGATTTTACTTCAGAGTCACGTGAGTGATTCCGTGAAGCCCGCCAGTCTGCATGCGCGTCATTACGTCTGACGCAGGGCGCAACGCTGGGCTGGCAGGTGTGTAGCTTCACATCATGAAGTACGCAGATGACACAACAGTGGTGTGCCTCATCAGGGATGACAATGAGCTGGCTTACAGGGAGGAGGTGAAACAACTGGTGGACTGGTGCAATACGAACAACCTGATCCTGAATGTCGAAAAAACAAAGGAGGTCATCGTCGACTTCAGGAAAAACTGGCACAGTCCCATACCACTTCACATCACTGACAGCGATGTGGAGGTGGTCAGTAGCACTAAGTTCCTGGGGGTGCAGATCACTAACAGTCTGACCTGGTCAAATAACATCTCATCAACAGTTAAGAGAGCGCAGCAGCGGTTGCACTTTCTACGCCGGATGAGAAGAGCTCACCTCCCCCATCCCATCCTCACCACTTTCTACAGGGGCACCATAGAGAGTATTTTGACCAGCTGTATCTCTGTCTGGTTTGGGGACTGTAAAGCCTCTGACTGGAAGTCCGTGCAGAGAGTGGTGAGGACAGCGGAAAAAATCATCGTTGGTCATGCTACTCCTGTTGCTGACAATGCTGTCAGCGGCTCCCAGACCGCTATGGTGCCCCTGAAAGGGGGTAAAACCAGGAGTAAGTCGGGCAGGCCTTTGGACTCGGACGAGTTGGGCCAAGAGGTTTCCCCTCCTTCAGTGGGTAGCGTCTGCGGACGTCTAAACCCACATGGAGCACCTGATGGAGAGGTTGCTCCACAATGATACTCCAAAGGAGGGAGTTATCAGCGCGGGCCTCCTCGGGGGCCCGCTGCAGTGGCACCTATTTCAGATGGTTATTCTAAACATAAAACATTGCTGGTTCAGCCTGCGACTCAGGAAACCAGCCCTTGCATGATAAGATCAATTCATTGACTTGCAGACTCTGAGAAGTCTGCTCCTGCAGCTCGGATTGTCAGACTGATCCATGTATGTGCTCACTGCAGAGTGCAGGGATAACACCAAAAAAATCAGTACATTTCCTCTTCAGGAGATGGGAAGCATTTTGTTTAAATACTCGGATTACTGATACCTTGGAGTTCATTTCAAATCGGTCCTTGACCATAAATCAAGTTAAAAAGCCATCAACTGAGCCCAACGTGCCTTCTTATCATATTTGCTGCAGCAAGTGGGACCCACTCTGTCGGGCCTCACCCTCTGATATCCAGTTTACAAAGGATATCTTTAACACAAGTTCTCCCAGGCCCAAGCACACGGAAGTATGGGATATTGACATTGTGTTAACACTACCTCACCAGGGGGCTCCAGCTACATTCTTATTGCCCGGCTCTCATAAGGTAGTTATCCTCAGGACGCTAGCCTCAGTGCAAAGGGTCCAGTCATTACATAAATTGCGACTGGACAGGATGGTTACACCTGTAAATAATATATTTACGTTTATGATTTAGTGACGTAGAGTAGCCCAGGGGTGTCAGGTCTCAAACCAGCTCTCATGGCATAACCCATGGACCTTCGGTTACGTGTGGTCACACATTTACAACAACACGTCAAGGTCACCTAGCGCCTTAGAGGCTCTGATACTAGCAATGTTTGTTAGTTACGAAAAACCTCATAAGAAGGTATCAGTTCAGACCATCTCCAGGTGGTTAAAACGGGGTTTTGGCTTATGCAGGAGTAGATAGTTATATTTTCTAATCCTACTCCACCAGGGCTGCTACAACATCAGCAGCAAGGATTATGTACACTCGGCTGGACCACATCCTCGCAACTGCAGGATGGTCTAACGAACGAACTTTCCAAACATTTTATAATAACCGATAGCCAGACAGGGGGTATTTGCCAACTCTATTTTAGGGTCTATTTTATAGTTCCTCCCGGATGACAGGGGTTACTATTATTATTTGTTCATTAAATAGCATCAGCATGTTTTAAATCCATGTAATGTCTGTATGCTTTGTCAATATATTCCTTATCTGTGGTCAATTGATGCAGTTGTGTTTGTGTGAACTTTTCCATGGCACGAAATCACAGAGCTTTGAAATGTTCACGTGAGTCCAAAGTAAAATAGTAAGATTAAACCAGAACTTACCAGTTTGAAGTTTGATCTTTATTTTATGAGGTGTTACGATGAGCGATTACGTGCCCTCCGCTCCCAACCCTCGTATCATAAAGGTCATCTAGTAGTTCTAGTCTTCGCTAATCTTACTATGTCACTTCAACTACTGTTATCTGTGATCTCACACCGCTGCTTTGAAGATTGACGCGCATGCGGACTGGCGGGCTTCACGTAATCACTGATGTCAAAATTGATGTTGCTACAGATCCAATAGATAAACACGGAAGGTTATGATGCAACACAGCTAGTGAAGACTTAAGGCAATTTGTGTCAATTCTGACCTGCTGGGTCTCAATGATTGTTGTGATTTATAACATCTTGCAAACGTTCATGCAGGAAAATAAAGAATCAACTGCATTGAGGGGTCTGAGGAGCAAACAAAAAAGCCAATTTTCATTAAACTTGTTAAGTAATAAAGTAATAATTTTGTACACATAGTTGAAGCAATTAGATTGGTTAGCTTGAAGAAGGATAAGGCAAGACCCCCATATTTACATTATCAAAACGTAATAACTCTCAGGTAAGAGAGGCAAAGTTTAAAGGAGATATGGGGCAAGTTTTATTTTTTCACAGAGTGTCTGGAATGACCTGCCGGGGTTTCTGGTTAAGACAGATATCTTAGTAGCATTTAATAGTAAATCTTAAGGTCATCCAGAAAATAATCCAAACATAAAATACTCAGCAGGTCAAGCAATTCATACGACTGGTTAGTAGCTTTGATGTTTACCACTTCTTGTTCCACAGATGGTGTCTGACCTGCCAAGTATCCCCAGCCTTGTCCTTCATGTCATAGGAGGAGAATTCAACCTTTATTTATTCCGTGACTGCACACTTTGCTATGCTGAACTCCATCTCCACTTCCTTGCCCACTCTCCCAACCTGTCCAAGTTCTTTTTTAGTGTATGTTTCCTCGACATTACCTGCCCCTCCACCTATCTTTGTATCATCCACAAACCTGGCCTCAAAGCCATCAATTCTATCATCCAATTCATTGCTATACAAAGTGAAGAGTAGCGGCTCCAGTACCGACCCCTGCAGAGCACCACCAGTCACTGGTAGCCAACCAGGAAAAGCCCTCTTTATTCCCAGTCTTTGCCATCTCAAATACAGCCAGCTTTCTCTCCATGCCAGTATCTTCCCTATGGACTCTCATCTCGTCTAGCAGCCTCACATGCTGCACTTTATCACGAAAATCCAGGTAACAACATCCACTGATTCCCCTTTGCCTATCCTGCTATTTACTTCCTCAAATAACTCCAACAAATGTTTCGGACAAGATCCCCCATTAACAAAACCAGACCATGGATTATTTTAAATACTTAGAAACCTCCTCCTTAATATTAGACTGTAAAATCTTACCAGTCACTGACGTCAGGCTAACCGGCCTACAGTTCCACTTCTTTTTTCCTCACTCGCTTCTTGAACCTCAGAGTAACATTCACAATTTTCAGACCTCTGGAACCTATCCTGATTCTATTGATTCTTGAAAGATCATTACCAATACCCCCAGTTTCTAAAACTACCTCGCTCAGAACCCATCTAGTCCAAGTGACATCCACCTTCAGCTTCACAAGCACCTTCTCCTTAGTAATAGCAACACCACTAACCTCTGCTCCGTGACTCTCACAAATTTCAGGCACGTTGGCGGTTTCTTATGCTGTGAAGGCTGAGGCAAAAGATGTAATCAATTAATCTGCCTTTTCTTCATTCTCCATTACCACTTCTAGTAGTGGAAGTCCAGTGTCCAGATGACCCCCTTGGTTCTCTCATTTACTCTTGAAATACCTGACAAGAAGCTTTTGCTATTCTCTTTTATATTATTGGATAGCCTGCCTTCATATTTCATCTTTTCTTCCCTTGTTGCTATTTTAGCCATCTTATGTTGGTTTTTAAAAGCTTCCCAATCCTCTTTTTGCTATAATAAATTGCCTTTAATTAATTCTGTTACATATGAGTCATTCCGGAGTGCTTTCATTTCTCCATTCGGTAAAGAACAAGTTTGTATAATTCAAAACTGAACCATAACTCACTGGCATGATTGGTCAGTTCACACAATTCAAATAAAAACAAGTATTTCATCCTGTCTATTGGTTCACATGTAGGATTCTCTGCGACATTCCCGGTGAACGGATAGTTAATGCTGCTTCAAGCTGGAGAAGGGAATCAAGAAAAATCTGCATGGGTGGAGCTTCTCGTTCTCTACCCTTTCCTCTGGAGAAATAACTTTTCTCTGCTTGAAGGTGAGGGCCATTGTCCCCAGTGAAGCGTGATCCAGGTTTAAGGTAGATTCATACCATTATTTAAGACATTTCACATTGAGCTCTATATAATTTTTAAAAATATTTTATGCACGTTAACCAATTTATTAATCTGTGCAATGTTAGAGAATAAGCCATAATGCAAAGGCACACTTGAACAAACATGCAAACGTCTGTTCTGGACTAGTGGTTAAAATTGAAAAGCTGTGTTCAGCACCTGTTAATAAGTGTGCGTGTGTGTGTATGAGAGGGGAGGGGGGCAGAGCGGGAAGTTGGTGGGGAAAGCGCGGAAAAGAGAATATACAAATATTCAACATAAACTTAATTTCCAAAATGCTAGTTATAACAGAAAATAGTCAGATGAAATAATTTGTTGGATCAACAATAATGCTTCTCATCCCTCACCTGACTTGACAAACACATTTGAGATCTACTGTCATCCATACTTTGGGACTGATTGCTAACACAACCCAATTTAACAGATATTCACAATTTTTGTAAGTTTTATGCTGATCAGCATTGAGACAGGTACATTAGTGTGGCATTATGTTGTGCTATGCTGTTGAAAAATTCATGTTGGGTGAAACTGGCACTTACTCATTTGACTGGCTGCCCTTAAATACAGGCAAAATCAAATCACAATAGGTATGCAAGTCCATGCATTTTCATATTCTTTCCAATGTGGTTTCAATAAAGACTAAAGGGCTGCTTTCAGGTTGACAGAAACAAATCTCCCAATGTACAGCATTTTTAATAAAGCAAATTGCACCAAAATACCTCACAGAATTATTGAACAAAAAAGTAATAGTTAGTCACAAAAGTGGTTAAGTTAGATGCCAAAGAAGAACATGTTAATGAGTGTATTAAAAGAGTAAAATAAAACAGAAATATAACAAAGACATAAATGAAGCAAATGTGGGATATAATTGGGTGGGAAATAGGTGGTTATAGAATAAAATACTCCCTTGGTATGATGCCAAACTATCATGTTCAGTTCAGGCCATATTTTGGACAAAGGATAGAATATAAAGCTATGTTTTTTATTCTAGCTTTTAAAGACTGTTTGTATGGGGAGTGTGACTTTCACCTCTCCAATGATCAGTCGTGATCACATTGAATGGCGGTGCTGGCTCGAAGGGCCAAATGGCCTACTCCTGCACCTATTTTCTAGGTTTCTAATATTAAGATGGAGGGCATTTCTTCTCCCCAGCATTTCTCACTGCAGGGATCATGAGAATCCTAAGGTTTCAGCCTTCACATTGGGAGCGGGTTATTAGTACGTGACTTCTTTTATCAGAGGGTGATCTTTTCTCACAGAAGTTCTGCTCCCAGAAAACATCTGAAAATGATCAAGATGTCCAGATGCTAAGTAAGCACAAACACAGGGTTTTCTAGGGCTGGAAATAATTTTGCAGACACATTAAGAATTGGGTCCAACAGAGAACCTGTAACCTGGAGAACAAGTGGTGGGTGGAAAGAATGACAGGGGTCATTGACACATGCAAATTATCCAGTACTGTTCCAACCATCTGTGACTTAAACACCCAAGGACACTCCCCAGAGAATGCCAGATGTGGAGGAGAGCTTTTGGGAGATAAAGAGGCAGTCAGTATTCACTGGAAGGAGCACTTCAAAGAACTAAAGACAGAAAATACAGGAAAACTCAAAAAACTCTTCAAAAATGACATTTTTCTTGACAAAAGTGTCTGACCATCTTAAGACAAGCTGTGAAACCCTGCTGTACTGCCATGCAAGACTGAGGAAAATAAATTGATAACGTTTTCTACTAACTAAGCAAGAGTTTGGTTGGTTAATTGTCACATGTGAAAAGCTTTTTTGCTTTTCAGTCAGTGGAAAGAATATACAAGATTACAAT
Source organism: Raja brachyura (assembly GCA_963514005.1). Next base: position 103,457,197 of record OY740781.1, on the reverse strand, counting down.
CAAGCCATCTACAGTGTTAACAGGTACAAGATAAAGGGAAAAATGTTTAGTGCTGCTGTTTAAAAGAGGTTTAAAAGAGTGGTACAATTGTAATGAATGGTTGCAGATCTACTTCTCGGACCAGCACACAGGGAGTCTCAGGCTTGGACGCCACCTTGCTGGCAAAAGCATCATCTTGTTGGCACGGGTGCCATCTTGGCTGATCTAGTGAGATGATAGTATCCTTGCTGAAGGTCTAAAGTAACCTCAGAAATAAATTCAGAGACTTATCCTTTGGAAGAGGATGCAACATAGACTACAGAGTTTACATAATTATGACCACCTTCATGAGCTGTTTCCTGTACCTCCCATCCTCTCCCAGGCCTAATATCTCCAGCACAAAAGTACATTAGACCGAGTCACCTTTGATGGAATGGCCTGATATGAGATTCCTGAAACTGATACAGTATTCCAAGCAAAGTGCTGGACTAAATCAATCGGTCAGGCAGCATCTCTGGAGAAAATTACTCTTTTTCAACCTGCTCCAATGCAGTCATCAAGGTAGTGGAGAAAGTGTTGGGAGATGGTGTCAGTCTGTTTGGAACAAGGACTGTTTGATGTAACTAATAAAAAGGCACACATAGCTGGGTCCTGTGCAAGTGTCCAGTGCTACACCTTTACCTTGGAGAAAGTGAGAGGAGTCATAAGAGAAGCTGTTGAGGGCGAGGACATGTTCGGTCTGGTGTTAAAAGAAGGATACTGAATGGGTCTCTGTTCATGAAAGAACCTTAGGGCCTTGAGACCTTCCTGATGGGACTGGAGATGTAAATGGACCATGCCAAAGAGAAGGCAATGGAGGCCAAGAAATAGAAAGATGATGAAGAGTTGAAGAGTGTGCAAGGTGGCTCAGATGTAGGTCAGAAGGAACTGGATAAGGGGAATAAGATGAAGTCAAGGTATTTGGAGGGGAGTTCTGTGGGGAAGGAGAAGGCAGCAGCAATTGGTTTGTCATTGCAGTCCTGTTTGTAGATATTGTGAAAAAGATACAAGTGGGCAGTGCGGGGTTGTGGAATGATAAAGTTGGAGACCGCGTAGAGGAGAGCGCCAGAGATGATGAGATTGGTAACGGCCTGGAAGATGGTGACATGGTCTGTGGGGTCATGATCAAGGGATAGGTACAAGGAGGTGTCTGAGAGCTGGTGCCTGGCCGCAGCTCATGCCAGACTACAACAGTACCTCACTCGTCAGTGGGTTAGCTGAATTAGGGTCCCGACCCGCAACATCGCCTATTCATGTTTTCCAACGATGCTGCTTGACCCACTGAATTACTCCGGCACTTTGCGTCCTTTTTATAAACCAGCAATCTGCACTTCTTTAGAAACATAGAAACATAGAAAAATAGGTGCAGGAGTAGGCCATTCGGCCCTTCGAGCCTGCACCGCCATTTAATGTGATCATGGCTGATCATCCAACTCAGTATCCCGTAACTGCCTTCTCTCCATACCCCATGATCCCTTTAGCCACAAGTGCCACATCTAATGCCCTCTTAAATATAGCCAATGAACTGGCCTCAACTACCTTCTGTGGCAGAGAATTCCAGAGACTCACCACTCTCTGTGTAAAGAATGTTTTCCTCATCTCGGTCCTAAAGGAATTCCCCCTTATCCTTAGACTGTGACCCCTTGTTCTGGACTCCCCCAACATCGGGAACAATCTTCCAGCATCTAGCTTGTCCAACCCCTTTGTATCTATATTATACTCCAAGCTCTGACATTGCAAGAGATTACCTGGAGAACAGGCAAAACACTTCAAGGGTGTTCGCAAAGCATCTTTGAAAATGTGTAACATCCCTAATGACTCCTGGAATTCATTAAACATATTCAGAGCACTTGTGTATGAATGCATGTGCACTAAACAATTCTGTTTGAATAGAAGATAGACATAAAATGCTGGAATAACTAAGCATGCTGGACAGTGTCTCTGGAGAAAAGGGATAGGTGAAGTTTTGGGATGAGAACTTTCTTCAGAATAAGAGTCAGGGGGAAAGAGAAACTAGAGGTACAGAACAAAGCTGAGACAGCTCCAATAGTCAAAGAGACCACAATGGTCCATTGTTGGCTGAGAAGTGTGTAGAAACAAAGGGATAAGAATAGTAAAACTAGTAAGACGACTAGGGTGGGGGAGAGACGGAGAGCCTCTGCAAAATTGTTCAACTTAAATTCAATAAAGGAACAACAAAGTAGTAACTGCCCCCAGTTATTTGTGGAATTCCCTGCCACAGAGGGCAGTGGAGGCCAAATCACAGGATGGATTTAAGAGAGAGTTAGATAGAGATCGAGGGGCTAGTGAAATCAAGGGATATGGGGAGAAGGCAGGCATGGGTTATTGATTGGGGATAATCTGCGATGATCACAATGAATGGTGGTGCTGGCTCAAGGGCCGAATGGCCTCCTCCTGCATCTATTTTCTATGTTTTTATGTTTCACTTTTTTTTGTGGGAACAACAATCTTCTTTCTACCAGTTCTACACAAAGGTAGCTAATACAAACCACTATTGTGGTGGTCTCTATTCATCCCCTCATACAACATCTGCTTAGACACCATCAAGAGGTGTGATGAGGAAGCTATGAGATGGCAGGGTGACATGGATTGGTTGGGTGAGGGGGCAGATGCAGTATAATGTGGATAAATTGGAGATCCACTTTGGTGGCAAGAACAGGAAAGCATATTATTATATGAATAGTGTCAGATTGGGAAAAGGGGAGGTGCAACAAGACCTGGGTGTCCTTGTACATCAGTCACTGAAAGTAAGTATGCAGATACAGCAGGCAGTGAATAAGGCTAATGGCATGTTGGACTTAATTGTGAGAGGATTTGAGTTTAATATCGAGGGGATCCTATTGCTGTTGTACAGGGCCCTGATGAGACCACACCTGGAGTATTGTGCGCAGTTTTGGTCGACTGGGCTTATATTCACTGGAATTTAGAAGGATGAAAGAGGATCTTATAGAAACATGTACAATTCTTAAAGGGTTGGACAAGTTAGATGCAGGAAAAATGTTCCTGATATTAGGGTAGTCCAGAACTGGAGGTCATAGTTAAATAATAAGGGGTAGGCCATGTAGGACTGAGATGAGGAAAAGCTTTTTCACCCAGAGAGTTGTGAATCTGTGGAATTCTCTACCACAGAAGGCAGTGGAGGCCAATTCACTGGATGTTTTCAGGAGAGAGTTAGATTTAGCTCTAAGGGTGAATGTAATCAAGGGGAAAAAACAGGAACGAGATACTGATTTTGGATGATCAGCCATGATCATATTGAATGGTATGAGGTGCTGGCTCGAAGGGCCGAATTCCCTACTCCTGCACCTATTTTCTATGTTTCTAAAACTAAGCACACCCTGTGCTCGAGAACAAAACAGTGTCAAAGGTGGACATGACAATTTGAGGTATATGGACTGAGACTGGTGTTACTGGGACAATTCGGCCAGTGTGGGCAAGTTGTACCGAAGGGCCTGTTTCCATGCTGTAACTCTATGACTTTAGGTAAACGAGGTGGAGAAGGCGGCTTTTGGTGCATTGGCCGTCATCAGTCAGGGCATTGAGAATAGGAAAAAAGACAGTGCTGGAGTAAATCAGTGGGTGAGGCAGCATCTCTGGAGTGTATGGACAGGTGATGTTTCGGGGCAGGATCGTGCTTCAGAATCAGGTCTCCTATCTGTGTGGCCTGTTTTGAAAACTAGCATCTGCAGTTCTATTCTTCTATATTGAGAAACAAATTTGGGACATTATGTTGCAGTTGCACAAAAAGTTGGCGAGATCATACTTAAAATATTGTATTCAGTTTTGCTCACCCTGGTTTAGGAAGGATGACATTAAGCTGGAAAGGGTGCAGAGAAGATTTACAAATATGTTGCCAGGACTTGTTACTGAGCTATCGGGCGATATTGGACAGGCTAGGATTGTATTCCCTGAAGCGCCGGAGACTGAAGGGTGATCTTATAGATGTACATTTTTCCCCCATAATATGGAGGAAAGATTAAATAGGAACTTGAGTGGCAACATTTTCTCACAGAGAATGGTGTGTATATGGAACAAGCTACCAAAGGAAATAGTTGAGAAAAGTACAATTATAACATTTAAAAGACATTTGGACAGGTGCATGAATAGAGAAAGTTTAGTGGGATATGGGCCAATGAATATATTGCCCAACAATATAGCCAAAGTTGGGCAAATGGAACAAGCTCAGTTGGGGCATCTTGATCGACATCATGTTGGGCTGTAGGGCCTCTGTGGGACCTTTAAACAGGTGTGAAGCTCAACTTATACAAGACCACAGATTATAAATACAGTGAAATGAGTAGTATACACATTTTTCAAGGCAAATAGGTTGGAGATGTAGGTTGCTTTCAACATTGGGGAATTGTTCAGGAATTTAACTTGGCCAGTTTTGGGAAAGTACTTCAAACAAATGAACAATAACCATGTACATGCATATGGATATGGCCTGAAATTGATTAATGACTATTGGAGAAAGAGTGCCTGTTGCTTCTTCTGCACATGCCCCTTGAACAGGACCCCTATTGTCTTTTACTCCATATTCCGTTTCTGTTCCAGATCATTATGACCTCATTTGAATAGAATAAATCTACTCATTGCAAATAAAAATGTTTCACCACATTTCCCCAGTAAATTAATAATAATGCAGTAAAATAAAAGCATATCACAATTACTTGTCTCGCTACTTCAACAGCATTAGATTCTGAAAAATCAGATAAAAAGATGCAGCAGTGCAGAATGCCATGGACCAAAAAGACATGGGCAACTTTACTTCATTGTCCGAAGAAGGGTCCCAACTCATAAGTTCATAAGAGCAGAATAATGTGCCTGTCCCACTTAGGCAAGTGCAGGAGATTCTGCACTCACCACATGGTCGCCACATGTTCACTGATAGTCTCTGGTGAGTCCCCTTCATGGTCGCGAGGAGTTCCCGCATTCTGGGAACTAGTCGCGGCCTCAGTATGATCACCACAAATTTTACAACATTTTGAAAAGGTTTCTGCGACCAAAAATCGGTCGCCATGGAGAAAATCGATAATCCTGTAGTCGTAGGTGTAGTTGTAATGGGGTCGCCATGTAGTTATGGGTAGTCGAGGTAGTTGTAGGTAGTTTTAGTTAATCGCCTTTGCTGACCGGTCATTTTCATTGACTCATTGGGGGAAAAAAACATAAGCAGGAGTTTTCAGAATCAAGGAGAACCGACCGGTAATGCTAAAGGTCCGCCGAACGTTACAGCTGTGCATCTTTGGCTTATTAAAAGTTGTCTGGCATCTTAAACATTGTCTCCACTCCTTCTTCCCCCTTCTCGCCTTTCTTCCCCCTTCTCCCCTCTTTTAAAGGACTTACCATACACTGTGCTAGCCGTCTTAATTACAGCGCCAACCTTCCTGTTCATCGCAGTATGTGTCTGTATCACCTCAGCTTTGTACCGTGTGAATTTCAGACAGCGCTCCCCCGCTTGCCCTGGCCCCGCCTTTATGATGTGTTTGTGTGTGTTCCACTCTGACAGTCGCCGTTCCAGTTCCCGGTTTTTCAGGCGAGCGCCAGCGAATTGACAGTCACTGGCAGTCTGCTGAAAAATCACCGAAGTGGGACAGGCCCATTAGTCTATTTGGGCCATTGAGTCTTCGCTGCTATCATTATCATGGCTGTTCTATCCTTGCTTCTCTCTGTAACATTTGGCTCCCTTACTAATCGAGAACCTATCAACCAGTTTTTAAAGTATCCAAAGACTTGGCATCTACAGCCATCTGTGGCAATGAATTCCACAGATTCACCACCCTCTGACTAATGAAATTCCTCGTCATCTCCTTTCTGATGGTACATCCTTTTATTCTGAGGTTGTACCCTCTTGTCCTCGAATGTTCCACTCATGTAAACATTCTCTCCACATCCACGCGATCCAGGCCTTTCATTATTATGTAAGTTTCAATGAGATCTCCACAACCTCCCCCCCTCATCCTTCTAAATCACAGCATGTACAGGCCTGGAACAATCTAGCTCTCACCATATGTTAACCCAATCATCCCCAGATCATTATTTTAAACCTCTCCAATGCTAGCATACACTCCTGAGATATGGGCCCCTACAGTTTCAAATGCAGCCTGAACAATGCCCAATAAACCCTCAGTATTATATCCCTACTTTTATAGTCTAGTCCTCTCAAAATGAATGCCAACATTGCATTTTACTTCATTACTACTGATCCAACTTGCAAATTAACCTTTTGGGATTCCTGCACCAGCACTCTCAAGTGTCTTTGCACCTCAGATTTTGGAATCCTTTCCCCATGTAGAAAATACCCTACACCTTTATTCCTACTACCAAAAAGGCTGCTCACTTTGCTGCACTGTAATCCATCTGTCACTTATCTACCCATTCTTCCAACCAATCCAGATCCTTCGGCAGAGTCCCTGTTTCCTCGACACTGCCAGTCCTTCCACTTAGCCTTGTATCATCTGCAAACCTGGCCACAAAGCCATCGATACCATCATCCAAATAATTAATATGCAATGTTAAAAGTAGCAGACCCAACACTTACCCGTGGAACACCATTGGTCACCTGAAGCCAACCAGAGAAAGACCCCTTTATTCCCCCTCTTCTGCCATTCAGCCAATCTTCTCTCCATGCGAGAATCTTCCCTCTAATACCATTCACTCTCATCTTATTCAGCAACCTTGATTGGCACCTTATCAATGGTCTTCTGGAAATCAAAATAAACATCTTCAACTGGCTTTCCCTTCTCTATTCTGCTATTTAGAATAGATCGAGTAGATTCAGAGTCTCTTGCCCAGAGTAGGGGAATCGAGGACCAGGGTAACAAGGTTCAAGGTGAAGGGGAAAAGATTTAATAGGAATCTGATGGATAACTTTTTCACACAAAGGGTGGTGCGTGTATGGAACAAGCTGCCAGATGAGGTAGTTGAGGCTGGGACTATCCCAACATTTAAGAAAGAGTTAGACAGGTACATGGATAGGACAGATTTGGAGGGATATGGACCAAGTGCAGGCAGGTGGGATTAGTCTAGCTGGGACATGTTGGCCAGTGTGGGCAAGTTGGGCCGAAGGGGCCGTTTCAACACTGCATCACTCTATGACTATTTATTTCCTCAAATAATTCCAACAGATTTGTCAGGCAAGGTTTCCCCTTCACAAAATTATCTTGACTTTGGCCTATCTTAAAATGTGCTTCAAAGCACTCGGAAACCACTTCCTAAAAGCCCTGTCCCATGGTATAAGTTTATTCCAAGAGCTCTCCCAAGTTTGCCCTGATTCAAACTCGGAGATTTACGGTAATGGCCACTCGTTGGTACTCGGGGCTCTCGTGGACATTTTTCAACATGTTGAAAAATCTTCACGAGTCTTCCGGTGCTTACCTGCCGTTAGCGAGTCTTCCCGAGTACCTGTCGTTTGCGTTACTAGCCGCTAAATGACGTCCCCGAGCTCCGACATACCCGCTACATTCATTCTCTGTGCATACCACGAGTTTGATTTTTTTTAAACTCAGGAGAGCTCTTGGAATGAACTCGTACCGTGGGACAGGGTTTTTAAAATAAAATCTAAGACCTTACAACCACCAAAGTCAGGTTAATCAGCCTATAGTTTCCCCTCTTTCGCCTTGTTCCCTTCTTGTACAGTGGAATAAGATTTGAAATTTTGCATTCCACTGGGACTATTCTTGAATCTAGTGATTCTTGAAAGATCACTATCAATGCCTCCGCAATCTTTAAAGTGGCCTTTTTCAGAACTGCATAGATTCAGGGTGGCACAGGTTTGAGCAAGGCCAAGAGGGCTTGATCAGGCAGATATGAGGGTCAAACCCGTGGTGGTTAGGTACAGTAGTGGAAACTGTAATTGTGTTTTGTCAAAATAAAGTTTAAATGCGCAAGTGCTTGACTTTGTGATTTTTGACTGAAACCAGACTGGGGGAAGCTTTGAATGAACAATTTACATTGGGGGCTCATCCGGGATCTCAATGGACCCCTAAACAAAAGTTTGCGATCAAGGGTGTTGAGCAGTTTCGAACACGAGTGCAGTTTTCGCATTGATTTTCGGCACTTTGCTAGTCGGAGTGGATCGATCATTCGCAGGCATGGGAACGAATCCAATCGAGATCGTTAGAACAGAGTCTAGCAAGCACGGGGGGTGGTTAGCACTCCTTTGGATTAGGGACCCATGAAACAGGGTGTGGAGTGGCCCAAAACTTGGTCATAGTTGGCAAACTACAGCTGCTTTAATGAGAGCCTGACGCGCTTCATTGGGTGAGGGGTAGCTCACTCTCCAGATTTGGTATTCAATTGGCGGGGTATTGAAACACAGGTCTGGCCTACATATTGATCTATCTGTGCCGCGAGCGCTGATTGGAAAAGTGTGTTCTGAAAATCGGCATCGAGTGCCAGTGCGAGGAGGCTAGGCGCTGAACTCCCGGTACCCAGCAGAGAGGGGTGTCTGCGTGAAGATATCTGAGTCCCTCCCTGGAGTAAAGGTACTGGGCTTGGCGGATAGAGTACAGATTGGCTGAGAATACTTTAGTCCATTCCAGATTTAATTGGGCAATTTAGTTTGAATTCAAGAACCCGCGTATATGGAGTGGTACGCACCAAAACTAGGAGTCCGAGAACGAGTCTAGATTTGCAGAATCAAATTTCCAAATACAGAATTTCACATTGAAGTTCTGCCCATATGGTAGAATTTGAATTCTGTGTAGATAGATCTTCAGAGTTTGTGCATGTTCATGTTCGATTCTGAATAGCGGCTGATCAACAGTGAATAGTAACCCTCTGGTCGATTGTTGATTAGAACCTGATAGCGAAGAGTAACTGAGAGAAGGGAACCTGATTTACTTGGTGAAAAGTACCCGGATGCGAAGGGTACCCCTAATTCTGTAAAACTTAGAGAGGAGGGATAGAGGTCCCGCTACAGAAGTCCAGTCTTAGTGTGGGGATAGTAACATTTGGGAGGAATAGTAGTCATTTAAGTAGTAGTGCCCTTCTTCAAAGTGTAACCTAGGAAGGGGAAAATCTTCAGTATCAGAAGGAGACGTTCACTGATTTATAACATGGTGACATGTCGTTGAGATCAAGTGTTTGTTAACTGTGCGCTAGCGCATTAAATCATTTTGAAAATTGTAAAAATTTAGTTTTTTGTATTGTTATCGGATCCGAATTTTGTAAATATTGTTTGTATGTAAATAGATTTAGAGTGTATTAAGATTTAGGAAAGTTAAGATTTAGAGTGTGCTAAGTTCGCAGACCGCTATTTGTATTGCTGCTTGTGTGAGTGTTCAAGGATTTTTGGGTGTTAGATAATTGAAGTAAAAGTGTGTTTGAATTCAATATTTGTAATTGTTTAGATTGTAGTATTGTGAGAATCTGAGTCGTGGTGGTTCGATCAGGGTTTGTACTCTTTCGATCACTTTGTTGAGGGAAGAGTCCTATTGCTGACCGATTGCTCCACGAGGAGGATTTATTAGAGTGTGATTTATTGGATGCTTGTAGTTTATATTGAAATGTGTCTGGGGTTACTTGTAATCGGGGGAATATTTTCTTTTCTGATTATAATTTTATTAGCGTGGTTCGTATTTGTTTGTCTGCGCAAACTTAAAGCGGATTGAGTGGGAGAGATTGCTGCGTGCAAGAGACTATGATTGAGAGTTGGAGTCTTGGGTTGAGAAACCGGAGATCCTTTATTTGAAAGTTGAGAGTTGAATGAAGTGATTGTGATCTAACTGATAAGAAAGTTGGGAGGGCGATTGAATACGAGCGATTGATTTGAATAATTGAGTAAGAGCAATTGAGTGGGTGATTGAGTAACAGTTGCAAGTGAACAATTGTGTGAATAGGTGTGAATCTGAGAGACAATTAGCCATTGTGTGGGAGCAACTCCATTGACCTTGGAGTCTGAAAGGAAGGAATGAGTTTGAATAGGTGTGAGTGTCTGGAATTTTATTTTGCATTGTAACTATTGTGCAGCAAATGCGAAATGTCTCAGAGAAGGACTTATCAAATAGGCCTGGAAGCCTGATAGGAAAATAATTCGCGAGAAGCTTCCACATGAAGCTGACAGATTAAGAGGTTTATCTGGAGAGTTAAATGGAGTTTTCAGAAGCGAACTTTGATGTTGGGTGGACTGAAATCTGTAATAGGAATAAACTATGGAGAAACAATTGTTAAACGATATGAAAACAGTGAGATGGGAATGATCTAATTGGAATATGTTCTTCACTAGAAGGAAAATAAATAAAGAGATTGTTCTGCTGTCTACGCTAAGAATGGCAGATTGTAAATTAGGGAAAGGAAGATAGTGGAAGTCAACAGCAGGAGCAAGAGAAGGAGAGAATACCATATTCTAAAAGGGAAACTACTGAGATGGCTCTTAAAGGGGAGGTGCTGACTAAAATTAAACTTATTAAAATTGGTAAGAGTGCAACAGTATCTGTAGACCTTGAAGGGAGAGAGGCTCACCACAGCATTCCTCACAGCATTCTTCAACTCCTCCCACTAAATTTAAATCTAGTGGAAAAATCGGGGAATTACCCTCTAGCTCCTATGATTACTCCACCAGTGGGGGAAAGCATGGGAGATCAAGGGGCTAGAAGGAACTTTCTGTCAAAATGGGTACCAAAATTATTTAGAAAATCCAGTAGTGGGAAAGTGAAGGACGTTGACACTTTAATGCAGCCTGGTCCAACAGCAGCTCAGAGACCTGTATTAAGAATTACGGAAGAAGTCAAGGAGGCGGAGGACCTCAAAGCTTGGATAGACCTGCCATTCTGACAGCCGACTTTTCCTCGGTTTGGTTGGAGAGTTGTAAGATCTGATCAGTGCTACAACTGTGGGGAATTGGGACATTGGAATCGATCGTGTCCTGTGAGGGAATATCGAGAAGGAAGCGGGCAAGGAAGAGGGCCACGGGGTTTCAGAAACAAGAGGATCCCGAGATGTAGAGGAAGAGTACATTGCCCAGGAGATCAGGGGGCAGGGACATTTTGGCAATCAAACCCATTCTGTTAGCCCTAAAATGCCAGTTAATACCACCTATGACATCTGAAGGTGTACTCATCTGGCCCAAAAACCAGCAATAAAAACCAGAAAGAACATCTGCCCCTTCCAAATCCTAGAGGAGACATAAATAATCTAATTATCGAGAACCCTCAGTGAAGAATGAATGGAATGGCACTAGGGAAAAAAGAAACAAACTTATTGTGCAGGAGGCACGGGTGGGGAAAGGAGCTATTATACAAACTTGTTACTGTGTTTGTGCGTGCAGGACAGTATAATCGACGACATACTATCTGGGGAGTGAGGTAAAGAATAGACCCCTTGAGAACGGGCAGAAGACAGCAAAGGTAATGTAGCTCCCCAGAAACAGGAATCAACAAGCAGTAGGAAATTATACTATCCTGTCCCTTTAAGACAAAGGAAGGCCAACAGATAGAGAAAGCTGCTCCTCAGTATCCCTACTCCCTTGAAACTGACATCAGAGAAGAAGATAATAACCTACTGTAATGCCCAACTGTAACATCATCTGGCTTTTGACGGCAGTGAAGGAAGGAAAGTAATCTTTCCTAAACACAACACCGACAACCTAGGATGACTATTGGGGCAAGCTCCACTTCAAAAACTGAATTTGAATAAAAAGGCATTCCTCTGTGGTTTGGAGTAAAATACTTACTTTGCGTCTAATTTATGATTATTAGAAATACATTTATAACATTTTGAATTCTGTCTCTAAATTGTATGGTAATGAAATGGAGGGACTTTAAAATTTTGAGATTTGGAACATACTTGTGAGATTTGGTTTCGGAATATTTGGAGTTTGATTATTAATTGATATTATTATTGTCTCATCCCCAGACAGGCGGCCAAAGATGGGAAGGATTATTCAGCGAACATCAGGAAGGATGGAATTTGGGAAATCTGGTAACATGGAAATTATTCAGGGAATATGAGAGTTGGAATTGGAAATGGTCAAAAGAGGAACTGTGAACAGCATGACTTCCCTTTAGGAGACCATTAAGAAAGTATTCAGTGGTTAGGAAACTAGTATAAGAGAGAAACCCTAGACTGAGAGCGAGCCAACACACTAAGGAAGAAAACCTGAAGGAGAAGTCTATTGCATTATAAGGAGAAACTTGAATGGGTGTGGAAATATCAAGTTTTTCAAGAATTATAGGTTATACGTTAGGTTATGGAAAGGGATGGAAGAATGGGCAACAACACAGATGGAGGGAATTTGTGCCCACGAAAACTCGGGAGGTGAAGACTCACCAGACGGAAATTGTGAAGCTATGCACACGAAAACTTGGGAAGCTTCATAAGATTCTGGGAATAAATATCATCATCCTGTGTTGTTGATAGGTGGAGAATGTAATAGACACACATATGTATATCTGGTTATCTGATTATCTGACTACTTGGTTATCATAAATGATCGTTTATCATATATGATAAAAGGAAGGAATGTTAATCCCGTCGAAATTGGAGAGGCTAGGACAATAAAATTGAGTAAAGACTTCTGGGCTGCTAGGCCATTTGATCAATTTAAAAGCGCTCTCTGTAGAAATGAGACAAGTTGCATAATGCTGCCAGTTTGTCTAGAGCCAAGACCAGAGCTGCAGGAAGAGAAGGGGTACATCTGCAAACCCTGACAATTAGGTGCAAAATGCATAGAATGGTTTGAATGAATACTTTACTTTGCTGGATGTTGATTGGATTAAGCATTGAGCCTTGTCTGGTTTCCTTGCATATCAGGGCACATGTTGCGATGTTCGTTTCCTCTGAGAAACACTGTCTGAATACAATGTATTTGCCACTATATTATTGGGTTAGGGAAATGTCTGTCATGTATGGGGTTAATCGATATTTGTTATTGGATTGCAAAGAGACCACCCCCATGTGGTTCGGCCCCACGAGGTCCAAGTACCTAAAAAAGCCCGCTACCACGAGGTCCTGTGTCGATCTTCTGGGAGAGCACTTGGGATGGCGTGGCCTTTTGGAACGTCTCTGTTTAAGCAAGGCCAAGAGGGCTTGATCAGGAAGATACGAGGATCAAACCCGCGGTGGTTAGGTACAGTAGTGGAAACTGTAATTGTGTTTTGTCAAAATAAAATTTAGATGTGCAAGTGCTTGACTCAGTGATTTTTGACTGAAACTAAACTGGGGGGGAGCTTAGAATGAGCAATTTACAGTATCGCCTGGGGTTCCTCCAGATGCTCTGATTTTCTCCCACATTCCAAAGACGTACAGGTTTGTAGATTACATGGCTTTGGTAAAATTGCAATTATCCCTAGTATGTAGGATTGTGTTAGTATGTGGGGTAATCACTGATTGGCGTGGACCCGATAGGCTAAAGACTCAGTTGTTGACCTTTGATTCACTAACCAAAGATTTGCTATCTCTATCCATAGGACAGGTAAATTCAAAAGGTAATGATTAGAGAAGTATTATTGCTATATTCATGACTGCTAATAAAACATGGATTTGCTTTGGATTCCTTTCTCCATTTCATAGGAATTGCATCAACAGGTCCATTAGGGTCCCTAATGGTCAAAAGTGGGTTCCGCTTCTTCGCTGGAACATAGAAGAAGTGGAAACCACTTTCGACCATTAGGGAGACTGACAAAAACCTTTGGGAACCTCCGAAAACCACACGGAAACCTTGGGTGGGGCGCAAAGTCTCCAGAGGTTTCTGTTCAGGTTTCTAAGTGGGACAGGGGCATTAGCTAATCTCTTTTTTCTCTGTCAACCTAAACAATGCATAAAATGTTTGTATTATTCATTGCATAGCCTTTTAGTAAACATTAATTTAATTATTATTGGAAAAAAATTAAAATTGAACGAAGAGGTAAAAAGCTTTTTACAAAAGTTTCATACTTTGTCTCCTTTGCTTTTAAAATAAATCTTGGGATTTATGATATATTGAGTGATTTGAGGTCTTGCTTCAACAATAATACCTACCAAAAATCATTAAGAATTTAATAACTAATTTAGCATTAGTGATAACTTCAAGCCCTTGGGTATATGGGAGACCTGCTATGTTTGACAAAAGACCAAATTGGTTTGACCCAATCAATACCATGTTGAAGACCGAAGTGTTATTCTGGCATACAAAGAGGGAAGAAAAACATGGAAGGTCCATTGTATTTCCTCAGATCTGTTCTATTTGCTCTGTAAATAAATGCAAGGATTCAGCAGACCACTTTGGCAACATCACTTTCTCAATGTCTTTTGAATTTGAGCAAGACTTCATCAGAATCCAACCCTGGATTGTGCAGAGCATTCATATGAACATACATTTTTATCAGTGTTTGAATGCTGAAAATTATGGCTACACCTCCACAATGTAGCGATTTGGATTGAATAAGTCACACGGATTTTAATGAATAATATAAATAAATAAATCCTGGACTCTATCGGATAGTTAATTAACTGATCTAATAAGTACATGTACTTTGATTTGGACCTTTATCTCTTTGCCTGGGGTAGAATATATTTAAAGGAACCACATCAATTGAGTCATACAAATGGATGACTTTTTGAAGCATAGCAAATACTAAAAAAATGAATTGCCAACACAACTGCAGAATAGCGGTGAGCCACGGAATAGATTATTATACACTGTGCTCTTTCAACACAATTACTGCAAATGCTCAAAAGCTAACATTGTGTATTTGCCGAAAAAGAAGTTACAGTATAGATCGCTGCATTAAAAATATCAATCAGAATTAAATCTTGTAATTATTTTAACAAACAACCTTTTTAAGGAACGGAAGCACAAGGGATAACTTACACTTGACAGCAGTAGCTATGCTGCTCAATGAAAGTTTACTAACATCAGCAAATTAACGATAAACACATCATTTTGCCTACCTTTACGTCGACTCCTATCTTTCGTCTGGAATGACAAAGTGCCCATCAGAGCCCCCATCTTCAGTGTTTCTTTTATATCAGAAAACTTGCAGCCAGAGCTCTCCACAGACAAGGAGAGTGTGGCTAATGTTTATGTCTTGCTTGCGATACGGTGAATGAGAAAAAAATAATCAAAGTACAGTTTGAAATCAAAGACTTCTTTTGTCAACACTCTACGGGGTGGTTGCTGTGATGTTATTATTCAACTCTGCTGCTCATCGGAATTTTAATTTTGACGTTTTCATTCAAAGCTCAAAGACATGTTTGAGTGGGAGCTGGGTCACTGAAATATTTCAGCTTACTGCCATGGTATCAGAGCACTTTGATTAATTGTACCAACTGTATCTGCAGTAACTAGTCACAGAACGTCGCTAATGTTTTTACAGGAGCATCCACAGCAACTTTTGTTGGAGGTATGGTGTGCAGTCATGAAAAAATGTGAGTTTATATTATTTTTATGGAAACGATATGAACAGATATTTTATTGTACAGAATTGTAGCACATAATGAGTCAGCCTTTTAACGAAATTATTTGCTTAAATTTTAGTAATATCAAGAATAAAAATATTTAAGATTGACACTGGGCATTGTTTAATATAAATATCTTATCTCCATGTGAATGTCGAACAGAAGAGGTGATTGAAGGATTTAAAATACTTTTGCTTTTCTGATTATTCAATTATTTTGAAGCTTTTGCTTCATTATAAATGACTTTCAGAATAAATATGGATTGAAAAACAAATATATATATTGCAACAAAATGCTGACTTGGATATTAAATTAGAGATGCTGGTGAGTGATTTTATAAGGTTATTTAGACAAGGGGTTCAGAAGTAGTAGCAAGGTTTTTGTTTTATGTTTTTATCCTATTTTGCTTTGTAAGCTTGGCTAAACTTCCACACAGCAACTAATACATTATATTACTATTCAACAGATATAAATATGCTGATTCAGGTCATGGGAAGGGCAGAACCATGAGTGAAAAATAAGAATCACATGGTTCATGTAAGTGCATAATCTGCCTGCATTAACAGTGTGTTACTAGGTTACTACAGTGCATTGTGCCCTTACACTGGTTTTCTGATTCTAATTCTAAATGAACAGGATAGGTTCTTTGTAGTGACTAAGTGGACAGGCTAAAAATATAAAATATATATTAAGGCACTCAGTTTCCACAGAATAAAAGTGTATTAACAAAAGATGCAATTTCCTTTCTGTGAAGGAAAATAATTAAGGTGAGGGCAGCTGTAGAAATAACATAAATTCATTTGAAAATCATTGGGAGTAGGTGTACTCCATTAGCTCCGTTACCACAGCAACACATAACTGTATCTACAATACGGATGTAATAATATTTAGAGTGCCTGTGTGTCGACATACAGTGGAATGATGTTGTATGAGGACAGAATATATAATAGAGATGTATTGGGAAGGAAAATCAATAAACAGGGGAAAAAAATAAAATTTGTGTCACCCTAGAATGATTGCAAAGCGCAGCCATTTTCAGGTCTTCAAATGTTGGAAGGTATGTGTACCTAAATAGTGGACATTAGTTAATATCAAGTCTTGCAAAAACCCAGAGTCAGAATTAATGAACCTCAACTGCTGCTAATGTGGTTTTAAAGTGAACTTGATCTCACCGGAGTGGAATATTTGCATCATGCACCTTCTTTCCTCGTGCATCCTCCATGGAGGAAACATTTATTTAATTTTGCTGGAATTGTGACCTGATGGTGGAAGGACAAGTGCAACTCAGAAGGTAATTAGGGCATAAACTGTTGCACTAACCTCACATTTTATCAACAAATTAGATTAAAGATGTTGTGAAAGAAACAAAAAATAAACTTTGGAGGAGATTGTATTTGTAAGACTATATTCAAGTGAAATCAGAAATATGGTGAGAAACAGAGACAGATTAAGATTGATTACGAGTGAGACATTGGGACACAGAAAGGAAATCTGAGAAAATGTTATTTTTGAATTATGATAGAGAAATTGTCCATCTGAAGAATCAGTAGGTTTGGTTTTAACAAGATTTAACTAAATCCAATATGTTAAAAATCAAATTCATTATTTTTACTTTCTGAGGTGACGAATGGAAAATAATCTGGAAATGTATTTGATCAATGGCTAAATTACACAGTTGAATTGGTGATGAAACTCAGAATTTGCGGTAATATTTTCATATTAAATTTCACTTAACAAGAAAATCATAAATGTCCTCTTTATGAGAGTGCTACTCCATGGGCTGCTCTGTTTGGACCCTTCCCCAGTATAATCAACGGTAATCACTGTTTTGACAAAAGTTACAGGAGTTTCTAAACAATCCTTGCTGCAAGACATCTTGAAAATCTTATCCTCCAATATAAACAACATTTTTTTTAATGGTATTCTCAGATATAATAACTGCAAAATATATTTCAGGCCTAAAAGTAATTTTAGTTCTAAAGAACATAATTTCAAGATAAATATGACAGATTTTACCTTGGTTTATTTGTTAATCTGATGTTATGCGTGTCGCTAGACATTTATGGGCAGTTTTATTACAAAGTCATTGTTGAGTAAAAAAAAAAAAAAAAGATGGTTAAGGGTGAAAAATCATGTGTGTCAAATAAATAGCAGAACTCTGCAAATTCTACTGAAAATTCTACCAATTCACATTGTCTGATGATTAACATTTCACAGTTTGATATTAGTAGCAATGTACATTATTGAGCACTTTTTTTCCAGAAAAATCCACCTCGATATTGTTTTGTTTATGACCTGAATTAATCAGTTTATTCAGAGCAGTGGTATTGTTTATTGAGCAATGTAGAGTTTTGCTCTCGTAGTTTACAATAGCTCGACATTTGGAGAATATCGTTGCAAGGGTATGTTTTGAACAGAACAGGAACAGCGGGAGATGTGACACCTGTCCCTATACCACCTCACTCACATCCATCCAGGGACCTCAATGACCCTTCCAGGTTAGAGAGGTTCATGTGCACCTCCTCTAACCTCATCCAATGTATCTGGTGTTCCCAATGTGGCTTCCTGTACAGCGACTAGACCAAGTTTGTTGAATTTCATTGTATTTCTAAGTACAATGACAATAAAGTCTTATTATTATAAAAAGTGAAGACTCGGTGACAATTTCGCCGAACACTTGTGTTTGGTTCTTAAAGGCCTACATGGATCTACTAGATCTGAGCCTCCTCCTTTGCCAGGGTGAGGCTACGTGCAAACCAGAAGAACAGCACATCATAATCCTCTTACAATCTAATCATACAAACCTACAAATCCCCCCCCCCCCGCTCCACCTAGACTCTCACTTATTTCTCTCCTCTCTCCTCCCCCCTCCCTTCTCACCAACATTGTTTCCTCTAGCTTTACAATTTGCAACTCTTCTATCCTACAATTTTCAGGTTCATCTATCAAGTTGAACCATCCTACACAACTCTAATCCTACTTTAACAGTGGAATACTACGGTCCAACACTTGCACTGTGTGGATTTGTGTTTTTTTTCCAATTATGTTTTAGCACTAATGTCTTGATTTTTTTACATAGCCTCTTTGTGTTACTAATTTTTATTGTAATTTAGGCATAATTTATATTTAATTCACTTTGTGTTTCTCCGAGTCTCTGTGCTTGTAATGTTGTTGCAAGCAAGGTTTTTCATCGTCCCTTTATTCCCGCCTTTATTCGTTTGCATTCTCCCTCTCTCACTCTCCTTCCCCCATTAAGATGGTCCTTAAAAGCAAGTATTGTTTGATAATATTCTGTGAAGCATTTCTCCAAATCTTCT
Source organism: Raja brachyura (assembly GCA_963514005.1). The sequence continues at coordinate 103,438,466 of OY740781.1, read as the reverse complement.
GCTGATCTCCCATTGATGGAAAGCATAGAAAGCTCCAGGATGATGCTGAGAGGCACATCTGAGAAAACAAATACTGACATATACTAACAGGCACTGCTCTGTGTGATTTACTGATATACATGGGGAGTCAAGGATATTGTCATATGCACATGTATGGTGATGTACTGCTACAATGAAAATCTTATTCGTAGCAGCATCACAGGCACATAGGAGGATGCAAAGATGGTGGCGGCATTGGACAGAAGAATAAATCAATGCTGTTGAGCGGGCTGGGGGTTTACCTCCCGTGCACTTGAGTGTTCAGAGGCACTCTGGGTTGGCTGCGGGAGGCCGCTCAGGGCACGGACACCGAGTGATGCAGGAGGCTGAGGAAGACAAATTCATGGGCCGACGTCAAGGAGGCATCATAGTGGTCGCAATGGCAGAGTGGGGTGCTGGAGGCCCAAAAGCAGCCAAATGGTCGAGAGCGAGGAATGAATGTGGCCTTCATCAGCATGGAGTGTCAGAGCAGTGGTAGAGGACAATTTTCTGGCCAGACCGACTCCTGCAACTCCTACCCTGTGCCTCCATCAAGACAATGTGCCTTCATGGCCAAGTTAAGACTCTAACATTGAAAAAATAATTAGAACTTTAAGTGTACAAGTGATGTGTAAAACATGGCCACTCTTGTGTACAAATTCAATGTGGCCTACTATCTTACACTTATTATGATCATGCCTAATGTATTGCAGGATTGTCAATGAACTATATGTAAAAAATAATTTCAGTGTACTTAGGTACATCTGACTAAAGTACCACTGAACCATAGCATACGCGCTATGTCTATATTATGTACACGTTACATGTAATTAATACAGTGAAAAGAAAAAGACTGCAAAGACAAGACATTAATGCAAGATACAACTACACAAAACATGTCCATGGTAATTAGAAAAAGAGATGTTTCTTTATCTGCAAGGGTTTGAATTTGTGGACATTTCTCTTATTTATTGGCTCCTGTAACAGTTTCAAGTCTATTTCTTTTTTTTCTTTTCTTTTTTAAAAATTAGAAGTACATAATAAAAAAACATTTTGTTTGTGGTAGTCATACAAAATTAATATTGTCAATATTATCAATTAGAAACATAGAAACATAGAAAATAGGTGCAGGAGTAGGCCCTTCGGCCCTTCGAGCCTGCACCGCCATTCAATGTGATCATGGCTGATCATCCAACTCAGTATCCCGTACCTGCCTTCTCTCCATACCCCCTGATCCCTTTAGACACAAGTGCCACATCTAACGCCCTCTTAAATATAGCCAATGAACTGGCCTCAACTACCTTCTGTGGCAGAGAATTCCAGAGACTCACGACTCTCTGTGTAAATTATTTAATAGTTATACTTATATATGTATATATTTTTATATAGATAGAAAATAATAAAGAGAGAGAGAAAAAAAAAAACAGAAGGTATACTAAAAGTGAATGGAATAATTAACTAATAATACATCATGTGTCCGTAAATTATAAAATGTAACTCTTCATTAACCCAATCCTTAATTTGGGTTTCAGTCAGGTTCTCGTGCAGAGCCAGTTTGTCCCTTCAAATAGTCAATAAATGGAGACCATGTTCTGATTAAAATTTCTTGTTTGTCCATTAAGACAAATCTTATTCTTTCTAGATGTAGGGTCTCCGACATTTCCATAATCCACATTTTGATTGGTTATAGGACCTTTCCAAAATGTGAAATATTAATTTGTTCCCAATAATTATACTGTAGTCGATAAAGTTTCTTTGGCTTGTTGTAAATATTTGATTTTGTTCTAATATTCCTAATATCATTAGTTTTGACTTGGGGTCCAATTGGGTGTTGACAACTTCTGAAATTATCTTAAAAATTTCCGTCCAAAAATTATTAATTTTTATACAATTTACAAATGTATGCGTTAGGTTAGCCTCTAAGTGATGACATTTTTCACAGATAGGAGATATACTTGAAAAATTCTATTTAATTTCGTTTTTGAATAATGTAATCTATGTAATACTTTAAAATGTATTAAGGAATGTCTAGCATTTAACGAACAGTGATGTATATGTTGTATGCTTTCGTCCCAAATATCTTGCATTATTGTTTGGCCTAGTTCATTTTCCCATGATTGCCTATATATTTCCGTCGTGGGTGCATCACTGTCTAATAGGATATTATAAATATAAGATATTAATTTTTCTGTATTAGGGTGTTTGTTCAAACATTCATCAAGAATTTCTGGCTCTCTATTTCTATAGTCCTGTGTATTTGATTTAGCATAATCTATAAGTTGTGGATATCAGAAATAGTCATTTGAGTGAAGTCCATAAATTTGGTGTAACTCCTGGAATGAAAGGAATGTGCCTTTCCTATAGAGATGACCCATCTTTTTAATTCCGTGATTTTTCCATTGTAGAAAACCTTTAAGGGTTTAAATGCAGGGTTGTTTACAATGGGAAGAAGTAGTGATAGATTATCCAATTTCAAAGTATTTTTTAATTGTTTCCAAATGCGTATACCACTGTATATTATGGGGTTTTCACTATAGGTTTTGTTTGCAGTGAAATTATGAAAGTGTCATAATTTAGAAGTAGCAAACAAAATTGAACCAATTTCAAAGGATAAAAGGGTCTATTTCTTACACTGCCCTTTTCAAATCAATTAATTTTACTGGAACCTCATAAAGAAAAATAAGCTAAACACGGTTATGCAGGAAGTAATTATGGTATTTTCATGGTAGAATTGTACAAAATATTTTTTCCATTATGCACAAGTTTGCAAAGTTTAATATCTGCCATTTATATCAATGCTATGTTACTACTATTATCCACAAGATCATTTCATGTGCAAATGGCATTTGCAAGTGCAAGTTGGAAGTATTTAAAATAGGTGATCAATGTGACACTGCTCTTTCTATGGCATTACTGCAGTTAAAAGTTCAGTTCAAAGAAATTCAATAGCAAAAAGAGAGAAACAAAAAGACAAAAGTACAGTCATGCTCTCTTTCATGTCTTACCATGAGGCCAAACTGACATTAAGAATCGATACTTTTGGATCTGAATAAGATGTACGAGTGTTGGCATTTGAATGACTTGTGACTGAGGGTGTTATGGATCCCAACAAAACTCACCTCACCCCAACCAACTTCTCTTTCAATTTCTCCCACTTATCACTAATTAATGGCATAACAATGGGCATTTGCTTGGGCCTTAGCTATGTCAGGATACTCATCAGTCTGAAGAAGGGTGCTGACCCAAAAAGTTGTTTGTCCATTTCCCTCCACAAATGCTGCCTGGCCTGTTGAGTTCCTTCAGCAGTTTGCATTTTGTTCAAGATTCCAACATCTACAATCCCTTTTGTCTCTATGCCAGAATTTTCATTGGCTACGTGGAGCCATCTTTGTTCCAAGCCTACTCTGGTACCATTCCCAAACTCTTTCTCTGCTACATTTAGACTGCATTTAGATCAATTTCTCCAACTTCATCACTAACCTAGATCCTGCTTTCAAATTTAGTTGAGCCATTTCCAACACTTCTCTTCCCTTTCTTAACCTCTCTATCTCCTGCACTGAAGACAATCTAGTCATTGATATCTACTAAAAACCCACTGACTTTCATAACTGCCCTGATTACACCTCCTCCCGCACTGCCTCTTGTAAGGATGTGATACCTTCCTCTCAGTTTCTCCGTCTGTGCCACATCAAGGTGAGCTTTGAATTCCAGGACATCTAAAATGCCCTCATTTTTCAGGAACAGCAACGTCTCTCCCCTTCCCCTTCTGTGGTTCTCCAAGCCTTTACCTGTATCTCCTCTATATTTCACCCTTATGCTCTCACCACGCCTCTTTCCAAACAGAACTGGGATAGAATTCCCTTAGTCCTTCCCTTTCGCCACACCAGCCTCTATATCCAATACATCACTGTGACCATCTAGATATCCCGGTTGCCAGCCATTTTAATTCGCTATCCCATTCTCTTCCACACCACCTTGTCTATCCTGGGTGTCCTCCATTTCCAAGGTGAGGCCAAACGTAAATGAGAGTAAACAGCTCCTCATATTCCACCTGGGTAGGCTACAACCCAATGGCATAAACATTGCAATATCCAATTTCAAGCAACCTGCATCCCTTCTGTCCCATTCCCTCTCCTCCCATTCATCTTGGTCCTCTCCCACATCCTCTCCATCCCATCATACCCCAGTTGCCTATCAGCCTGTTTCTTCCCCCTGCCCTACATACTCCCACTGCTCATCCCCCACATGCATCCATTGTTCCAAATTCCCATAATTCAGTTCCATTCTTTACTGTTCTTTCCTATCAGATTCCAGAATTTAGAGATTCCAATCTGAAGGGTCCTGACCCGAAACTTTGCCATTCCATTTCCTTTACAGATGCTACCTGACCTGCTGAGTGCCTTCAGCCATTTTTGTATTTTACTCAAGATTTCAGCATCTGCAGTACCTTTTATCTCCACCTATGACTTGCAAGATCTTGTCTGACACCTCTTAACACTGGCTACTTCCCCTCTTTCAGTCTGTATTGATGGGCCTCAATCTAAAATGGCAGCTGTTCATTTCTTTCCACGGACGCTTCTTGTTCTGTTGAGTTGTCCAGCTCTTTTCCTTTTTTTTCTACAGATTCCAGCAATTGTAGTTCTGGAATTTGCATTTTGCAGTGAAAGTAGAAGTAATTCCCTTACTTCCAATTGTTTTAGATCTATTGAACATTTGTATTCTTGCATTTTGAAACAGGTGTAGCCTAGTTATAATGCACAAGATTCTCTAACGTGGAAGCACAATCTATTTCCTCTTCAAACTTTGAAGGCAGTTATCTGACGTCCTCAAAGAAGGTGCTATCCTCTGCCAGGCACATTTGTCTAGAAATTCAGATAGGAGGCATTGTTCTTTTTTGTACACTGCTATATATCAGAAAATTGCTTACTTCAATGGAAACTGCTTCTGATAATATCGCACCACTCTGGAAATATAATTGGGCACTTGACAGTCCCAAATCAGAATGAGTTGATAAAGAAGGGCTTCGGCCTGAAATGTTGCCTATTTCCTTCGCTCCATAGATGCTGCCTCACCCGCTGAGTTTCTCCAGCATTTTTGTCTACCTTCGATTTTCCAGCATCTACAGTTCCTTCTTAATCATGAGTTGATGAAATGATTTCTTCATCAGTCATGCAGAGGATATTATTATTTTCTGCAAAACGCTGGTAAAGTTGCATGGATAGTTAGGTCAAACTGTTCCATGGAACAAGGATATTACCCCAAAACCACCACATCTTCATAGATTGGTTTAGTTTGGTTTATTGTCATGTGTACCAAGGTACAGTGAAAAGCTATTGTTGTGTTCTATCCAGTCAGCAGAAAGACAAATACACTATTACAATCAAGCCATTTTACTATATAGATACATGAAAAAGGAATAACGTTTAGTGAGCATATTTAAAGAAAGAGATGTTACTGTAGGAGTGGAGATTTATGAGTATGGCGCAATTGTAATACGTGATTGTAGATCTGCTTCTGTGGAATACACACAAATAGTTGCCTGGGTTGGGCGCCATCTTGGAAGCAGGAATGCTTGACCTGCTTCAATGGCCACATGCTAGCCACTAATAGCAGACATTGGAAACTCTCTCTTGGGTTTTCTAGGTCAGCTGACTAATCCAGAGGAAGATTGAGGTATGTCAAATTCATTAGCACTGTTTCCATTATTTTCCTGTTGGAATGAGGACAGGAAGGGAACAGGAGAACCTCAGAGTGATGAACGATGGCAGAGTTAGGCAATACAAGTCTATCAGTACCCTGTGAAATGATACTAGATATAATAAGTTGTTGGCTTATTAAAAATGCTGTGCAATTATTAGAAACAAATACTAGAACAACCTTATTTCAAATACTAAGGCTAATACTAGAACAGCCTTATTTCACAGTAGCTTATTTCACAGCTGCTGTGATTTTTGATTCACAGCAGCTGTATCAATTTGTATTTCTAAAGCATTTTAATATGCAAGATGAAACCTAATTGAATGCACCCTCCTCCCACTGTCCCTCTCCAAGTTTAGTTAGAGTACTGATACTCTTTTAACCTTCTGGGCACAAAATCGGTCCGTCTCACTGTCATTTTCTGGGTGATTATGCTGTTACGTTTCAACGACTTTTGAATGTTTCAACCATTTTAAAAATCCTTGACTTATTAATTTCCAAAGGACCATAAAATTATAAGGCAAAAATAGGGAAATATTCCATCAATTCAACTATCGGAGTAGACTTGATGAGCCAAATGGCCTTCTTCTACTCCTATCACACATGACCTTATGATCTTCCCTTAATTGCAAAACACTGCAGCCTGTGAAGTAGTTCTGAACAGACAGCACCTTAAAGATTAAATTGCACACGTGCAAAAACCTAGAAACTGTGAGTTCCACAATGTAACAATCCCGATATAATATCAAATCCACAACCTGGGCTTCAAATGCGTTTGAAGAAGGCTCTCGACCCAAACGACACCATTCCTAGCGATGCTGCCTGTCCTGCTGAGTTACTCCAGCATTTTGTGTCTATCTTCAGTGCAAACCAGCATCTGCCATTCCTTCCTACACACTACAAATACTATCTGGTTTACTGTTGATGGAACCATTTTACAATGTTACAAGGTTTCTCATAATCTCCACATACGTGAAATGGAAAATCTGTTGCGCCAAATGGATGTGTTAGTTACATCTGACTGTTCATGGTCTTCTTGGTCATGGACTCCCAATTGCATATTTCTGTCACGAGAAAGGCTTAACAAAGATAGGTACTCTATAGTTGGCATGGATGCATTGTGCAAAAGGGCTGTTTTGTGCTTTATGACTCTACATTTAATGAAAGGCCATGGTACCTTCCCAGGATGAAAATCATGCTCATCTGCACTGGGGTCAGAGATGATGGAGAAGAAGGAAGAGTGGGAAGGGGTCAAGTCAGTGGATGAGGGAGCAAGACAATTGGCTAATTGTAGGGATGGGTAGGAGGGTGAAAATTATCAGGGGTATATTAGGACATGTGTCATTTGTGACAATCAGGTAAGTGACCAAGGGCAAGGGTGGAAATCCACACGAGGTAGGAAAGATTAAATTAATTCTCCAAATTTAAGGGCCTGTCCCACTTGGGCGTCATTTGCGCGTCACGCAGATGGCGCGCGAAGATTTTGTACATCCCAAAATCCTGGGGTGCCGTGCGCAACTGCCTACGCCTCCACGCATCATGCGCGCATAATGCGCACCTTACACACGTAATGCGCACCATGCGTGTGTCGTGCATCGTGACGCATAAATGATTTCGTGTAAATTACGCGCAAATGACGCCCACGTGGGACAGGCCAATAAGATACCAAAATGACGTACTGAAAAGGTATAAACAAAACACAAGGTGAGAAGCAAGTTAAGGAAAAGAAATGAAAGAGTTAGAAGTAATAAACTGTAATTGGCCAGCAGTGACCAACAATGGTTGTTCCAAGGATGTATAAATTCCTCTAAAGTACTCTAAAAAAGAACTTTGCTGGGGGATTGACGTCATCCCATACATGACTCATGTTCCTGCCAGGAAATACCGTGATGCATTTCCCAAGTGAATTAGAACAAGTCTGATAAGGCCATCATCATTCTGATATCTCACTCTCAGGGAAGTCAATTTTCAGTCATTAAATACTGAGGTATTTCTACACCATTGTCTTGATTAGCACGATTACACAACTTATTTTCTGTTAAAGTAGTTTTACATCCTTCTTATATTTATGCATGGATCTATTAACATTATATTTTCATGTCCCATTTTCTGAATGTAGATTATTTAAAGTGCCATATTTGGCTGATGCTAGTGTTTAAACAATACCCAGAAAGTGTCATAAATAAACCACGGTTATGGGGAGAATGTACAGACTCTGTACAGACAGCACCAGTAGTCAGGATGGAACCGGATGTCTGGCGCAGTAAGACAACTATTCTACCTCTGTGCTGCATGATGCTAATGCTATGACAGGCTGATGTATAGAAGATCATGTTGCAAACAACTGTGGCAATTAAGGAAAATCCCAAAAGGGTGGAGAGTAAGGATATAAATTGCAGGGAAGCTGATTTTTCATTCTTTGTTAGAAATATAGAAACATAGAAATTAGGTGTTGGAGTAGGCCATTCGGCCCTTCGAGCCTGCACCGCCATTCAATATGATCATGGCTGATCATCCAACTCAGTATCCCGTACCTGCCTTCTCTCCATACCCTCTGATCCCCTTAGCCACAAGGGCCACATCTAACTCCCTCTTAAATATAGCCAATGAACTGGCCTCAACTACCCTCTGTGGCAGAGAGTTCCAGAGACCCACCACTCTCTGTGTGAAAACAAGTCCTTCTCATCTTGGTCCTAAAGGATTTTCCCCTTATCCTTAAGCTGTGACCCCTTGTCCTGGACCTCCCCAACATCGGGAACAATCTTCCTGCATCTAGCCTGTCCAACCCCTTAAGCATTTTGTAAGTTTCCATAAGATCCCCTCTCAATCTCCTAAATTCTAGAGAGTATAAACCGAGTCTATGCAGTCTTTGTTCATAAGACAGTCCTGACATCCCAGGAATCAGTCTGGTTAACCTTCTCTGCACTCCCTCTATGGCAATAATGTCCTTCCTCAGATTTGGAGACCAGAACTGTACGTAATACTCCAGGTGTGGTCTCACCAAGACCCTATACAACTGAAGTAGAACCTCCCTGCTCCTATACACAAATCCTTTTGCTATGAAAGCTAACATACCATTGGCTTTCTTCACTGCCTGCTGCACCTGCATGCCTACTTTCAATGACTGGTGTACCATGACACCCAGGTCGTGCTGCATCTCCCCTTTTCCTAATCGGCTACCATTTAGATAATAGTCTGCTTTCCTATTTTTGCCACCAAAGTGGATAACCTCACATTTATCCACATTATACTGCATCTGCCAAACATTTGCCCACTCACCCAGCCTATCCAAGTCACCTTGCAGCCTCCTAGCATCCTCCTCACAGCTAACACTGCCCCCCAGCTTAGTATAATCCGCAAACTTGGAGATATTGCCTTCAATTCCCTCATCCAGATCGTTAATGTATATTGTAAATAGCTGGGGTCCCAGCACTGAGCCTTGCGGTACCCCACTAGTCACTGCCTGCATTGTGAAAACGACCCGTTTACTCCTACTCTTTGCTTCCTGTTTGCCAGCCAGTTCTCTATCCACATCAATACTGAACCCCCAATGCCGTATGCTTTAAGTTTATATACTAATCTCTTGTGTGGGACCTTGTCAAAAGCCTTCTGGAAGTCCAGATACACCACATCCACTGGTTCTCCTCTATCCACGCTACCAGTTACATCCTCGGAAAATTCCACAAGATTCGTCAGACATGATTTACCTTTCGTAAATCCATGCTGACTTTGTCCAATGATTTCATCACTTTCCAAATGTGCTGCTATCCCATCTTTAATAACTGACTCTAGCAGTTTCCCCACTACCGATGTTAGACTAACTGGTCTGTAATACCCCGTTTTCTCTCTTCCTCCCTTCTTAAAAAGAGGGGTTATGTTTGCTACCCGCCAATCCTCAGAAACTACTCTAGAATCTAAAGAGTTTTGAAAGATTATCACTAATGCATCCGTATTTCCGGAGCTACTTCCTTAAATACTCTGGGATGCAGCCTATCTGACCCTGGAGATTTATCGGCCTTTAAACCATTCAATTTACCCAACACCATTTCCCGACTAACCTGGATTTCACTAAAATCCTCCTCTGACCCGCGGTCCCCTGCTATTTCCGGCAGATTATTTATGTCTTCCTTGGTGAAGACGAAACCAAAGTAGTTATTCAATTGGTCCGCCATATCCTTGTTCCCCATGATCAACTCATGTGTTTCTGACTGCAAGGGACCTACGTTTGTTTTAACTAATCTCTTTCTCTTCACATATCTATATAAACCTTTGCAGTCCTTTTTTATGTTCCATGCCAGTTTTCTTTCATAATCTATTTTTCTTTTCCTAATCAAGCCGTTTGTCCTCCTCAGCTGGTCTCTGAATTTCTCCCAGTCCTCTGGTATGCTGCTTTTTCTGGCTACTTTGCATGCATCATCCTTTGCTTTGATACTATCCCTGATTTCCCTTGTTATCCACGGATGCACCAACTTCCCTGATTTATTCTTTTGCCAAACTGGGATGAACAATTTTTGTAGTTCATCCATGCAGTCTTTAAATGTCTTCCATTGCGTATCCACCGTCAACCCTTTTAGAATTGATTGCCAGTCAATCTTGGCCAATTCATGTCTAATACCTCAAAGTTACCTTTCTTTAAGTTCAGAACCATTGTTTCTGAATTAACAATGTCACTCTCCATCCAAATGAAGAACTCAACCATATTATGGTCACACTTGCCCAAGGGGGCACACACAACAAGACTGCTAACTAACCCTTCCTCATTACTCAATACCCAGTCTAAAATAGCCTGCTCTCTCGTTGGTTCCTCAACATGTTGCTTTAGATAGCTATCCCGCATACATTCCAAAAAATCCTCTTCCTCAGCGCCCCTGCCAATTTGATTCACCCAATCTATATGTAGATTGAAGTCACCCATTATAACTGTTTTGCCTTTGTTTGGGTTAGGCAAGACATTGTGCCGAAAGGGAGAAAGATAAACCTCCAATTCAGCATCATTCCGAGGAAAGATTTTAGAAACAATTAGAAAGAAAATTAACAGGTACTTTGTGAAGCATAGACTAATAATGGCGAGCAAACATGGGCATATTTATGACGTAACTTTAAGGATCGACAAGGGCATGGCATGTTGAAATGCACAAGGACTTTCAAACTGCGTTTGATAAATTTCCTCACAAGATTTGTTAGCAAAAAGAAGTCTATTGAATAAATATACCAGTAATACCATAGACTCAAAATGGAGCATGGGATAAAATAAGGAGCATTGTGGTGAACAGCTAAATTTTTTGTTGGACTCGAGAGGGTTAAACTGTAATGTTCCTTGTGTTCAATGTCTTTGACTACTGCTGATTTTCCTCTACTTAATGAACTGGGCTTGTCATACAGGGTATAATTTAAACATTTTGCAGATGACACAAATCTTGAAAGTGCCATAAACAGTGATAAAGATAGTAATACACTTCAAGAGTAATGAGCAGGCAGGAGGAATAAGTGGATACACGGTATTCAAATACAGAAAATGTTAAATAATACATTTGGTAGGAATAAAGAGGAAAGACAAATTAAACTAAAAGGGTGCAAATTTAAAGGAGTACAAAGGAGAGAACTGGAGATGCTTATGCAAAATGTTTCAAAATGATATAACAGATTAACAAAGCAATGAATAGAGCAATCACATTCAGGATCCCTTAAATTTAACCTGTGGCAAGAACTTGTAATAAGCTTGTAAGGAATATTAATTTGGCAGCTGGACTACTGTGACTAATTCTGGGCTGCACCACATAAGACTGGAGAAGATGCAGATGAGATTTTCTGAAATGGTTCCCAGGTTGAGGAGTGAAATATGTGAATAAAATTAAATAATTGGGGTTGTGCCTTGACCAAATGAACTGGAGATTTGAATCAGATGTTGAAGTTCATTTATATTTATTGAAAATAAGAGAAGGTTGTTCCCTGAATGATTAAAAACAGAAGATGGTGGATTTTCCCAGAAGAGGAAATGTGAGGAAAAAATACACTTTATCTATTAAATGGATAGAATGTAGAAGTTAAGTTAGATTGTGAACAGATTCAATAGAAAGGAATTGGATATATACTAGGAATAAATCAATTTTCAAGACATTGAGTAGGAGCAGGAGATTTGGACAAATTGGGTTGTCCTTGAATGACTCAGAGCGGACTTGACGTGAAAGAGCAGGCACATACAGCCTGTTTGCATGTTATGCTGTAGTATAATTCTACACTTATGACAGCCCTTAATCAATTTATCCACCTCGAGCATTCAATTCTCTTGGAATTCAATTGCATTTCCTTCAATTCACTGCCCTTACTTTTTGCAATTCTTTGCATGGTGCAATATTTCATTTCCTTTGGGTTAAAAACGTTTTCAAAACCTACTTATTGAGCAGGCTGTGGTCATTTTTTCTGACTTTCACAACTGTCCCTGGAATCCATTCCTTTTATTTTTATTTTTACAAAATGCCCGAGGATACTTTCCTGCGTTCAGGAAGATACATAAATTCTTGACTACAAAATTGATTTTTTGCTCAAAGAAGAGAAAAGAAAAATCATTCAGGCCTTTCAGCAAGTTGTAATGAATGTATTGGCCGTAAGCATCTAGCCTGTGCATATAAAATGCTTCTTTTCAACAGGAATTAGAGTCAGTTGTGTAGCATGTAAACTGAATCTTCAGCCCAACCACGGTGTCTATCTGAACTAGTCCCAGTTCCTGCATTTGGCCCATACCTCTCTAAATCTCTTTTTTAAATCCATGTACCTGCCTAAATAGCATTTGAACATTATAATTATACATTAATTGTATCTTCCTCTGAATCTTCCTCTAGCAGCTTGTTCCAAATATCTACCACCCCTTGTGTGACAAAATTGCATATTAGTTCCCTTTTAAATAACTCCTCTTTCACCTTAAATCTACACCCTCTCATTATAGACTGCACTGCCCTTGGAAAAGGATTCTGACCATTCTTCTGATCTACAGTCCTCATGACCTTGTTTACATCTACAAGGTCAATCTCAGCCTCCTATGTTCCAGGGAAAAATAAATCGCAGCCTAATCAACCTCTCCTTTTAACTCAACTCCTCCAGTCCCAGTAACATCCTCTCAATCCTCGAAACCCCTGCTTGTATCATTCCATACCATTCACCTTATTGATGCCCCTTATAATTGTATAGGTCTTTACAAAGTCATCCCTCACCTCCTGAACTCCAGGGAAAAGAGTACCAGCATATCTTGTCTCTCCTTATAATTCAAGCCCTTCAGTCCCGGTCACATCCATGTGAATCTTTACTGTTCCATTTCCAGCGTAATGTATCCATCCTGTAGCCGGGAGAACAGAAGTAGGCACAATCCTCTGTGTATTGTTCTCACAAGTTGCGACGTAACATTCCACCTCCTGTACTCAAGTTCCTGACTACTAAATGACCTCCTGCAGGCTAAATGTCCTCTTCACCACCCTCTCTACCCGTGTTGCCATTTTCATGGAAATATGTATCCATACCCCCAGGCTGCTGTGTTTAGCAACACTCTCCAGGGCCCTAATATTTACTATGCAAGTCCAGCTTACCAAAACACAACCCCAGCAACTGTCTGAGTTAAATTCCATGTGTCATTCCTTGGCTCACTTCCCCAGCTCTGGAGATTCTTAGATAACCCCTTTTATTATCCACTCCATCACCAATTTTGCTGTTATCCACAAATTTACCAACCATATCGTAAGCCATAAGAACTGAATTAGGCCCATCGAGTCAGCTGCACTAATCGATCCTGGCTGATCTATTTCCCCCCTCAACCTCATTCTCCTTCCTTGTCCCAAAACCTTCGACCACCTTAGTAATCAACAACCTGTCAATTTCTGTTTTAAAAGTACCCAATAACTTGGCCTTCAAAGTCACCTGTGGCAATTAATTCTACAGATGCATCACACTTTGGCTAAAGAAATTCTTCCTCAACTTCATTCTAAAGGTACTTCCTTTTATTCTGAGGACTCTCCCACTATTGGAAACCTCCTCCCCACACCCACTCTATCTAGACCTTTCATTATTGGGTAGGTTTCAATGAGATCACCCCGCATCTGCCTAAGTTCCAGAGAGTACAGGCCCAGATCCTTTCAAATGCTCTTCGTACCATAACCCAATCATCCCCAGAATCATTCCCAGATATTGGGCACAGAACTGTGGTCTGTTGTGGTCCGCCCAGCACCTTATAATGTCTCAGCACTAGAATTAGTGTTAGAATGCTTTATTGCCATTGCATGTGTCACATACAACGAGATTACTGTGTCTCTCCATTTAAAAGAACTTCAAACATTCACAAACTCATACTTTTTACACCCCCTCCCTCCCCAAACCCACCCATGGATTCACATTTACATAAATTAATACTGTCTCCCCCCCCCCCTCCTTCCCCATAACTCGCTCCTGAGACAGAGTTCAGTTCCAAGATTGCTGATGGGTAAAAGCTGTTCTTGAGTCTGGCAGTGCGTGACTTTAATGACCTGTACCTTTTTCCTGAGGGCAGCAGTGTGAAAAGGTGGTGACAAGGATGTGTAATGTCTTTCACGATATTACAGGTCCTGCTGCAGCATCTGCTGTGGTAAATGTCCTCCAGAGGGGGCGGGGGAGTCCAATGATATGCTGGGCAGTTTTTATCACCCTCTGGACAGCTGCAGAACAGTTCCCAAACCAGGCAGTTATGCAGTAAGCCGTGAATGGGCCAATTTAAGCCCCACGATTCGGGGCAGATGAAGCTGCTGTTGCTGGAGTTCAGAGTTGGTCATCAACCAGGTCAGCTCTCAATGTTACCGTCCACAGGGCCCACAGCCGAAGCCTCCAAAGCCTCGCGTGTGTGTGTGAGCACATGCGCACGGCCACCAAGAAAATGGGCCCCCACAAATTGTGTCCCCCCATGTGTTGATAGAGATTTATGCCCCTGCCCCAACCGGAAACAATGGATAAACTGCAAGGTACATTCACAGGTTAAGGCCATGTCCACTGCATTCTAGTCAAACGATCCCAAGCAGTAGAAGAAAGACTCCTATGATCTCTGCAAAGCCATCAAGGATGCCAAGAGACAATACCGGGACAAAGTTGAGTACCAGTGTAATCCGTCGGACACATGGAGAATGTGACAAGGTCTGTATAAGATAATTGGCTACAAAGCAAGTTCAGGCAACATCATTGGTGACAGTGCGACCCTACCTGATGAACTGAATGCTTTCTATGCTCGCTTCGAGCAGAAGGCCAACACTGAAGATTCTTCAGAATCCAGTGTGCCTCTCCCCAGGGTGACTGTAGCAGAGGTTAGATCAGCCTTCTTGAGGGTAAACCCGCAAAAAGCAACCGGCCCAGATGGAGTTCCTGAACGTGTCCTTAGGAGGGGTGGACCAGCTAGCAGGAGTATTCTAAGACATCTTTAATCTCTCCCAACTCTGTACTGAGGTACCCACCTGCTTCAAGACCACCATTATCCCAGTGTTAATGAAAAGCAAGACCTCATGCCTAAACAATTACCATCCAGTAGCCTTGACATCACCATCATGAAATGTTTTGAGAGACTAGTTATGGAATGCATTAAATCCATTCTACCCAGCAGGGATGGAAATCCTGGGGGGTACGGGGGGACACGTTCCCCCCCCCCGCTTTGAAAGGTGGGGGACGATTCCCCCCCCCCCCCATGTTTTGTAATCCGGACTGTATCAGTCGCTTTCTAAGGGCTGAATCGACCGTTCGCGGGGCCTTTCAGCGTCCAGCGTGGCTTAAATTCAAGCTGCTGCATCGAGGCGATCGAGGCACACGATGTTGAAGCCCCCGCTGGCCGATGAAAGGCCCTGTGAATGGGCCGATTCAAGCCCCACGATTCAGGGCGGATGAAGCTGCTGTTGCTCCACGGCTGAAGCCTCGCGTGTGGCCACTAAGAAAGTGTCTCCCCAGCATGTTTTGACAGCGATTTCTGTGCCTGCTACCCAGCTGACTTAACCCACTGCAGTTCGCCTACCGCCACATCAGGTTCTCAGACAATTCCAATGCCCTAGCCCTACACTCATCCCTAGAACACCTGGATAAGAGACACACCTATTCTCCTATTCACCTAGACTCCATTCATAGACTAAAGCTCTACCTTTAGTACCATTATACCATCCAAGCTTATCACTAAATTCACGGAACGTGGTGTCAGCACCCATCTCTGCAACTGGATCCTCAACTTTTTTTCCATCATAGTATTCCATCATACAAAAAAAAATGACAGTACTTTCATTGCAATAACATGATTAAATTATTCTCTGAGACTTTGGGGTCAATTTAGCTTGAACAATCTTATTGTATTTCTAATCCAATACAAGAGTGTGGATAAAGCCAAGAGAGCCTGCCAACAGATAAAACCAAGGCAACTTGTTCTCTTCCTCTTCAGGCCAACCAACTCCAGGGACCAGTGACACAGACTTCCCCCAACAGCAAGTTTCACTTGTTAGGTCAATCAGTAAACAGGAGGATGGCTGGCAGTCAGTTTACAGACCCAGGTATGGTGTGGTGATTTAAATGGAAATGGGAAGTAGTGTACACCGAATCACAGAATGATTTTTAAATGTTAAATATTTCACCTTACATATGATAAGATCATAAGTGGTAGGAGTAAAATTAGGCCATTTGGCCCATCGTCTATTCCACCATTCAATTATGGCTGATCTATTTCTCTCTCCTAACTGCCTCTTGCCTTCCCCCCATAACCTCTGACACATGTACGAGCAATGTTACAAAATTTTGAGATTTAAAAAATCAGGTCTGCAATTTATCCCATCAGATAAAGCATAAACAGGTTTAATTTGACACTTAATTCACTTTCATATCTTCAGTATTAAAAAGGTTATGGCAATTTTCATACTCGGAAATTAGCATCTTGTTCCCTATTGGTTTTCCATTGACTGAACACAAAAGCTGTGATCGAGGACAGTCAAAAGCCCATAACTTTCTTAAAAATTAAGAGAACTGAAAGACACTTTCAGTTATTATAGATTGAAGCATTCTGAAACAAATATGAAACAATCTTACTTGGAAACCTGAAATTAAAGCATATAATTAGTTAACCTAATTGTAGCTTATTACAAAATTCAATTACTAGATCTAAACATCTATCTATTTCTTAAAAAAATATTAACATTTTTAAATAACACAAGTATCCAAATAACATTCACACAATAATTCACAATATAACATGATTTTAGAATCTCATTGTCATGAATTTATAGGCCATATGGAAGGAATGTTTAATTCCCGTAAATTGAATGGCCATTTAAATCATCTTGTGAGTGGGTTTTTGTGGAACGCGATCGATTGGAACTTTGTGGTTTGCGATGAATTTGGACCCCATATCAGCAGGAAAAACACTGCCAGTTCGTATGGGGTCATAATCACATTTTCACCAATGAAATTTGGATTAAAGTCATCCTAAGAAGCAAGTTTATAGTAATATAGACGACTTACCTTACGTTTTGTCTCTTATGTGAGACACGTCCTGTCGTTGGCGTTGACGGCGTTAGAAGTAGTTTTTAATTTCACTCCAGTGATTAAATTGTCCCGCGATTTTTTTTTAAACTCCCGAGAACGGAGGTCGAAACGATTTTTCAGCATCATGTGGTAGCCCGAGAAAATATATCTCAGACAGGCAGGAGAAAACAGCATTTTAATCCAGCCCCCCACCGCCCTCAAAGGCGCCAACGTCGCGCACACGGCCATTGGCAGAACTGCAGCGCTGCTGAAGGTAGGTATTATAACATACCTACATGTACTAATCAATCGGTGACCAATATGTTGCAATCCCATTAATTTTCAGCTCTTGAATGCAAATTCTATAAAACTGCTTCAACAAACCATTTCTCTGGAGATTCCCATTTCTAATACAGAGGGTGCTGAATAATTCATGACCCCGAGGGTAGGTATTCAGACTGCAAAAATGTTGGAAAAGATTCTCCAAATGTTTACAGGGTTTCATAGTTTGGAAATGAAAGTTGGGAAAGTGAGTTAGAGAATCAAAAAGGCAGGAAGAAAAAATAGAAAGCTCTGCAAGAAAGACATGCAAGAAAAATATCTGGAGATTACAATGGAAAACAGCAAGAAGATGAAGAAATGATATTTAGAAAATATGCGTCGGGGAGATATTTTTTAATTGTCTACATGCAAAGCAGAAGCAAAAGGGCTACAAAACAATAATTCATGAACAACATGACAATAATTGTATTACCATATCCAAAAAAAGAGCTGAGTACTTCAGCATGGAAATGAAATAATAAATTATAATTTGCCTACATCTTCATGACTGCAAACACACCTTTAGTTTCCCATTGTTTATTAACAACTGAAAATAGCTTTTATCACCGGTTCAGGGTCAAACTGTAAGCTTGAGATACATTTGATTTTGACAGCTTTAGTCAGATAAAACCTTGAGATGTATTGTTGCAACAGCCACAGCCGATTCTGACAAAAACATTATGTGAACCATTGATAACAAAATATGAACTTGCATCTTATTTTATAAGAATTTCCAAAGTATTTATATAACTTGAGACAAACAGTGGTTTGTACAAATAAACACACGTGTAGCAATTATTTATTATGGCATAGAAAAGTAATATCCATGCTGATTATTAGGAAATATTAAGGAGTAAATAAATTGGCTAGAAAAAGGATGTTTCCATCCTTAATTTCAAGAGACTCATGTGAGAGCTCTTACAGGGGACAATAATGTAATTTAAATGTAAATGAGCCTGGCTTTGGGAGCAAGAAACTTGTGCGGTTGATTTTAATATCCAAGGGTGGGAACGTGGTAAATAGTGTAGCATCTGAATCAGAAGCACATAGTCTCTTCCTACTTTAGTAGGCTAGTCCTACTGATGAGGTGAGGTCTGCAGTATGATTTTACCTGGTTGTATGCAAAACAAAGCATTTCATTCCACTTCGGTACATGTGACAATAAAGTGTCATCGAATCATACAAGCATAACGGTTGCTGACTTCCCAGGAAAATGCCCAGGTTGCTTGTGTATGGCACCTGCTACAAGGGTGATGTTCTGGATGGGAATGGGAAAGGAGAGAAGACCCAGTGCATTGGAGGGCTTTCTTGGGAGTGATGAGCGTTTCAAGGCACTGGGCCTTTACTCACTGGAGTCTGGAAGGATGAGGGGTGACCTCATTGGAACTTATTGAATAATGAAAGGCCTGGATAGAGTGAATGTGTAGCGATGTTACAAAACTTACATTCAGCGGCGCTGCAGTTCTGCCACTGGCCGTGTGTGCGACTTTGGTGCCTTTGGGGGAGGGGGGGGTGGGCAGGATTAAAATCTAGGTTTTGTACTGCTTGTCAGAGGCGGATTTCCTCTGGCTGCTAGCTGCTGAAGAAAAAAATTGATCGGACTTACGTTCCCATTTTTTTTTTTAAATCGCTAGACAATTTAATAATTGGATTAAAATAAAAAGCGACTTCTAATGCCATCAACGCCTACAACATTACGGATTGCAAGAACGGGCAAAACAAAGGGTGTCATATATTTTACATATAATCTTGCTTCTTGGGATGGCTTTAATCTAATTTTACGTTGAGAAAATGTTATTTGGGCCCCATACGAACCGGCAGTGCCTTTCCTGCCGATATGTGGTTCAAAATTCACCGCAAATGCAACGTTCCAATTGATCGTGTTCCAGAAACACCCACTCGCAAAATGATTAAAATGCTCTTTTTTTTGGACAATCATGTCATAACAGCATCTAAATCGTCTATATTTTGTGTTATTGTCTATCCAGTCAAAATTTTATACTAAATATACACAACAGTTTTAGCCACATGTATTGTACAAAAATAATAAATTTGATTATATTGAGTGGATGTTTTTTGATTAATTTATGGGAATTAAACATTAAATTCATTCCATCTGGCATATAAATTAATGACAGCGAGATTTAAAAATCATGTTATATTGTGAATTCTTGTGTGAATGGGATTAGTGCTGACTTATTACAGGGATTGAAACATCAAGTCCTATTAGCTCTACTATAGTTTGTTATTTGGATACTTAGGCTATTTTTTAAAATTATCCTTTTCTTAAGAAATGGAATCTACACGACATTCTTAATGGGAAAGTAGTGGGCAGAAAGGCATGTCACGTGTGGTTTGAAAAGGAAAAACGTGTAATTTACAATGCCAAAATTAAAAAGTTGAGGAAAAACAAGGTGTACAGATTTGCTTAGTGGTTACAATCTGAGTAGCATGATGATGCTACTGATTATGACATGCCAATGTACCAGCTAGCAGCTGATCTTCTCCATAAAGCCTTGGTCTATGTCAGAAATTGTAATTTATTTACCTATCTGTTACAGACACAGGATATAATACAATAATATTAAAGTTCTGATCTTGAGAATATCACATTTTTGAATTTTCAAGGCAGTCTGGGTGTTTTCTACTATTCCCGTCACAACAGCCAATTTTGTAATTGGCTACAATTAGGTAATTAACTAATCATATGCTTTAATTTCAGGTCATCCAAGTAAGATGTTTTATATATGTTTCAGAATGCTTCAATCTATAATCTGAACATTTCATTCAGTTCTCTTAATTTTTAAGAAAATTATGGGCTTTTGCTGTCCTCGATCACAGCTTGTGTTAAGTCAATGGAAAAGCAATAGGGAACAAGATGCTAATTTCCGAGTAAGAAAATGGCCATAACTTTTTTAATACTTACTAGACCAAGTGCAGGCCCATTGGGTCTGTTCCCCCAATGTGTGGTCGCGGTTGTGGGAGGGGGGGGGGGGGGGGGCGGCATGCGGCATCACACACACTAACTACCCCCCCACCCACAAGCTAACAACCCCCCTTGATATTATATTAATATTATTAATTTGCTCCTTTTATCCCGTAACCGCCCTATCCACTGATGCATAGCCCCCAACTCGCAGGCGTATCTAGAGGGGGGGGGGGTATAGAGTGAGAGCAGAGAGAGAATGGGGAAAGACAAAGAGAAGGGGGCAGAGACAGAGGGCAAGAGACAAAGGGAGAGGGGGTGGAGGGGAGGAGGAGAGGGATGGGTGGGTGAGGCGGGGGAGGAGGGGTGAGAGAGATGTGAGGAGAGAGATGTGAGGAGAGAGAGAGGAAAGGAGAGAGAGGGGGAGAGAATGGAGAGAGGGGGCTGAGAGGGGGGGAAGCTAAGGGGGGAGGGAGGGGGAGAGGTGGGGGGGAAGGGAGGGGAGGGAGGGTGGGGAGGGGATGGGGTGGAGGGAAGGGGGTAGGAGAGGGGTG
Source organism: Raja brachyura (assembly GCA_963514005.1). The sequence continues at coordinate 103,417,457 of OY740781.1, read as the reverse complement.
GAGTGGAGGAGGGAGGGCAGGAGGGAGATGGGGTAGGGGAGAGAGGGTGAAGAGTGTGGAGGGAGGGGGAGAGGGGTACGGGGAGAGGTGGAAGAGTGGGGGGGAGGAGATGGGGTAAGGGAGAGAGGGGGAAGAGTGGGGGGGGGAGGGAGAGGGGTGAGGGTAGTCCATCTATTCCACACTTCCTATCACCCCCACTCCTCTCCCTCTATACCCCCACTCTCCCTCCTCACCTCCCCCATTCCCCCCGTCTCCCTCCCTACTCCCTCCTCTCCCTCAATCCCCCCACTCCCCCCTTCACCTCCCCAGGATCTCGCTTGTCCTCCGGATCTGCAGAACTTGCTCATTCACAGAGAGGAACGCCAAATGCCTGCACATGTCGAGGGGGGGGGGGGGGGGGGGCGGGGGGGGCGGGGGGGGCGGGGGGGGGTTGTGTCGACGTAAATCGGCCTCGCGGAGCCCGCAGCCATTGATAACTGCCAGCTGACAACAGCCCTTCAAAGATGCTAAGGCAAGACGCATATGCCCAGGTGCGAGCGCTCACAGCAAAGAAGCACCGGCTTCTGACTCTCTGGAAACCTACAGCTGGAATGAGCGCGCAGGGGATGGGATGGGTGCGCAGGTGGGCGGGGCTTCGCGAGCTGCACCGGCTGTTAGGAGAAAGTTCAGCGGAACTCATGTGGAGAAATTCAGCGCGTGAGGAGTCGCTGCCCCCAGATCTATAGAACAAAGAAGTTACAACGGAACGCAGCTGTAGAATCATTGTTCTGCAGAACTTCTCAATATCTCTGCGCCTTTAATCCACAGCGGCGGGGGGTGGGGCCAGGACGCAGGTGGGCCTGGATTGGTCGACATGTGGCTATTGTGACGTCAGCAGCTGGTGAGCGCCGTTTATAATTTAGAAATTGAGTTTTGTGATCAATTTTATTCAATATCTGAGGAAATAATTGACCAAGGAGTGGATTTCTGAACTCTTGTTAAATCCCTACCGAAATGGTAAAAATCCCTCAGTTTTTGCGTCTGGTTTTCAAGGAGATACGTTTTGCATGCAAAATAACACACACACATCCACACACACACACAGAGTTTTAAACGTATATAGAAGATATGAAAGTGAATTAGGTGTCAAATTAAATGTATTTTTATGCTTTATCTGATGGGATAAATTGCAGTCTTGATTTTTAAAATCTTGAAATTTTGTAACATTGCTAGAATGTGGAGAGGATGTTTCCACTAGTGGGAGTGTCTAAGACCAAAGGCCATAGCCTCAGAATTAAAGAATGTATCTTTCAAAAGGAGATGAGGAAGAATTTATTTATGCAGAGGGTGGTGAATCTGTGGAATTCATTGCCACAGATGGCTCCAGAGGCCAAGTAAATGGATATTTTTAAGGCGGAGACTGACACACTCTTGATTAGTAAGGGAGTCAGGGTGATGGGGAAAAGGCAAGAGAATTGGATTGAAAGGGAAGGATAGATCAGCCATGATTGATTGGCGGCATAGACTTAATGAGGCAAATTGCCTAATTCTGCACCTAGAACATGATTAATGTCTAGTTCCCTTGGATCACCAGTTATACCTCAAATCAAAATCACTGTAACAGAACATCATCTGCAAAGTTAAAGAGAAAGCTGCTGTCCTTGGGGAAATATCCTTGCTGTTTGTAATTTGAAAATGTAGTTGGTCAGATGTGGGAAATCCTCACACTAATTCCATATAGATTTTCCCAGCACTACCACACTATTTGGTCTCTGCCAGGTAGGATATAATTAATTGCTCTGTTTCATTTACAGTGACAAAGCACCAAAATACCCTTCTCTCTGTCTGAAAAACAACTGCAAGTACAAATGCTGCTTTTTTATTCCCTGCGTACATTTGAAGTTGTACCTACCTGTACATGCATTTAAATAACACAATTCCTTTTTTGCTTTGCCATAATCTTGATGCAATTGTTGAAGTAATAAATAATGCTAGGCACCAAAACAAAAGCATAGTTTGCCTGTCTTTACATCGGAGATGTCCTCATTCTTTAGGTACCAGGTCATCGGAGATGTCCTCATTCTTTAGGAAACGGTTGTTCCCCTCTTCCATTATAGATAAGGATCTCGCTAGGGTCTCCTTGATATCCCACAGTTATGCTTTTTCACCCCCTCCCCACAATCGTAACAAGGATAGACCCCCTTGTCCTCACCTTGTCCTCAGCCATCATATACAATATATAATCCTCTGACATTTTAGTCGCCTCAATGGGATCCCACTACTGTCCACATCTTCCCATCTCCACCCCTTTCTGCTTTCCACAGAGATCGTTCCTCTGTAACTCCCTGGTCAACTTGTCCCTTCCGATACAAACCACCCCATCCCCAGGTACTTTCCCCTGCAACAGCAGGAGATGCAACACCTGTCCATTTACCTTGCCCCTTGACTCCATCCAAAGACCCAGACAATCTTTTCAGGTGAGGCAGAGGTTCACTTGCACCTCCTCCAACCTCATCTACTGTATCCGCTGTTCCAGGTGTCAACCCCTGAAGATCGGTAAGACCAAGGGCAGGCTTGGTGATCGTTTTGCTGAATATCTCCGCTCAGTCAGCCTTAACCTACCTGATCTCCCAGTTGATCAGCACTTTAACTCCCACTTCCATTTCCAATCTGACCTCTCTGTCTTGGGCCTCCTCCATTGTCAGAGTGAGGCCCAGCGCAAATTGGAGGAAAAGCATCTAATATTTCGCTTGGGTAGCTTACACACCAGTGGTATGAACATTGACTTCTCTAATTTTAATAGCCCTTGCTTTCCCACTTTCTCCATCCTCTCCCCCTTCCCAGTTCTCCCAACAGTCTTAAGGGCCTGTCCCACTTTGCGATTTTTAGGTAACTGCCGGCGACTGTCATGGTCGTAGCAGGTCGCTGAAAAACCGGTGACTGCCTGTCCCACTTAGGCAATTGTTTAGGCAACTGCCTGTGACTACGACAATGGAATTCACCGAAGACAGCACCGGCAACAACCTACGACCCTGGCGACAACCTACGTCATCCTGGTGACAACCTACATCAACCTGGTGACCACCTACGACCGCATCTATGTCAGGGGAAGACAGGCTATGCACATTGGCGACAAGTTCATTTATCGCCATGTGGTCGCCATGTTGAGTTTTTTGCGGCGACCAGAAAGACACTATGACTCTTTGGGCAACTGAGGAGACTACTCACAACCATATAGGCAACATTCCGCTGACCACCAGCAACCATGTGGCGACAGAAAGGTCGCCAACAGTTGCCTAAAAAAAATCACCTAAGTGGGACAGGCCCTTTACTGTGTCCAATTACATTCTATCTCTGCCCCTCCCACTCCCCTGTCATCAGTCTGAAGAAGGGTCTAGACCTGAAATGTCACCCATTCCTTCTCTTCAGAGATGCTGCCTCTCCCACTGAGTTACTCCACATTTTGTGTCTACCTTCGATTTAAACCAGCATCTGCAATTTTGTTCTACCCCTTTACATTAGTTTCTCTGTAGAATATCTGATCCCATCCAAACTACATTTGTACAGAGACTTGTTGGAATGGTGTATTGCACACGATTTAAACAACTAAACCAGAGAAACCAGAGGCAGCTGGAGAGAAAACAGTGTGACAATGTGTGGAGTTCTCCAAACAAAACTGATGATATGTGACAATGTGCTCATCACTTGTTAAAACTAAAGATGCTGGTTCTTCATAATAAGAGAAGCAAATGTTGGAAAACACACAGCTGGTGATACAGCACCTGTGATAAGAGAGATTTAAATAATATTTCAGATCCAGGATCCTCCATCAGAAGCTGAAACACTGACTCTTTATCACTTTCCACAGAGGTTGCCTGACCCGCTGAGTGTTCGCAGCATTTATTTTAAATTTCCAGCATTTGCAGTTTTAAAACAACATTCATTAATGATAACTCTTCATAATTTATGAGTAGGGTACTGCACAATATTGGAGAGTCCAATGAGATAATGCCTGGAAGAGATGTTAAGAATAATTCAATTGCCTCTGTACAAGATACAAGATACAAGATACATTTATTTGTCACAAGTGCCAGTTGGCACAGTGAAATGTGATCACCATGTGGATTATTTAGTAATATGATACAGTAAAATTAAGCCAATTATAAATATTTCTGTCATGTGTTTTAGTCTCCATAAAACATTAAACGGAACTATTGCAAATGTTTCCTTGTTCATTGTATTTCTATTGAGTTTAAGCACGCACATGGCAGTTTGCTGGACAGTTATTACAGATAAAAATCAACTCAAAATCTGTTTTTGATTAAAAAGATTTAAAAAGTGCTAACATTTTCATAATGGGTTACCAAGTCTGATATCTCAACTTTATAGATCCTTAGATTATTGTACTATAATATTTGATTCAAAATTGCAGGGCTATTAAAACAGATTTTACAACTTCAATTAAATATTTCCATAAATGCAGAAAAAAATCACACCGACAAGAGTTTTGTGCAAAAGGGGCGATTAATTTTTAATGATGGATTGCTTTAAAGGTTTTGATAAAGGAGCAATGGCATGCATGATATTAGTTTGCCAATTGCCCAGAGGGTTCCTATAGCACAGCAGCTGAAACATTACTTTTTGTATAATGAATATATAATGTGCGTTTACTTTCAGATTCCATTTATTTACCTTTTGCACAGTTTATGACAAAATCTACTATCACTTTGGAATAAATAATATCTAACAAGTGGGCAGGAAAATGTGATTTAATTTTCTTTCACACTGAATATAGAAATGCTGGAAATATTTTAAAGTTTCAAGGCAGTGAAATTGAATTGAATTGAATTACCTTTATTGTCATTCAGACCTTTCGGTCTGAACGAAATTTCGTGCCTGCAGTCATACATATTAAAAGTAACAAAACCACACAATAAACACAAATTTAGCATCCACCACAGTGAGTTCACCAAACACCTCCTCACTGTGGTGGAAGGCAAAGTCTTAGAGTCTCTGTCTTCTTCCCTCCATGTTCTCCCTCTGCGCTAAGGAGATCCAGGCCTCCGATGTTGCTGTCCACCAGGCCCACGGCCGAGCCTCTGAAACCGGGCCGCCGCCACCGCCGTCGCCGGAATGCCGGAACACCGCCACAGGGCCCGCCGCTGGAACGCTGGAGCACCGCAGCCCCGAAAGCCAGGTCGCCGCTGGAGCACCGCAGCCCCCGAAAGCCAGGCCGCCGCTGGAGCACCGCAGCCCCAAAAGCCAGGCCGCCGCTGGAGCACCGCAGCCCCGAAAGCCAGGCCGTCGCTGGAGCACCGCAGCCCCGAAAGCCAGGTCGTCGCTGGAGCACCGCAGCCCCGAAAGCCAAGTCGCCACTGGAGCACCGCAGCCAGGTCGCCACTGGAGCACCGCAGCCCCGAAAGCCAGGCCGCCGGAATGCCACTGGAGTACCGCAGCACCGAAAGCCAGGTCGGCGCTGAAGCTCCGAAGCCTTGCCGCCGCCATTAGCTGGCAGCCTTCCAAGCCTTCCCAAGAAGGAGTCTCTGCAAACAGTCACGACTAAAGCCAATACCTTAAAATGTTATATCACTCACTCCACATTCCACAGATCAACATAATAGTGAAGTACTGTACATCTACCATGTAAAAAGCTCCTCCACCCTCCCCCCCCACACACACATACACAGCCTAATAAACCAAAATAATCACTAAAAACAGACACAAAGACAAAAATAAAATAAAAAACAGACGGACTGCAGGTGAGCCGCAGCTGCCGAGCAGCACCGCCACTTCCAGACTGTCGCACGCGAGTAAAAAAAGAGACATAATTTTGAGCAGAAGTTGACAGTGTTCCTTCCACTAAATGAGGTTTCCTTTGGCTTTGAGTGCAACTGTTGGGTCTCATGTGACACCATTCTTTTAAAAGAAAAACTGCGCAGAGTTTAATTTAAACAGGGAGTAACAATACAGGCCAATCCTGCAGCAAGCATGTTTCTAAGCCCCCACAATTGCCACCACCTAATCCTGCTCACCTGCTCCACATACATGCTTCCATCGCAAAGTGGCCAATTTACTTTTTACATGCTAGATGTACAGTACTTCACTATTATGTTGATCTGTGGAATGTGGAGTGAGTAATATAACATTTTAAGGTATTGGCTTTAGTCGTGACTGTTTGCAGAGACTCCTTCTTGGGAAGACCTTTAGAGAAGCAAGAGGAATATGCATCAGGATATTGCCAATTTGCAAACCCTATTTATGTTTTGCTGAGATGATTGTATAGATATAGATGATCCTACGCTCCCAGAGAACCTCCCTTCCATTAACTCCATCTACACTTCACGTTGCCTCGGCAAGGCCACCAGCATAATCAAGGACAAATCTCACCCTTGTCTCTTCTCCCCTATCTCATCATCCAGATTCAGGTACAGCTTCTTCCCAGCTGTTATTAGGCAACTGAACCAACCTATCATCGACTAGAGTGTGGCCGTGAGCTATCATCTATCTCAGCAGAGACCCTTGGACTATCTTTAATCAGACTTTACCTTGTACTAAATGTTATTCCCTTTATCATGTAGCTGTACACCATGAACAGCTCAATTGTAATCATTGTCCTTGTCTTTGTAGTCTTTTCGTTGACTGTCGCACACGATTAAATGATTTTCACTACCTTGGAACACGTGACAATAACTAAACTAAACAATTATGTCTGTGTCACATCAATGACACCTCAATGCTGGATTTATATTTGAAATCAAAAGCAAAAATTATCATTCATCAGAACTGAAAATGGGTTTTAAAAATAAGGTTTTAAGGTGGAGAAAGAGCAAAATTGGCTTATCATAAACTCTTCCAAGAACTTTGTCTTGAAAAGTTAATTATTTCTCTCTTCAAAATGGCTGCTTGACCTGCTGAATATATCCAGCATTTTCTATTTTGATTTTGATTTCTTGTGTCTACTGCCTGGTGCTATTTGTTGTGTCCTTTCAATGGGAGAATATGATTGGTGTAATCTGAGGTGTGTTAAATATACACCATCAAAATTTATGATTTGAATCAATCAGTAGGAGGGAGCAAAGAATGAGGAGTAGCATCCGTCTGATCTTGGAAATGTTCCCCAGTGTGCTGTACGGAGATGATCCACAGAAACCTAAAGGTTTAATGTTATGCCAACTTGTTCCCCAGCAAGCTTGTGCCTTCTGTTTCACTGTTGCCTGGGATCTGGAGATGCCATAGAGTTCAGGTGTTGGAATTGACCTGTATTACATACTGTATACTTATACATAGGTGTATAAGCTCAGGAAAATGTATTACAATACTCTATTTTATCAGAGAGTCAGTTTTGATATATTGTTTAAAGGACCAGGCAAAAGATGACTCATATAAGGAGTTGTTGCTCTGCTGCAGAACACGTATGCTTGGTTTGCATTTAAAGTCCAACAAAGGAATGAATATTAAACAAATACTGGAACTGACATACGCAAGAAAACAATATTAGAAATCTTAAGATTGCTAAAACCTGACAAATTATTGGATCTGATAACATTAACAACATGATTTTAATGGAAATTAAATCACAGAAATGTATTCTCCTAAACTTTTCACAGTTTAGCAAATGTACCATTATAAGTGTGGTACTATTGCATGAGAAAGGGAAACCAGTGAGCTAAAATTTGAGTTGTGGAATTGAAGGCATAATACTGACCTGGTTACGAGATTGGTTAGGTAGGAGAAAATAGAGTACAAATATTAGGAATGTGCTCAAATTGGAAAAATAAGTGACTTGATGTCCCAGAGGATCTCTGCTGAATCTTCAACTATTCAATTATATTCACTATGACTTCAATACCACAATAGAGAAAAGTATATCCAACTGTGCCAATGACAGAAATATTGATGACATAGCCATCTAAAGTAGACACAAGCATAGAATTAAGTAGTCATTGATAGATTAAGAGTGTGGGCAAAACCCTTGCAAATACATTTTAGAAGAATGGAGTCTCCCATAAAAGGGTTGATTGATCTATTTTTAAGAAAATGGAAAGGAAGGAGTAGCGGAAATCTGAGGAGAATTAGGAATCCTGGAACATTGATCATCAAATGCAGCAGACAGAACAAAATTAATTAAAAAAACTAATAAATTATAGCACTATAGGGCTGAAATATAAAGACATGATGGAGTAGTACAATTGTTTAAAGCACTGGTTTGTACTGATGCCGCAGCACAGTACATTTCTGAGCACCACATCCTAGAATAAATCTATTGCTGATTCAGTAGGATGTCACCACGGTTCCAAGGCGTGTGGTGATAGGTAAAAAAAAAACATGAAATATTTGGCTTAATGACTAATGCTTTCAGTATTTTGTATGCACAACTGTGCTAAAAGACACAAACTAAGAACCATAGAGACAAGGGACTGCAGATGCTGGTTTACTCAAAAGGACAGAAAGTGCTGGAGTAAATCGATGGGACAGGCAGCACCTCTGGAGAACATGGATAGCTGATGTTTTAGATTGGGATCCTTCTTCAGACTCCACTGTCAGAAGGGGCCAGACCCGCAACAGCACCTATCCATGTCTCCAGAGTAACTGCCTGACCCACTGAGTGACTTCAGCACTCAGTGTTCTCAGCAATGATTATGGCACCAGCCATTAACCCAACTGTACTACTGAGGACACGCTTCATCCTATCTATGCCTCCAGCCAAGCTATTCAGTAGACTTCGAACCATTACATTTATGTAATAATTTGCCAAGCCTTGATTCCCAAATTGAAAGACAAATCCAATTCAGCTAATTATATCCAAATTGGTCAATTATTTTCACTGTCATCAGCTGTAGAAATGTACATCACCGTAATCTGGCAAGACTCAATCAGCAAAATGACACACAATATGTTAACAACAACGGCACAGTCAAGCAGCTCTCACTCACCAAAAATCAGGTCACTAATGTCCATTTTGGGTTTAATCTGATTCACTCAGTTTCAAACATGGATTAAATGGAAGGTAGACACAAAATGCTGGAGTAACTCAGCGGGACAGGCAACATCGTCACCCATTCCTTCTCTCCAGTGATGCCGCCTGTCCCGCTGAGTTACTCCAGCAATTTGTGTCTACCTATCTCCAGTTCTTCCCTACACATGGACTAAATGGAGATGTGGTGACAGTCATCGGCCTTGATCTCAAGACAGAATTATACCAAATCCACATCTCATGGATACCCAATAAAACAGAAAACAATGGGCGTCAAAATAAAAACCTCCACTGATTGGAATCACATATTGCAGAAAGGAAATGATCATGTTTGTTGGAGATCAACTATCCCATGACATCAGGAATTACTCTGGGATGTGTTTTAGGGCCAAACAACTTCAGCTGCTTTATCAGTTACCTTAATTTCAGCATGAAACCCGAATTAGATATCTTTGATATTGACTCTACATTTCTATTTGCAATTCCACAGCAAACCGTGCATGCAGACAGCAACATTTAGATAATACTCAGGCATGGGTTAATAAGTGATAAGTAACATTTGAAGTCCCACGCAAATAGAATCTCCACCAAGAGAAGAAATAAGCACTTATTTTCGATGTTTGATCATATCACATTTCTGGAGTTCAAACGTTTGGGGGTCATCAGATCATAAACTGGATCAAACACATGAATAATGCTAGAGTAGGTCAGCAGCTGGGCCTCCTACAATAAATTGATCATCTCCTTCCACTATCAACAAAGCACAAGTCTAAGTTGTGAGAGAATACTCACCACTTGCTTGGATGAGTGCAGTTCCAAACATACTTATTAAGCTCAACACCATTCTCCTCACTTGCAGGGCATAGCATATCTACAAATTGCACTGCAGTTAATCATCATGACAATCCAATAGCAGCCCCCAGACCCATGGCCTCTACCACCAAGCAGGCCAAAGGAAGCAAGTGCATGGAGCCAACAACATCCACATGTTGTGCTCCAGATTGTACATCATTTTGAGTTAGAACTATATTGCTGGTTCCTCATCATCTCTGGATAGAAGTTGTAGAACTTCTTACCCTACAGTGTAACAGTGTAGTGGTAATATTTTCAGTAGAAGACTATGATGATTCAAATAGATGGCTCACCACCATTTTCTCAAGGGTTATTAGTGATGGGTAACAGTGCTGCTTTTGCTGGCAACATCCAGATCCTGAAAGATGAATAAAGAGAAGACGGGGATTGATAAAGTAGATTGGTCAACTTTCCCACTTGTGATGGAACCTTGTATAAATGAAGATAAAACACAAACTGCATAACCAGAACAGAAGTTGGGATACATCTTTTCAAAGGATGCAAGTAGTCCTAAACTTTGTTTTCATAAAAAGAACCACTTATTTGTTTAAATTATTATCAAATATTTATCATTATTATCAAAAATCAATAGACTGTTTCAAATCAGGGGAAATAGGATATATCCAGCCAAGGGAAATGGAAAGTGGTTGTTTTTTTTTTTAACAAGTCAGTGATAATCTTCCAAACAGGGAACATTATCAGGGGCTTGATAGTTTATTATTTTACAGCTTGTGTAACGTGAATGGGAACAATCACTTAATTTTCCCAGGGCAGGGTTTCCCAGCCATTGCTTCACTACACTTTGGTCGTTTAGTGTGCTATGAGCAAAATAATTTAAATGCAACTTTCCATCCACCTTCTATTGGCGATTTGAGAAAAGATGAGAAGTAATTTGTTTATTAAGGATTGTAATGTTACGATAAGGTAAAACCTATTCAGATATTTTCATAGCAACGCACAACAAAGATCAATTCTGATTTATATTCAAGGTGTGGGGATCACTGAGTGAATGGTTGGCAGAAAGCTTACTCCGTGGTTTATGTCTCTGCCTCTTTACCCTGTCTCATTGGAAATTATGCATGCATAACCAAACTGCTGTTTAATAATCCTAACAACTCTTGGTAATCACCTTTGTTGTATGCATCACTAAACAATTCAATGACAGGATTCATTATCATTTGGATTGAGGATTTATCAGGCTATAAAATAAGACATTAAGAATAATCTGTAATGATAATGAATGCAGACTAATATAAAGCAGCATGAAATAGCAAAATGCTATTTAATAAAAACAATTCGAATAATCTTAATGTAACCCAGTAGTAGGGGAATAGAGTTAGACTGTGTAAAATAAATATTTGATCTATTCCTGCCAATTTCACACTGAGAAAGGTTTATATAACCCCAGGTATGTCAGTATTTATATGACCTAAAGGCATAACTTAGTTTAAGGTCCTTTCTACCCTACAGAACCAAAATCATCTGATCTATAATTCAACACGAGTTACCATAGTTACGAAATACTACAACATTCTCAGAATGTTAATTTTTAATGTAAAAGTCATATGAGTAATTCCAGAGGAAAACAATGATGTCTGTAACTCCTCCGTCAAACAAAATTGTAGGAATTAAAAAGCACTGCAAAAGCTGCAGAAGTCCTCACCAGACACGCAATGAAAGTATAACTCTTTGTATGGAAAGAAATGGAAACAAAATGTATTATTCATTCTATACTGAAAAACCACTGGTTGTATAAAATGCTTGGATTTTGTAGTATTTCCCATTTGTTCAGCAATGTGGGAGATTGCAGCCTTCACGTGGTCCGCCCTGTTTCAACGAATGTAATCAACATGGCGTGTACAATCAAATAAGATCAAATAGACCAAGTTGTCCTTCAACTTTAGGCTGTGCACACCATACGCAAGAAGAAGAAGCTGTGACCTCAACTATCAGAGTAGATTCTCTATTTGAAACAGAAGCAGAACGATTTTTATTCGATTAACATCAACAGGAACATAAATAGTCTTGTTCCCGACGCATGGAGAAGCTGTTCCATCATAATACCACCTAGCTATTGAAGATACAACTTACCAAGATTGTTAATTTGGTTCACTGAAGGAGTTATCAGGCCACAGGAAGTGGCATGTAAGCTTAGACAGAAGTGTACTTCTGCCCCATAAAAGTTCGAATGGATGCTCAGCCATAAATAAAATAAATAGTCTATTGGAATATTTTTTTGAATATAACCGCCTATATAGGTCACAGACTTGAGCAGTCTTTGTAGCAATTACATCGCCATTAGCAGCCTGGGTTAGCACAAGGACTTTCACTCCAGGTTCAGGAACTGCTTCTTCCCAACAACCATCAGACAATTGAACACAATGAACTGCCTCTAAACTACGTACTGTATTGACTGCACTAGGGACTTACAAGCTTTACAGGTATTTATTTTGTTGTGTTATATTGGGTTTTATAGTTATTGAACTTATGTTTTATGTTTGTTTGTTATATTATCCATTGACTACAGTGTTTACATAGCTATTGTGCTGCTGCAAATAAGAATTTGAATTTGAATTAGAATTCCAAGAATTTCATTGATCCATTTCACATAAATAACAAATCTGGACTGAATGGTGACACAGAAACTGCAGATGCTGGAATCTTACATAAATAGGGTGCTGGAGTAACTCAGTGGGCTCAGGTAACATCTTTGGTGGGCATAAGGTGATGTTTCTGGAGTAAGTGCAATATGCCATGTTGTCTTGGGATACAAAACCTTTGGGGAAATGGATCTAGATTGACAGTGCCGGGAAGAATATCCCTCCAAACCTGTCCTATCCATGTACCTGTCTAATTGTTTCTTAAACAATTGGATAGCCCCAGCCTCAACTACCTCCTCTGGCAGCTAATTCCAAACACCCACCACCCTTTGTGTGAAAACGTTACTCCTAAGTCCTCTGGTCCTCGGTTCCCCTATTCTGGGCAGGAGACTCGGTGCATCCACCTGATCTATTCCTCTCATGATTTTGTACAGCTCTATAAGATCCTCCTGTGCTACATGGAATAGATGTTAATATTGGTCAAATTAAAGACACCATAAAATGGAGGATCCCTGCACTTGTCAGAATTGCTTAACCATTGTCAGCTGAACTTTACAGGCTTTGATTGGTGCCAGCCATTCTAGGCTCAGATTGGTATGCAGGATGGTGAGGGGTCCAGGTGTTATCCCTGTTTCTCTTAAATTAATAACATGTACAGTAGTTTTGCAAATGAACCTTAAATGCATCATTTCTATTGGATCACTGCAAAAGCATTGTAAATAGTATAAATAATGTTGCAAGAAAATCATCCTGTTAATCGACGATTGGTAGGTATGTTACCTTGAGCAGCGTTGCAGTTCTGCCGCTCCCCATGTGCGCGACTTTGGCGCCTTGCAGAGGGGGGCGGGCTTAAAGTGCCATTTTTCAACAGACATGGAAAATCGATGAATGTTGGGCGATTTCGTTGCAGAAGAAAAATCGCTCCGACATTTCATGAATGAAGGTGTTTTTAAATTACTCTAAATTATTAATTAACTAGAGTAATTTAAAAATCACCTTCAAAAGCCGTGAGCGCCGACAACCAGAAGGAATTTTGCGTAGGGGAGAAAAAAAGGTAAATAGTTTATTTTTATATTAAAAGTTAGTTTTTCGGGAGGCTTTAATAATATTTTCATGTTGCGAAATGGGGTCCAAAAAAATGTATGAAAAAACAGTATTTTTCCTCCCGACTTCACCGCTAACCGCAACGTTCCAATCCACCGCATTCCACTAAAACCCACTCGCAAGTTGATTTAAATGGCCATTAATTTACAGGCATAAAACACTAAATTCCTTCCATTTGGCCCAGAAATTCATGAAAATGAGATTTAAAAATTATGTTATATTGTGGATTATTGCGTGAATGTTGTTTGGACACTTAGGCAATTTAAAAAAAGTTTTTATTTTCTTAAGAAATGGATAGATGTTTAGATCTACTCATTGAATTTTGTAATTAGCTACAATTAGATAACTAACTAATTATATGCTTTAATTTCAGGTCATCCAAGTAAGATTGTTTCATATTTGTTTCCGAATGCTGCAATCTATAATAACTGAAAATTTCATTGAGTTCTCTTAATTTTTAAGAAAGTTATGGGCTTTTAACTGTTCCAGATCACAGCTTTTGAGTTAAGTCAATTGAAAGGCAATGGGGAACAAGATGCTAATTTCCGAATATGAAAATGGCCATAACTTTCTTTATACTGAAGATATGAAAGTGAATTAGGTGTCAAATTAAACTTCTTTTTATGCTTTATCTGATGGGATAAATTGCAGACTTGATTTTTTAAATCTCAAAATATTGTAACATTGCTACGATTGGTTGATCTGTTGAGCCTTGGAGAAACTGTTTGAATCTCAAGTTTCAATGTTTGTTATTGTTTGCTTCCTTCTAGAGCTTTCTTTCTTATACAATATATTAGCCACTGTATTATTGGGTTAGGGAAATGTCTGTCATGTATGGGGTTAATCGATATCTGTAATGGATTGTAAAGAGACCACTCCCATGTGGGTCGGCCCCTCAAGGTCTGGGGACCTATAAAAGTACGCTACCATGAGGTCCTGTGTTGATCTTCTGGGAGAGTGTTTAGGACTGCGTGACCTTCTGGAGTGTCTCTGTTTGAGCGAGGCCTAGAGGGCGGATACAAGGATCGAACACACGGTGGTTATGTATAGTAATTGAATTGTAATTATTTTTGACAACATAAAGATTAGTTGCGCAAGTGCTCGATTCAGTGTTTTTTGACAGAAACTAGACTGGGGGGAATCTTAGAATGAGCAATTTACATAGAGACTCAGCAAACTCAACCTCTCACTATAGTTCATACGCTCTAGTCCTGGCAACATCCCCGTAAATTTTTTCTGAGAAGGCCAAAGTGCCAAAAAACATTTTGACCACCTTATCCATATGCGACTCGAGGAAACATGCACCAGTACTCCTAGATCCCTCTGCTCTACAACACTTCCCAGAGGCCTACCATTTACTGTGTATGTCCTGCCCTTGTTCAACATCCCAAAATGCAACACCTCACTCATCTCTGGATTAAATTCCATCAACCAATCCTCATGCCAACAATCCATATCCTGCTGTAATCTTACACAACCACCTTCACTATCTGCAAAACCATTCACTTGTATACCATCAGCAAACTTGCTAAACTTGCACTGTATGTTCTCATCCATATCATTGATATAGGTACTGGCAGCAATCCTGAGATCACCACCCATGGTCAATTAAAATTGTTGGGAAATATTGCATTGAACTAAAGTCCAGTATGACATTTTTTAGGTGGATATTAATTTATTAACTGCAATAGAAAGCAATTGCATCAAAAACTGGCATTGCTCTTTTGGCATCACTTTGCATAAACGTACTTTTAAAAATGACAAAGAAGATCAGGGATGATTCGTGTATTGTCAGCATAATTACTCCGAAAACAGTGTGCAATAAAGGAAACTAATTGAAATCACATCTTTCTGGCATTTTTCACTCAGGAAAAACACAAGCATTTTGATCTTCTGTATACAATGCGGTGTTCAAATATTTGCATCAGAAGAGAGCATATCAGTGAATAAAGAAATCCAGCCTTGCCTCATGTAATGCTGTGTTGGCAGTCTCTGCATGTCTAGTCATCATGCTCATGATTGAGTGGAGCAGAGACTAGTTTTTAAATTTGTTAATTAAAAATTCTGGAGCAAGGTCAGGGCTCTGCCTATCCTGGCTGTTTTCTGCACTTTGCAGTGAATGTAGAAACAGTTTCTTGATGAGATACAGGGACAGCCAGCAATGCCTCCAGAAAAGTCCAGAGTTTGCAAAACTCATCTCTAAAACTTGAAGTGGTCTTCTAAACGGTGCTATTCATTAACAAGAAAAGTATGAGTCCTTTTATGTTTCCACAAGTGTCGGTGGATGCAAAACACCATCACATTCATTTTGACGGCATGTGCATCTATAATTGCAACTGCATACTTATCTCTCAGGTGATTGATGCCTGAAGTACATTCCCTTCCCATTATCGGCTATTTTCTCCACTAGATCAGAGAAGCCACAAAAAGACCGCTTAGGATGGGTCGGGAAATAGGAAGACAACAGGATATCAGAGTTTCAGAGGGGAAATGATAATGAACTGAAAGAATCAAATATGCACAGCGATAATGACCAATCCGATTCCTTAAATTGGTGCATACGTACGTATTTATTTTGTATCTGCAGCAGCTGTTAAAATGTAGGCTTCTAAAAAGGTTTGCTTCACTGACAGTAGGAACAACATTTTATGCCCTGAGCATTTTACTGCAAGCTTACATATGTACAAATATACGAATCGAGAACAAGAGTCGGCAACTCAGCCATTTGCACTTTTCTTGGTTCTTGGTTTCTTGGTCCCCCAAAATATTCCAAATGGAATTTAAACTGGAGGTGGTGGAGGGAGGACGTAAGCCAGAAAAGGTTTTTGGGAAGAAAGAGCTACCTTAAATTTAGTTGCATTTGGTTGGGTAACTATAGTAGGGTGGAGATTATTCCATGCTTTAATTGTGCAGGGGAAGAACAAATTGCTTTACACATCTGTCGTGGTAGCTGGAATCACAAATTGGATCGAATGCCCTCGTCTGCTCCTAATTGGTTTGGGTTTGGTGTAGGCATTCTTGTAATCTATGTCGAGCTGGCCATTTAACATTTTGTAAAAACAGGTCAAACGGTGAGCTTCACATCTGTCCTGGAGAGGGTTCCACCCCAGAGAATTCAGAAGTTTGCTAACACTAGCTTCTCTCTCATAGGTGTTAGTAACAAATCGAGCTGCCTGTCTTTGAACACATTCGATGGTAGAAATGTTTTTATTTGTGTATGGGTCTCATGCTGCAACTGCGTAGTCCAAATGAGGTCTAACGAGGGTGAAGTATAGCTTCTTGAAAGTTGAACAATGATGGAAGTTGCGCCTCAGGAAGTTTAGGACACCTGTTGCTTTCACCGTTGCATGATGAGTCTGACCATTCCAATGCAGATCATTCTGCAATTTGATGCCAAGATTCTTGGTTTGTTTGGATTATTCAAGGGCAGCACCAAGTATATTGTAAGATGTTGCGCCTGGATTCATCTTTCTGGTGACACGCATGGTTTCACATTTGGACGGGTTGAACTGCATGCCCCATTGTTGTGACCCCTCAACCATTGTATCGAGATCCTTTTCGAGAGCATCTTCATCATCAGCTGACTTAATTGGACAGTACAGCAAACAATCATCAGCGAATAGTCTGGTCGTGCTTGCAACTTTTTCATGGATGTCATCAATGTAAAGCAAAAACAGATGTGGGCCAAGTACTGTGCCCTGAGGTGTATCACTCAACACTGGATGCCAATTGGAGCTCTTTCCGTTCACACACACACGCTGAAGGTGTTTTGTCAGGAAACTGGAAATCTATTGTTTCGTGTTGGAATGAATACCATAGAAGTCAAGCTTCCGAAGCCGTCTCTGGTGTGGGATGCCTTCGGTTGCTTTAGAAAAGTCCAGCACTACTAAATCCGTGATTATGTTCCCATCAAGGTGCTTGGCCAGGTCATTTGTCATCAGGATAAGCTGAGACTCAAATGATCTATGCCTCCTAAATGCATGTTGGTTGTCAGCAAGAATGTTATGTTTGCTCACGTGTCGCATCATGGGATGGTTTTAAAAGTCTGCTGACGAAAGCTCAGGGTATGTATGTCCCCGTATCAATTAAATGCTCCAGCAATTTGCAGCAAGTACTTGTTAATGAAACAGGACGATAATTCGCTGGGTTGGTGGTTGAACCCTTCTTAAAGAGAGGAGTGACGTTAGCCTTCCTCCAATCCAGCGGAACATCACCCGAGTCAAGCGATTGTTGAAAAATGAATTGCAAAACTGGAGCCAGTTCTTCGGCCGCGAACTTGAGGGCTTGATTCTGTATCTGATCTGGTCCAATTAGTTTTGTGGTATTGATGTTGAGCAATAACTTCTTGACACCTTCAACCTCAATTTTAATAGCAGGCATATCAGCATACGGGCTGGGCGGTAGATCTGGAAATGATGAAGGCTCCATGTCTTCCCGGGTGAAAACGTGTTGCAATTGGTTTGCAAGAGCTTCTGCTTTCGCCTGGTCCTCAGTGATCAGACAGTTGTTCACTTTAAGCATCTGGACACCAGTGTTGTCTGTCCGTCTGGATTTCACATATCTCCAAAAAGCCTTGGGTTGCTCTCTCCCAAGAATAGAAGAAACATGTTGTCTATGAGCACTCCTAATAGCACGATCGACTTGCTTTCACACTCTAGTAAAATTGTCCCAGTCCAGTTTTGTACCCCTTTTTTTGGCACGGTTATAAAACTTCTCTTTGTTACTGCAGAGACGTTTCAGTTTTGCCGAAAACCAAGGAGGACGCATACGGCCCTTAATGAGTTTTTGAGGAACATGATTTGTAACAATATTATTTAAAGAGTTTCTCAGCCACACCCAGTTGTCTTTTACGGATCTTTTATCTGGTTGCAGGTTGAAGAAATCTTTTCCCAGTTTTTTTGATAAGACTTTAAATTCCTCGCTGTTCACTTTTCTCCAGAGATTCTGTGTGCCGTCAGACCAATCTACACCTGGGACATTGAAATCGCTCCCCAGGATGATAAGTGGAGAACGTGACGAGGAGTTAATTTTGGAGATGTTTGATCCAAGATCTAAAAGAGGCTCCGTTTTCATGTCAGATGGTCGGTAAAAGCTTCCAATCTGTAACCACTGACACTAGAGTGCAGCTTGACACCAGATTTGCTCATAGTCGCTGTCTAAGTCTGTTCTTTCAAAACAAGGAATGGTATTGTTAACTCCGATGAAGACACCGCCTCCATGCGAGTTTCTGTCCTTTCTAAAAATTTGGAGGTGAGGAGGGAAAGTCTCAGCAGATTTGATTGATGGGTCCAGCCAAGATTCAGACCCGATAAGGATATCAGGGTTTTCAGTTTCAATAAATGAATTGATCACAGCACATTTTCCTCTTATACTACGTCTTTTAACATGATCATGGCTGAATTATTATAACCCTAACTATGGTCCCATCTATTGCAGCAATCTTTCATCCTTCTTTAATTGATAATGCTTTATTATTAATGTTTAATGTGTCTTTCCTAACTGTCACTGTACGTCATGTACACAAAAAGCTGGAGAAACTCAGCGGGTGCAACAGCATCTATGGAGCGAAGGAAATAGGCATTGTTTCAGGCCGAAACCCTTCTTCTGAAGAAGGGTTTTGGCCCA
Organism: Raja brachyura; assembly: GCA_963514005.1. Next base: position 103,398,323 of record OY740781.1, on the reverse strand, counting down.
AAACGTTGCCTATCTCCTTCGCTCCGTAGATGCTGTTGCACCCGCTGAGTTTCTCCAGCTTTTTGTGTACTCTCGATTTTCCAACATCTGCAGTTCCTTCTTTAACACTGTACGTCATGTTGTCACTTGTGGGCGGAGCACCAAGGCAAATTTCTTGTATGTGAATACTTGACCAATGAACGTATTCATATTCATATATTCTGTTATCAAGAATCTATCTACCTCTGCGTTACAAATATTCAAGGAGTTGTTTCCACAACCCCTTGAGAATGAATTCCAAAGGCACAACCCTTCGGAGGGATAAGGCATCAACTCATCTCTGTCTTAAGTAGAAAACTCTTTTTTTTCAGTTAGCCCCAGTTCTTGGATCTCTCACTATAGAAAGCATAAAACATTTTTATTTTTTGGAAAGTATAACATTTGTTCTAAATTTATCCTCTTGAGACATTTTACATGTTTATTGCTGTGTCCTAAAATTCAGCTCAGAAAGCAAAATGTCTCTGTATTGGTCCCAATAAATGATAACAGTGATAAATGATATTTTTGCATTTTGCATTTCCTAACATGTAGGCTTTCTTTCCAAATGTATTTGTTTTATTAATTGAGTTACACTAATGCCTGCGGAAATCTCTGACTACCAAACTCCTGTGCATCTGAACAGCACCACCCTGTGTATGATGTGGGAACAACTGAATGGCAATTGAAATATATTTGTGCACATTTGTCCAAGGGACTATCTCTATACCTATAAAAGTCTCATTTTGTATGTGTGTGTGTGTATGTGTTATTCTACCTTCGTCAAAACGCTACGCATAAGAGTTGACCCGGTCGACGCAATAAATAGGTTCCCTTCACATTTCATCTTATATCTTAAAAGTTATTCATCATTAAAGTTTTTTAAAAAGCCAAAACAGCCACAGATTCTTCAAGCAGCTTAGAATGATGTCACAATGCCCCCGCAAGGGGAGGGGATCGCTGCCCTCTCCACCTCTTCGCAAGGGGGTGGGGCTTCCATGCTGGAATGTACTGGAAACCACCCCCCCACCACCACCACCCCTCTCTTTGCCTGGCCCAGTCGCACTGAAGATGCGGCCTCGCTCGGGTCCATGCCTGCCCGGTTCCTCGGCTCCACGCCCCCTCACATTCTCGGGTCCATGCATGCCAGCGGCCTCACTTGGGTCGGCACACAAGGCCTCTGCCTCCCTCCCGCCCACAGCGCGGTGCTCCCTCTTCACCGCCCATCCCTCCCTCCCTCCCTCGCACAGAGCGATGCTCCCTCCTCACCTCCCCCCTCCGTCCCTCCCACACACGCGGACCAAATATGCTTGAAAGTAATACAGCCAACTCTCAACACTGTGATAAAGGAATGCAATCCCACTTACAGACCAGCTGCTGATGAAGTTATTCAAGGTAATTCTCCAGCCACATTCCTGACAACAGCTCAGAAACCATAGAGACGCCAATGCACATAGTTCTGAAATTTGCTCTGAGCAAGAGAAGGACCAAAATAGCTAAGCCATAAAGTTATCCATTCCGCTCCACACCCTGACTCTAACCCTGACTCTAACCCCACGCCCAACCCCATTTTATTTATTGTGTGGACTAAATTGTGCAATGCGAGGACGAATCAGGATGGGCAACATCATTGGTATTGATGAAGGTATCACAGAGCATTTATAGGCACATAATTGTTGCATGCAGTTCATTGTCAGCAGCAGTTCTCAGGCGCAGGTGTCAGGTGTGGCTCCTAACAATCAAGGAAGAGACAGTGCTTGGACTGTATAAAAGATGGCATGTTGCTGACTCACAGCGCCAGAGACCCGGGTTTGATCCTGACTATGGCTGCTCTCTGTACTGAATTTGCACATGTTCTCTGTGACTGCATGGGTTTTCTACAGGTGCTCCAGTTTCCTCGCACATTTAATAGATGTGCAGCTTCTGTAAAGTGTCACTAATGTGTAGGATAGTGTGTGGGTAATCTTGGGTCCGCATGCACCAGGTCAGACGAAAGGACTGTTTCCATGCTGTATCTATAAACTAAACTAAATTAAATGCAATGGTTGTGACTGAGGCAAGAAGAACACCTCAAGAAATAAATGAGAGTATTCTCATGCCTCATTCTTCCTCCTGTATCTTCTTTTTGAAGCTGGTTTAAGTAGACAACAAAACTCACCCCTTCTCAATATTACTCTGTTTTTGTCCTTTCAGATGGTCAAAAATTGCAAGCTGACCAGCAATAGAAGAGCAAAAACAGAGTGATGATGCACTGCTACTCAACGTAAACACTTGTACCCACAACTTTGGAACTAAAACTGCAGAATTGTAACATTAGGATGGAGACTAATACTGCATGGTGACTCACAATGCATGAGAAGATTCCAGCTAAGGTAATAAATAATACTCCTCATGAAGGCAGATTTCACACATAGAAAGAAACAAAAATAGGTGCAGGAGGAGGTCATTCAGCCCTTCGAGCCAGCACCACCATTCATTGTGATCATGGCTGATCTTCCGCTATCAACAACCTGTGCCGGCCATCTCCCCATATCCCTTGATTCCACTAGCCCCTAGAGCTCTATCTAACTCTCTCTTAAATCCATCCAGTGATTTGGCCTCCACTGCCCTCTGTAGCAGGGAATTCCACAAATTCACAACTTTCTGCGTGAAAAAGTTTTTTCTCACGTCAGTCTTAAATGGCCTCCCCTTTATTCTAAGATTCTGGCCCCTGGTTCTGGACTCACCCAACATTGGGAACATTTTTCCTGCATCTAGCTTATCCAGTTCTTTTATAATTTTATATGTTTCTATAAGATCCCCCCTCATCCATCTAAACTCCAGTGAATACAAGCCTAGTCTTTTCAATTGTTCCTCATATGACAGTCCCTCCATCCCAGGGATTAATCTCGTGAACCTATGCTGCACTGCTTCAATCACAAGGATGTCCTTCCTCAAATTATGAGACAAAAACTGTACACAATACTCCAGATGTGGTCTCACCAGGGCCCTATACAACTGCAGAAGAACCTCTTTACTCCTGTACTGAAATCCTCTTGTTATGAAGGCCAATATTCCATTAGCTTTCTTCATTGCCTGCTGTACCTGCTGTACCTGGATCTCCTCAGCGCAGAGGGAGAACAAGGAGGGAAGAAGACAGAGACTCTAAGACTTTTGCCTCCCACCACAGTGAGGAGGTGCCTGGTGAACTCACGGTGGTGGATGTTAAATATGTGTTTATTGTGTGTTTTGTTTTTTATTATATGTTATGACTGCAAGGTAACAAAATTTCATTCAGACCAACTTTCAGTGACTGGTGTACAAGAACACCCAGGTTTCGCTGTACCTCCCCTTACCTAACCTAATCCCATTGAGTTAATAATCTGCTTCCTTGTTTTTGCCACAAAAATGGATAGTTTATATATGGTAAACAGTTGCGGCCCCAACACCGAGCCCTGCAGCACTCCACTCGCCACTGCCTGCCATTTTGAAAAGGACCCGATCACTCCTACTCTTTGCTTACTGTCTGCCAACCAATTTTAGATCCATATCAACACCCTACCCCCAATACCATGTGCTCTAAGTTTAGTCACCAGTCTCCCGTGTGGGACCTTATCAAAGGTTTTCTGAAAGTCTGGATACACTACATCCACTGGCACCCCTTCATCCATTTTACTTGTCACATCCTCAAAAAATTCCAGAAGATTAGTCAAGCATGATTTCCCTTTCATAAATCCATGTTGACTTGGATTAATCCTTTTACTGTTATCCAAATGCCCCATTAATACCTCTCTAATAATTGACTCCAGCATCTTTCCCACCACTGAAGTCAGGCCAACTGGTCAGTAATTCCCCGTTTTCTCTCTCGCTCCTTTCTTGAAACGTGGGATAACATTAGCTATCCTTCAATCCACAGGAACGGATCCTGAATCTATTGAATATTGGAGAATGATCACCAATGCGTCAACTATTTCTAGAGCCACGTCCCTGAGGACCCTGGGATGCAGACCATCAGGCTCAGGGGATTTATCATCCTTCAGTCCCATTAGCCTACCCAATGCTATTTCTCGCCTAATGAAAATTTATTTCATTTCCTCAACCCCCTTAGATCCTCTGTCCTCCAGTACATCTGGGAGATTGTTTGTGTCTTCCTTAGTGAAGACAGGTCCGAAGTACCTGTTAAACTCTTCTGCCATTTCGTTGTTAGCCGTAATAATTTCACCCGTGTCTGCCTTCAAGGGACCCACAATTGACTTTGCTACTCTTTTTCCCTTAACATATCTAAAGAAGCTTTTACTGTCCTTCTTTATATTCCCGACCAGCTTCCCTTCGTACTTCATCTTTTCAGCCTGTATTGCCCATTTTGTTTCTTTCCGTTGTCCTATGAAAGTTTCCCAATCCTCTGTCTTCCGGCTACTCTTTGTTGTGTTATACATCTTTTCTTTTAGTTTTATCCCAACCCTAACTACTCTTGTCAGCCACGGTTGCCTCCTACTCCCCTTAGAATCTTTCTTCCTTTTTGGAATTAAATGATCTTGCATCTTCCGGATTATGCCCAGAAATTCCTGTCATTGCTGTTTCACATGCAAAGGTTCAACACGGTACAGTATAGGCTTAAGTGTATTTAAAATGAAATACTTGGTGATTTAGCAAGCCTGCTAGAGTACACTTGCAACGTGTAAAAGCTTGTCGGAGTCTAGCACGCTTCTTACCATTGCTTTGGAAACTGTTTGGAATCCTACCTTTCCTGTAAAATACTGTGCCCAACTGAAAAACTGGACTCGCGACTCCAACTATAATATAGTGTTGCAACAAGCAACTGCAGGTGCTAGTTTACAAAAAAAGGCACAAAGTGCTGGAGTAACTCAGCAGGCAATGCAGCATCGCTGGAGAACATGGATAGGTGACATTTTGGGACAAGACCCTTCTTCAGATTGATTGTGGGGAGAGCAGGGAAGAAAGCTTCAGATGTAGGGCAGGACACAAGCAAGAGGGTTTTTATTTGGTAGGCAGACAGTTCGGAAAAGGCCAGAGATGAAAAATAGATGAATATAGTGTCAGCGGGCCAATGTCTCATATGCTATTGTGACAGTGCGTGCAGCCATGCTCCTATATCGTCTGCCTGTCAGCACAAGGAGAACAATCTGCGTGCTGGGTGGCTGTGGTCCTTGGTGATGATGTGTGCCTTCCGCAGGCACCGCCACTGGAAAATGCCCTGAATGGCCGAGAGACAGTTGCCAGTGATGTGCTGTGCCGCCTTCACCACTCTCTGTAGTGATTTGCGGAGTGGGCAGAACAGTTCCTGTACCAGAGGTTACACAAAAAACTGGAGAAATTCAGCGGGTGCAGCAGCATCTAAGGAGCGAAGGAGGTAGGCGACGTTTCGGGTCGAGACCCTTCTTCCCACTAGTTCCCGTACCAGACTGTGATGCAGCTCGTCAGCAGACTCGCGATGGTGCAACTGTAGACGTTTTTGAAGATGCTGGCATTCATGCCAAACGTCCTCAGTCTTCTCAGGAAAAAGAGCCACTGGCGGGCTTTCTTAGTTATTGTGTCCGTGTGCAGTGTCCAAGAGAGGTCCTCAGTGATGTGCACACCGAGGAACTTGAAGCTGCTGACCCTTTCAACCTCGGCATCACCGATGTGGATGGGGAGGTGACCACTCCCCTGCTGTCCATGATAATCTCTTTAGTTTTGCTGACATTGAGAGAGAGAGGTTGTTTTCCTGGCACCAGCTGTTTAGCGCCTTTACCTCCTATCTATAGGCCATCTCATTATTGTCTGTGATGAGACCCAGGATGGTCGTGTCATCAACAAACTTTAAGATGATGTTTGAGCTGTGCTTAGCAGTAGTCGTGCATGAACAGGGAGTACAGGATAGGACAGAGCATACAGCCCTGTGGTGCACCTGTGTTGAGGATCAATGAGGAAGAGGTGTGGCTGCCAATTCTCACCACCTGGGGCCTGCCTGTTAGGAAGTCAAATATCCAACCGCAGATGGAGATCTCCAGTCCAAGATCTAGGAGCTTGGGGATGAGTTTTGAGGAAATTATAGTGTTGGATACCGAATGGGTTCTGGAAGAGGGAGTTATGGAATTACCTTTGATGGGGATTTGTAATGGCCAGAATCATAACTGGAGATCCCGGGAATATTGGACTTTTCACCACACTAAACTGACCATGTATCATTGCGTCAGAAAAAGGGTCTCGACCCGAAACGTCACCTATTCCTTCACTCCATAGATGCTGCCTCACCCGCTGAATTTCTCTAGCATTTATGTTTACCTTCGATTGTTCCAGCATCAGCAGTTCTTTCTTAAACATGTACCATTGTGTTGTTTCTCCTGTTCCCTAAAGGCACATCCTGGTGGGAAGAAGAAATAACAACATGATGAGATAATTAGACCTGATCCCTGGATATTAACAGAGAAAAATTTTAAAGCACTCACATTGCTAGCGCTTTTTCAATGTGATGTCCAGACTGCTGCTGTTTCTGATTATCTTTGAATAATAAGGAATAATTGAGCTGCATTCCTTAAAATATAATTTGATAGGGCATCAACTAACTAATCCAGGGCTGTAGTCATTGAGCAAACTAAATAGGAGAGGCAGACCTACTTTTGTTAACATCAGAGGAATAGTTAGCATTTCTCACATGCCAGAGGTTTTGCAAGGTTTTTTTCTGGAACAAACCACAGATTGGCTTCTTTTCCGACACTGTATTCAATGGCAATTCTCTTAAATCATAGGCAAAAAAATCTTACTACATATGATTGGTAAGTCAACAGTTCTATTATAGAATATTATACCTTCTATTATCAATCTGAAGAACGGTCTCAACACAAAACGTCGCAGATTCTTTCTTTCCAGAGATACTGCCTGTCCCGCTGAGTTACTCCAACATTTTGTGCCTACCTTCGGATTAAACCAGCATCTGCAGTTCGTTCTCACCACAGTTCTATTATAGTGTCATGTTATCCCTTATTGCAATATCACTGTAACATAGAAACATAGAAACATAGAAATTAGGTGCAGGAATAGGCCATTCGGCCCTTCGAGCCTGCACCGCCATTCAATATGATTATGGCTGATCATCCAACTCAGTATCCCGTACCTGCCTTCTCTCCATACCCTCTAATCCCCTTAGCCACAAGGGCCACATCTAACTCCCTCTTAAATATATCCAATGAACTGGCCTCAACTATCCTCTGTGGCAGAGAGTTCCAGAGACCCACCACTCTCTGTGTGAAAAAATTCCTTCTCATCTCGGTCCTAAAGGATTTCCCCCTTATCCTTAAGCTGTGACCCCTTGTCCTGGACCTCCCCAACATCGGGAACAATCTTCCTGCATCTAGCCTGTCCAACCCCTTAAGAATCTTGTAAGTTTCTATAAGATCCCCTCTCAATCTCCTAAATTCTAGAGAGTATAAACCGAGTCTATGCAGTCTTTGTTCATAAGACAGTCCTGACATCCCAGGAATCAGTCTGGTGAACCTTCGCTGCACTCCCTCTATGGCAATAATGTCCTTCCTCAGATTTGGAGACCAGAACTGTACGCAATACTCCAGGTGTGGCCTCACCAAGACCCTATACAACTGAAGTAGAACCTCCCTGCTCCTATACTCAAATCCTTTTGCTATGAAAGCTAACATACCATTGGCTTTCTTCACTGCCTGCTGTACCTGCATGCCTACTTTCAATGACTGGTGTACCATGACACACAGGTCGCGCTGCATCTCCCCTTTTCCTAATTGGCCACCATTTAGATAGTAGTCGGTTTTCCTATTTTTGCCACCAAAGTGGATAACCTCACATTTATCCACATTATACTGCATCTGCCAAACATTTGCCCACTCACCCAGCCTATCCAAGTCACCTTGCATTCTCCTAGCATCCTCCTCACAGCTAACACTGCCACCCAGCTTAGTGTCATCCGCAAACGTGGAGATATTGCCTTCAATTCCCTCATCCAGATCATTTATGTATATTGTAAATAGCTGGGGTCCCAGCACTGAGCCTTGCGGTACCCCACTAGTCACTGCCTGCCATTGTGAAAACGACCCGTTAACTCCTACTCTTTGCTTCCTGTTTGCCAGCCAGTTCTCTATCCACATCAATACTGAACCCCCAATGCCATATGCTTTAAGTTTATATACTAATCGCTTATGTGGGACCTTGTCGAAAGCCTTCTGGAAGTCCAGATACAGCACATCCACTGGTTCTCCCCCATCCATGCTACTAGTTACATCCTCGAAAAATTCCACAAGATTCGTCAGACATGATTTACCTTTCGTAAATCCATGCTGACTTTGTCCAATGATTTCACCACTTTCCAAATGTGCTGCTATCCCATCTTTAATAACTGACTCTAGCAGTTTCCCCACTACCGATGTTAGACTAACTGGTCTGTAATTCCCCGTTTTCTCTCTCCCCCCCTTCTTAAAAAGAGGGGTTACGTTTGCTACCTGCCAATCCTCAGGAACTACTCCAGAATCTAAAGAGTTTTGAAAGATTATCACTAATGCATCCACTATTTCCGGAGCTACTTCCTTAAGTACTCTGGGATGCAGCCTATCTGGCCCTGGGGATTTATCGGCCTTTAATCCATTCAATTTACCCAACACCACTTCCCGACTGACCTGGATTTCACTCAAGTACTCCTTTGACCTGCGGTCCCCTGCTATTTCCGGCAGATTATTTATGTCTTCCTTAGTGAAGACGGAACCAAAGTAGTTATTCAGTTGGTCCGCCATATCCTTGTTCCTGTAGCTTGTGCATGTGCTTCCATATCAAGCCCAGTATCTCACAAAACTTAAGTTTCCACAAGTAACCCAGTGGTATGAATATTGATTTGTTCTAACTTCTTTGTAACCCTTGCTTTAACTCTCTCCCAATCCCTCCCCCACCCTAGTTCTCAGACTTGTTTCACTGTCCCCCTGATTAATTTTATTGTTTGTATGCACCCTTGTCACCTTCCCCTCAGCTATCAATGAACCATTGTACATTTATTTGATTGTCTGCTTTGATCTGTCCTTTTTGCACCTTACATTCTCTTTGCACCCTTCCATATCTCTAGTTTCCCTATCCACTGACTCTCAGTCCAAAGTGTCTCAACACGAAACTGCACCCAATCCTTCTCTCCAGAGATGCTGCCTAAATTATGCCAGTATTTTGTGTCAATCTTCAAAGTATCATTTAAATTATAGTTATTTTATTTTAGTTTATTATCACGTCTACCGAGCTACAGTAAAAAGCGTTTGTTGCGTGCTAACCAGTCAGAGGAAAGGAAAAAAACACGATTACAATCGAGTCATTCACAGTGTACATATACTTGATAAGGGGAATAACGTTTATTCATGATAAAGCCAGTAAAGCCCGATCAAAGAGGGTCCGAGGGTCTCCAATGAGGTAAATAGTAGTTCAGCACTGCTCTCTAGTTGTGATAGGATGGTTCGGTTACCTGATAACATGATACTTTCTGAGATGCAGTAAAATTAACTAAAGGCCACAAACTTTTCATATCTACGTTTTATATGTCCTTTCTGTTCTGGATGATTGTAAACATTCCAAATACACTCAAGAAAAGTTCAACCGATTTTAACAATGATGAAAGAAATTGGAAAAAAATTTGACTCAGACAATTTAAGAAGCATGAATGGAGAGATTAAAAAAAGAAACACTGGATGAACTGCATCTCCAGAGAACATGGATAGGTTTGACCCACAGAGTTACTCAAGCACTTTGGGTGGTTTTTTTTTGTAAACCAGCGTCTGCAGTTGCTTATTTCTACTTCAACAACCCCCTGGAATAGGCAACATAAGCACATAGAGAGTTAAAGAATGCTGATGGTATGCTTGTTGGGGCATTGAGTATGAGAGTCAGGAAGTCACGTTGCAGCTTTATAAAACTTTGGTTAGGCCACATTTAGAATATTGTAAGCAGTTCTGGTTGCTCAATGACAGGAAGCATGCAGAGAAAGCAGTAGTTCACCAGGATATTGCCTTTATTAGAGGGTATTGATGGTAGTGGGAGTGGAATCCTCACCAGCGGGGAGATATTCCATTCACTACTCCCGAGGAGACACAGCCTCTGCATCCAACACCTTATTCCCCAACATTTCTTCTGCCTTCAATGTGATCCAACCACGTCACATCATCCCATCTCCACCCCTTTCCACTTTCCAAAAAGACCACACTCACTGCAATTCTTTGGTACATTCAACCTTCTCACCCAATCTGCCCCCTCCACAGATACTTTTCCCTGCAACTGCAGGAGATGCAACGCATGTCCCTACACCTCCTTCCCTATCCAGTTGAGACAGAGGTTCATGTGCACCTCCTTTAACCTCATTTACTATATCAGGTGCTCCCAATGTTGTCTCTATCACATTACAGACACCAAACATAACTCAACAACCATTTCCCCAGACTATTACAGGAAGGCTTGCTGCTCCTCTTGGTTGGTTGGGTTGCTTATATCTCAATGATGTGAACAATGAATTAATCAATTTAATGTAATACGATATAACTTTATTTATCCCAAGAGGGAAATTGATCTGCCGACAGTCGCAAATGTACAAAATACATAAAACATTAAATTAAAGATTGGAAGATTGGGGGGGGGGGGGGGGGTCAGTCTCAGTCTAGTTCATAGAAGTGATAGAAGCATAGAATATTATGAAAAGCATAGATAGGATAGACAATCAAAACTTTTTCCTGGGGTGAAAATGTGAAAGACTAGAGAGCATGGTAATACCATTTACATTCAAGGGTGAACTATAACTTTTTTGCCTTGCTCATGGTCTGGCACTTCTGTGAAATAAATGGCTCATGATTTTCAGCACGTTATCTCGGTTCTGCTGCATATTGGCATTGCCAGTTTCAGTATGCTCCGCCATTCAATAATTTCTTCCTCCAATATTCTTAAGTCTTTGAGTAAAGTATTCTCTTTTCATCTCTATTTTAAATGGTTGACCTTATACTGAGGCTGTAATCTTGAGTTTGAAATTCCACAGCCAAAGGTCTGTCTTCCCAACTTCTACACTGTCAAGCATTTTATAAACTTTCAATTAAATTATTTGATATTTTTTGGAATTGCCAAAGAATACAGACCAATTCAACTCAACCATGCTTGAAAGAACACAAAGTGCTGGAGTAACTAGGCAGATCACTGCACTTTGTGTCCCACACAAGATTCCAGCATCTGTAGTTTCTTGAGTTTACACTCTCTTGAAAGAACGTCTGTCTGACCCCTGGATCATCAAAATAAATTTGTCGTAGGTCAAAAGGTGATTATATCTTTCCTAGGGTGAGCAGAATGAACTATGCAAAGTACTCTCTAATTGGAGTATGACTTCCTTAAGGGGTAGTCCCACTTGGGCCAGCTAATTGATGAGTTTAGAATAGTTTAGGAGAGTTTGAAAAAATTGTCATGTTGAAGACCTCCTTGACTATGTAGAAGATCTCCTTCGACCTCCTTTGACTATGTTGAAGACTAGCTTCAACTAGCTATGACTAACTTTGGGAAAATTGGACAGCGAAAAGTGGAAAGTGAAGACGACCTCCTTCGATTTCCTTTGATCTCTCTTCGACTATGATGAAGACTATCTATGACTACCTTCAACTACCTTTGACTACCCTCGATTACCTACAACTAATATGCCAATCTACTACGACTTACTACGACTAAACCTACGTGTAAAAAAGTATCAATTTTTTCCATGGCGACCTTTCTTTACTCGCGGGCATTTTTCAACGAGTTGAAAATTACGCCGCGACCTAGCTCGAGAACATGGGGACTATTCTCGAGCATGAAGGAGGGTTACAAAGACCTCCTACGACCTTGTGTTGAGCATGCTGTCGAGGGCAAACTTGCCAGAACTCGCGGATTAGGTCGCCCAAGTGGGACAGCCCCTTTACACTTACACTGGAGTCATTTTGGAATGAAACTTAATGTATCATTTGTTCCTCCATTGCCTTGTTTGCTTTCTTGATCCGCATTGAAGCACATTTATAAATGTAATTGTATTTTGAAGGTGACAACCATCATTCTTTCAGAAAAGATTTATCCTGACAATGTACTTAGCACAAGGACATCTAGCTAATGAAATAATGACTTAATATTGATTCTCCGTGGCTTTCTCTTATTTATAGACTTTGTAATTGTCTAATGCTTGAAGTATTAGACCATGGTAAAATCCATTATTTATGTATGTGATTTGGTCACAGATTATTGAATTAAATTAAACTTTCAACATTTTCAGGAATCCAAACAGAAAAGGGAAAAATGTCAAATATATGTAAAAAGTTAATCTTCACTGTCAAACCATTAAGCATTGGAATGCATCATCCATTTACAGGCAGGTTTATCTCCAGGCTTTCCTGCCTTGTACTTGAAACCGACCCTAGAGTGCTCCATCCAAGTCATTGTAACTTGATTGATCACCTTCAAAATTTTGCCCAAAATCTCTCACTCATTTTCAGTCACATTCCTTGATTATTGTCCTCAACTCCTGCTCAGTATTTGCTGGTCTCCCACTTTGTGCAGGATTTTTGAAACATATCACTATACGAAACATGTTATTTTATGTTGTTGCTGTTCAAAACAGATTATTTCTTCCTTCATTTCCGAATTATGTTGCGTGATTGGTCTAGATTTTGTACTTATTCATCAGAACACAAAACTAGTCCAATCAGACCCATGATAGCATTCCTGTATAGCATTATAACAGTAATTTTAGTAGCCAGCCAAGAGATGCAAGGTGAAACTGGGACACCTGATGGTAGAGGGAAAGGTAGTCCCAGGAAACTGCAGAGGCTGAATATTGCATAGCACGTGAAATGCTGGAGCAACTCCAGGGGTTGGGTGACCTCGGCAGAGGACGTGAAATGCTGAAGAGAGTATGTGCCAACTCCACGCAGACAGCCAGCATCCAAGATCAGGACTGAACTGTGGTCCCTGTAACTGTGAGACAACAGCACTCACTACCGCATCAGGATGCCAGCCACGTGATGCAGAGGGTGAAGGAACACATTATGCTTGCGGCTGTTTACAGACTTCCTCGGCTATTCAAGCAGACACTTGTTGTTGTTAGATGCAGGATTCAGTCTAACATTCTGAACCTTTGAGGCCAGAAAATGCTTCTCCAGTCAATCTGATTAAAGAGCATACATAGAGTACAAATGAAGGGTTGAAAACCAATATGATAGATCAAAATCATGCACATAAATCAAAATAAGAAGGGCAAATTGTGATAGAGAGATGAATAGACAAAGTTAAAAGAAAACATTAAAAAATATTCTAATCCTTGTTCAAATCTGAAGAAACAAACTCAGTTTTGTGAAATTGAATGTTGCATATCAGGAATGTTGTTTGGTTGTAATTAATACCCATCATACTAATTCGCACACTCGATTCCGCCAGTCTTTTGTACCGGTGCTTAGTGGGTAACCATATGGCTTACATACAGTATGTTCTTACATAGATTTCATTTAGGATAATTGGTGGGCGATTTCTAGGCATCCCCATTTAACTGTTCATAAGCAGACTCAAAATGTATTCACCAGAAACAACAGTCAGTGCAGATAGATTCTCCATTATTCCCAATGTGAAATCTATGCTGAATTTCATGATTCCACTGAAGAATTCTCTTATGGTAATTTTCAGCATCTAACTTCAAAAATCACTTAATAAACATTTGAAATCTTGAATAAAACAGTCACCAGACATATTGGTTTCCAAGCCATTGTCCACTCACTCCTCACAATAAATATTTAGCTGCGTTATTAGAAATAATGCAAGTGGACAATTGGAGTTTAATAGCTATTTTAAAGATAAAGATAATCTGCAAAAAAATAATCGACCCATCATGGGCTGATAAAAATCAATGCCACGGTCAAATACCAAACCGACACAGTTCTAATCAACACATATTGTTACTAGAAGCAAAGAGATTATGCAAATAAAATCAAACATCATTAAATTCAAAGTCAAATACAAAGTGCTGGAGTAACTCAGCTGGTTAGGCAGCATCTATGGAGGGAATGGACAGGCACCATTTTGGGTCAGGACCCCCTTCAGTGTCTCCATCATCAAATTCTATTCTGAAGGATTCATTCCAGGGCAATTATAATTCTCGAATACATATTGATGATGCAGGGCAAAAATTCAGGATTGTCCTACCTTAACCACAGCCCTTCATTATATCTATAATACATTGAAGTGATGGTGCTCTCCCAGAGAACTAGAGTGACTAGTCATCCTCTATGTCAGTTGTAATTGCAAATACAGGGAAACTCAGTTTCAAAGATCAAAGTCCTAAAGCAATTATCTTAATTAAAACGTTATGGCTGAGTGTGTACACTGTCTCATGTGTACACAAAAACATATATAATCATGAAATGATTGAACTTTCCAAGATCAGTAAAATGTGTAGTTCTGGCACCAGGTTTCCATCATTATGTTACAATTACAGATATAAATATACATATACCCATGTATTCATTAATAGGTAAACCTCTGCGTGCGTAGATATGGGTTTATCACTATGGTGTTGACACCAAGAGCCTTTCTAGATATCCACATCAAGGGGATGAATTCTCATGCTGAAAAACTATGACTCCAGGCACCACTTGAGATATTTTTGGCACAGTAAATAGTAATTATCTAATTTATGTCAATGAGGGACAATCTCACAGTGGCTTTGGGAAAAATGATCTTTTATGATGCAGCAAACCTACTAAAGTTGTTTTGCTTTCAAGGTTAAAGGCTAAGTTACTCATTGGTTTCATTTACAGCAAAGATGTTTTTTAAAGACCCATTGAGAACACCACAGATATCACAGCAGCATAGTCCACAACATAGCTTTGTTCATTACAAGCTGTGTTATTGTGAATGGGATCATATCTACAAAAAACTGTTTGTAAACGTGGCAGAATAATTGTTTAGAGTAAAATATCATATACAACTCGTAACTTCTTGCATAGGAAAGGGATTGAATTCATTCATGCATCCTTTGTCCCTCTTAAGATAATTGCAGAATGATTGGGAACTGTTCTCTAAGGAATTCTTATTGCTTCATGCCTAATATCTACAGGCAAATTGATGCTGAACACATTGGTTCATATAAATGGTATTGAGGTCTAATAATGCATGTTAGGCATAAATTCAAATTCTTAATAAGGTGTGAATGCTGATTATTCATTAATGCAAAAAATTGATCTGAATGGGTTATGATGGCAACATGCCAGTGAGCAATAATCTCCATGTATGTTTTCAAAATCTGCAGCCCCGCATACAAAATTGAATCAGAAATATGGTTTGTCAAATACAAATAATAAATTACAGGATGTTATTATATAAATGTTAATTCCGTATGTACACATTTGTTCAATGCTTGATTTTGTTTAACATATTCAGTACTAAAATAGTTTAAATTCTACATTCAGCATATTTAAATAGAGCTTTTGATTTTGCACCCCAAGAGCAAGACATTGCAGCTGCCGGTAAAGAGGTGAGAATAAAAACTGGTCTAAATATTCAACAGGCCACTTGCATCTGTTGAGAGAGAAATGCAGTTCAGGTCAAACTTTTTTTTTTCCATCCCAATTTGTTGTGGTTTGCCGAGCTGGAGTTCATACGAGTCTGCCATTAATTTCCCATTGCTTAAACTTACAAATGTGACAATAGCTTCTTAAAAGTCTTGTGAGAACAAATGGTGAAATTACTCTTCAAAAGATTTACTCATGTGGAAATTTAGAAACGTTTATTAATCAAATCAATAGTGTTAGATTCTAATAGCAATACAGAGAGGTTCTGCACCTGCACTATTTGGAAGTTAGTGGAAATGAAGGTGATTGCAGGTCACAACACTGGCAGCAAATGCCTGCAACTGGAGTTCAAAGTTGTCAAGTTCGACATGCAATGCATATGGGAGTGGGAGAATTATCCAGATACACTAACCAAGGAGACACCAAAGTCTTGTACATCAGCTGTATATTTAGGTTTAACTAGACTAAGTGGGACCCGTTGGGTCCCTGTCACACAGGAGGCTTGGTCCCCCAACACAATATTCCACCACTCACCCATAGCCCCCAACCGCACAGGCACAGCTCATTTCCCCTCCTCCCTCGGACTCTCTCCCCCTCCTCCACCCTCCCTCTTCTTTCCCCTCTCCTCCTCCACTCCCCAATCCCTCCCTCACCTCTCTCTTCCTCTCCTTTCCCCTACCCCTACCTTTCCCTCCCTCCCTCCATAACTCCTCTCCCCTTCCTACCCCCTCCCATCCCTCTATCCCCCATTTCCCGCACTCCTCAGCTCCTATCCCCCCCACTATCCATCCTCACCTCCCCCACTGCTCTCCTCTTCATCTATTCCCTACTCCCTACCTCCCCCACTTCCCCCTTCCTCTACTCCCCCCACCTCTCGTATTCCCCCTCTGCCCTCATCTTTTCCCTCTCCTCATCCCCAAATCCATTCCTCACCTCTCCCTCTCTCTTCTTTCCCCTACCCTGTCACTCCCTCCATAACTCCTCTCCCCTCCCTACTCCCCTCTATCCCCTCTTCTCTCTCATAGTGACGTATTATAGCCTGATTTGACCGCTTGAACCCTCAGGAATGTAGAAGACTACAGAGAGTTCGCAGTCCTTCACACATACTGACTTCCTAACCAACAAAGGGAGTTGTAGTAGGTGCTGCCTCAACATGGCAGTTCGTATCATCCATGATAAACACCACTCTGGCCATCCTACCATCAGGAAGATGGTATAGCAGTCTAAAGTCTCTGGAGAATGTAGATAGGCCACGTTTAGGGCTAAGATCCTTCTTCATGCTGAAGGGTCTGGACCCGAAACATCACCTATCCATGTTCTCCAGAGATACTGCCTGACCTGCTGATTTACTCCTGCACTTTGTGTCCTTTTGTGTATTAACCAGAAACTGCAGTTTTACTTCGGTACGTGAGTGATTCCGTGAAGAAGAACCCCGCCAGTGCGCATACGCATCAGTATGTTGGCAGAATTGGCACACGGAGGCTCTGAGGATCAGAGCTCCTCCAGCGTAAGTATTTAGACTCCAGGTAAGTGCCAAAAAACTTAGCTGGAGTAAAAAAATCCTTTGCTGTGGTGCCGTTTTTCTATTGTTTGTTAGCATCATGGACAAAATGGTTAAGGGGAAGCGGCGAGCCACAGCCAGCCGCGGGAGTACGGGCTGTGAGCGGCTGCCGCATACCTCTGTATAGTCGCCGGGAAAAAGCACAGCGACTGCAGACATGGCACAGAGCCAGCGCCAGCCGGGCACAAGGCAACTCAAAAGTCTGCTAGGCCCATGGAGTTGGGGGATGATTCCCCACTGGGGCTGGATAGTGTGTTTGAATGCCTATCCCAAATGAAGCAACTGTTACATACAGTGCTCCAGCAGGGCACACTCCAGTAGGAGGAGTCAGCACCACCCAGAACAATAGGCGCAAGCAGTAACAGGGCTGCTTGATAGCACCCTCATAGATGATGAGGCGCATGCGATGGTCAGTTTAGTTCAGACCCCGACTCTGATGGTGAGATTGAGCCTGGGGAAGAACAGGATTTGCCAGATGTTCCACATCTGGCAGCACCATTTGCTGTCCCATCAGAGTCAGGAGAGCTGCTGGGAGAAGAGCTGGCCTCCACAATCAATTACATGGTATCTCATCAGCTCCAGGAGCTTACCATGGATGAAACAGCTAAGAAGCATGAGACTCCCAGGAACTGTGGTTTATTAAAAGTTCCAACAGTAAACCAAATTATATGGGGTCAGATGGGAGTGGGTATGTGTACCCAAGAAATAAAAATGCAGAGGATTCTAAAGCTATTGGACTCGGGAATCACGGCATTCGCAAGAACGATGGATGGAGGCGATGTGTCAAGAACACACCAAGAGGCACTAAAAGGTTGCTGTGCAGCACCCATTTTGAAATAAACTGTCTCAGAAAAAGGTCTATTAGGCCCACCATCAGCCCAAGGTTCATCGCACTCTGCAAACCCATCAATGTCCAGCCACCCAACCTACTTTTTGGCGAAGACCTCGCAAAACGGGTGAAGGAGATGAATGAGGCAAAAACGGTGGGCCTAATCAAAACGACAACGACCGGCAAGCCTGTAAAAAGTAGATATCCTTACAGTAACACTGCAGCTTCTGGGTTTACACCAGGAACAAGCCGGCCGTCGATGCAGGGACGCAGTTGGCGCCCTGGGGTCGGATCATGAGCAACCATGGGGTTTCCTGCCAGGAACTGGGGACAGCAGGTCACACCTGTCACCAAGGAGGTAGGTGGGCCTGGTTCTCATGGGAACATATTAAATATTACACAGCCAAACATTGGGGTAGATTACATCTATTCTATGAAGAAATGAAGCAATTTACCTCAGATCCATTTATTATGAGTGTTATTCAAGGATTTTGGATTGAGTTCAGAAGGGGATTTGCCTCTCCATCATGTTCCTAGCAGAACACTCAATTTCTCGCAATTTGTGTAACAAAGGAGTAATTGAGAGGACGGTTCATCAAGTCCATCAATTTGTGTCAAATATTTTTTCCCATCCTAAAAATGACGGAGGATGTGGAATTATTTTGGATCTAACAAATCTAAATCCGTTTGTACAGTATAGACACTTCAAAATGGAAACGTTTGTTACTGCCAAACAACTGATTTCCAGAGGTTGTTATATGGCAACCATAGTTCTGAAAGATGTGTATTACTCAGTGCCTGTTTATTTGGAGCATAGAAAATATTTTAAATTTACTTGGATGAATCAATTATGGCAATTCAAGGCACTGCCTAAAGGGTTAACTTCAGCTCCTAGAATATTCACTAAATTGTTAAAACCAGTAGTGGGGCTACTTAGAGCTCAGGGCCATGTGATTATGGCTTATCCGGATGATATCTGAATTATAGGACAAACAAGTGAATTAGCTGAATATGGCAGTTGTTAAATTCACACTTGAAAAATTAGGGTTTGTCATTCATTTAGGGAAGTCAAAATTGACACCACTTACAACAATTGACTATTTGGGTTTCACAATTGATTCACTTAAAATGGTAGTGAATCTGCGCAGCGAAAAAAGGGTGGAGCTAATTGATGGTTGCATTAAACTTTTAAAAGAGCAACAACCTTCAATCAGACAAGTGGCCAGTCTGCTCAGAAAATTAGTGGCAGCGTTTCCAGCAGTTCAGTATGGGCCTTTGCACTACCAGCACTTACAGAAGGCAAAGGAACAGGCACTCAGGATACATTCGGCCATTATAATAGGCCCATGCAGTTATCAGCAGATGCTGTTACTGATGTGCAGTCGGGTGGGGTGCCACTGATACGAGATCAAGCTGAGGTGGCAGATGGAGTATGGAAGAAGCATTGCTTCTGCAGACATGGGGAATTAACTACTTAGAGCTTTTGGGGGATTTTTATGGGCTCAAGGCTTATTGTTCTAACACAAGTAGTCTGCATGTTCAGCTTCAAATTGACAACACTATGGCGGTGGCGTATGTCAATCACATAGGTGGTATCAAGTCGCCATCTTGATACCATCTTGACAAACTGGCTAACCAAATCTGGACCTGGTGTATTGACAATAACATTTGGCTTTCAACTATTTTTCTACCAGGTAGATTCAATATAGTAGCTGACACCAGGTCACCGCCATTCCATGACAACACAGAGACGTATTCAATGAGATAATTGACAAATATGGAAGGTCAGATGTTCACTTGTTCGCATCCAGACTAAACCACCAGCTACCTAAATATGTGTCATGGGAACCAGATCCCAGGTCAGTAGCGATTGACGCTGTCTCGCTGCATTGGGGTGGTATGTTTTTATATGCATTTCCACCATTCTGTCTCATAAATCGATGTCTGCTTAAAATCAAGCAGGATGCCGCTTCAGGGGTGCTGGTGACTGGCCTACTCAGCCGTGGTACCCTTTGATATTGCAGTTGATGACACAACCCCGGATGGCTGTTCCCAAACGAAGGGATTTACTGGTGCATCTGGTAACTGGCGATTGCCATCCGTTATATGACCGTATTGATTTGTTAATTTGCAGATTTTAAGTAGGCCATATCTAGGGCGCGGATTGTCTGGTTGAATTGTGGACATGCTCAAAACAGAACGAGTGCTCAAAAGCAGTATATTTCTTATGTAAAAAAAATGGGAAGTTTTCTGTGTACAAAATAATATTGACTATTGTACAGTAGGTATTTAGCATGTTCTAGAGTTCCTGTCAACACTCTACTATGATGAAGGGCTGAGTTATAGTGCAATCAATTCAGCCAGAAATGCTTTGTCTTCGTATTTATTCACGAGGTCAGACAAATATCCTATTGGGTCTCACCCTCTCGTTGTTCGATTAATGAAAATAATTTTTAACTCCAGACCCCATAAACCTAGATATATGGCAAACTGGGATGTAAGCGTGGTCCTCAAGCTACTTCATCAGTAGACCCCTGTCACATCTCTGCCTTTGGCTAAAATCACCATGAAGGTGGTCATGCTCATGGCATTGGGATCAGCACAGCGAGTACAGACATTACAAAAACTACAGCTAGATAGAATGGAAGTAGCTGCAGACAATGTTATGTTCTACATTTATGACCTCCTCAAACAAAGCAGGCCAGGTGTGACAGGGTTCAAGATAGTTTTTTCAGCATATCCCACAGATCCATCCTTGTGTGTAAAGACACATTTGATGCAATACATTGCAGCTACAGGGGCCATGGAAACAGGATTGTTTATCAGTTATAAAAAGCCACATAAGAGAGTATCAGTTCAGACTATCGCGAGGTGGTTGAAACAAGTCTTGGTTGATGCAGGTATTAACACTGATGTGTTCACATCTCATTCCACTAGGGTAGCAGCTACGTTGGTGGCCAGGGCAATAGACGTGCCCATCGAACATATTTTGGCAGCCACCCGGTTGTCAAATGAGTTGATGTTTCAAAACTTCTACCATCGGCCGATTGCCGATCCGGGGCAATACTATTTTAAGTTCTGTTTAAAGTTCCCCCTGGGTTGGAGGGGTACTGTTGTTTTTTTTGTTGAAAGTTGGAAGTTTTACTTTTGGAAGTTTTGTTTATTATGCCCCTGTCCCACTTAAGAAACCTGAACGGAAACCTCTGGTGACCTTGCGCCCCACCCAAGGTTTCTGTGAGATTCCCAGAGGTTTTGGTCACTCTCCCTAATGGTAGAAAGTGGTTTTGGTGTAGTCTAGGCTTCTTCAATGATCCTGCGATTATTTCAACAAAATCAAAACCGGCCTCGACTAAAAATAGGTTGCCGTTTGGCCAAAGCCAGTGGAGTGGGGTTGCTATTTACTTACAGGCAGTCGAAGGCCATCTCCTTCGCTGACCGGCCATTTTGATTGGCTCATTGGAGTTTTCAGGACCCAGAAGATCAGCCGGAAGGTATAATGCCCGCTAACTTTATTAAATTTCTTAAAACTGTCTCCACTCCTTCCCCACCCCCCCCCTTCTCTCCCATTCTCCCCCCTTCTCTATCCCCTTTCCTCTCCCCTTCTCTGTTCTTCTCTCCCCTTCTCCCCCTCCCTCTAAAGGACTTACCGTGCTCTGTGGCAGCAGTTTACCTTCCTCCTCATCGCGCAGACAGTGCTCCTCCATTGTCCCTGGCCCCCACCTTCGCTGTGTGTGTGTGTGTGTGTGTGTGTGTGTGTGTGTGTGTGTGTATGTGTGTGTGTGTGTGTGTGTGTGTGTGTGTGTGTGTGTGTGTGTGTGTGTGTGTGTGTGTGGTAGCAAAGATCCTGGAGGAGATTGGTCAGTAGATGCAGCTCACGCTTTGGTCGAGGCTTTCCAGGTGAGTGACGAAAACCTCCGGTGACTCATGAAAACCTTGGGTGGGGCGCAAGGTCACCAGAGATTTCCATTCAGTTTTCCTAAGTGGGACAGGGGCATTAACTGTACTAGACTAAGTGGGACCCATTGGGTCCCCGTCACACAGGAGGCCTGTCCCCCAACGCAACCCGTTCCCCAATATAATATTCCCCAATGGAACCCATCCCCCAATACAATATTTCAGCACTCGCACGTAGCCCACAACTGCGCAGGCATGGCTCATATCCCCTCAACCCCCAGCACTCAGTCCCCATCCTCTTCGCCCTCTTCAACCTGCAACCAGGCTCTCCCTCGCTCCCTCTGCCCTCTCCGGCTCGGCCCGTCACTGTCCTGCCCACCCGCCTGCCTACCTGCATACTCGCTGCCGCCGCCAGGCCGTGGGGGGGTGGAGTTGGTGTTCGTCACGATGGGCATCACGAGTTTCAATGAGCTGGTGGAGAAGATCTCCACCGAGAAGGCCATGAGTGTGAGTTACCGCAGCGGTGGAGGAGATTGACCCGGGGGAACAGGTAGACGGGACTGTCATTGCCACAGATGGCAGGTGGGGGAGTGGGGTGAGTGATGAGGGAGAGAGAGACGAGACCAGGGCCTCCACTGAACCCCCGCAGCTGCCGCCGATGATGGGGGAGGCGATAGACAAGTGAGGAAGGGAGAGAGGAGTTTGTAAGTGGGGCAGGAAGAGGCATCGCCATCCCGGCCGTGGCATTGACTGACAGGAGAAGAGGAATCTGAGCATGCGCGGTTTTAAAGATTTTTAAACCTCGATAACGTTTACAATATCCACCGATCGGAATGAAACTTGTTGCACTCGCAGCACAGGAGAACGATGAGTAACCTGCCGAAAAAACATAGTGTTATCACATACCATTTTTGCGCAACTGGAAAAACCGCGCACATGGGAAGAAGACAAGATCAGTGTTTTTGGAGGGGGGGGAGAGAGAGGGAGGTAGTAGAGAGAGGGAGGTAGTAGAGAGGGAGGTAGTAGAGAGAGAGAGAGAGGAGAGGTAAAGAGAGGGGTAGAGAGAGGTGGAGTGGGGGAAAGGGGGAGGGAGAAAGATGGAGAGGGATGGAGAGGGATGGAGAGAGATGGAGAGAGATGGAGAGAGATGGATTCTCACTTACTGGCAAGTTAGCTGCAGCAAGTAAAAATGTCACTGTTCCATTGCTGGTACATTAATATATGACAAATTTCACGACTGTTTTGACAGTTGAAACAGGGTCTTCAGTTCAACCCATCCAGACCAGCCCCATCAAAGTACATCACATTTGCTTGTGTTTGGCCCATGCCCCTCTTAACCTTCCTTAATTACATCCTCTGGCAGCTCACTCCATATACCAACCAACCTGTGTGGAAATATTGCCACTTGGACCCCTAGCAGGTCCTGACCCATGTTCTCCAGAGATGCTGCCTGACCCGCTTAGTTGGAATGTGGGAGGAAACAGGAGCATCCGGAGAAAGTCCACATGGTCATAGAGAGAACGTACAAACTCTGTTCAGACAGCACCCGTACTCAGGATCTTGCCCGTGTCTCTGGTGCTATAAGGTAGCAACTCTATTGCTACGCTGCTGTGCCACCCAAAATTTCGATCTCATTAATGTCCGTCTCATTTCAGTGGGTTTGGAGCTTCAACCTTTGCTTCTCCCTCCCGCTTCTTACAAGGCTGGAGCTGCAGTTCCAAACTTCCGTTACTTTTTCCCCAGAAATCCAGCCTCAAGCTGCCCCACTCTCTTTTACATGGGCTCAGAGCTTACATTCGAGCAGTGCTGATGACTTGCCCCGTGTGTGAGCATCTACTCCATTTGAAGCCTGGAATAGAACAGAATAGATCGGCACAGGAACAGGCCTGTTATCCCACAATACTTGTGCCAAATATGACACCAAATTTACATAACTTTGTCTGCTTGTGTTCCATAATCCCTCCACTACCTGCATATCCATGTCCCTATCTAAAAGCCTCGTAAATGCTACTATCGCATCTGCTTCCACCACCATCCCTGGTAATTCACTTCAGGTATCCACCACTCTTAAAAAAAATTGCCCCACACCTCTTTAACCTTTCCCACTCTGACCTTAATACCATGCCTCTAGCCTTTGACATTTTCACTTGGGGTTAAAGGTTCTACCCTACCTCTGACTCTCCTAATTTTGTATACTTCAACAGGTCTCCCCTGAACCTGTCATTTCAGAGAACACAAACCATGTTTGTCCAATCTCTCCTTATAACTAATACCCTCCAGTCCACGCAGCATTCTGGTAAACCTCTTCTGCATCATCTCCAAAGCATGGAAGAATGTCATTGTTTTGGTTTTATCCAATGCATGTGGCAAATATACATTCTTGACCATTGTCTCTAGAAATGTGTTCATGGGAAAGTCAATAAAGGCCAACTGCTGAAAACACCAGGTAATAGGATGGACATCATGGAAGTCTCGAGCTAACACTATTATAGGGGCAACCAAATCGCATCAGCAACAAATTATAACCTAACATCGGTAAACCATTCCATTTTGACAGGTTTATTGACACCATTAGATCTTTATTTCTTTGCTTCCTAGTTGAAATAGAATGTAGAATATAGAAGACATAACAGTAGAACACAGGAACCACCCAAATACAGCCAAACAAACCCAACATTTGAACATTGAATTCTCCAATTACAAATAACAATACCCCCTTCCCTCTGTTTCCTGTGCCTCCCGTATATGTTGCTGTGCACACGTTTCTCCCAATATCCCGCCTCAATTTCCTAGACCACTTTCCCCTTTCACCTATTTCCCTCTTACTGGCTTTACATTTCATTCCTCTATGTTCTTTATCTGACACCCAATTGCCTCCTTCATATCTTCACCCATCTGCCAATAAAAACCACCTCACCTGTATCTACCCATCACTTGCCAGGGTTTGCTCTGCCCCACCTCTTCTCCAACGTTCTTTCCCATACTACAATCAGTCTGAAGAGGGCTCATGATCCAAAACATCACCTATCCATTCCTTCCACATTTGCTGCCTGACATGCTCAGTTATTCCAGCACTTTGTGTTTCACTCGAAGCTCTTGAAAATGAAACATGACTTCTTATACTTAATACCCTGACCGAAGAAGGCAAGCAAAATATACCCATAAACAGATGTCAGAGGTTATGGGGAGAAGGCAGGAGAATGGGGTTAGGAGGGAGCGATAAATCAACCATGATTGAATGGCGGAGTGGACTTCATGTGCCAAATGGCCTAATTCTGCTCCTATCACATATGATCTTATGAGGTACCTTCATTACTACTCTATCTACTTCAAGGAGCTATGGACCCCAAGATCACTCTACACATCAGGGCTGTTAAGGGTCATGCATTACCTGTACTCCTTCCCCTTATATTCAACATCCCAAAGTGCAACACGTCACACTTGCTCAGATTAAACTCCATCTGCTATTATTCCACCCATATCCGAAAAAGATGTAAATCTCACTGTGTCCTTTGACATCCCCACTGTCTGCAACTCGACCAATTTAAGTGTTGTTTGCAGACTTAATAACTAATCGTGTTGATTTACATCTAAATGGCTTATATATATCACAAACAACAAATGTCCTTGCACAGATCCCAGTGAAACACGGGGGTTACACAAAAAGCTGGAGAAACTCAGCGGGTGCAGCAGCATCTAAGGAGCGAAGGAGATAGGCGACGTTTCGGGTCGAGACCCTTCTTCAGACTGGTCAGGGATCAGGGAAACGAGAGATATAAATAGTGATGTGGAGAGATAAGGAACAATGAGTGAAAGATATGCAAAAAAGTATTGGTGATAAAGGAAGCAGGCCATTGTAAGCTGTTTGTGGTGTGAAAATGAGAAGCTAGTGTGACTGGGGGGGGGGGGAGATGGAGAAGGAATGTCAGGGCCAGAGGGCTGAGGGAGTGGTGGGGGGGAGGCAGTCTGGGTTAACAGAATTGAGAAAATTCAATGCTTAAGCCCAGAGGATGCAGACTCCCCAAGCGGAATATGAGGTGCTGTTCCTCCAACTTGCGGTGTTGATCACTCTGGCCGTGGAGGAGGCCCAGGACCGAGAGGTCGGATATGCAGTCCAGACCTCCAGCCAGAAGAATAATTTTCAACGCTGCCTTCAGTTGCCTATGGGCAAGGCAATTCTGAATACAAACTAACAAGTCACCATCATGAGAGATATCTAAAATCCTTCCCTAAATCTGTGTAGATAATATGCACTGCCCTATCCTCATCAATCATCTTTATAACCATCTAAAAAAACAAGTTGGTAAGACACAACCTGCAGCAGCCAAACACATGCTCACTATCCCCAATTAACCTATTCTCTTGCTAATCCTGTCCATAAGAATTCCCTCCAATTGCTTCCCTACCACTAACGTGAGGCTCAAACCAATAATTTCCTGGATTATCTCTATTTGCCTTCTTAAACAAAGAAACAATATTGGCTACACTATAGTCTTCAGGTACCATGCTTGTGGCTAGAGAAGATACGAGATCTGCATCAAGGCTCCTGCAATTTCCTCTTTTGCCTCTCTCTCAATAACATGGGATATAGCAAAGAAGGCCATGGCAATTTATCCACCGGAATGCTTTTTAAAAGCTCAATACCACCTCCTTCTTGATTTTAAACTGCCCAAGCATATTAGTGTGCCCCACACTGATCTCATTATCCTCCCCATGTCTTTCCCCTTTGTGAACTCAGATGCAAAGTGCTTTTAGTTTAGTTTAGTTTATAGATACAGCACGGAAACAGGCCCTTCGGCCCACCGAGTCCGTGCCAACCAGCGATCCCCGCACATTAACACCATCCTACACCCACTAGGGACAATTTTTACATTTACCAAGCCAATTATCCTACAAACCTGTACGTCTTTGGAATGTGGGAGGAAACCAAAGGTCTCGGAGAAAACCCACGCAGATCACGAGGTGAACGCAGAAACTCTGTACAGACAGCAACCGTAATTGGGATTGAACCTGGGTCTCCAGCGCTTTACAGTTGCACCACCATGACTTGTTTAGTATCTTGCCTACACTACATCCTCTGATTCCAAATATAAATTCCCTCCATTATCCTGGAGTAGATCTGTCTTTTCCCCAGTTACCCTCTTGCTTTTCACATGTATAAAAATCATGTGGATCTTTTAAAAAATCAACATGTCAATGATATTTCCATTTGATCATTCTAATTTACTGTTGGAGTTCTTTCCTGGCTACTTTATATTCTTCAAAGGCCCTGTCCGATTTTAGCTTCCTCACCTACATTTCCTTTTTCTTTTTAACCAAATTTACAACCTCACCAGTCATTCAAGGTTCCCATACCGTTCTTCTCTCTCAGCTTGGCTGGATGATGCCCGTCCTGAACTCCATACAGCTGCTCACTAAATCACTCCCATATGACTGATGTGAACAGCTGCTCCTTAATTATCTCTATAGCTCCTACCTAATTATGTTGTAATCTGCTTATTCCAAATTTAGTACTCTCCCCCCACCATCGGGAATAAACGTATCCTTATCCATAACTATCTTAAAACTTATGGAGATGGTATCACTGTTCCACTGAACATGACCAGTCACATGGTCAGGCTTGTTTCCAGATACTAGGTCCAACCTAGTTATTGTTATTCCAGCACTTGGTGTTCTAAATGGTGGGAAAGTTACTGGTGAGGGTTCTGAGAATTAAGACATACAGCATTTGGAAAGTTAAGGGCCTGTCCGACTTACGCGATTTTTTCGGCGACTTGCAGGCACCTGTCATAGTCGCAGCAGGGTCACGCCAGTATGGTCGTGAGTAGTCGCCTGAAGAGTCATACCTTTTTCTGGTCGCCGCTGGATTTTCAACACATTGAAAATGTTTGGCCACCTGCTGCGACTATGACAGGTGCCGGCAGTCACCAAAACAATTGTGTAAGTGGGACAGGCCCTTTATGCATTGATTAGCGGTAGTCAGCATACCTTTGTGCGTGGGGATTTTTGAAGTACTATTATTTGATACTTTACTTTATTGTCACAGGTCTGTCAAGGTACTGTTGGCATCAACAAAGTTACAAAAGTACTGAACAGTCCTATCAACTGCCTGCCAACACACGTGGCAGCAGGCCTCCCCCGCCAGTTCCCCCTTTGTTCTCGATGTCCCCCACTAGGTTCCTCTTTGTCCTCGGGAATCCTCCCCCCACACCAGGGCCCTCTTACTTCCAGTGGCCTTCCGCCGGGTTCTCCCATTGCTCTTGCCAGTCCACCTCGCTCTCGGTGGCGCAGTTCCATTGACCCTAGTGGCTCGGGGCTGATTCAGAGTCCGCGATGGGTGAGCTGGGCCTACCGGGCGGGACCTCCGCCGTCGGTCCGCGGTGGCCGAGTCGGGCCTGCTCACCTGGAGTGTCCCAGCCTGCTGCTCACCGGGAGTTAACCAAGAAGGCTGATGAGGGCACGACTGTAAACATTCACTGGTCAGCATGGACGAGTTTGCCTGAAGGGCTTGTTTCCGTGCTTTATGACTATCATTCGTCCCAGCTTTACCTTGTAATTCAAATGCTCCACACCAAGTTAAATCCTCCAAAATCTTTTTCTTTTTTTTTGCACTCAACTTTTATTAACAAGACAAAGTGCACGTACAAACAAGATATACAAATCACACAGCAGCTGTCAGCATCACATCAGATCATCCTAAGGTTCTGTCGCAGAAGCATCCCATTCACAGGCACCCAAGCAAGCTCATCATATATAATCATATTTAATATTATACACAGTCACAATCATGTCTGTACGTATGGTTCCAAATACGCATGTACAATACCAGTCGAACTTCTCCCCTCCACTGGGGCTATGGAGAAATTGTGTCCTAATCAATCTTGGCAGTTGTAGTAATACTGGTGTCCGCATAATGTTGAAAGCATCAGTCCTTAACTGGAGTTTAGCTGCTATGCTTTCCATCAAATATGCACTTTTCAGTCTTTCCCTCCACTGTTGAACATTTGGTGGCTTTACTCCATGACACTGTAATCATCTTCTTTGCAATCAACAGCAATACCCCAAGCAAGTATGTCTGATTTTTGATATCTATATTTTCTGGAGTCTCTCCTAATATGAAGAATGCCGGCTCCAGTGGTAGATCCAACACCAAGATTAGCTTGATCTCCACCTGAATGTCTCCAATATTGATACAATTTGGGACACTCCCAAAAAATATGGGTGTGATCGCCAATCTTCCGGCATTGTCTCCAGCATAAATCTGAGGTTTTGCTGTATCTTGCTAACATAAGAGAAGTCTTAAATACTCTCATTCTAGTTTTCCATTCAAACTCCCCCCAGGCGGGGCAGTTTGTTAACTTATGACCCAAAAGACATGTCTTTTCCCACATTTCGTCAGTAATAATAATATTCATTTCCAATTCCCATTTCTGTGTATTTTATACAGTGTTTCCTTTTACATAATCTTGAAGTCCTTTTATGAGTGGGATATCAGATTTTTTTAAATCACTCCCTCCATAGTCAACAGGAAAATATTTCCCAAATTAGAAGGGAATTTACATATCTGCTCCCAATCTACATGCGTCTGCAGGTAATGCCGTATTTGGAGAAATCTAAAAAAGTTCATCCCTGACAAACCAAATTCTTTCTGAAGATGCTCATATGATTTCAAAACTTCCCCACAAAAAAGCTGATCCACAGTTGTGAACCCTTTGTCTGCCCAATTTCTGAAACCATTGTCAATTTTGCTGGGTAAGAAATCAGGAATAGTAGCTATCTTCAGTGCTCTAGATATAGAATTTAAGAGATTTAGTTGTTTTCTTATAACCAGCCAAGTTTTCATTGTGAATTTAATCCATTCATTATCAGTTTTTAATTTCTTCCAGCTTGCTTGATTTTTTCTGCACGCTTTCCAGTTTCCAGTTACATCCTTCCTATCGCATGCCATTGAGATGTGTGAGGGAATCAGACAGCCTAAGGAAAATCCATGCGATCACAAGAAGAACGTGCAGAACGTGACCTGGCATGCTATTTATACAGATATCACCCAAGATCAGGATCGAACCAGGTCTCTAGTGCTGTTAGGCAGTGGCTCCCGATAGCTGCAGTACTCTGTTTCAATTTGTAGCAGTTAGTAGGGCAGAGCAGCTTAATGCAACACTATCGGCATGGTGGTGCAGTGGTAGAGTTGCTGCCTCACAGCGCCAGGAACCCGGGTTCAATCCTGACTACGGGTGCTGTCTGTACGGAGTTTGTAAATTCTCCCTGGGCTTGGGGTTTCACTGGGTGCTTCAGTTTCCTCCCACATTTCAAAGTCGTACAGGTTTGCAGGCTTTGGTAAAAATTGTAAAATGTCCCTAGTTTGTAGATAGTGTTAGTGTACGGAGAGATCGCTGCTCAGCTCAATCTCAGTGGGCCAAAGGGCCTGGATCCGCGCTTATCTCTAGAGTAAGTGGCCAGATACTGCCCCAGCAGTTAACACTGGCTGGAGACGTGTGGTGTCAGCTAAGCGTTGTGGCCACAATTTAATGCAAGAGGCAAATTACACTTCTGGTGCCTTGGCTCCTTTGAGTCAGAATGTAAAAAAAAACAACAAATAATAGCCAAAGTATCTTTAGAAGAACATGAAACTGTTGAAAAAGGGACTCAAGCAATTTTACACAACCTGCA
This sequence comes from Raja brachyura, assembly GCA_963514005.1. Next base: position 103,367,827 of record OY740781.1, on the reverse strand, counting down.
ATGTTCACTCAAAACCACACGGTGCCAGTGTAGGCAGAGGTAACACGAGCCACAAACATCTTCGGGCTGAATGCAGTAATCCTGCTCTGCCAGCAGGAGGCCACAGCACTATGGGTGGAAATACCATGTCTTTAACTATTTGACCTGGGAGAGCATGTGATTACCAGAATTAACCTTGAGAACTTAACCAAACAGAGATTTTAAATGATGCTTAATATAATTAAAATCACACTTCTGAATAGTTTTTGGATGTGATTACCATTTATAATCATGTTCCAGTACTTAGAACTTAATTTAGATTAGAGGAGATTCATCCCTCCCAAAGAACATGTTTTAGGAAATCATATAGAATCAAAGAACAATTATAGTAACGAGTCATTATTTTAATCCTGCTTTGAGCATCCAGTACTTTACGTCAGATACATTTCAATGTCTGGCCCGTCAATGACAGAACATTTCCATTGTGCCTTTGCATTTAACCCCACTATTCACATCCATAGGATTCCAGATGGATTATTCAGTTCTATCGTCTTCTGTCACCTTGGAAAGAATTGACAGCATTTCTAATATAAAAGTAATTGTGCCTTGCTGAATTTATTCAGACTTTCAGTGACAATTTTCAAGTACATTTTGTAAGGAAGTAGAGAGTGGTGGTGGTGGAAGGTTGTTTTTCAGACAGGAGGCCTGTAACGAGTGGCGTGCCTCAAGAATTGATGCTGGGCTCATTGGTGTTTGTATTTTATATCAACAATTTGGATGAGAATGTACGAGGCACGATTTGTAAGTTTGCAGATGACAATAAAGTTGGTGGGATTGAAGACAGTGACGAGGGTTATCAAAAATTACAGCAGGATCTTAATCAGTTGGTCAAGTGGGCTGAGGAATGATTAATTGATATTAATGCAGAGAATTGTCTGGTTTTGCATTTTGGGAAGTCAAACTAGGGCAGGTGCTTCACAGTTAATGTGAGGTTCCTGGGGAGTGTTGTGGAACAAAGGGATCTATGAGTATTGGTACATAGTTCCCTGAAAGTGGCATCACAAGTAAATAAGGTGGTAAAAAAGGCTTTTAGTATATTGGGCTTCTTCAGTAAATGTATTGAGTATCGAAGTTGGGACTTACTGTTATAATTGAACAAGTAGGTGAGGTTGCATTTGCAGTATTGTATTATTTTCAGTTTTGGTCATCCTGCTATAGAAGGGATATCGTTATTGGAAAGAGTGTCGAGAGGATTTACAATGCTATTGCAGGAAGTCAAAGACCTGTGCTACAGGAAGAGGTTGAGCAGGCTGACACCTTATTCCTTGGAGCATAGGAGGCTGTGGAGATAATCTTATAGAGGGAATAAATGATGAGTGAAGGCACTTTTACCCAGGGTGGGGGAATCCAGACTAGAGGACATCAGTTTAAGATAAGAAGAGAAAGATTTAATAAGAATCTGAGGAACAACCCTATCAGTCAGGGACGGAAAACCCGGGGGGGGGGGGGGGGGGGCAAAGGGGACAGGTCCCCCCCCCCCATTTTTTCAGAGGTGGGGGAAATCCCCCCAGGTTTTTGTCATCCGGATTTTAAAATCTCCGCTTTCCGCGAGACAGTGGAGGTGGGACTGCTGATCGATGGCGCCGATTGCACAAGAGAGACGTCGGTCAGCAGGAAATGGGGGCGGAACATGATGATTCAGCACGATGATTGGAGGAGCGAGGAGTGAGTGGGTGGGACTGAGGATAGAGTGCGGTGATTGGAGGAGGGAGATGTGGCACAGACCTGCGCCTCATCCACAGCCAGGATCTATCCCGGCCGGGTCTCTGGCACTGTCCCGTCCCCACCCGAGTGCCCCCTCCTGCACGGGTGGCCAGATAGGTCAGGACTCAGACTGGCGCGCCGCCCCCAGGCCCACAGCCAGCACAGAGAAGCAGCGCTAAACCCAGCTCACTCTGCCTGTCCCACCAGGAGAACCTGCCTGGACTTGCGGGAAATATGGCCAGCGTGGAGAAGCAGCGCTGGTGTCCCATCAGTCCAGTCAGGGCTGTAGGTTAACCCAGCGAGATGGGCAAAGTTGAGCTGCATTTAGCACTGGATTAAGCCTCCGAAGCCTTGCGCATGTGTGTATGAGTGTGCGCATGCATGCGTGGCCGCCAAAAAATAGTGTCCCCCCTGTCCCCCAGTCCCCTCCATGTTTTGATAGCGAGTTCCATGCCTGCTATCAGTCAGAATGTGGTGGGTATATGGAATGAGCTGCCAGAGGAGATAGTTGCGACAGGTACAATAACAGCATTTTAAAAGACATTTGGACAGATATAAATGCAGATAAATGGAATTAGCTTAGATGGAGCATCTTGGTCAGTATGGATGATTTGGACCAAGGAGCCCTTTTCCAAGCTGTATGACTATAACTACATTATAATGTTCTGGTCTATAGTAAACAAAAAGATATACAAAGAAGCGTAGATTCATTATATTCACTTACAAAGATGCGGTTGTTCTAAAAGGTCTAATCTCAGTAACGTTCAGAAGAATACACGATGATCATGTTGAAAATTAAAAATTCCAAGATTGAGAATACCCACAGAACAAACCTATGCTGGAAGAAAATCCATGATCTCATATATCAAGGTATTCTCATTTATTCATGCATCATAACACTCATGAAGAATTACAGATATTTTGTAGCAAGACACTGAAATAATCCGAGCATGGATTTGTTCATTCATGTACAACGTAGATGCAAGGGAATTTTACGTGACCTGGGCCAGTTGAATAATGGTGCATTATGTCCAGACTTTGCAGTTGAAAAGATGACAAAATCATCAATGTTCTCTGACATACACCATGAAACTAATACCAATTCACGATTTTTGTGCAGATGTCATTAACATCCTGAGATTATGAAAAGTAGCAATTAAATACAAATGTTTCTTTAGTTCATCTTCCAAGAGAAAATGAGCTGTGTTCAATGTAACTAATGTTCAATGGGTAATTGAATAAAATGCACATATTTCTTCCAGCTGTGAGGTTGAAATTACCCTGATATTTGATTGTAATGTACTTTTGAGTCAATCATTAATGCAGGATCGAAACTACTTTGTTCATAAAGCACGTTCATAGGTTCTAGGAGCAGAATTAGGCCATTTGGTCCATCAAGTCTACTCCACTATTCAATCATCGCTGATCTATCTTTCCCTCTCAACCTCATTCTTCTCCCCATGACCTCTAATACCCATACTAATCAAGAACCTATCAATCTCCACCTTAAAAATATCCTTTGACTTGGTTTCCGCAACCTTCTGTGATGATTAATTCCACAAAATCATCACAGACTGATGAAATAAATTCCTCTTCATCTCCTTTCTGAAGGCACATCCTTTTATTCTGAGGCAATGGCCTCTGGTCCTCATATCTCTCATGAGTGGAAACATCCTCTTCGCATTCAAGCCATCCAAGCCTTTCACTATTCTGTGATGTACTGTGATGTCCTTTTGAGTCAATGATCAATGCAGGACTAAAATGACTTTGCATAAGTTTGAGTATATCATGAAAGCCTTGCTACATTTAAATCCTGTAATAGAACCAGTTCTATTATTCAATATTATGTTGTTTTGTCTGTTAAGTGTAGACCAAAATGTATCTGTTTTTGGCTCAATATTGCAATCTGCATATATTGAAAGCATTGAAAGCAAAAACACTAAGTGCTGGTTCTCCTACACCAGATTTCTCAAATCTTAATAGTCCAAAACTGAAATGTCTAATCACTGCATAATATAGGGGGTGTATTATAACACATCAATTTTCTACTTAATAGCACTATTAACAGACTAATAACATTATTTTACAGAACATATATTAAATATTACCATGGCCACGGCTTAATGTCAGCCTGTATTATACTTTATTATTGCATTGTGAACATTGTATTGGAATGAATGAAAGCATGCAGCTAATCACTGGAGGGGCTGCCAAATGAGGAGAGAAAGAGAAGCGGCTTCTGACTCTGGCAACCCACAGCTGGAATGAATGCGCAGGCAGTCTGGGCTTCACGAGCTGCGCCGACAGTGGGGAGAAGGTTCAGTGCGTGAGACGCCGCTGCCCCAAGATCTGTAGAACAAAGATCCTATAGCAGAATGGAGATGTCGAATCTTTGTTCTGCAGAACTTATTAGGAGAAGGTTCAGCGTGTGAGGCGCCGCTGCCCCGAGATCCGTAGAACAAAGATCCTATAGTGGAACGGAGCTGTAGTATCTTTGTTCTGCAGAACTTTCTCAATCTTTCTGCGCCTTTAATCCACAGCGGCGGGGAGGGGCGGGGCTAGGAGGCAGGTGGGCCTGGATTGATGGGCATGTGGGCATTGGGACGTCAGCAGCTGGCAAGCAGTGATTATATTTTAAAAAGTGAGTTTTGTGAACACTTCTGGGGAAATAATTGACCGAATTTAGAGAGGAGTGCATTTATGAAATTGTAAGCTAAATCCCTACCGAAATTGTAAAAATCTCTGCGTGTTTGCATCTGATTTTCAAGGAGATACGTTTCAAAGGCAAAATGACATATACACACCCACACACACACATACAGTTTTAATAGATATATGAGATACACCCTTGCTCTTCCCCCCTATCTTCTTTGTGTCTCACCCAAGTGTGAACCCTTCTCTTTCACTATCCAGCCCCCACTTGCCTTCCCCTCATCCCATTCTGCAACCTTTGTCCACTCAAAGCCCCTCCTCACCTGTATCCTCCTATCACTTGCCAGGCCGTGTCCTGCTCCCATCTCTATTCCAGCTTTCTCTCCTCATACTACAATCAGTCTGAAGAAATCCCGACCCAAAATGCCACCTATTCACGTCCTTCACAGATACTGCCTGACCCGCTGAGTTACTCTAGCACTTTGTCTTTTGCCATGGGGAACCCGATGTGCAGGTTTCCTGCCTCCATACTACTCGAGGGGATACAGAAAATGTATATGATTTGGATGCTTCCATGACAAGTCTGATACAAATGTACGGAAAAATGGCCATGTTGTCATGCCCAGCTGATCAAATGTAGCAAGTCAAGGGGCAGACAATCTTCATGTTCTCGTATGAGGTTGAGCAGAGTGAGGAGACCATGAACTTCAGTCAGGAGGTCAAGCACACTTCGTTGCAAGGGATCAACTACAGTCCTATCACACAGTGCCAGTTGGGAGCAAAGTTCTTCAGGAGCTGTAACATGTCACTTGGAAGAGGCCTGGTGCCATCATTGAGCAGAGAGATGCCACTCATGATAGATTGATTGAAAGACACCACAGGGAAACAGGCCCTTCGGCCCACTGAGAGCATGTTGCCCATCGATTATCCATTCATCCTAATTTTGTGTTAACCCACTTTCACATTCAACAGGGGCAATTTACAATTAATCAATCTACAAATCCATACACCTTTGGAAGGTGAGAAGAAACCTGAGCACCAGAAGGAAACTCATGCAGTCAAAGGAAGACCATACAAACTCCACACAGCCAGCACTCAAAGTCAGGATCGAACCTGGGTCTTCAGTGATGTGGCGCATCAGCTCTATCAGCTGAGCCAATCAGCTATCTTACACAGTTGAGCAGATTGCTGCCATCAGTAGACTTGGATGCAACACATGAGCAGCAGTGCAAGTCTGGCAGAAGAGACTCCCTCCAAATGATTTTGTAACAGGAGCAGCCATTATACATAGTGTTCACTATCAAGGAATTCTTTACTTGATCCATAAAGATCGGAATAATTTAGGGAGTGGAAATCATTTCTGATGATGGATAGGTCCAAGTCTTTAATTGGAGTCTTCACCAGGTGCAGTCAATGGCCTACTGCACTCATGGGCAGCTGTCAATAAAAACATAGAAAAGTAGAAAATAGGTGCAGGAGTGGGCCATTTGGTCTTCAATTCAGCATCGCCAGTCAATATGATCATCGCTGATCATCCAAAATCAGTACCTCATTCATGCTTTTTCTCCATATCCCTTGATTCCATTAGCCCTAAGAGCTACAGTATATCTAACTCTCTCTTGAATGCATCAAGTGAATTGGCATCCACTGCCTTCTGTGGCAGAGAATTCCACAGATTCACAACTCTCTGAATGAAGAAGTTTTTCCTCATCTTAGTCCTAAATGGCCTACCCCTGATTCTTAAACTGTGACCCCTGGTTCACGACTCCCCCAACATCGGAAATCTTTAGCCTGTTCAAACGCTTAAGAATTTTATGTTTCTATAAGATCCCACTCTTCCTTCTAAATTCCAGTGAATACAAGCCCAGTCGATCCATTCTTTCATCATATGTAATCCCAACATCCCGGGAATTAATCTGATGAACCTATGCTGCACTCCCTCATTAGCAAGAATGATCTTCCTCAAATTAGGAGACCAAAATTGCACACAATACTCCAGGTGTGGTCTCACTTGGGCCCTGTACAACTGCAGCAGGACCTCCTTGCTACAATACTCAAATCATCTTGCTATGAAGGCCAACATGCCATTAGCTTTCTTCACTGCCTGCTGTACCTGCATGCTTACTTTCAGTGACTGGTGTACAAGCACGCCCACGTCTTGTTGCACCTCTCCTTTTCCTAATCTGACACCATTCCAATAATAATCTGCCTGCTTCTTCTTGCCACCAAAGTGGATAACCTCACATTTATCCACATTATACTGTATCTGCCATGCATCTGTCCACTCACCCAACCTATCCAAGTCAACTTGCAGCCTAATAACATCCTCCTCGCAGCTCACACTGCCACTCAGCTTTGTGTCATCCGCATACTTGGAGATTTAACATTCAAAATACTGATCAATCCCAATGCCCAGTCCCAAAAATGTCAGGGAATTTCCTCACTATCATAAATAAAGCTGCCATCTTTGTTGGCCCCTCTGATGTCATAATAAAGCAGTGTATTATGGAACATACAATGGTTGCATTGAAGCTAAGTCGAATGATCGAATAGCAATGAAGTCAACCAGTCACGAAAGATTAGTAGAAGATTTCCCCTCAATCTCTTATATTTCCCGCTGATTACAGCAAATAAACAAAGTGCTGGTGGAACATCGCGGGGCAGGCAGTATCAAAAGGAGGGTCAGAAAAAAATGCTGTCTGTCCATTTCCCTCTGCAGATGCTGCCTGATCCGATGAGTTTCTCCGACACTGATTTTTGATCAAGGTGCCCTCATCTGCAGTCTCTTGTACATCTTCTCACTGCACTTTAAAAACCAGAGCTTGTGAACAAGTTGCTTAGCAGTCAGGTCCAGGAACTAAATGGTGTCTCCATAGACACTCTTCAAATAGTTGTTTCACAGGTAGTTACACAGTCAGACCCCACAGAAACAGGCCCTTCAGCCCAACTTGCTCATGCTGACCGAGATGCTCCTTCTACACAAGTCCCACCTGCCCTTGTTTGGCCTAGATCCCTCTAAACATTTCCTATGCATGTACCTGTCCAAATGACTTTTAAATTTCATTACAGCACCTGCCTCAACTACCCCCTTTGGCAGCTTGTTCCATTTACCCTTTGTTTCATTGTCTCCTGCCTCGAGCAGCTAGCCGTGCCTTTCCCAAAGTTTCCAGTAATGGGTGCTGCCAGTGCATTACCACTGAGTTATCAGATAAATGCTGTTAAGAGCACTGGCTGCTAGTTTCAACACATTGCGAGGACTGACAGATGTTTGATCCTTCTAAAATCAACTGTTTGTTTGCCCAGTGGTGAGCACAGTGGCACTGGTGGTTGTATGGCTCATTCATAGCTCTAGTAAACCAGGTTCAAATCTGAACCCTGGTGCTGTATGTGTGCAGTTTGTAGATATTTCCTTGTGACAGTGTTCAGTTCAGTTTAGTTTATTGTCATATGTACTGAGGTACAGTGAAAAGCTTTTGTTGCGTGCTAACCAGCCAGCGAAAAAAGACGATTATAATCGAGTCATTCACATGATAAGGGAATAACATGATAACGAATAACGTTGGGGTTCAACTGGCAGATGAGCCTCTTCCCAAATCTCGCATGAAAAAAAATAATTTAGATTAAATTATTCTTTACATGAACTGGTGCGAAGCTTGTGGAAGATTAGATTGCCGGGAATTAAGAGGATGGACGGGATTCATGTAATTGATTTGGGAGCTAACATGGACGGTGGGCTGAATGGCCTTCTATGCCATCGTGAGGAATTGCAATATAAATTAAAGAAGAATGTTGCGCGCATTGCTCCCAGTTCTCTAGCGACTGTTCCCACAATCATTGTTGTGTGGACTTTTCAGCTCCAACCCACAGGGATAATTTCATTCAGAAATGATCAAAGACATAATTGACTCCAGCTGAAATAGAAGAACAAATAAGACACACTCCAATTACAAGGCTGTGTCGTGATCAGGTTCAGCCCTCCAGTAATATTTAAAATAAATGTTGATAAGAATGAAGCAGGCATTATGTCACACTGTCCCAGAAGAACTTATGATATGCTTCAAAGCCCATCTTCAACCCTTGAGCAGCAAGTGAACAAAATAAATAGCATTACAGCTAGAGCTTAAATTGCTCTGCAAAATCTAGCTCACCACCAATTAGCAGCTTACTGTCAGGAAAGGGTTTTACATTGCGTGTCATCCACTAAAATACCATCCTATTTCTTTAAAGAACACAGACAGGTAATTTAAGTAACACTCCACTGTTTAATCAGCCATGGACCACAAACGTCATCACCTTTGGTGGTAGTTTGTCTGAAACTGAGACTATTCTTGTAATTTATTTTAACAACCCATTTTGATCCATTTCAAAGGCTCAATTGCATTGAAAATATTGTAGGTTTTGAGATCCATGTGATGATCTGGAAATCAGCATTTTCTGGGTCTGAACTTTCAGAATCCTTAGATGGTCCTTTATTCATGCTGGCAGTCCTGGTATAACAGTTGTATCAACACTGAGGAGAGGAGAGGGAAAATACAGGGAGGTCATATCAAGGCAGGGGACTTCAGAAAGGATGGAAGAAGATGGTATTCACTTCCTTGACGCTGATCCAGAAAACCTGAAATTCAAAATACCCGGATTTTTTCTTTTCACTTTTTATATCAGTTTTCTCAGGTGACTCAAAGCTTGTTATAATAAGCAGGTGGTCACATGGCACAAAACGTGATCATCATCATATTCAACATCATATAATGGGTAGAGAACCTGACTTACATAAGTAAAGAAGTTAGACACTAAGTGCTGGATTAACTCAGCAGGTCAGGCAGCATCTCTGGAGAAAACGGATGGGTGATGTGTAAGGTTGGAAAATTAGATCTTCTTCAAATAGGTATATATTGAGGAGATTGTGCAGTGGAGCAGACAAAATGGAAGGGAGGAACTCCAGATCCTGGTTTATAACAAAGATAGACACAAAGTGTTGGAGTGACTCAGCGAGTCAGAAAGCATCTCTGGAGAAAAAAGGATGGGTGACATTTCAGTTTGGAACCCTTCTTCAGACTCCTTTACATAAGTTAAAAGCTGCAGGTTCCTTTTCAGTCTATTTACTAGCTAGCATGGCAAGTGCTATAGGAAGGTATGAAGTAATTATTCCTTCCCTCTCCTCAGCTTGTGCATTCAGACCCAAGGTCAGTTTGCAGTCTACCAACTGTGCCACTCAAAGTGCTAACCCCAAGAGCCCTTATTTTTCAGGGATGGCAATGAATTTATCAGGCAGCACAGCCAAACATACAAGGAAATTAGTGTGAACAAATATAAGCCTTTGAAATGCTTTCAGCATTTATCTACAAAGAGGTTGGCATTCTGTCAGATATCCACTGACTTAAAATGAGTTATTTCCTTTGTCAATATAATGGACACAAAAATTCCATAATAATGTGTCATATGTCTATATGCAAATATTTGCATAGCATAGATTTACTGTCAAACACATCCTCAAGGATATTCCACCACAGCGATCAAGAAATGACGATTTAAGTTAAAATTGAAAGGCTAGGACATTGCTATTTTAACTCTTGATTAAGAAAACATTCAGGTCTTGGGCATTGGGCTGAATGGCCTTTTATCATACAGCTTTTATAATATTGTGAATTATGGGTTTAATAGCAGTAATTTCTCTTGCCCTGATTTTGTTAATGAACTTTTAGAAGTACTTTATTTTAAACCAATTCAAGTTTGGGTTTGCTAATCAAGCAGGAATAGCAGAAATTACTGGGAACATACCGGCACAGAGGTGTGTTCATTAAAGGGACTTCACCGTCTGCAATCCACAAAATATTTCTAATGCTAAGGATGGGATAAAATTTGACGCAAGTTGGACTTTTGAGGAAACTCCAAAATCGCATACTTTTGGCAAAACCTGTAAAGATTTTTTTTAGAAAATTGTAGATTAAGTAGAGCATGACATCAACATAACATCTGGTCACAGTCACTTTTTTTGGAGCTCAATGCTCCAATCATTGCTCTTTCTTAATCACAGGGGGCTAAGGACACATCAGCAGTACCAATAAGTATTTGTTCATGGTGTTGTTAACGAGGCCAGAATTTATTACCTTTCGAAAGGTAAAATTTCCCCATAGCAGACATGTCTAGGTTAAAGGAAGAGGGAAGGAGCTTTAGAGGTGACCAGAGGAATATTTATTTTTACCCAAAGACTGGTTTAAATTTGGAACATTATGTCTGGGGAGGTGTTGGAACCATGGACTCGCAACATTTAACACACATCTGGATGAGCATTTGATTGCAAAGGCATAAAAGGCTATAAGCCAAGCGCTAGTAAATGGATGTATCAATGACTACCTGATGACCAATATGGACATGGTAGGCTGTGCATGATATGTCTGTGCTTCCATGCCATTAGGAGTATTTATATTGTTCCCGAAGGAAGTAGATTTTACAATAAATCACATAAATTCAGAAGGTTGTAGTGAGGACGTCATTATGAGAAAGAAAACAATTAACTTACAATTGCCCGGAGAGTACAGACCCATTGCTGTCAGCTCTGACAACTCTCCCACCCTGGATTAAGGTGCAATACAGTCATTTTTTTGTCTAAATTAATGTTTTTTAATAAATGACATCACTTAATTTTTTTTCTTACGTTTTAAAATTAATTAAATCCTTTTAGTGGTCTGAGAAATAACTACTCGAGTTTTAAACAGATCTTTATTCAAAGGTTCGATATCCAGGATACAGGTTCTCCAGACACGTGTACCCATGACGGTGGTCAGCGCTGAACTAACGCGCGCAAGTGAAAAACCGCGCAAAACAATCAGCCCCTCCAGAGTCACGTGACCGTGGCTTCCGAACACCGGTTTTGATATATGCATGCGCTAGCGGGCGCCGCTACATCCTTTTAAAATAGTTTTTTAATGTTTTTGATTATCAGAGGCAGTTCCTCTGACCCTCAGAACTTTCTGCCTTTAGGGTGGCACGGTGGCGCAGTGGTAGAGTTGCTGTCTTACAGCACCAGAGACCTGGGTTCAAGCCTGACTACAGGTGCTGTCTGTACGGAGTTTGTACATTCTTCCCGTGACCTGCATGGATTTTCTCCAGGAAGCTCGGGTTTCCTCCCACACTCCAAATACGTACAGGTTTGTAAGCTAATTGGCTTGGTATAAATGTAAATTGTCCCTAGTGTGTGTTGGATAGTGTTAGTGTGCAGGGACCGCTGGTCGGTGTGGACCTGGTGGGCCAAAGAGCCTGTTTCCATGCTGAATCTCAAAATTAAACTAAACTCAGCTAAATATTTAACCTAGACATGTCTGCAACAGGGAACATTTATTACACAATGAAAGTCTGAAAATTACTTAAACCATTACAAAATGTTGTTGATTATTAGAGACACTTATGAGGAATAGGTGGCGTTTCTGAAGAAGGGTTTCGACCTGAAATGCCACCCATTCCTTCTCTCCAGAAATGCTGCCTGTCCCATTGAGTACTCCAGTAGGGGAATCTAGGAACAGAGGACATAGGTTTAAGGTGAAGGGGAAAAAAGTTAATAGGAATCTGAGGGGTAACTTTTTCACACAAAGGGTGGTGGGTGTATGGAACAAGCTGCCAGGGGAGGTAGTTGAGGCTGGGACTAGCCCAACTTTTAAGAAACAGTTAGACAAGTACATGGATAGGAAAGATTTGGAGGGAGATGGACCATGCTCAGGCAGGTGGGCTAGTGTAGCTGGGCCACGTTGTCGATGTGGGCACGTTGGGCTGAAGGGCCTGTTTCCTCATTGTATCACTCTATGACTCTCTGTGCAGTTCCTTGCTACACAGAGACACTTTAACATTGACTGTGGCAGCAAGGCCTCCAGATCAATTGGACTTGCAACAGAGCACAAAATAAGCATGGTTATGGGTATAATTTGAGGGTGAGCATATGGAGGTTTGGGTGGGTGAAATAGCTCCTCAGAGAATATCTCCTAATTACGCTTCGGTTAATTGTGAAGAGTATAATAAAAACCCTCTGTCTGCTCAGCTTTTCATTAAGATCATAGCTGATCTTCTACCTCAGCACAACTCCCCTCCAAACCACATATCCTTTGATTCCTTTAGTTTCTACAGTTCTATTGATTGTTGTCTTTAATATACTCAGATCTGTTATATAAGGAATCCCAAAGATTCATTACCTTCTGCGGGAAGAGTTTTATCCACACCCACTGTTACTAACCATGTCATTTACTTGGCCACAATATAAACACATAAACCCTATGATTGTGAAATAAACACTGCAAGATATATCAAATCATAATTAATTCCACACAACAATCAATTAATCAGCCTTGTGCAATTTCTTAGTGGCACCAATGTACTTGGCTTTGCAGGTCCTGGAACTGTGTTGCAGTGTTCTCCTACTAGAAGCATCATGACTAGTAAAGGGTGGGAACTTTCAATAGAGCAGACTTTAGTTGGCCTTGCAGGATAATCTTCACACCTCCAGGCTTCATCATCTCAACATGTTGCCTGCAGTCTGGACCAGCTGGTTGCAAATCAAAATGTATGGCCTGGTGCAAAGCTATTAGTAACACTACAAGGTCATCACAATGAAAAAATACATTAGGTTCATGCTCCATAGAGCACATGCAGGCTGTCTGGCATTTCATGCCTGCTCTCCCATTACAAGGATCATGGCCAATCTTTTTACCTCATCACTATTTTGCTCAGCTGAAGCCAAAAAACTTTTTTGTATTATCTTGAATGTACTCAGCAACCTCTTAGCTCTAGCATTTCAAAGATTTATTATCCTTAAGATGAAGTTGTAGATATTTAGAGATGAAGGGAAAACAACAGAAACAAATTGAGGCAGAGCTACCGCCATAACTGTGAGGGGGGAAAAGAAGGAGGAGAGAGAGAAAGAAGGAGAGAGAGGGGGGCAGAGAGTCATAGGGCTGTACAGCATGGAAGCAGATCCTCCAACCCAACTTGTTCATGCCGATGATATTGGCATACTGGGCTAGTCCCATTCTTCTGCAGTTGGCCCATATCCTTCTAAACTGTTCTGTTGATATAGTTGTACAAATGTATTTCAATATATGTAATTGTACCTGTTTATTTAGCTTCCTCTGGCAGCTCGTTGCAGATACAGCCTGCCCTCTGAGTAAAAAGGTTGCTCCTGGGATCCATCTTAAATCTCTCCTCTGACACCTTAAGACTAGCTTTAGAAACCTCCACCCTAGGAAAAGGAGTGTGAACATTCACTTTATCCGTGCACCTTCATGATCTTATATATCTCAATAAAGTCACCACTCGGCATCCGATGCTCCAAATACATAATCCCAGTCTATCCAACCTCTCCACAAGCCCAGGTGATATCTTGGTGAATCTCTTTTGCACCTGTTCCAGGTTAATGACATTCTTCCTATAGCTGGGTGCCCATAATCACACATAATCCTTCCAGGATGGTTCTCACCAATGGCTTGTACATCTGCATCATGATGTCCCAACTTTTGTACTCACCACCCTTCCCAATGAAGGCAAGTGTCCTAAAGGTCGTTGTCACCACACTGTCCACTTGACTCATCACTTTTAGGGAATCATGCTCCCACATCTCTCTGTTCTGCAACACTCTTCAACACTACCAGTACTGCATAAGTTATGTCCTGGTTTGACATATCAAAGTGCAATACCTAACTCTTGTCAGAGAAAGAGAGGTAATGAAGGGGCGGCTACCTGGAATTGTTAAATTCAAGATTAACCTCTATAGATTACTATATCCTCAAATGGATAATGATATGCTGTTCCTCATAATTACATTGGGCATGAAGCAAAGTTGAATGCCAAAAGCAGAGAAGCTAATTGAGAGAATTAAAATGACAGGTAACTGGAAGCGCACGGCTGCCTTGCAGTCTGAATGGCGATGTTCTGCTATGCAGTTGACTAGTCTATATTAAATACATATTACACTTGATTCCCCTTCAACAAAAAGTACAGGGTTAGTCTATATAGTTTCTCTTCTCATCAGTCTGGTGATCCTTTGTTGCATGCCCTCGATCATAAATGTATCCTTCCTCAGGTAGGAAGAGCAAACCTAAACATAATATTTCAGATTCATCAAACTCTACACAATCAGAGCAAGAAGCCTCTAATCTTGTATTTGAATACCCTTGAGATAAAGGCCAACTTATCAGATGTTTGCAAGTTTATCTGTTAATGTCCAGTGATTTATACATCACCTTTCAATCTTTCATTTTCTCACATATCAATTTTTTAAAATTAAAATAGATGACCTCATTATAATCAATTTGCCATACCATGCCCATTCGCGTTGCATAACCATATTACCCAGATTTTCTGTAGCCTTCTCCATCCCCTCTCATCAACAAACCCGGATGTATTACACTTGATCCCATTATTCATCTTGTGAATGGGGATCGTAAACAACAGCGACTACAGTTCAATCCATGTGGTACTACAGTGTTCACAGTTTCACCTCAGTTTTCCCACCTTAAAATAATCTGTTGATTTCTACTCTGTTTTCTACCTGCTTATCAAATCTTAATCCACACCCGTAGTTCTTTATGAATACTAATTTATTCAATCTCCTCATTTACACTAGTTCTATAGCTTTTCACCATTTCAAGGTTACCTTCTGTATCTTCGTCCATGGAGATATTTCTTAATTTTTCTGCGAAAGTTAGTTGATGCTGGTTTACTGTCATAACTTTCAATGCAAGGTCCCAATTTACCATTGCCTTCTCATACATATTGCCTCTGTAATTAACTTAATTTAGATTTAAGACACCAGGCCTTAGCAATGTAGGGATTCACATTTTCACTTCTCCCTTGACGAGGAGTGTGTGCAGGAATTTACTTTGAAAAGTGTAAATCGTAAGGTCATAATCGATAGGAGTAGAATTAGGCCATTCGGCCCATCGTCTACTCTGCCATTTAATCATGACTGATCTATCTCACCTTCCTAACCCCATTCTCCTGCCTTCTCCCATAACCTCTGACACCTAATAAGTTTACATATTACACACACATGCACATAATGGTGGTTAATGTTAATGTTCATTGACTGGTGGTGACATGCTCGGCCTCAAAACAACCTAGCCCCAAAGTTTTGCCACTACTTAGAAGCCATAAATTAGGATCTATTCTAATATAACATTTCATATAAGGGTGTGGCTGTAACAGCACTCGGGTGCCTTAACACTGTCTAGTACAAAGCAACCTGATAGATTGACAACTCATCCACCATCCAGAACACTCCTGGCACTCGTATGGACAATATGGAAAAGATGCTGCATAAACTTTCTCAGGAGAGTTTGGAAAAAATTGGATTCTTTTCTGTGGAGCGTCAGACATCGAGGAGATAACTGATAGAACTATATAAAATTATGAGAGGCAAAGATAGAGTAGACAAGGTAGAATTTACTCCAGCACTTTATGTGCATTTCAAGAAGATTGCCTCATCTGGAAATATGACAACCTAAATCATGGAAAATGTTTATATTCATTCTGCTTCTTAATGGCAGCACATTTTCAAATATAAAATGTGCCATATCTCCTAATTAACGTTTGAAGGAGAACTCTGAGATACTCAGTTTGATTCAAACCTAAAATGCACTTTACTCCTGGACAGTGCTATTTGTAAACTGAGATGAAGGAATTGGATGAATTGTTCATTCGGAATCATATCATGTGGAGAAAATGTTAATTAGGCTGTACTTCTTATAATGGTGAATTCTTAAGGGCAGTACGACGATCAGCAAAATTATTGAATTTATCAGTGGGGATCTGGCAAATGCCCAGGAGAATGTAGTGATTATTGTTTCTAAACAGCTGAGCCACCTGTCTCCATTAATGTCAAAAGGGCGGTCACAGTGGCGCAGAAGTAGAGTTGCTCCCTTACAGCGAATGCAGCGCCGGAGACCCATTTCGATCCTGACCACGGGTGCTGTCTGTACGGAGTTTTTATGTTCTCTCTGTGACCTGCGTGGGTTTTCTCAGAGATCTTCAATTTCCTCCCACACTCCAAAGACATACAGGTTTGTAGGTTAATTGGCTTTGTAAATGTAAAAATTGGCCCTTGTGTGTGGATGATAGTGTTAATGTGTGGGGATCGCTGGCCGACACGGACTCGGTAGGCCGAAGGGCCTGTTGCCGCGCTGTATCCCTAAACTAAACTAAACTAAACTAAACTCCCGCTGGAGTAAAGGCAGGAGCAAAGAGGCCTGACATTTTTCAACTCTGCAGAAGGCTGATTTATGCTCTAAGTTATTTCTCATTAGTCATGCAAGCAGAATGTAGGATGCAAGGATCATCTATTTGCTTCACATCAAAATAAAACAATTTCTATCAAAAAGCATTTTTCACAGAAGATAATGTATGAGTCACTTCAGAGAACCACAGGAATAATTGTACGTCGAAAAAAATGTACATTTTTAGATTTTGTGCTCAAAGAAACATATTTTATGAAGACAGCTCAGGAAGTTTTCATTGTTTAAGAGAAGGGCCAAGAGGCTGGGTTGTAGATGGCTGAATGGATGACCACAAGTGGTGGGATGCAGGACGTAAATATTAGGGAACATTTGCTGATGCAGGTAGAATTTTAGGTGCAAGTTGTTTTGGAAGGTAGTGGTGATGATAAGGTTATGGATACAAGAAAAGGTTATGGATGCAAGAAAATCTGTCATTTTTTGTCCCTTAACAAGGAGATTTTATCCAGTTAATCACAGTTGCAAAATACTAAACTGATCCAAACTGCCAATTAGCAGTTTGCAAACATCAATTAGTCAATCATCAAATTACAACATAATCATCATTATCCACAATGCACTCGACCCCCGTGGCAATGAGCATTCACGTAAGGCCTCCAGAGTCCCCGTGGATACCGTGTTCTCCCTCTCCAAGGTCACGCATGCACGGAGATAAGCCCGGAAGTGGGGCAGGCCATGGACTCAGGCAGAATCCTCGACTGCCCGCTGCCTGGGCTCGTGGATGGCACTCTTGGCCAATTAAATCTGTCATGCTGTTGTTTAACAAACTGACCACCATCAGTCATCAACCTGGGATGGATGACGAGGCAGCCCTTGTGCGGAATGAGAAGTGGACAATAGAGTTCAGGCTGAACTAAACTATTTGGAAGCTGCATCATTGGAATGGTCCTGCACCTTACATAGAACGTAGAACAGAGACAGAGGCTTCTTTTAATACCACTGTCCCCCACTGCTAAGTTCTCCCTCTTTCTACATTCTGATGAATTTGTCCTTGATACAACATGGAACAGTTCAACTGAAGATCAGGACCATCAGCCTGAAATCTCTGTGCCGAACATGATGCCAAGTTAAAATAAATCTTGCCTGCCCATACATGATCCATATCCCTCCATTACCCACATTTCTATATACCAATCCAAAAGCCTCTTAAATGCCGCTATTCTATATGCCTCTGTCACCACCCACAGTGGTCCTTTCAAGGCATTCGTCACTTTCTGTGTAAAACAATTATCCTGCACAACTCCTTTAAACTTTGCCCCTCTCGTCTTAAAACTGTGCTCTCCAGCATTTGACATTTCCACTCTGAGAAAATAGTTCTGACTTTCTCAATCTATGCCTCACATAAAATTTATATACTTCTATCAGAACTCAACTCTACTACTGATGCTTCAGAGAAAAATATAGAAACATATATAATCCTTAAGGGATTGGACAGGCTAGATTTTCCTGGTTTTGGGGGAGTCCAGAAACAGGGGTCACAGTTTAAGAATAAGGGGTAGGCCATTTAGGACTGAGATGAGGAAAAACATTTTCACCCAGACAGTTGTGAATCTGTGGAATTCTCTGCCACAGAAGACAGTGGAGGCCAATTCACTGGATGTTTTAAAGAGAGAGTTAGATATAGCTCTCTCTTTAAAACATGGAATCAAGGGATTTGGGGAGAAAGCAGGAATGGGGTGCTGATTTTGGATGATCAGCCATGATTATATTGAATGGCAGTGCTGACTCGAATGGCCTACTCCTGCACCTATTTTCTATGAAAACAATCCAAGTTTGTCCAATCATTCTTTTAGCTAAAAGGGCGGCACAGTGGTACAGTGGTAGTGCTGTTGCCTCACAGCGCCGGAGATCAGGGTTCGATCCTAACTATAGGTGCTGTCTGGACAGAGTTTGTAAATTCTCCCTGTGACCAAATGGGTTTTCTCCAGATGCTCTGGTTTCCACCATATTCCAAGGTTGTGCTGGTTTATAGGTTAATTAGCCTCTGTTAATTGCCCCAGTGTGCAGGATGTGAAAATTGGATAACATAGAACCAGTGTACGGGTGATCGATGGTCCATGCGGACTCAGTCGGCTGAAGGGCCTGATACCACACTGTATCTCTAAACTAAACTGAACTAAACTAATCCATGAATCATTTTGGCAAACCTCTTCTGCTCTCCATATGCACTCCATAGCTTCTACGTCCTTCCTGCAATCAGGCAACCAGAACTGCACAAAATACTTCAAAAGTGGCCTAATCAAACTCCTCTAAAGCTGCAGCATGACATTCCGACTCTTTTGCTCAAGGTGCTGAAATGTTAACTGCTTTTCTTTCCACCAATGTTGTATGATGAATAAGATTTTTCCAGTGCTCCCTGTTTAATTTCTGACTTCCCCAATGTTTAGTTTTCTTTTTGATTTTCAAATTATAAGTATGATCCTTTAGACCTCAGAAAGGCCAGGCTCAATTATGGTTCCATCTGCTTTTGTTTATCACCAGCAATGATGAATATGCTAATCGATATCTAAGAAGTTAAAATACTTGATGGAGTTTCCTTAGCAAAGCTGGACATCAGGAATATATTTTCTTGCAATAGGTGCAGTTAGATCAGCAGAAAGTGATGATGCTAATTAAAGGCCCTACTGATTGAAAGAAACAGGTTCATCTCCCCACCAAGTCCATGCTGAACATTGATCACCTGTTCAAGCTAGTTCTATGTTATCCCACTTTTGTATATGGTTCATGCAAACTATGGGCAAGTTACAGAGACCTATTAACCTACAATCCTATCTGCCTTTGGAATGTGGGTGGAAACCGTAGCACCCTAAGGAAACATAGGTGGACACAGGGAGAATGTGTCTGTCATAATAGATGTAACAGTAATTGTTTTCACAAGTTAAAACCAACATTTTTAAAGGACTAAATGTAGACTTAAACACAAATCCAGCAGCGATGTTATAATATATATATTTATCTCCATTTAGGGCCTTCCATCCAGTAGTATCCATCATAGCAACACAATTTCCACACAAAGACTTAAAATTAACCCAAGTGCTGGCTGGCAAGGTTGAAATGCTGGCTGATGAGTGGGAATAATCACTTAATTCCTGCAATACTGCAGGATCGGGGGAATGTCAGTCAAGATAGCAATTGCAATACTGCAGTATTCTGGAGTGGAGAGAAAATAAAATATAAATCGCCCACGTTTCCAACTCTCATTAATTATTCCATGACCTGTGTGAGTGTTTGTGAGTATAACCTCAGCCTAGTTTGGTGATGAGCCTTACAGATGAGTGGTTTAACAAGACATGACATTAACGTTCATGCAAGAAAATTCTTAGGGCATTAACCCACTAAAATACTTTCAGCAAAAAAATCAACTTGCCATGATAATTCATGTGTATAACAGATAGGAATTCTACTAAATCTGCCATCTAAGCAGATCATTTTCTTCAAATATATTTTAATGCTTGCGCATTGTTTGTTACACGGTTTGATATTATTTTACTTTGAGGAAATATTCAGTCAATCTAGAGATATAATTGTATGTCTACAGAAATAAGCAATCGATGTACATATTCATAGCAGGCCTAAATTCTCATAAAAATAAGTACTTATGCGAAGCTGGTGGGAAATCAGAACTCCATTACCCATAGTGCTTGCCATTTACTGACTAATCTATTTATGAAGAGTCTGTAAATAGATCTGCCTTCAGCATCACAATTCCAACCAAACTCATCACTCTGAACCAGAAATCAGCCCCCCCCCCCCCCCCCCCCCAACTCTGCAACTGCATCCATGACATCCTGACCCATAGACTGCAATCAGTAAGGATAGGTGATAAAACATCCTCCATGTTGATTCTCAATGCTGGTGCCCCACATCACTACTTTCTCGGGGTTTTATTATAGACAATAGACAATAAACAATAGGTGCAGGAGTAGGCCATTCGACCCTTCGAGCCAGCAACGCCATTCAATGTGATCATGGCTGATCATCCACAATCAGTACCCCGTTCCTGCCTTCGCCCCATATTCCCTAACTCCGCTATCTTTAAGAGCCCTATCTAGCTCTCTCTTGAAACTATTCCAGAAAACCGGCCTCGACCACCCTCTGAGGCAGAGAATTCCACAGACTCACAACTCTCTGTGAGAAAAAGTGTTTCCTCATCTCCTTTCTATTGTCTATTGTCTATTGCCTATGCATGCTATCCAATCAGACCAGGTAGTACAATACATAAATACAATCAAGTCAAAATCAATAGGTAGAGCAAGGGGAGGTTACAGAATGCAGAATATAGTTCTCAGCATTGCCTCACATCAGTTCCATCAAGTCCAATGTCCACAATGGGGCAGAAGCCCTGACCTCCCATTTACCTCATAGGAGACTTTTGAATTACATTTAATCAGACTTTAGCTTGCACTAAATGTTGTACCTTTTGTCTGTACATTGTGGACAGCTTGGCTGTAATCATGGATAGCCCTTTCTTTGACTGGATAGCACACAAATAAAAGCTTTTCACTGTACCTCAGTACATGTGACAAAAATAAACTAAACTAAGCGAATTGGACAGTACCCGAGCTTATGGAAGGACCATTATTGCAGTCCTTGAACCGTTTTATTAGCTACATTGTAGCTTTAACACATGTGGGTTTATTTCCAGTGTCCTCCCATATCCCAAAGATGGGTGGATGTGTTGGTTAATTGGCCTCTGTATATTAATCCAAGTGTATAGGGTGTTGAACTAATTTGAACGGGTGATCAATGGTTGATGTGGACTCAGCGGGCTGAAGGGCCCGTTTCCATGCTGTGCCTTCAAACTAAATTCTAAATTATGTTCTGTAATCTGTTAATATTCTCTTTTGCACCACCTGTTGTACACTTCTAAGATATGATTTAGGCTGGATAGCATGCAAAACAAAGTTTAACACTATCAATATCAAACATCCTCTGAACGCAATTGATCCACAAAATTGTGCTGCTTTAATATATATTCTTATTACATATACTGCCATTGTTTCCATTGAAATAATGTTATATCTAAATGTTCCAATATTTTAAAAGAACAGAAATTTTTGTTCATCCTAAAATAAAATGTGCTGCAATGATATTTATAAATTTCTATATATTTCAAAATGTCCTTCATTCTGATCACGAAACCTCCACTCTTCCTTGAATCTCAGAATACGGTAATGAATATTAGAAGTGCACAATTTGACCTGTCAGTAGGAAAGCTGAAAACAAATCCATGGGCCAACTTGTGCAGGTTGTGGCTGACATTCAGCTTTTCTGCACAAGAACACCAAGGATTTATATGGTGTAGGAAGGAACTGCAGATGCTGGTTTAAACCAAAATAGACACAAAAAGCTGGAGTAACTCAGCGGGTCAGACAGCATCTCTAGAGAAAAGGAATAGGTCGATGTTTCAGGTCGAGACCCTTCTTCAGACTGACACAACGGTCTTATATGGATTGCCTGTAAGTCCAGGACACACTGAATGACACACGTCACTGCATCTGTCACAAGGCTGGTTTGCTGATCTCTGCGTGGAACATGGGGAAGGAAAGTGTTTTCCATTATTATTTCTCATTTACATTATTAATCAATTTGTGTTTTAAATATTATTATTTGTACAAATCCTATTATAGACATCACTGCGAATATTTTTTAAGTTCTGCTAATTATCATAAACAGGTATAAGCTATAAAAATGCAACACTGGGTCTGACACTAGGCAATGGCCCACCTACAGCCTCATTTTCTGTCAAAGATTTTCAGAGTGTTTTGTTCTGTTCTTTTTCTGGTTTTGTTCTGGCCTTTTCTCACCCCTAAACCCCCACC
Source organism: Raja brachyura (assembly GCA_963514005.1). Next base: position 103,345,338 of record OY740781.1, on the reverse strand, counting down.
CCCTCCCCCTCCCCCCTCCCCCACGTCTATCTTTCAGTCTAAAGAAGGGTTGTGAGCCTTGTAAATGTCACCTATTCCTTTTGTCCAGAGATGCTGCTTGACCCGCTGAGCTACAGCATTTTGTGTCTATCTTCAGAGTGTTTTGGTGTTTGGACCTCAGCACCAGCTGACTGAAGTCAGACAGCCACTGAGTCTTTGCTCTGTGTTTCATCGCCTGATGCCAACTTCAAAGGATCAGTGAAATCTGTTCCCCCTAACTGACGAGGCAATTGAAGGTGGACAATGTCCGTGGGCTGTGATTCTGGGCAATGGCCTGAGTTCTGCATGATTCACCCTCCTACAACAACGGCATTACATTCTGCTCCTCCAAGCAGTGGAGGAATGACATTCTGAATCTTGGCCTATAACAACCTTAGTGATTCTTGGTGGATGTTAACAGGTTAACAATGGGTCAGAAATATGAATTTTCCTCAAGCAATCTGATACTTAACAAAAACAAATTATTTCACCTTGGTGACTAACAGGACCAGCCAAAGCAACATTGATCCAAGATACATATCACGTTGACTGTCTTGTAGGGAATTTTGAAGATTATAAGGAAGATGAGTAGGTTATAGTATTGTTAATCCTAGAGTTCACATATTGAGGAGCATGATGGGAAAATGGCCAAGAATGTAGTCAGAATAGCAAAGCTGAAACATTCTGCTGAGAAGCAGGCTTCCTTATCAGTAGGGAAGAGGATAGTCCTTCACAGTTCTGTCTAGGTTCTTATCTGTTGCAATCTTGCATTGCAGATGCTCTTGGTCACTGTGTTTAGCAGGCAAGTCTCCCAAAGGTTAACAAATTACTTATTTTACAAGGGGATTTTATTTGGTGGGATAATCTGGACATTTTTGGTATCTACATGTGAGATATGTGGGTGGGAGATTTCCAAATAACAAGAAACACAAGATTTAAGTTAACTTTGGGGAGACATTGATTAATGATTGTTTATTTCAACTCCACAAGTAACCATTGTGTCATGAGGGTATAAGAATACAACAGTGTAGGACTTTGAAGTAGTTTGAGCTTGCTCACACTGCTTCCCGATATACATCGCTAAGGCCTTTATTAACATGACTTGTTTGCTAGACTCACCACTGATCTATGAGTTGGTTTATTTTGTGTCTGTGCCTATTTGAGTAAAGTCAGATATAGACAACGGGTAAAGTACAAAATTCCTTCTAAAATGCCTGAACACAAAAAATACATTCTAAAAGCAAATAATAATTGTATTGCCACTTGCAGCAGTATATACTCTGATCTGTCATCCACATTGAAAGGTAAAGATGCACGGTGCGTCTGACTGATATTATTGATAATGATCAAAACTCTTTCCTAATGAGTGATTGTTACATTGGTCGTAGGACTGAACTAATGGCATCCAAGTTAAGTTGAGTATTCAGTCCAAATACACATTCTAATGAGCAGTCAGAAGAGCATTTTTAATAATTTATTCTCAGATTCCCATTTCAGCAAATGTGTCGGTTAATTCAATTAGTGCATTTGCAAACCAATGCCCCTGATGGGTATTGACAGCAAGTTTCTTCAACAATTAAGTGAGATTGCAGATAGTTATCAAACCATGGCAGGTGTTGCTCCAGTGGGAATGTAATGATCCTAATTTTTTTTAGAAAGTGGGGAGGACTTAAAATCTGACAATGTCATTGCTTCTATTTAAAACACAATTTTAACAACAGAAACACCGGAATAAGAAGTTAACCTTATCACCAAGAGTTATACATTTAAGTAGAAATCAAACAGCTTTATTTCACAAGCTGTGAGGCACATACAATCAAGAGCATCACACTGTCTACATCAGGACAGAAAAGGACACACAAGGTTAAAACCCAAACAGAAATTGTCCAGTGGTTCTTCACAATGCTTTGTAATTGAAATATAGAAGTCCCAGGAATGTGGCAATTGCAAAAAAAGCTAGAAATATGAATTCAATGCTTGTAAATAAATCAAGATAGTTTGCAAATTGTCAAACCATTATATAAAATAAATGTTACTCTATTCATGGGGAATGTGAAGCCTAACCTTTAAAATGCACTGTGCTGCAATTGATGGTAAGATGATGTTACAACCCGGACATTCTCAGTTATGAGCAAAGTGATTTCATCATTAAAAATTTAAACAATCTATGAAAGGTTATTTGCAATAATTTATCTGAGTGAAGAAGATAGATTTTTGAGTTGACCTTGCAATGTTTCTGTTTACATTCATCAATACAGTATAGCACTCAATTAAATCACGCTATTGTTTTCCCCCTGGACATTCATATTGTGCTTTTAAATCACCCAAATGAAACAGGTAGCACAATTTGTACTTTCATATAAGAAAATATTTGCAGAACTGCTTGAATAAGAAGCAGCAGTGTTTGTGAGGAAAACCATCATAACTGGATAGGCAGCATATTTTTCAATGTATTGACCACTTTCATGTATTTTTACTAAATCAGTATTTAATTGCCCTTGGGATGGAGGTGGAGGTGGTGGTGGTGAAAATAATCCCACAATGCTGCTGAATATAACGAAGGAAGGATGATGCAGTATCTCTAACAGAGAGTTATTGGACAGAATGTCCCCATCCCCCCCACCCCTCTCTCCTTTGCACTAAAGGAAGGAAAGCATTTGGGAAGAATTTGAAGTATTCTCCTTGGAGCAGAAAATATTATAAAGAGATATCATAGAAGTATTTCATTTCGGAGTCACGTGAAGAACCCGCCAGCACGCATGCGCGACATATCGTCGTTCGCATTGCAGTCGACGGCTGGAGAGGAGCGCGGCTCGTCACCAGCCCTTCATAAGGGCCACTCAGGTAAGTACTAACAACCTTGAGTTCGTTGTTCTGTGTAAGTAATTGTGTTTTCTTCCACAGAAACATGGACAGCGGGAAAAATAAAGGCCGTAAAACTTCTACAAGGAGTTGTCGGCAACCCAACCCGGAGCCCCCCTCCACGGCAGGAGGACGGGCCGGGAAAAAGGCGCGCAAGCCGGGGAGCCCTGTATTCACAGGATCCGGTTTACCGACGCAGCTATGCCCTAGCGGGGTACCTGCAGTACAAACAGTCGGTACAGCGCCGGAGCAGGTGCATCCTGACTCCATCTCGCTCTCACCCACTGGGTCGTTTGCAGAGACGAGCAAGAGGGATTCGCGTGCTGATGCACGGCCCTTCTCCCTGAGCCCTCTTGAAGGAGGCAGGGATGCAATTCCACTACCTAGCCCTTCGCGGGTTGAGGTCTCACCAGGAGCCACTAGGAAGTGGTCTGGTGAATCAGGCAGGCCCGAGTCCACTGGCAGACCAAGGAGGGCCAGTGTCGACTCACCACCCAGGGGGACCAGGAGGAGTCACAAGGGTGGAGCCTCGCCTAGGTCACCGCTTCCCCCGCTGGGGGCAGGTCGGGACCGTACGCCGTCTGGGTCCAGATCAAGGACAGTCGGCAAGCCCGCGCGGACGTCGGGTTACCACGCTGCGGCGTCAGGTGCCGACCTCTCCCCACCCATGCCCTTCGAGGCAGCCGGGTCCAAAGGAGGCGCTTGAGCAGATCCGCGCGGGAATCGCTCAGCTTCGCCAAGGCGGCTGGTAGCGACACATCATCACAGTACCGATATTACCTCGACAAGGTACGGACTGCTGATCGGAGCCTCCGGAGTTCCTTCGGGCGCGAGGCCTCTTACCTCCCACACCCGCCCGATGAAGGGCGCTTGGATCGTATGGAGAGGATATTGGAGCAAGTTCTTCTCAAACAGAAACAGGACACACACAGCTCCAGGGGACTCATGGATATATCCCCGTCCCCATCTATGGACAGCATAAGACCAGATGAGGAGGACATCCTGGTACATGCCCCAGCAGCACCTGAGGTCCCTCAGGAAGATCTGCTGGATGTGGCAGCCAAATTCGGGTTACCCGTATCATCAGGACAACCCCTCAACATCAAACTGGCCGCAACCATAGATTACCTTACCAACCATCAATTGCAGGAGGAGGTCCTTGTGAAGGCCATGGAGAGACACAAGGCTCCAGGGAACTGCAATTCACTCCACGTGCCGATTGTGAACATGCCAATCTGGGGTAATATCAGCCCGGGCATCAGAGCGCAGGAAGTGAAACTGCAGAGGATTTTAAAACTACTTACGTCTGGGATCACCGCTTTTGCAAAGTCGGTAGATGGGGTTGATCTAAGCACCGAACAGGAGGATGCTCTAGCTCTGCTCTGCAATACGCAGTACGAGATCAACGCTTTCCGGAAGAGCATTATTAAACCTTCCTTGAATCCCAAATTTGCGGGACTATGCAGAGCACCTCCTACCCCCCCACCTAGACAGCTGTTCGGGGAAGACCTCCCAAAGCAGGTCAAAGAGCTGGATGACCATGCGAAAACCATAGGTCTGATGAGACCACATTTTGTGGCCAGACCTTCGGCCAAGAAGACACCTTACTTCAGGCCACGAGGTCAGACCGACAGGCCAACAAGGACCTACGTTCCGGCACCTCCTCAATATCAACAGCCTCCTCAGCCCAGGCCTTTTTTAGGGCTAGGCCCTCAGCTGCCAGCATGGAAAATGCGGATTCCGCACCAACCACGAAACCCAGCACCTCCACGTCCCACCAAAAATCCCAGGGACCGCCGATAACCATGAAGGTAAGGGGGTCTGGATTCCATGCACTTGCATGTCTAACCTCACGAGTTGGGGGCAGATTACGGGGATTTAAGGAGGCTTGGGAAACCATCACTTCAGATGAGTTTATCTTGCAAAGTATTTAGGGTTATGAAATTGAGTTTATTCATGGCCAATTGCCTCCACCCCAGCATATGCCGAATCGCAAATTTGTACTTTCCAAAAAAGAATTGGCAGAAGGCTATGCTGAAATCTTGAGTTTACAAGACAAAGGTGTGATAGAACGAACCACACATGAACCAATTGAATTTGTGTCTAATATATTTACTAAAACTAAAAAAGACGGTGGATGCCGGGTCATTATAGATTTAACTCACTTGAATACCTTTGTAAAATACACCCATTTCAAAATGGACACATTTGAAACAGCCAAATCTTTGATTCCGGAGGGCTGCTTCATGGCATGCATTGATTTAAAAGATGCATACTATTCAGTATCCATTCGGAAACATCATAGGAAGTTCTTGAAGTTTACCTGGATGGATCAGCTTTGGCAATACAAAGCATTGCCCAATGGGCTTACTACAGCCCCAGACTGTTCACCAAACTACTCAAGCCAGTGTTATCTGCACTGCGGAGACAAAATCATACGGTCATGGCCTATTTGGATGACATTCTGATAATTGGGCACACTCTGGAATCAGCAGAGTTGGCGGTTTCAGCCACAGTGGAAATTTTTCAAAAAATGGGGTTTATAATCCATCCAGACAAATCAAAGTTCCTCCCCGCACAGATCATGGACTACTTGGGGTTCACGATAGACTCCAATCGCATGATCACCACCATCCCAACTAACAAAGTTGGTGATGTGTTTCAAGCATGCAAGAACCTGGTCTGCGCCAGTATACCGTCTATCAGATTAACTGCCAGGGTAATTGGTAAAATTGTAGCAGTATTTCCAGCTGCTCAATATGGACCTTTACACTATCAGAATTTACAAAGGTCAAAAATAACAGCATTAAAACTAAATGCTGGACATTATGATAGACCTATGCAGTTGCCGGTTAAGGCAAAACTTGAGTTACTATGGTGGATTGGCAATATCCATAACTCATTTAAACCCATCATTGTGCCTCGTCCAATGGTATACTTGCAAACAGATGCAAGCTCCCATGGCTGGGGAGCTACGGACAACAACAACAGTTGTGGAGGTAGATGGGATTCACTTGAAGCTACTTTGTTGTTAGCACAAGGGATAAACTATTTGGAGATGCTAGGAGCATTCCACGGACTAAGAGCCTATTGTTCAAACATGACTAACACTCATGTCCGTCTCCAAATAGACAATACCACTGCGGTGGCTTATCTGAATCATATGGGCGGTACCAGGTCAATTTCATGCAATGAATTGGCAAACACAATTTGGCTCTGGTGTATTCAACGGAATATTTGGATCTCAGCTACCTACTTGCCAGGTGAGCTCAATACAGTGGCGGACACCAGGTCACGGAAGTTCAATGACAACATCGAGTGGATGTTGAACCCCCAAATATTCACCAAAATTACAGCCAAATTTGGTAAACCGGATATTGACCTTTTTGCGTCACGGTTGAACCATCAGGTACCAACATACGTATCATGGGAGCCAGATCCTGGGGCAATGGCGATGGACGCATTCTCGCTAGACTGGGGGAAATGGTTCTTCTATGCCTTTCCTCCATTCTGCCTCATCAGTCGGGTATTGCGGAAAATCCAGCTCGATGCTGCCAAGGGCATCCTCATTATACCCGACTGGCCTACGCAATCATGGTATCCGGTGGTCCTTGGAATGATAAGTCAACCATGGGTCCTCTTAGAGGGTTGCCCACAATTGGTGACGAACCCTGCCACAGGGGAACCACACCCCTGCCATAGTCATTTGAATCTATTGGCTTGCAGGATCTGAACAGGCCACTACTTCAGTATGGTCTATCTTCAAGGACAATGGATACCATGGGAGCATCATGCAGGGAGTCCTCAAGACGGCAGTACTTATCGTACATCAGGAAATGGGAATCCTATTGTGGCCGCATGGACGTTGCATATGACTCCGTCTCCATCACAGATGTGCTGGAATTTCTTGCGGGGCTACACCATGATCAACATCTCAGCTATAGTGCCATCAATAGCGCCAGGAGTGCGCTATCGTCCTACCTCAATATTGAGGTAGGATCCAATAAATTGGTCTCCAAACTTATGCGGGGGATATTTAATTCCAACCCGCCGAGGCCCCGTTACAACGTCACATGGGATATTGGCAAAGTGCTGACCCTGCTGAGAACATGGTCACCCATGACGGGGCTCGAATTGGACAAACTCACCCTGAAGGTGGTGATGTTGATGGCACTTACTTCAGCACAAAGGGTGCAAACGCTTCACAAGGCCAAGATCGACAGAATGATCTCTACCCCTGAACGGGTCACTTTCTTCATTGATGAATTGCTCAAGCAGCATAGACCTGGATTTACAGGGCTGCAGCTGGAGTTTCCAGCATACCCCGCTGATGCTAGGCTATGCATAGCCACCCATATCCGCCACTATATCAAAGTGACGAGGAAAATAAGGGGAATGGAGCAATACCTGTTCATCAGTCACAAAAAACCTCACCATAGAGTGACGGTGCAGACGATATCCCGATGGCTCAGGATCGTCTTGAACAAGGCAGGTATTGACACTGATGTTTTTAAATCCCATTCCACCAGGGCAGCATCAACATCGGCGGCAAAGGTCATGGAGGTGCCCATGGACCAGATACTTGCCACAGCGGGATGGGCCAGTGAAGCCACTTTTCAACGGTTTTACAACAAACCCGTCACCGTACCTGGAATGTTCGCAGGAGCCGTGCTGGATGCAGGCCGAGAGCATACAGTTACCCCTCAGTGAGGGGCCTTTCTTGTTGTTATTAATAAATATTATTACTTTTTCAGAGAAACAGTGACGGAAATTGATTACTGCTGTCCACCTTTTCAGTAGCGTGTGTGATAGCATGGACGTTGTCCAGGGCGTGAAATCACAGAAGCTTTGAAGTCTTCACGAAGTCACTCACGTGACTCCGAAATTAAATAGTAAGATTAAACGAGAACTTACCAGTTTGAAGTTTGATCTTTATTTTATGAGGAGTTGCGATGAGGGATTTCGTGCCCTCCGCTCCCAACCCTCGATCATAAAGTCAACTGGTAACTAGAGTCTCTTCAATCTTACTATAACAAGTCATTTCTTGGCTTGGTTTTTTCTGTGATTCCACACCGCGGCTTTGAAGTATGTCGCGCATGCGTGCTGGCGGGTTCTTCACGAAATCCCTCATCGCAACTCCTCATAAAATAAAGATCAAACTTCAAACTGGTAAGTTCTCGTTTAATCTTACTATTTTACATCATGAAGTATATAGACAGATACACTGTTCCACTATCAGAGACATCAGGAAGTAGGGACTTTAGGACCTGAACTATAGGGAGAGGATGAACAGGCTGAGACTTTATTCCTTGGAGCACAGGACAATGAGGGGTGAAAGGTGTACACGATCATGAAGGGAATAGATAGGATAGATGCACAGAGTATTTTACCCAGAGTTGGGGAATCAAGAACCAGAGGACATAGGTTTAAGCTGAGAGGGGAAAGATATAATGTGAAGCTGAGGGGCAAATTTTCATACAAATGTAACTGGTGGTGGGTATATGGAATGAGCTGCCAGAGGTAGTTGAGGCAGGTACAACAATGGCATTAAAAAGACACTTGGACAGGTACATGGATAGGACATGTTTAGAGGGATAAGGGCCGAATTGGGGCAGGTGAGACTATTGTAGATAGAGCATCTTAGTTGGTATGGTCGAGTTGGACTGACGGGGCTCTTTCCATGCTATATGACTCAGACTCTAAGAACTAGGGGATATAGAATAAAAATCAATGTCCAAAGAACCAAAAGACTTAAAATGGTTAGTGTCTGAAATCTATTTCAGGAATAGTGGAGAAGATAGATTCAACTGCAACATTCAACAAATGTGGCGGGATAATTGTCTGAAAGGAAATAATTTGCAGGACAACGGGTAATATTTGGGGGAGTGAAACTAGCTGGGCAGCTCTAACAGAGAGATAGCATGGGATCGTATAACAGAATGGACTCCCTTCATGCTGTAATCTTTTGGTGATTCTGTGAACTTGCACATGATGGAAAATAATGACGTAGAATCCTGAATGAAATGCTGCAGACCTTCTTGCAGCTCTTATATTAGCACCATTTTGTAGAAGAGGTGCAGGAAGTAAATGATTAAGGTGGAGAGGTTTCATATCATGGAGCCTGCCCATTTATATTTTCTGCATGTATAATTTTGGATATTCCTTACATTGACATTTTATCCTTGTGTTTTCTCATGTTTTGTAGGTTCAGCAGGCATTGTATCCTTGCAGGTACACATATTAATGTGATGGATGTATTCAACACTGCATTGGATGAGGCCTGAGCAAAGTGAGTTACTGGGCACAAATACGCAGTTGCGGGGGAAGAGTGATGACGGAAATGGATTCCAAAGTTAATCTTGTGTTCAAGCTCAAATGAAGAAATCAGAGGTCCAGACTTTAAAGACTCATCCCTTTAAAAGAAAGATGACCTCTTAATCAGTGCTCTTCAGCTTCAGCATATGTCTGTAAATCAGGAATATACTACTGTCAATGTATATCACAGATATCACAGACACTCTGCAATCACTCTGTAGACATTGTTAATGCCCTGCATAAGTCTGTGGCATCTGTGGTGGCATCACGCATGACTAGTCATACATGGAAGTGGAAGTGGTCAGATAAACGATAAACAATAGATAATAGGCAATAGACAATAGGTGTAGGAGTAGGCCATTCAGCCCTTCGAGATGAATTGTTCTTCATTGGGGTGTGGCCGATGTGCTTTTATGGGCCTCAAGGAAACATTGGAACACAACCTCAGCCTCTTACTGTTTATTTCCAGTGTTGAGCTCCTCATCCAACAAGTGCCGGGAACAATGTTATTCAATGATCAGCAAACCCGCAGGTAACCTGTTTGACTGTACTCCTGGAAAACAGACCTCTCAAGGCAATGGAATTATTATTTGATGTCTCCACGATTCTGCTCAAAAGTGTAGCCAGTTGATCTATTGGAACCAATAATAGGTTATTAACACCACTGTAAATGTGTTTTTGAGATGGATCGTGAGCCAAACCCCTCAGCAGATGCCATCTGAAAATATTTACATAATGCTCCCTTGCTTCTAGTTGGTCACATTTAGTCTGGAACATTGAGCAGAACATAACCTTATATTTATTTCTGAATGCTTGAGCATATGAGGATAACTTGATGACTGTACCATAAACAAGTCTCACTTCTCATTTATCTGCCTACCTTGGGTATTAAAATATCTTCAGTGAAGATTGAAAAAATATACTAACATAGCATCTCTAGAGTGTCTGAATGTATTCAAACCTGTCAGTTGTCTGGGTCACCTATTTACAGTTATCTATAAGTTAAGTGTATATTGAATTTGTTAGAGTGGATTGATTATCAGTTTTAGTCTCTATCAATGTGCTATCTATTATTTGAACAGCTAATAAAGCATTCACTGACAACTGTATCAAACTATTATTATTGATAGGAATTTTGTGGATTTGCCTTCTAACCTTTCTGAGAAATATATTCAGTTGCAAATATGCACATTTCCTTCTCTTGGCCATTTTACAAGATCAGATTCCACTTTTAACAACAAACCACTTTTTGTTGAGGATCTTGGAAATGCCAGAATGTGGTAGGGGTTCCAGTAAATGCCAGTTTAACAAAATAATGTTTGAATATTTCCATCAAAAATGTGTACGGTGATTGAGAATATTTCCATTTTTGCATCAAAATTACAGCATTATTTCAAAGTGTAATTATTACTCCATTGGTGTTATTTATTTTCATTGAAACCTGCAATCATTGGTTTGGATCATACGCCTTTTACAAGAATGCGTGTGGAAATCTCACATGGATTCTCCAAATATTATGGAGTCTCTATTCTGTGTACCTGAGTTCCATATTACATTTGGCTCTAACTACCAACTGATATTTCAACAGGGACCTATCTGAAACATGTTGCTGATTCAATCAACAACAAAAAATAAAAATCTGTTAAAAAAACTTCTGCATTCATCATGATGCTTGAGATATGCAATATTTTACAAGCCTCCTAAAAACCCATCCTTTAAGAAATGAATTGTGATCTTTTTGATTGCTGCACTATTATTTAATCGGAATGAAGGATCTTAGATTCACTGCTTTAAAAGGATAAGCAGAGTAATGGATTGAGAGCACACTTCATGGTAAAACAGGTTGACCTAAGCAATGTCATTTAATAGTTTTCTGAGAGGTTGATTTAGGAATCTCCTTCAGAAGAATACACAAGGTTTTAACAGGTGAAGCATACCAACAAAACCACTGCTGGAAAATTGAAGGGCAAACAATGAGTTTATCATTCATCTTGTAATATTTCAACACAAATGCCGTTTGTCCTCAACTTGTTTCGTTATTTATTAGTCCATGTATTCTTCCATCAGTGAAACATACCTTAATGTACTTTGATTTTATTATTTCTCTTGCTCCTCCAGCTATTTGCCAGATATTCTCAACTACTATAGTGTGAAAATTTAACACAATCAACAATGTATGACATAATCTAGGATTTCTAGGCCTAAATCACCATCTAAAGCCCCTGTCCCACTTAGGAGACATAAACAGCAGCCTCTGGTGACCTTGCCCGCCACCCAAGGTTTCCATGAGGTCACTGGATGTTTTGGTCACACTCCCTAATGGTCGAAAGTGGTTTCTGCGTGGTCGAGGCTTCATCTAGGTTGCAGTTATTTTTTCATCATCTTTAAAACCGGCCTCGACTTTAAATAGGTTGCCATTTTTAAAATCGATAAATTTTTAGTCGCAAGTCTATTCGAAGCCAGTTTTCTTCATAGTCGAGGAAGGTTTTCAACATATGCGTGGGAGGTGGTAGGAGGTTGCAGGTCACCTCGACCTTTGGGTGGCGGGCAAGGTCACCAAAGGTTGCTGTTGAGGTCTCCGAAGTGGGACAGGGGCTTTACTGTCTTTTAAAACAAAATTGCACACTTCCTTTTTCAGAACTGGATAAAAGATACCAAGATTGAGATTCTGATGCACAATGCGTTTTTTTAAATGTGTCAACCAGTAGATTTTAAGCTGAATGCTGATGCCTGAAAGTCTATGCAGACTTGGGCATATGGAAATTATGGTTATTAAGCTCATTTAATTTAATTAAAAATCAAGTCTGCAATTTATCCCATCAGATAAAGCATAAAAAGAAGTTTAATTTGACACCTAATTCACTTTCATATCTTTAGTATTAAGAAAATTATGGCCATTTTCATAATCGGAAATTAGCAACATGTTTCCTATTGCTTTTCTATTGACATCTCCTCAGCAGCTGCCCAAAGTCTCTTGGGGAAGGTCGCTATCGGTGGCGGCATGACCAGGTGCTCAAGGTGGTTGCTGAGATCATAGCCACTGCCATCTGTAACAGCAAACAGCACCATGCCCCAAAGAAATCAATCACTTTTGTCAAAGCTGGAGAGAAGCCCCGACCACAACCAAAAACAAGGTCGGGCCTCCTCTACACAGCCACTGATTGGCAGTTGCACGTCAATCTGGGCAAACAGCTGAAGTTTCCGCAGCACATCACAGCAACATCACTCCGGCCAGACATGATCATCACCTCCGAAGTGACAAAACAGCTGATCATTCTGGAACTGACAGTGCCCTGGGAAGAGCGTATTGAAGAGGCTAATGAGAGGAAGCGCGCAAAGTACCAGGAACTGGTGGAGATGTGCCAGGACAGAGGCTGGAAGACATACTATGAGCCGATAGAGGTGGGCTGTAGAGGCTTTGCAGGACGCTCACCCTGAAAAGTCCTCAACCAGTTGGGCTTTAAGGGGCTGGCGAAGAAGAGGGACATTCAATCCGCAAGTGAAGCCGCAGAGAAAGCCACTAGGTGGCTTTGGATTAAGAGGGCTGATCCGTGGGCGGTTGCTGCTGGGACGCAAGTCGGGGCTTGATCAACCCCGGCTGGGTCGACTGGGCGAGGGTGTCTGATGTTGTGAGACCCGAAACACCCGATGACCCCTGGTCACATCACGGAGGATGTGTTCCAGCGCATCTAGAAGATGTATCTTTCACACAACACAAAAGTTGTGATCGAGGACAGCCAAAAGCCCATAGCTTTCTTAAAAATTAAGAGAACTGAAAGAAATTTTCAGTTATTATAGATTGAAGCATTCTGAAACAAATATGAAACAATCTTACTTGGATGACCTGAAATTAAAGCATATAATTAGTTTGTTAGGCTGGATGAGTGGGCAAATGCATGGCAGATGCAGTATAATGTGGATAAATGTGAGGTTAAACATAATTTGGTGGCAAAACAGGAGGGTAGACTATTATCTTAATGGTGACAAATTAGGAAAAGGGGAGATGCACCACCACCCGGCGAGAACGGCCTGGAACATTTGGCCTTCGTGAAGGCGACTGTGGAGGCCTCAACAGGCCTGACTATTGGGGGACATGGGATGGGGACTGGACATTGTACCTTCCCTCATAATGGGAACCATTGTGGGGGGATGTTTTTTGTGTTTAAAATCTCCCTATTATTGTTGTCTGTATTCTTTTTTATGTACTGCATTGGCAAAAAACATTTAACTACATGAATTGGTGTACGTGACCAATAAAGACCTTTGTACCTTTGTTTGCACCTTTGTATCCTACTTTCTCATCCACTCCCTCCACCATTCGGGTAATTTTACAGTCTATTAGCCTACAAATCCACATGTTTAGTTTACCATAGAGACATAGAAAATAGGTGCAGGAGGAGGCCATTCGGCCCTTCGAGCCAGCACCGCCATTCATTGTGATCATGGTTGATCGTCCCCTATCAATAGCCTGTGCCTGCCTTCTCCCCATATCCCTTGACTCCACTAGCCCCTAGAGCTCTATCTTAGATTCATTTAATTTAGAGATACAGCATGGAAACAGGCCCTGCAACCCACTTAGTCCATGCTGACCAGCGATCACCCCATACGTACACTTGCACTATCCTGCACTCCAGGGGCAATTTACAATCGGAGAGCCCAGGGAAAACCCATGCTGTCACAAAGAAAACATACAAACTCCGTACAGACAGCATCCATAGTCAGGATCGAACCAGTGTTTCTGGCGCTGTAAGGCAGCAACTCTACTTCTGTGCCATCATGTTGCCCATGGTCTTTAAGATGTGGTAGAAACCGTAATGCCTGGAGGGAACCCACACAGAAACAAGGAGAATGTGCAAACTCCACACAGACAGCACTTAAGGTCAGGGTCGCATTTGGGTTCTCACATACTGTGAGGCAGCAGCTCTACCAGCTGTGCTGCCATGCTGCCCAAAATGGGCAGACATGAAAAACAGTGTTAATGAAAGAATGGGTCTGTAATGGAAGAACAGGCATGATTAGAGAAAGGGGGGCCACTCTATCATTAGAGGAGCAGCTCTTACCCACGCACTGGTCAGGCTTCAACATGCCACCAATAGAGTACCCTCACACAATCCAGTTCTCAATCATCTCTTGCCAACTAAACCCCTCACTAATCCAATTTTCAGACCCTTGATCCCAGATGCCAGATTTGCGCCATAGAACATACAAGAAAAAATATATAATGGTTTAGTACCACCGAAAGCCCACCTAAAATCATCTGTGTTGCGCATCTTGCACAGAGCACAGTGATCACTAACAGATCTCCAATTATGTATTATTCCATCTATTCCTTCAACCCCGGATCATATATCACAATATTATTTCATGCCCATCTAATATCTCAATTGTTGTAGGTATCATTTTGGACTGACACTATGTTGTGTGATGTTGCCTGTGAACATTTTGTAAGCGAGCACAGTGGTGCAGTTGGTAGAGCTGCTGCTCACAGCACCTGTGTATTCATATCACCCTAAAGTCTATTGCTAACATGATAGGCAATTGTTTGCCTTCTTCAGTTGTTTAGCAAAGCATAATCATGAAGTAAAACAGAATGATTGGTCCCTGGAAATTTCATTTCGGAGTCACGTGAGTGACTTCGTGAAGAGCCCGCCGGCGCGCATGCTCGACATATCGTCGTACCGCGTTGCTGCGACGGCTGGCGGTGGAGCGCGCTCCTCGCCAGCCCTTCAGAAGGGGCCACGGAGGTAAGTATCCTACCTTTAGTTGGTGGTCCTTGTTGTGGGTTTTGTCTTGCAGCAAGGACATGGATGGGAGTTCCAAGGGCCGGAGGGCGTCAGGACGAGTTCGCCGGTCAACAGTTCCGGGGCCTTTACCATCGGCAGTACCTGCAACGCAGGCCGGGACTCAGGCGGAGATGTGGGTAAGCCCTGTGTTTACAGGTCCGGATCCGCCAGCACACCACAGCTCGGAGGAGTTCGACGAGGAGGAGTGTGGTGTGCCGCCAGAGCAGGGGGACCCTGCTATGGCAGTCAGGTCGTCAGCGGGCTCGCTGGCGACCTCGAGCTGGGTGCGTGCGGCTGCACGGCCCGTTCCACTCAGCCCTCCGAGTAGGGGAAGGGCAGCAGCCCAGAAGCCTAACCCTGCCAGGGCTAAGGCATTGCCTGACACGGAGGAGCGGTCAGGTTCCAGGGCGAGACCCGGGGCGGCTGTGAGGTCCAGCCGGTACACCCCGACTCTCGACGCCGGGACGGGTCGGTTGAGTCGGGTCTCGTCACGGTCGCCGAGCCCCCCATGGATGGGTGGGCGAGACCATGCGTCGGCAAAGTCCACGATGTGGGCAGCCGGCAAGCCTGCGCGGGCTTCAGGCAGCCATGCTTCGGCTGGTGCCGACACTACGCCGCAAGTGCCCTTAGTGGCAGCGGCTTCAGCTCCCGCTAAACGGAGGCGGTTGAACACGCCCGCGCGGGAATCGCGCAGTTTCGCCTCGGCGGCTGTTAGCGACAACTACCGGCACCGGCTGGGCCTCGATGAGGTGCGGGCCGATGATAGGAGCCCGGTTTCTTTTCAGAGCCGGAGGACTCCGACCACCTGAGTGTTCAGGGTGAAGGGCGTATTGACCGTATGGAGCGGCTGCTGGAGCTCCTGCTTCAACGTCAACTACAGCAGGGCAGCAACAGGCACAGGGCGTCGTCACCAGCCTCTACCATCAGCCTGGAGCAGCAGGAGGAGGAGGTTTTGGTGGATTCCATACCACCTCCGTTGGAGATGCCAGCGGAGGATCTTCTGGATGAGGCGACCAAATTGCGGCCCCACATTCATCTGGACTTCCTTTAAACGCAAAGCTGGCAGCCATTGTGGACTTTCTTAACAACCAGCAACTACAGGAAGAAGTCCTCATTCAGGCAATGAGCCGTCACAAGGCTCCATCCAATTGCAACTCCCTCAACGTGCCTGTGGTCAATACGCCGATATGGGGCAACATCAGTGCGGCTATCCGTCAACAAGAGGTAAAATTGCAGCGGATCCTGAAGCTCCTCATGGCCGGTATTACCGCCTTTGCGCGGTCGGTGGACGGGGACGAACTGAATTTGGACCAGGAAGATGCTCTGGCCCTCCTGTGCGCGACCCAGCACGAAATCAACGGGTTTCGCAAAACCAGCATCCGCCCAGCGCTCAATCCGAAGTTTGCAGGATTGTGCAAACCACCGCCGCCGCCCCCGCCCCGTCAGCTCTTTGGGGAGGACCTCTCGAAGAGAGTCAAAGAGCTTGACGAACAAGCCAAAACGGTGGGGATCATGCGCTCTCAGAGTGCCCCCGCACCGTCAGGCTCAAAGTCTCCATACATTCGATCACGAGGGTCTGCTAGTACCTCAACGAGGACCCACCCTCAAGCTCGACAACGACAGCAACATCAGACCCAGCACCAGGGGTCTTTTTTAGGACAGGGTCGGCAGAGACCCTGGTGGAAAACGAAGACGCCGCGCCCTCAAGCCAACCCAGCACCTCCACGTCCACCCACGCGTGTCAAGGACCACCGGTAACCATGGGGGTGAGGGGGTCTGGTTCTCTCTTTTCTCTTTGTTTAACTTCACATGTTGGTGGTCGCCTTCGGTTGTTTTTGGGTGCATGGGGTAATTTTACTGGTGACGAGTATGTGTTGCAGAATATTCAGGGGCATAAAATTGAGTTTATTAATGGCGACATTCCTCCATCCCAGCACATGCCCGCTCGAACGTTTAAATTATCTGCTGCAGAACAGGCAGCAGGCTACAAGGAACTTTTAAGTCTTGAGCAGAAGGGAGTGATTGAGAGAGCGGTGCATGAGCCAGTAGAATTTGTTTCAAATATATTCACCAGACCTAAGAAGGATGGAGGTTGTCGTGTCATTATTGATCTAACCCGTTTGAATACTTTTGTAACATATACTCATTTTTAAAATGGATACGTTTGAAACAGCCAAATCATTGATTTCTCATGGTTGCTTTATGGCATGCATCGATTTGAAAGACGCATATTATTCAGTATCCATCCAGAAATACGACAGAAGGTTTTTGAAATTCATCTGGATGGGGCAACTCTGGCAGTACAAGGCTTTGCCTAATGGGCTCACCACAGCCCCTAGATTGTTCACTAAATTAGTGAAACCAATTATGGCTTATTTGAGACAACGACACCATATAGTTATGGCCTACTTAGATGATATCTTAATTGTGGACCACACCCTGGAATTGGCTGAACAGGGTGTTGCAGCTGCTGTCAATATATTTCAACAATTAGGGTTTATTGTCCATCCAGAGAAATCAAAGTTCTGCCCTGCCCAGGTGATTAATTACCTAGGGTTCACGGTGAACTTTATGAGCATGAGGGTTACCATTCCAATTAACAAGATTGAGGAGGTTACCCAGGTGTGTCTAGATTTAATCCGCACCAATATACCATCGATTCGGCATTCAGCTACAATAATTGGGAAGCTTGTAGCTTTGTTTCCGGCAGCGCGATATGGACCTTTGCATTATCAGAATTTGCAAAGAGCTAAAATTGCTGCGTTAAAACAGAACGCTGGTCATTATGATCGGTCCATGCAGCTGCCGCCCGAAGCGATAAATGAGTTGCAATGGTGGGTGTGTCACATTAGCAGCTCATTCAAGCCTATCAGGGAGGCTAATCCGGTGGTATATTTGCAGACTGATGCAAGCTCCAATGGCTGGGGAGCCACGGATAATTGCTCTAGTTGTGGGGGCAGTTGGGACACCCTTGAATCGACGATGTTGTTGACTCAAGGGTTTAACTATTTGGAGTTGCTGGCAGCATTCCACGGACTTCGTGCGTATTGTTCCAAGCTTGTTGGAGCACATGTCCGTCTCCAAATAGACAACACCACAGCAGTGGCATACTTAAACCATATGGGTGGTACCAGGTCAGTTTCGTGTGACAAATTGGCTAACTCAATTTGGCTCTGGTGTGTTCAAAGAGACATTTGGATTTCAGCTACCTATTTGCCAGGTGAGCTTAATACTGTGGCGGACACCAGGTCACGCAAATTTAATGACAATATTGAATGGATGTTGCATCCTGAGACTTTTTCTAAAGTCACAGCCAAATTTGGTAAACCGGACATTGACCTTTTTGCGTCACGGTTGAACCATCAGGTACCAACCTACGTTTCATGGGAACCAGATCCTGGGGCAATAGCGCTAGATGCATTCTCGCTGGACTGGGGGATTTGGTTTTTCTATGCCTTCCCCCCGTTTTGCCTCATCAGTCGGGTATTGCAAAAGATTCAGGCAGATGCTGCCAAGGGCATCCTTATTATACCCGACTGGCCCACACAGCCTTGGTATCCGGTGGTCTTTGACATGCTCAACGAACCTTGGGTCCCTTTGAAGGGTTGCCCACAATTGGTTACTCACCCTGTCTCAGGGGAGCCACATCCCTGCCACGGCTATTTAAATCTGTTGGCTTGCAGGTTTTGAACAGGCCGTTAGTCTAATACAGCCTCTCGGCTCGGACCATGGATACCATCGGGGCGTCGTGTCGAGAGTCCACAAGGCGAAGATACCGCTCGCATATTAAGAAGTGGGAAGCCTACTGCAGCCGCTCTCGCATCACGTACGATGACGTGACAATAACCGACGTCCTGGAATTCCTCGCGGGGTTGCACCATGATGAACACTTAAGTTACAGTGCCATCAACAGCGCCAGAAGTGCGCTATCATTCTACCTCAATATTGGGGTAGGATCCAACAGGCTAGTGTCCAGACTCATGCGGGGTATATTCAATATGAATCCGCCTACACCACGCTATAATATCACCTGGGATGTCAGGGACGTATTAACCCTGCTCAGGACGTGGTCTCCCATGGAAGGGCTCCAACTGGACCAACTCACCATGAAGCTGGTGATGTTACTAGCGCTGACTTCAGCTCAGAGGGTACAGACACTACACAAACTTCGTGTCGACAGAATGACTTCTACCCCTACAGAAGTAGTCTTTTTCATTGACGAGCTACTAAAGCAGCATAGACCTGGGTGCACAGGGCTGCAGCTGAAGTTCCTGGCATACCCCGCAGATGCTAGGCTATGTTTAGCCTCACATATCCGCCACTATGTCAAGGTGACGGCACGCATCAGAGGAATGGAGAGATACCTGCTTGTCACTCATAAGAGACCTCATCATCGAGTGACAGTCCAGACGATATCCAGGTGGCTTCGAGTCGTCTTGGGTAAGTCAGGTATCGACACTAATGTGTTCAAGTCTCATTCCACCAGGGCTGCATCGACGTCAGCGGCGAGGGTCATGGAGGTGCCCATGGACCAAATTCTCGCCACAGCAGGATGGGCTAATGAAGCTGTGTTCCAGCGTTTTTATAACAAGCCTGTTGCTGCTCCTCTACAGTTCGCAGAAGCCGTGCTGAATGCAGGTCAAGAACGTGGAGATGTCCCCGCATGAGGGGTTTTTGATTTGTTATTAATAACTCTGCTCTTGTTTTGCAGTATGAACTGTTGAGCAAGTTTGTTCCTCCCATCCATCCCTGGTAGTGGTGTGTCAGCATGGACGTGGTCCAGGGCGTGTAATCACAGAAGCTTTGAAGTCTTCACGAAGTCACTCACGTGACTCCGAAATGAAATAGTAAGATTGAACGAGAACTTACCAGTTCGAAGGTTGATCTTTATTTTATGAGGAGTCGAAGTGAGGGATTTCGTGCCCTCCTCGCCCAACCCTCAATCACCTTCATCTGGTAATCTTAGTCACTTCAATCTTACTATGCAAAGTCATTTCTTTTGTTGGTTTCTGTGATTCCACGCCGCTACTTTGAAGTATGTCGAGCATGCGCGCCGGCGGGCTCTTCACGAAATCCCTCACTTCGACTCCTCATAAAATAAAGATCAACCTTCGAACTGGTAAGTTTTCGTTCAATCTTACTATTCCTTGCTCCAATACATTTTGGAATCGCCAGATCTTATAACACAGAGGGGGCCATTGTATTGCTATATTTTTCCAAGTGCTATCCAGTTTAGGCCACACTGCAGCTTTGTACCTGTTACCATGCAAATTAGTCCTCTCTGCGCATGCCCAACTGCTTTTAACACTTTAACCAGAAAGTGATTCCATGGTCGTTTAAACACTGTGTTTTAGATCATAGCAATCCTTTGCAGGAAAGCAATATTCCTCATGTTGATGTACTTAAAAAATATATTTTAAATCGATGATCACTGGCAACATGCCAGAGTGAAAACCGACACATCATTCCTTCATAATTCAGATTATTTCCACATAACAACTAAACCAAAGATCTGAATGCTGATCACCTTTGGGGCCTCACCGAATACAAGGACATCTCTGTTTACTCACAGCCTCCTATCCTTCAGCCAATCAAGTATCCAAGACACCACCATTTTTTTAATACTGAGTTAGTTCATTATTAAATGTAATTTAGACATTCTTTGCACTTTGTTCATTAACCACTCTGCTTACATCATTAAAAAAAATGTTTTGTTAGTCAGATGTGCTTTGTTAATAAGAATGAGGCACATGTG
Source organism: Raja brachyura (assembly GCA_963514005.1). The sequence continues at coordinate 103,324,605 of OY740781.1, read as the reverse complement.
GTCTTTGATTAATCCATATTTTATGAGACCATAAGAAATAAAAGCATGAATATGCCATTTTGCCAAAGGGTCTCATCACCAATTTAGTGCACTCGTCATATATCTTTCTTATTCTCTTAATATTAAAAATATCTTGAATATGCTCAGCAACTGAGCTGTAACAACCTACATAAGGTAGAGAATGACAGATTCACTGCCTTTCTCCGTAAATACATTTATTTGTATCTCTGTCATAAATGCCATCCTAAATTTTGAATAGCCGCAGGAAATATCATTATTGCTTTTAAAATGTAAAGGCCCAAAAGGATTTTGTGTGAATTCTATCGTATTAGAAGTAACTTTTGCAATTGTTATGCTAAATGCCAACACTGGTGTGGATTCTATTGATGTTGGACTGCTGAGGCTGTAATTATTGGGTTGAATGAAGTTGTACCATTTATAATCTTCAAGATCTCTCAAAGCACTATCTAAAGACTAAATATTGCATTCAATGTTTCTATTTTCTCCATCTGCGGTTTATTCAGCAAACAAGCTACACAGAGCCCACTAATTGAACAGAGCTATACCATGGTTTGTGTAACACTATTTTCTATTCTATTGATTGCAAATATTTGAGTGCAGTATTTTCCCATGCACTTTCAATACACTTTCATTTATTTCTATGTATATTCTGCAGTTCTGCTTTTACAACCTCTGTCAGATAGTTATGAGAATGGACGCAGGCATCTTATTCATGCATCATAATCTAATTGGGAATCCAGCATCTTACATTTGAATGGGCAAACCATTTCATCACATCGCAATGGTTAAATTTGGGCATTAAGAGATAAACTCAGTCATATTCTAAAAATTGTAGAAAAGTGAAACAACATAATGACTAGAGGGCATAGCTTTAAGGTGAAAGGGGCAACATTTAAAGGAAGACTAGACTAAGTGGGACCCGTTCTGTCCCAGTCACATGGGAGGACTGGTCCCCCAACAGGTGGAGGTTGTGGGGGCGGGGGGGCTTGTGGGGGAGGGGGGGATTGTGGGGGGGGGGGTTGTGGGGGAGAGGGGTTGTGAGGGAGAGGGATGTGGTGGCGGGGGGGTTGTGGGAGCGGGGGTGGGGGGTTGTGGGGGTTGGGGATGTGGGGGCAGGTGTGTGTGGGTGGGTGAGTGTGGGCGGGGGGGTTGGTGGGGAGGGGTGTGTGGGCGGGGGGGTTGTGTGGGGGAGAGTGGTGTGTGGGCGGGGGAGGGGAAGGGGGTAGGGGGAGGGGTGAGTGAGTTCATAGAAAAGATGGGGAAGAACCATGGGGGAGAGGGGAGGAGCTAGCGAAGGGGACCAGAGGGGTAGTGGCTGGAATTGGCAGTGAAATGGGGACTCACAGCGGGCTGTGGTCGCTGGTCGTTCTCCTCTGCTGGGATCAGAGTCTCCGCTTTCCGTTTGCTGACATCGACGACATCTCCAACTCTGGGTTGGGCTGGGTCTCTGACTCTGGGCTGGGCTGGGCAGGGTCTCCGACACTGGGCTGCTTCGGGCCCCTCCGAAAATTGTGTCCGATTGGAAACCTCCGCCGGCCATCCTCAGTAAGGACGCAATGGTGCAGGAAGGGGTGGAGGGGTGGACCGTCCCGGGGAATGACAGGGAAAGAGACTAATCCACGCTACGCTGACTGGCAGGAGAAGAGATCAATCTGTTTTAAGATTTTTAAAACTCGCTAACTTTTACAACATTCAACCGATCGGAATGAAACTTGGTACACTCGCAGCGCTGGAGAACGGTGGGTGAACTGGCAAAAATCACAATCACAGAAGGTAGTAGGTGCCTCAAACATTATGCTTGGGGTGGTGGTGGAGGCAGAAACTACAATGGCATTTAAGAGGCTTTTAGACAGCACGTGGATAGAAGAGAATGGAAGAATATGAATCACATGCAGGCAAATTAGATTTGTTTTTTTGGGCAATTTGTGTTTGCAAGTGGTCCCCGTTCTCATCAGAGATTGAAATCCAGGAAGAAGTGTGCCATTGATGCACCATCACAGACCATTTAGACCAGCTAGAGAAGTAGCCTGTCAGAGTGATGGGGCACATACAGAGCAAGAAAAATAAACCTCTCTTTGTTTTGTCAGGAAATTGAATTATTGTGGTTACGCAGAAAAAATCTCCATAGGATTCCATTATGGTTTTTGAAAATAAATCATCCATAATCATACAAATGGACACTTAGATGACAAATGTGGTAAATGGAGATATTGGGCTCATGAACTATATCTGACTCCCATGTGTTATCAGAGCTTGAGTTCATAGGGAAATGAGCTGATACATTCTGACTTGCCAGCGTAATTCAAATGCAATTTATTCTAATAGATTCAATTGAACAGATGAGTGCATTTTAATGCAATTATCTTTGAGAAGTAATGAGATTATAATGTCTAATTATGCATCCTAGAGAAGCCACTGTAAGATCTAAATTTAGATTAATAAGCAATATTTGCAAAGTAGTTGACAAACCAATTTCACGCCTTTGTAACCCTCAATGGCACTTTCCTGGATAACCTGTTCAGTTCCCAAAATACACAATGTGCAATGTTGCCATTGTTGAACATGCAAATTATATAAAAGATTCTGATTTTACAAAGGCTTTGGAATAACATGGTACTACAATCATTGTGGTGATAGGTAACCAAACACAAATCAATACAATACAATACAATACGGTTTTATTCGTCACATTGCACATAAAGTGCTAGTGAAATGAATTTGCCAGCACTCATCTGTTCAATGATAAAGAACACAAAATACACAGTAAAAATTTAACACAAATATCCACCACAGCATTCATCACTTTGGTAGAAGGCACAAACATTTGGCCAGTCCTCCTCCATATTCCCCTGTGGTCGGGACCTCAACCCTCCGCAGCCGTCACTGCGGGCGTCCAGATGTGCAGACAAGGTAAAAAGTCTAGGAGACCACTGGAGACCGCAGCTTCAGGCTGGTGTAGGCCGCAGGCCAGCGGTTGGAGATTTAAAGTTTGCGCCGCAGCCCGAAGCACCGCAGACTGCAGGGCCGGCAGTCGAAGCTCCCCTCCAGGGATCTCTGGCGAGGGTCCCCGCTCCTGATAGTAAGTAAGTCCCCGCCGCGCCCGCGGTAGAAGTAGGCCGCGGGTCCGGCAGTTGGAGCTCTTCTTCCCCCGGGTCCCCACGAGGGATCCCAGGCTGCGGACGCCGCGCCAGCTGAAGCTCTGCAGACCTGGCTGCCAGCTGTCGCAGGCCAGCAAAACGGAGCGCTCCCCTCCAGCGAGCCCCAGCGAGGGCTCGCCCGCTCCGAGAGTCTGCGCTGCGTCCGCCGCTGAAGCCTTTGGTGTATCTCTGGGAAAGGCCGCCCGATCCTCGCTGTCAGGCCATGGGGGAGGTGACATGGGAAAAGTCGCCTCTCCGTGGAGGAGGTGACCAAAGCAGTTTCCCCCTTACTCCCCCCACACCCCCCCCCCACACAAGACACAAAGAAACATTAAAAACATACATTAAAACCTACTAAAAAACAAAAAAAGTTGAAAAAAAACGGACACACTGCTGACAGGGCTCCCCTCACAGCTCCTCTGCTGGATTGAAGAGGTTTGATAATCATGGGAGAGCATATCGAAACACCTAAAGGGTCTGTCTCACTTGGGCGACCTAATCCGCGAGTTCTGGCAAGTTTGCCGTTGACTCATACTCGCAGCATGGTCTACACAAGCTCGTAGGAGATCTTCGTAACTCTCCTTCATGCTCGAGAATGGTCTCTGCATATTCGAGGCCTCAGTTAGGTCGCAACGTAAAAAAAAGGTTGCAATGGGAAAAATCGATACTTTTTGACTTGTAGGTTTAGTCGTAGTAGGTCGTAGTAGTTTGTAGTAGGTCGACATGTGAGTCATAGATAATCAAAGGTAGTCGAAGGTAGTTGTAGATAGTCTTCATCATAGTCGAAGGGAGGTCGAAGGGAGATCGAATGAGGTCGTCTTCACTCTCCACAATTCGGTGTCCAATTTTCCCGAAGTTTGTCGTAGCTTGTCTTCAACATAGTCGAAGGAGGTCGAAAGAGGTCTTCTACATAGTCGAAGGAGCTCTTGAACATGTCATTTTTCAAACTCTTCTAAACTCACCAATTAGGTCGCCCAAGTTAAGGGACAGCCCCTTAATGACATTTCTAATCAATGTTGTTCCACAAAACAAGCATAACACACAAAATTATCCTCTGTAACCAAAGATATTTGTATATTGTCAGTGATACTACACTCATTATTATGTGTTCAGTTTTTGTGCTTCTTAATATTGGAACATAATGGGTGCTGTAATATCTTTAAAATGTCAAGGAAAATTTGTGATGTAATATTTGTAGTCCAATATTACTGTGTGACCTCAAGGCCTATAATTCAAATTTAGAACATAAAGGCACAAATATTTTTTTATACCCGTCAATAGCCTCACAAGAATAATTACATTCCTTTAAACAGAGGTTAATGCACATACTATCTGTGTTATTATGATTATTGCTGAATGTTTCGTCCTTGGAATGACTTGCAGTTATATTACATTCTGGGTATTGGGTGGAAAATCATGGGTGGTTAACAAATGAAGTTATAATTACACTCCATGATCAAATGCTAATAACAAGAAGTCACTGCCAGTTAGTAGATCTCTACTCACAAATTGCCCAATGAACAAATATTCTCAGGTTGTTCCATTTAAAGAAACTATCCTCTCAAAATCAAAATGTCATTGAAGAAAATAGTGGTATAACAGAGCCTACTTATTATTGGGGAATATTATGGCCCTCACATTTAACACGACAGGAGACCACAAAGCACGCAAAGCTATACCACGATGGATCAAGCTGGCTCCAGGACATGATTATCATTAGCCTTTAACTATTGTGGCAAATAAAAGCTTTATTCTCATAGCCGACTTGTCATGATGTTGTCAAGTGGTGGGTGATAAAATATCCTCACATAGTAGAATGGCCAGGTTCCTGATGATGGTGATGAGCAATTCACCCCTGTAGCATGGGTGGCAGCAACATTTCTGACATCTGACCTGGCACAGCAGCATAAGCAGATATTGGAGTACCCACTCAATTGGGGAAGAGAGCTGCCCCTGTTACCTTCAGCCCGACACTGTAACAATGCTTCTCCCAAAGGCTCAATGCCGACCACAAACATCACTCCTCCCCTCACTTCAGTGAACTCCGATCCCCTCCATCCTCCTCCACTGCAGCCTCGGATCTATCTAGAGCTGCAGTTTTTGATCAACACCCCAGCCTCTGCTGCGACCTCTAAAAAGTCTCCTTCCCTCCATTGATCCATCGGATCTCTGGTGTAAACTGGTGTAGCCTCCTGTCAGCAAAAGCAAATAACTAATTGTTGACTTCAGATTGAGGAAGTCAGGAGACCACCTGCCAGTTTTCATTTTGTAAGTTGTGGAGAGAATTTGTAGCCGCAAATTCCACATCTTGGATGACCTATCCTTGGTCAGCACATAGATGTAATCATAAAGAATTTGCACCATTGCTCTGATCTCAGAGTAGTTTAAAGAGATTATGCACTACTCTACAAACATCCACAGATGCACTATAGAATGTATTCTGACTGGTTGCATCAGGGTCTGGTTCAGCAATTCCAACACATGAAAGAGCCTACAGGGAATGGTGGACTCAGCCTGTTCCATCATGGACACAACCCTCTCGCCATTGAAAGCATCTAAATGAGCTGCTGCCACAAGAAGGCATTGCATCTATCACTATGGATCCCCATCATCTGGGCCACTCCCTCTTAAGGGCCTGTCCCACCAGCATGCGACTGCATGCGGCAAGAGCGATCTACCGTGGTCACTTGAGCCGTACAGCCTCACGTGGCCGGTCCCACTTAGATCGCCGGAGCCATATGGAGTTGTGCGGAGCTGATCCCGGCATCGCACGGGGCTCCGAAAAACTGACAGTGTTTAAAATCCCGCGCGGCAATGGCTGACAGGCCTCCAGTTACATCGAGGCCGTACGCATCGTCTCAACATTGTACGCAGCATCATGACGCTGTACGCAGCATCTGGACGCTGTACGCTGCGCGTGGCGTTGCGCAATGGCGTCACCGCCCGGCGTGCCGTTGCGTGATGATGTCACCGCCCGACACCTTGCGACGTCTAAATTCAGTCGGCCCACCTGCTGCCCAGCTGATTGGTGTGTACGATGTCGGGACCAGCCCCGCACAACTCCAGACGGCTCCGCGGTTCGAAGTGGAACCGGTCCCGCGAGGCCGTACAGCACAAGCCACCACGTTTGGTTGCACTCGCCGCATGTAGTCGCATGCTGGTGGGACAGGCCCTGACATCAGGCAGGAGATACAGAAACCTGAGGTTCCAAACCACAAAGTTCAGGAGCAGCTATATTCCCACAACAATCAGGTTGGTGAACTGACCTGCATGACCCTAATTTTAAAGATAGACACAAAATCCTGGTGTGAGCATCAGATTCAGATTCAGATTAAGATTCAATGTTATTGTCATTGCACTTTTCAGTGCAACTACATGGTTTATCCTGCAGTCATAACATAGAATAAATAACAAAAACACACACTCAACACAGTTTAACATCCAATACAGTGAGTCCACCAGGCACCTCCTCACTGTGATGGAAGGCAAAAAGTCCCAAAGTCCATGTCTCTTCCCTCCTTGCTCTCCCTCTGCACTGAGGCGATCCAGGCCTCCGATGTTGTGACCCCGCCGGGTGATGGTAAGTAAGTCCCGCGGCTGAATCCAAATGGTGGGTCAGGCAGCATCTCTGGATAAGAGGAATAGGTGATGTTTCTGGTGGAGACCCTTCTTCAGACTGACAGTCTGAGGAGAGGGAACCTCGAGGTATGAAAAGGTATAGAAACCCTACCTTTTCATACCTTTATTTCCCTCTCGCTTGACGCCGTCTGAAGAAGAGTCTCCACCCAAAACGTCACCTACTGTATTCCTCTTTTCCAAAGATGCTGCATGACACGCTGAGTTACTCCAGCATTTTAGACAAAAAATGCCATGTAAACCAGCATCTGCAGTTCCTTCCTACACATTTTGTCTGACCCTAATTCAATCTCAGGAGTAGAACAACAGGGACCACCTCATAGACCTGTTTTCCAATTGTGTATTTTTTGCACTAATATTTTCTTTCCACAGTTATTTTCCTTGTCACTATCTTCTAGAATGTACATATAATGTATGTACAAATTATGTATCTGTGATACTGTTGCAAAGTCTTTTATTATGCCTTTAACTCACTGTACTTGCATACAATTATAAAGTTGACGAGTCTCAAATTAGACAATGCAGGAAGACAATGTATATGAGGTTGTTGTATAGTTAGCAACTGGCCTAACAACAGTGTAAAGTTGATTAAGGCCCCCTGAAGTTGTGATTTCCCTGAAATTCACTCACTACATTCAGGTCTTGACACATGCCTGACACAGAGAAAGCTCCCACAATCCCTATGGTTGCCTCTGGCACCCTGATGACCAACTACTCTCTCTGGCATACCATTTCCCCGATTACTGTCCCAAACACCCCACCAGAGGATATACAGTATCAACACAGTTCACAGTAATGAATTTTAATTGTTATAGCACATTCAGGACTATTGGTTTGTGTCTACGAGATTTGAAGTGCCATTTGTACAGACTCAATATCAGTATGAGGTGTTTTGATTGCCTTAAGATATTATTCTTAATATTATTATTAGCTGAAAAATATTATTCACATTGATTTGTAAAATAAATCATAGTGTTGTCAATACAATTTTAAAAACTCCACATTTTCTAAAATAAGCTGATCTGATTTTTTTTGTTTGCTGCATTGAATTGACACTTGGCTTCTCTTTCATCAGGTGCCTGGGTTGGATGAAGATGGCCCAAGAGATCCTGAAGTAAATTAATCACAAACGCAAGCTGTTCTTGATATGTTACTCCAAGACACCTCAAGAGAAAAGAAACAGTTCCACAGGCACCTTAGGGCTGATTCTACAGAAAACCTGTGAACTAAAGAACAGACGGGTTGAAAGAACACAGAAGATCCAAGAGATTTGATTCATAACAATGACGTGCATGGGCGCTTTAGCACTGTCAAGGTCGTCTGCAGCTGAAGCACCCAAAGGCCCAAGTGGCTGAGAGCCAAGAATGAGGTTAACTCATAAAAGATTGAATGGCAGTCAGTGTCTGCAGGAAGGTACACTTCAAAGACCTCCTCAACCACTGTATCCTTAGTGAAAGTACATTTGCTTGCACTTCACCTGTAATCGACATGGTCAAAAAAGGCCATATGCCAACAGAGAAACAACAAGGCCTTGGTAACCCCACTGAAGTTCAAACACATGTTAGGAAATAACTTCAGTCACAAATTCATAGCCTCCTTTCCTGAGTCATTGACGCTTACAGCTGTACAGAACAGCAACAGGACCTTTTGCTCATCTTCTTCATGCTGACTAAATTGGCATACGGGGCTGGTCCCATTAGTCTGTATTTGGCCCATATCCCTCAAAATCCTCCCTATCTATATATCTGCACAAAATTATTTTAAAGGTAGACAGAAATGCTGTAGAAACTCAGCAGCTGAAGCAGCATCTATGGAGCGAAGGAATAGGTGACGTTTCTGGTCGAGACCCTTCTTCAGACTGATTTAAAAGTCATAATTGTATACGCTTTTATAGGTTCTTCTGGCAGCTGATTCCAGATACGGACTGTCCCCTAAGGTCCCTCTTAAATCTCTCCCCTCTTAAGCCGATTTTTAAAAAATAGTTCTCGCTTATTGTCTCCTGTACAGTAAAACACTTTTGTTGCGTGCTAACCAGTCAGTGTGAAGACAAAATATGATTACAATTGAGCCACACACAGTGTACAGAGACATGATAAGGGAATAACGTTTAATGCAAGATAAAGCCAGTAAATTCCGATCAACGACTGTCCGAGTTTCAGAATCCTCTATTCTGGGAAAAAGACTGCGCATTCATTTGATCCATGCCCCTCATGATCTTGTACACCTCAGTAAGTTCACCACTCAGACTCCCAGGCTCAAAACAAAAATGTCCCAGCCTTTCCAACCTCTCCCATGAACTCAAGCCCAGGTAATATTCAGGAAAATCACCATAGCACCTAATTCAACTTAATGACATCCTTCTTCCTGCTGGGAGAATGGAACTGCAAAAAGTACTCCAAGTATGGTCTTACCAACGATTTGCCCAGTTGTATATGATGACCTAATCTTTGGACTCAATGCCCTTCTCAATGACAACACACTGTCCGCCTGACTTGCCACTTTCAGAGAACCCAGATCTCTCTGTTCCGCAAAACTCTCCAGGTCCCCACCAGTCCTGCCCTAGTTTGACATACTGAAGTGCAAAACCACACCTGTCAGAATTAAATTCTATTTGCTATTGGTTGGCCAATTTCCTAACTTATCTAGATCTTGTCTCGTTTACTTTACTTTAGTATATTATTGTCACGTACTGAGGACAGTGAAAAGCTTTTGTTCGCTTGCTACCCAGTCTAAGAAAAGACTGCGATCAAGCTGTCCACAGTGCACATATAAAGGATAAAGGGTACAGCATTTAGAGCATAGATAGAAACATACATAGATAGACACATAGAAATAGGTGCAGGATGAGGCCATTCGGCCCTTCGAGCCAGCACCGCCATTCATCGTGATCATGGCTGATCGTCCCCAATCAATAACCCATGCCTGCCTTCACCCCATATCCCTTGATTCCCCTAACCCCTAGAGCTCTATCTAACTCTCTCTTAAATCCATCCAGTGACTTGGCCTCCATTGCCCTTTGTGGTAGAGAATTCCACAAATTCACAACTCGCTGGGTGAAAACGTTTTTTCTCACCTCAGTGTTAAATGGCTTCCCCTTTATTCTAAGACTGTGGCCCCTGCTTCTGGACTCGGCCAACATTGGGAACATTTTTCCTGCATCTCGTTTGTCCGGTCCTTTTATAATTTTATATGTTTCTATAAGATACCCCCTCATCCTTCTAAACTCCAGTGAATACAAGCCTAGTCTTTTCAATCTTTCCTCATATGATAGTCCCGCCATCCCAGGAATCAATCTCGTGAACCTACACTGCACTGCCTCAATCACAAGGATGTCCTTCCTCATATTAGGAGACCAAAACTGGACACAATACTCCAGATTTGATCTCACCAAAGCCCTATACAACTGCAGAAGAACCTCTTTACTCCAGTACTGAAATCCTCTTGTTATGAAGGCCAACATTCCATTAGCTTTCTTCACTGCCTGTTTTTTTTATTTCTTTTTTATTTTTTTATGATTTATGTATGGCATGTAGAAACGGAGTTTTGTTCGAGCCTCTCTGAGGTTCGAATGACAAATAATAAAATCAAACCTGCACTCCAACTTTCAGTGACTGGTGTACAAGGATGCCCAGGTCTCGCTGCACCTCCCCCTCGCCTAACCTAACCCCATTGAGATAATAATCTGCCGTCAAAGTGGATAACCTCACATTTATCTATATTATACTGCATCTGCCATGTATCTGTCCACTCACTCAACCTGTCCAGGTCACCCTGCAACCTCCTAACATCCTCTTCACAGTTCACACTGCCACCCAGCTTTGTGTCTTCCGCAAACTTGCTAGTGTTGCTCTTAATTCCCTCTTCCAAATCATTAATATACATGGTAAACAGTTGCGGCCCGAACACCGAGCCTTGCGGCACTCCACTCGTCACTGCCTGCCATTCTGAAAAGGATCCGTTCACTCCTACTCTTTGCTTCCTGTCTGCCAACCAATTTTCTATCCATGCCAACACCCTACCCCCAAGACCATGTGCTCTAATTTTAGTCACTAGTCTCCCGTGCGGGACCTTATCAAAGGCTTTCTGAAAGTCTAGATACACTACATCCACTCTGCACCCCTTCATTCTTTTTACTTGTCACATCCTCAAAAAATTCCAGATTAGTCAAGCATGATTTCCCTTTCATAAATCCATGTTGACTTGGACTAATCCTTTTACTGCTATCCAAATGCCTCATTATTACCCCTTTAATAATTGACTCCAGCATCTTTCCCACCACCAAAGTCAGGCTAACTGGTCTGTAATTCCCCGTTTTCTCTCTCGCTCCTTTCTTGAAAAGTGGGATAACGTTAGCTATCCTCCCATCCACAGGAACTGATCCTGGATCGATCGAACATTGAAAAATAATCACCAATGCGTCCACTATTTCTAGAGCCACCTCCCTGAGGACCCTGGGATGCAGATCATCAGGCCCAGGGTATTTATCATCCTTCAGTCCCATTAGCCTACCCAATACTATTTCTTTCCTAATTAAAATTTCTTTCAGTTCCTCTACCCCTTTAGATCCTCTGTCCTACAGTACATCTGGGAGATTGTTTGTATCTTCGTTAGTGAAGACAGATCCGAAGTACCTGTTCAACTCTTCTGCCATTTCCTTGTTACCCATAATAATTTCACCTGTGCCTGCCTTCAAGGGACCCACATTTGACTTTGCTACTCTTTTTCCCTTAACATATCTAAAGAAGCTTTTACTGTCCTTCTTTACATTCCTGGCCAGCTTCCCTTCGTACTTCATCTTTTCTACCCATATTGCCCGTTTTGTTTCCTTATGTGGTCCTCTGAAAGTTTCCCAATCGTCTGGCTTCCGGCTACTCTTTGCTGTGTTATACATCTTTTCTTTTAGTTTTATTCTATCCTTAACTCCTCTTGTCAGCCACGGTTGCCTCCTACTCCCTTTAGAATCTTTCTTCCTTTTTGGAATAAAATGATCCTGCGTCTTCCGGATTATGCCCAGAAATTCCTGCCATTGCTGTTCCACCATCATTCCTGTTAGGATCCCTTTCCAGTCTACCTTGGCCAGCTCCTCTCTTATGCCTTCATAGTCCCCTTTTTCAACTGCATCACTGACACTTCCGATTTAACCTTCTCCTTCTCAAATTGCAAATTAAAACTAATCATATTATGATCACTACCTCCATGTGGTTCCTTTACCTCGAGTTCTCTTATCATATCTGGTTCATTGGACAACACTAAATCCAAAATTGCCCTTTCTCTGGTTGGCTCCATTGTAAGCTGCTCTAAGAATCCATCTCGGAGGCACTCTACAAACTCTCTTTCTTGGGGTCCTGAACCAACCTGATTTTCCCAGTCTACTGCATATTGAAATCTCCCATCACCACAGTGGTATTACTTTTGATACATGTCAGTTTCAACTCCTGCTGCAACTTACACCCTACATCCATATAATACCATATAACCATATAACAATTACAGCACAGAAACAGGCCTTCTCGGCCCTTCCTGTCCATTCCGACCATTTATTTTCCCCTAGTCCCATCTACCTGCACTCAGACCATACCCCTCCATTCCCTTCCCGTCCATATACCTATCCACTTTACTTTTAAAAGTTGAAATCGATCCTGCCTCCACCACTTCTGCTGGAAGATCATTCCACACAGCCACCACTCTCTGAGTAAAGTTTCCCCTCATGTTACCCCCAAACTTCTGTCCCTTAATTCTCATGTCATGCCCTCTTGTTTGAATCTTCCCTACCCTCAATGGGAAAAGCTTATCCACGTCAACTCTGTCTATCCCTTTCATAATTTTAAAGACCTCAATCAAGTCCCCCCTTAACCTTCTGCGCTCCAAAGAATAAAGATCTAACTTCATCCGGGCTACTATTTGTTGATAACACCAATTAGTGTCTTCTTGCCTTTACAATTCCTCAGCTCAATCCACAGTGACTCTTCCTCATCAGTCCCATTGTCTTACCTCACAAGGGACTGCATTCCATTCATCAGCAGCAAAGCTACCCCTCCTCTGCCCACTTGCCTGTCCTTTCTATAGGATGTATAACCCTGAATGTTAGGTTTCCAGGCCCGATCGTCCCGCAGTCACCTCAGTAATCCCCACAATGTCATATCTACCAACCTCTAACTGAGCCTCAAGCTCATCCACCTTACTTCTTATACTTCGCGCATTCATATACAATGCTTTTAATTCCTAATGCATCTCACCTTTCACATCGATCGCTATTACACTTGCCCATACTCTCCTATCCCTTTGTGAGCTTTCTTTCCCATTAATTCTGGGGTAATTAACTATCCCTTTACTCTCCTTCCCTTTAACTCCAACCTTGACTATCCCATTTGACAGATATAACATGGAAGTCCAATTAAATATATTTCAAAAGTCTTCTATAAGGTAGATATCCTCACTGTCCACTATACTACCAATTTGATATCATCTGCAAATTTACTCACAATGTTAATACATTATCTTCCAAATATTCAGGTATGTAACGCTCTCTGTGGATTATCACCTTGTCGTAGTGGAGAAGCTTGTATGGGCCTGATATCCTGAGAGCAATACCATCTGGAGCTATGCTACTGGTAGGGCCACCCATGGTGGTAAGGTCGAGGGGGAGGTCTCTGACTAAGAGAAATCCAACCAAGACCTCAATGGTGGAACAGGTGGAGGATGATGCCTGACCTTAGTGGAGCATCACAATGGCTGGGAGGCGGATGAAGGCTGGAGCAGAAAAGGGTCTCCGGTCATCTTGGATGCCACTGGATCCTGACCCAGATCTATCAAGGGCTGCCTGTGCACCAGTCTTCCCACGTTAAACAAAGTCACGCACAGGCCATCCTCCATAGCGGATATAGCACCCTGGAGACACGCATGATCAGCCATGACCGAAGGGGGCCTAAGAAGACTATTTCTTAACAAACAGCAAGGAACTCAGCACCAACTCCTGCCGCATTTCACTTATCACAGGCCTCCAAGCAGCAAAAACAATCTCCACAACGACCTTTTGACTCCCAATTAAACCAATCATCGGGTGTGAGACAGTCTGATTCCGTACCTTTGTAACTACACAGGTGATGTCAATAGATGTATTTCAATAATTGGCTCTCATTGATATCTTCATAATGAGATCTGTATTAAGTTGCCATCTCATGTATTAACACATCATTAGAAGCATGTCCTTTCCACAGTTCAGGATGTGTCTGATTTGTTACTTGATATTCACTGTTTGTGTATCCAGAGAGCCATCCTACAACACTATAATATTGTGTGTCAAGTTCTCTGTCATTTAAAGCTTTCAGTCCATCCATGAGAATTACTTTGTCCCAGCAAAGGTGTTTGAACACTTAGAGCTGTCTTGTCAGTTACATTGTGCTCCCATTGTAAATATATATAACTCAATGGAACTATTTGTCAGACTCCAAATATTGCAGTGAACAATGTCATTGTAGCTATTGAAATTTTATTAAATCACTGGTTGTAATATTTATTCTTAAGTGTACACAAACTCAAGGTTGTGGGGATTGTACTATGGGTCTCCAAGAGAACGTGTGCTTGTGATTTATGCATCGGATTCAGTCACCGCGTGAATCAGTTCATGCCAAACAACCTCAGAAAGGCCTTTGAATTAATTAATGCAAAGGGATAATGGAACATCCTTCTGGAATTTGGCTGTGCCTTAGGTATACTCATCATAATGTGCAAGCAGTGATCTTAAACAATGTATCCAATGCAGAAAGGTTGGTGTAAAGCTGTGTCAATATCCAGACAGTTTTTCAATCACCTTGAATCAATCCTGCACCTCACGTCCAACAGGTTTGCTGCTGCAGTGGTGCCTGTGCTACCTTCATTCCAGATCCAAGGTCAGTTCATACCAGCCTGTTCAGAAGCTGAGATCCCTGATGTCATCTATTCATGGGCCTGTCCCACTAAGGCGATTTTTCAGCGGACTGCCGCCGACTGTCAAGTTGCCAGCAGTCGCCTAAAAAACTGGCAACTGGAATGGTGACTGTCGGAGTGGAATACACACACACACACACACAAAAACAAATCGCTTCCTTCACCAGCCCATTATGCAGGCGGGGGACAGAGCAAGCTGGGTGAGTGCTGCCTAAAAAATGAACACGGTGCAAAGCCAAGGTGAAACAGACACACACCGCGATGAACAGAGGGTTTGGTGCTGTAAAAAGACGGCTAAAGCTCAGTATAAGGTAAGTCCTTTAAGGGGGGGGGGGGGCAGAGCGGGGGGGGGGGGGGAGGAGAGGAGGGAGAAGGGGTGAGAAGGGGGAAGATGGGGGAGAAAGAGTGGAAACAACTTTTAAGAAGCCAGAGATACACGCATGTGAAGCTCGGCAGACATTAACATTACCAGTCGGTTATCCTTGGTTCTGAAAAGGATTGCTTACATTTGTTTCCGCAATGAGCCAATGAAATTCACCGTTCAGCACCAGCTACAACCTACGAGAACCTAAGAGAACCTTAGACCTCCTGGCAACCCATTCGGAGCTCCTGGCGACCCACCTAAGGCACGAGAATTCTCGCTATTCTCCATGGCAACTTCATTCTAGTCACTGCTAATTTTGCAACATGTGAAAAATTCACGGCAACCATAATGAGGCCGCGACTAGTTCTCAGAATACGGGAACTCCTCACGACCATGAAGCCAACTCTCCGGCAACCACCGAGAACATGTGGCGGCCATGTGGCAACTGCATAGTCTCCTGCAGTCACCTAAAAAGTCACCTAACTGGGACATGCCCATTTATGAACTTAAATATGGAGGAAGATGGAATATATACTTAAGCTTGCAGAACAAAGGACTTCTATGAACCTGCCCTGCAGTACAACACTGCCCACCACCGATAAAGAGCCACAAGAAGACACTGGAAAAGATGGAACACTTCCTATATCTTGGGAGCTAGCTGCAAATTCTGAGAACTATATTCTGCACTCCATATATTTCTCCTCGCTCTACTGCTGGTATTTGAGCATGGCTTGATTGTATTCATTGTATTCTCTGAATTGATGGATAGCATGCAAACAAATCCTTTTCACTGTACCTCATTATTGGAGACAATGATATACCTTTGGGTGGCACAGAGGTGCTGCTGCTTTACAGCGGCAGAGACCCATGTTCGATCCTGACTATGGGTGCTGTCTGTACAGTTTTGATGTTCCCTCTGTGACCGTGTGGGTTTTCTCTGGGTGCTCCAGTTTCCATCCACTCTTTGTACATACAGGTTTGTAGGTTAATTGACTTTGGTAAAAAAATTGTAAATTGTCCCTAGTATGTAGGATAGTGCTTGTGTACAAGATGATCGCTGGTCAGTGTGAACTCAATGGGCCGAAGGGCCTGTTTCCACACTGTACCTCTAAAGTCTGAAGTAAAGTCCAAAGGCTAAACTGAAACCTGAATTGATCAGCCTAGGCAGACATTGTTGATCATTTCACTACTGTCCCAGCACCACCCTTCAGCTATTTAAGGAATTAAAGCTTCTCCTCAAATATGACAAAAATGAACTAGCAATAGAGATAGCGTTGCTGTCACTATTGGACATCAATATGTCCCTTCCATATAAGATATGCTTCACTTTTCTCCCACACTCCAAAGATGTACAGGTTTGTAGGTCAATTGACTTTGTAAGTTGTAAAAACTCTTCCTGGTGTGTAGGATTTTGTTAGTGTACCGGTGATCACTGGTTGATGTGGACTCGTGGGCTGAAGGGCTTGTTTGCATGTTGTATCTATAAAGTCTAATGTCTAAAGATATAAAGTACTAACAACAGACATATCAATATACAGAGATATCACCAACACTGAATTGGCAAAACTGTCAAAATTCACCAGCAGATAAAGCAAACAGCAATTTCCTCAATATCAAGAAATTAAATGTTACTTACTCTTTTTAATATTCATCCCAATTAAACTTTACAATTTTTTTGTTTTCCTAGATTATTATTTAGTTTAGTTTAGAAATACAGCGCGGGAACAGGCCCTTCAGCCCACCGAGTCTGCACCGGCCAGCAATCCCCACTCATTAACACTATCCGACACACACCAGGGACAGTTTGACATTCACACCAAGCCAATTAACCTACATACCTGTACACCTTTGGAGTGTGGGAGGAAACCGAAGATTTCGGAGAAAACCCACGCAGGTCATGGGGAGAACATACATACTCCGTGTAGACAAGCACCCATAGTCAGGATTGACCCAGGTCCCTGGCGCTGTAAGGCAGCAGCTCTACCGCTGCACCACCATGCCGCCCATAATCCACACATTAAAACTCCTGACACATACTGTCCATTACAATAATGCATTACATTACAGAAAGTCTGCAAAATGTAGACAACATTTAAAATAATGGACTTGATTTAATGACGATTGCAATTTTCTCCATTTCTCCTTCAGATTAAATATTTTCCGCCACAAGGCTGCTGAAACCATAAGCTATGGCGGTAGAGCGTTGGAAGCAAGAGGTTAATTGTGACCTTTTGCAGCATATGGTTTAGCACCAAATCTCTTATGAGCAGCAATTTGTCACAATCTATTGTATCTACCTTATGAGCTTCATTACATGTATGACTGCAGGGGAGCAAAATTTTGCTCAGACCAAAAGGTCTGAATGACAAATAAAGAATCTAATCTAATCTAATCTAATTATTGTTTGTAATAAAAATAGACAATAGACAATAGACAATAGACAATAAGTGCAGGGGTAGGCCATTTGGCACTTCGAGCCAGCACCGCCATTCAATGTGATCATGGCTGATCATCCCCAATCAGTACCCCGTTCCTGCCTTCTCCCCGTATCCCCTGACTCCACTATAAGCATCCAGAGAACTTGCCTCCACCGCCCTCTGAGGCAGAGAATTCTACAGACTTAAAAAATGTGCTGTTGAAAGCAACAATTATAAATGTTGATATTAAGTCATACTGGCACTTCAGTTTAATGATTTAATAACCAAAGAAATAACTAAAGTTCCACAGCTACAGTCATAAAGGACATTAGTTACTCTCCTGTGTTTCTAACCTACTTGACACTGTCATTTGGGATAATAAAAATGATAAAGCAAATGTGGCAGCTGAAATATTTCAGCAATTGAATAGGTCTCTTGGACTCTCGCATACAGCAGAAATTCACCAAATTAGTACCATAAGGACATGATTAGTCCTTCACTCTCTAGATCCTGATCCCCATTCAATTAGTTGGCAGTTAATCTTCATCTTAACTCAATCTACCTGCCTTAGGTTTTTTTTTAAGCACCCTTGACTTGCGCAATAAATTAGGTTTATGGTTTAAGTACTAAACAAATCAGGCAGCATCTTTGCAAAGAGATACAAAATAATGATCTTTCCTCAGAAAACGTGAGAAAGCAAAGCATGTTTTAGTTCAGTCATGAGGTCCACTCCAACCTGAAGCACTGACTCAGTTTTATTCAGCACAGGTGCAGCCTGACATGTTGAATGTTTCTCGCATGTTCCGTTTTTATTTCCGAACTCTGGAAGTTTTGCCTTTACAAATAAATTAGTGGCATTGTAGCTATTGGACCCAGTCTTCCACAACGGACTTGTCCCTGGTAGCTCTCTTGTTTAGACTAATTGGAATCCTCTAGGATGGTACCCTGCTGAATATCAAGAAATTACAGTGGCATTATTCGTAAATAAAAAACAAACATATTGGAAATACTCAACAGGTAAGGTAGGATCTGTGGGAAGAGAAACAGTGAGAACATCTGATTGCATACCTTCAACTCTCAAACTGAGGCATGGAGAAAAAAATAAATAATGTACAGAAGATGATGAAAAATTGATGACCTTCCATTAAAACCAATCAAAGGTACTGATGAAAGACTAGTTTAGGGATGCAGCATGGAAACAGGCCCTTTAGCCCACTTAGTCCACACCAGCCAACTATCACCCACAAACACTTGTTTTACTGCGGAGTCACGTGAATGACTTCGTGAAGATCCCGCCAGCATGCATACGCGACATATCGTCACTCGCATTTGCAGTCGACAGCTGGAGGGGTGAGTGCTCTTCCCCAATGGCACCTTCAAAAGAGGCTTCAAAGTAAGTTCAAACTAACCTTGAGCTGGTTAGTCCCTGTGAGGAAATTATTTCTTACAGGTACGATGGAGTCGAAAAAAGGGAAGGCGAAACAAGCCTCCAAGGGCCGCGGAACTTCGGAGGGAAGTCAACAGCCGCTATCCTCAGAGCTGCCCACAACACTGGCAGCACCCGCTTCGCGGGCCGGGAGCAAATCGTGGAAGTCAGGGAGCCCTGTGCAGTTGACTGGGCCCGATTCTCCACCACAGCAGTCTGAGGAGCTACATGTTGGTCGGAGCACTGCGAAGGAGCAGGGTAGGAAAGACCCTGACTCCCTGCCGCTATCACCCAAACAATTAAGGGCTGGTGGCAAACAGGTGTGTAAAACCGTGCCACGGTCAGCGGCACATTCTGTTTCCCCTGTGTTAAAGGTCCCCAGGGGGCGGACCAGGGGGAAAGCCGCATCCAGGTCAAGCCCCGCACTAGAAGTCAGCAGTTAGCTGACTTTGAAGAGGGGTTGGCGCAGGAACCAGCAGAGCCAGAAATCCCTGAGGAAGAGCTACTGGGGGTAGTTTCCAAATTTGCCCAGCCAGGGCATTCAGGGCAAACACTGCAGGCCAAACTAGCGGAGACCATTAATTACCTCACAACCCACCAGCTGCAGGAACAGGTGTTGATGGAGGCTATGGAAAAATACAAATCCCCAGGTAATTGTGTATCGCTTAATGTCCCAACGGTCAACATGCCCATCTGGGGGAACATTAGTCCTGGGATCAGGGCCCAGGAACTGAAGATTCAAAAGATCCTTAAGCTGTTGACATCAGGCATCACCATTTGCCAGAACCCTGGACGGGACAGAGATAACAGAGGAACAACAAGATGCTCGGGCTCTATTGTGTAATACACAATATGAGATAAACTCTTTCAGAAATAGCTCCATCCGGCCCACACTTAACCCAAAATTTGCAGGAATGAGCAAAGCCTCTGCCACTCCACCGTCAAGACAGTTGTTCGGGGAGGACCTGTCTAAACAAGTCAAAAACTTGGATGAGGAGGCCAAAGCAGTTGGGTTAATGAAACCTCCGTCATCAACCAAGCCACAAGCGTATCGGAGGCACCATCCAAACACAAATACCAGGCCTCGGGGACAACCCGACAGGGCACATCTTCCCCCAACTCAACATGTATCTGACCGGAAATTTGCACTTTCTCAAAAAGAGAAAGAAAAAGGACATGTAGAAATATTAAGACTATATGCCAAGGGGGTAATAGAAAAAACGACACATGAACCTATTGATTTTGTGTCTAACATCTTTAAAAAAAACAAAAAAGATGGTGGATGTCGAATTATCATTGATTTAACGCATTTGAATACCTTTGTACAATATACCCATTTCAAAATGGAGACATTTGAAACGGCTAAACAGCTGATTTTCCGAAGGTGCTTTATGGCCTGCATCGATTTAAAAGATGCATACTATTCAGTAGCTATAAAGGAACATCACCGGAAATTCTTAAAATTTGTCTGGATGGGGCAACTGTGGCAATACAAAGCCCTACCGAATGGGCTTACCACAGCCCCTAGCTTATTTACAAAAAAATTAAAACCAATATTGGCATCTCTTAGACAACAAAATCACATAGTCATGGCATATTTATATGACATCTTAATTGTGGGGAAAACTCCGGAATTAGCTGAACTGGCGGTAACAGCTACCAAAACGTTATTCGAGAAACGGGTTTGTTATCCATCCAGACAAATCTAAGTTCAACCCATCTGTGGTTATGGACTATCTGGGTTTCACTATTAACACCAATCATATGACTGTCACTATCCCAGCCAGTAAGGCAACAGATATAATAGAGGCAATAACAGCCTTGCTTGTGCAAGGAAACTGACTATCAGACACGCTGCTAAGGTAATTGAAAAGCTTGTAGTTACATTTTGAGCTGCTCAATTTGGCCCATTACATTATCAAAACTTGCAAAGAGCAAAAATCTCGGCATTAAAAGCAAATGTTGGACATTTTGACAGGGTTATGCAGCTGCCGATCAAGGCAAACATTGAGCTACAATGGTGGGTTAGAAATGTTAGTGATTGTTTTAATCCCATCATTATATCCAACCCATGAGTCGTGTTACAAGCCGATGCAAGCGCCCAAGGCTGGGGAGCTACCAACACCACTTCTAGTGGTGGCGGGAGATGGGATTTGCACGAATCAACACTTCTTCAGTCACAAGATATAAACTATTTGTAAATGCTGGGAGCATTTCACGGGCTGCGGGCTTACTGTACGAATTTACATCATATGCATGTCCATCTTCAAATAGATAATACCACTGTGGTGGCATATTTAAACCATATGGGTGGTATCAAGTCAATATCTTGTGATGAATTGGCAAATACAATTTGGCTCTGGAGTATTGAAATAAATATTTGGATATCAGCTACTTACCTTCCGGATAAGCTCAATACAGTGGCTGACACCAGGTCACGAGTATTCAATGACAACATCGAGTGGATGTTGAACCCCAAATATTTGCTAAAATTATAGCTGAATTTGGAACACCAGATATTGACCTTTTTGCGTCCAGGTTGAACCATCAGATACCAACATATGTACCTTGGAAGCCAGATCCTAAGGCAGTGGCAATGGATGCATTCTCGCTCCATTGGGGGAAATGGTTTTCCTATGCATTTCCCCTATTCTGCCTCATCAGTCGGGTATTGCAGAAAATACAACTGGATTCTGCAACAGGCATTCTGATAATACCTGACTGGCCTACACAACCATGGTACCTGGTGGTCCTCAATATGCTAAAAGTTCCATTGACCAAATCCCCAAATTTGGTCACCAATCCCATCACTGGGGAGAGTCACCCGTGCCATGGTCATCTGAACCTGTTGGCTTGCAGGTTCTGAAGAGGCCACTACTGGAATTCAGACTGTCATCAAGGGCCATGGACATCATAACGGCGTCGTGCAGCGAATCCACTAGGAAGCAGTACCTAACCTAAACTGGGAAACCTACTGTAGTTGGACGAACACCACCTACAACTCTGCCACGATACCGAATGTGTTGGAATTCCTCGCGGGCCTTCATTTTGATGAGGGACTCAGCTACAGTGCCATAAACAGTGCCAGGAATGCACTATCGTCTTACCTCAATATTGGAGTGGGATGGCACCAGCTGGTTTCTAAACTAATGAGGGGTATTTTTAATACTAACCCTCCACTACTAAGATACAACATTCCCTGGGGTGTAGGGGTGGTGTTGACCTTGCTCAGGAGCTGGTCGCCCATGATGGGGTTACCGCTGGATAAACTCACCTACAAAGTGGTGATGTTGATGGCACTGATATCTGCACAACGGGTCCAGACTTGCAGAAACTGAGATTGGACAGTTGATCTCGACCCTTGGGAAAGTAACCTTCTTTATAGAGGAGTTGCTTAAACAGCACAGACCTGGATCTACAGGGCTGCAATTGGAATTCCAAGCGTACCCCGCTGATGCTACCCTCTGCTTAGTCACCCATCTTCGGTATTACATCAAAGTCACACACACCATCAGGAAGATGGAGCAGGGTCTGTTCATTAGCCATAAGAACCCACATCACCGGGTGACGGTGCAAACTATCTCCAGGTGGCTCAGGGTGGTGTTGGGTGCAGCAGGTATCAATACTAACGTGTTTAAATCTCATTCTACCAGGGCTGCATCCACATCAGCGGCGAGGACCATGGAGGTTCCCATGGATCATGTCCTCACAACCGCTGGCTGAGCCAGTGAGACAACCTTTCAGAGGTTTTATAACAAGCCGGTGGCCGCTCCCGCAACGTTTGCGGAATCAGTTTTAAGTACTGTTCCATAAAAACGTTTATCCCCGTTAGGGATTTATTGTTTGTATTTTAATAAATACATTATTATTTTTCAGCTTGTTCAAGTCTGAAATAAATTAACATACTTCCTCCATCAGTAATTGCGGCAGTGTGGAACATGGACGTTGTCCAGGGCATGGAATCACAGAGCTTTGAAATCTTCACAAAGTGACTCCGAAGTAAAATAATAAGATTAAACGAGAACTTACCAGTTTGAAGTTTGATCCTTATTTTATGAGGAGTTACAATGAGGGATTTTGTGCCTTCCGCTCCCAACCCTCTATCATAAGGTTAACTGGTATATTAGAGTCTCTTAATCATACTATCTTCAGTCTTTGTTGTTATCTGTGATTCAACACCGCTGCTTTGAAGAATGTTGCGCATGCGTGCTGGCGGGGTCTTCACAAAATCCCTCATCGTAACTCCTGATAAAATAAGGATCAAACTTCAAACTGGTAAATTCTCATTTAATCTTACTAGTCTACATTATTCCATTTTCTCTCAACTCCCGATACATTAAGGGCAACTTAGCGAGGTCAGTTAAATGACAAACACGCACGTCTTTGGGATGTGGGAGTAAACAAGAAGACCTAGAGGAAACTAGTTACAGGGAGAACATGCAAACTGCACATAGATGGTACTGAGGTCAGGAGTGGCGGTGTGAGGCAGCAGCTCTACCAGTTGCGCCACTGTGCTGGCCCTAAATAGTTTTCTCTCTCCCCATTAATGGTACCGGACCTTCCAGCACTTGTTATGAGATACTCTAGGCTTTAATATGTGAATTCATGTTGGGTTTTGAAAGACACTGAGTCAGGGCAGAAACATTGACTTGAGACACCACACTGAGTAAGGTTCACAGATTTGTGACATGCTTATTAGTAGTGATTTCCTCAAAGCCAGCATCAGTTCCCACACTCTCTGCAGGGAACTATGGCTGATGTGAGCACATTAAAGAGCAATAACACTCCAGGCACCAGTGAGGTTCTTGAATCAATTATATCCAAGAATCCCCACAGAGTAACATCAACTCTAAAACTGAAGAATGCACAAAAATGTAAATAATGTACAAAAGTCAAAATATAAATTGGAGAAGATATATTTTTGGATATGAGCAAAGCAGACAAAAAATATATATAAAGGACACATGAAATCTAAAATCTAAAATCCGGAAATAGCAGTGGAACGGGGGTCAAATAAGATGGAGGAACTGAGTGAAATCCAGGTTAGCCGGGAGGTGGTGTTGGGTAAATTGAACGGATTGAAGGCCGATAAATCCCCAGGGCCAGATAGTCTGCATCCCAGAGTACTCAAGGAGGTAGCCACAGAAATAGTGGATGCATTAGTGATAATTTTTCAAAATTCCTTAGATTCTGGAGTAGTTCCTGAGGATTGGAGGGTAGCTAATGTAACCCCACTTTTTAAAAAAGGAGGGAGAGAGAAAGCGGGGAATTACAGACCAGTTAGTCTAACATCGGTAGTGGGGAAACTGCTAGAGTCAGTTATTAAAGATGGGATAGCAGCGCATTTGGAAAGTGGTGAAATCATTGGACAAAGTCAGCATGGATTTACGAAAGGTAAATCATGTGTGACAAATCTGATAGAATTTTTTGAGGATGTAACTAGTAGAGTGGATAAGGGAGAACCAGTGGATGTGTTATATCTAGACTTTCAGAAGGCTTTCGACAAGGTCCCGCATAAGAGATTAGCATACAAACTTAAAGCACACGGTATTGGGGGTTCAGTATTGATGTGGATAGAGAACTGGCTAGCAGACAGGAGGCAAAGGGTAGGAGTAAACGGGTCCTTTTCAGAATGGCAGGCAGTGACTAGTGGGGTGCCGCAAGGCTCAGTGCTGGGACCCCAGCTATTTACAATATATATTAATGATTTGGACGAGGGAATTCAATGCAACATCTCCAAATTTGCAGATGATACCAAGCTGGGGGGTATAGTTAGGTGTGAGGAGGATGCTTGGAGGCTGCAGGGTGATTTGGATAGGCTGAGTGAATGGGCAGATGCATGGCAGATGCAGTATAATGTGGATAAATGTGAGGTTATCCACTTTGGTGGCAAAAACATGAGGGTAGACTATTATCTGAATGGTGGCAGATTAGGAAAGGGGGAGATGCAACGAGACCTGGGTGTCATGGTACACCAGTCATTAAAAGTAGGCATGCAGGTGCAGAAGGCAGTGAAGAAAGCAAATGGTATGTTACCATTCATAGCGAAAGGATTTCAGTATAGGAGCAGGGAGGTTGTACTGCAGTTGTACAGGGTTTTGGTGAGGCCACACCTGGAGTATTGCGTACAGTTTTGGTCTCCAAATCTGAGGAAAGATATCCTTGCCATAGAGGGGGTACAGAGAAGATTCACCAGACTGATTCCTGGGATGTCAGGACTTTCATATGAGGAAAGATTGGATAGACTCGGCTTGTACTCGCTGGAATTTAGAAGATTGAGGGGGGATCTTATAGAAACTTACAAAATTCTTAAGGGGTTGGACAAGCTAGATGCTGGAAGATTGTTCCCGATGTTGGGGGAGTCCAGAACAAGGGGTCACAGTCTAAGGATAAGGGGGAATTCCTTTAGGACCGAAATGAGGAAAACATTCTTTACACAGAGAGTCGTGAGTCTCTGGAATTCTCTGCCACAGAAGGTAGTTGAGGCCAGTTCATTGGCTATATTTAAGAGGGCATTAGATGTGGCACTTGTGGCTAAAGGGATCAGGGGGTATGGAGAGAAGGCAGGTACGGGATACTGAGTTGGATGATCATCCATGATCACATTGAATGGCGGTGCAGGCTCGAAGGGCCGAATGGCCTACTCCTGCACCTATTTTCTATGTTTCTATGTTTCTATATGTTTGATATCACTAACGCTAATTTTCTTCGAAAGTAAAACCCCATACTTAAAATTAATGTTTTAGGGCCCAAGAGATTGTTTAAATTAATTATACATGATCGTATTAAATGACAGTGCAGACTTGAGTAACCATCTGGCCTATTCCTACTTCTGGCTTGTATGTTTGTAATAATCATACATGACAGCTTCTGAAAAAAACACCACCTTTGTTCTGATTACTGATGTCTGTTTTCAATCACCATTAATGCAGAACATAAAAGACAAAGTGCTGGAGGGTCAGCGGGTCAGACAGCATCTCTAGAGGACTTGGATAGGTAGCATTTTAAGTTGAGACCCTTCTTCAGGCTGAAGAACGATCCCGCCCCAAATGTTACCTATCCATATTGCTCAGTGATGTTGCCTGATCTGCTGTGTTCCTCCAGAACTTTGTATATTTCGCTCAAGATGCCAGCATCTGCAGTTCTTGCATCTACATTAATGCAAAACAAATGGAAGAGCATTTTTTTTTTCACTGCGTTCATTTCAATATCGAGTCTTATGAAGGTCAATATCGAGTTTTATCGAGTCTTATGAAGAGTCTAACAGTGCATTCTGTGAAGAAGTAATCTTTGACAGCAGTTTCTGGATTCCGCCCTTTAAACATTCATGTGTGTACTCAGAATCTACTGTCAATTTTTTTCCAAGATAACATTGCATGCCAATAAACCCACCATTATTTTTTATTGCAAATTGATGTCCAATATTGTCAATTGTATCTTTTCTCTTAATTTTTCTAAATTATCTCAAACAATTTCCAAGAATATGAAGGTTTTGGGTCATTTCATTTGGAAGGAAGCAAAATATATGGAAAATATGTTGACTGATGATAGATTACTTTCCCATTTTTATCTTTGACACATATCAGAGATTCGTTCAACCAAATATCCATTTGTCCTTCACGCATTAGCATGGGAAATACTGGAGAAAAATCAATCACCAGAAAAAATAATGTATTTTTCAATGTATTTTCCATTTGACTGAACTACTCTAAATGTCATTCCCAATACCAAGAACTGTATGAGTAATGAGGCATTAGACACTGGTGCCTGCTCAGGACTATAAGAATCTGCCAGGAAAACTGCATGAAACAAGTCTGACTTTTCTCTGGAGGTTAGTGATGAGAGTGGGAAGCATGCCTCTTACTGTCGACAGGGTAAATGTAAAATTGTGCATGCGACTGACCCTGTGAATGTGTGAGTATGTGAGAGTGCAATTGAATGAATGTGTACAAGGGTGCACGTGTGCATTTAGTTTGAGTTTAGTTTATTGTCACCTGTACCGAGGTACAGTGAAAAGCTTTTGTTGTGTGTTAACCAGCAGAAAGAAAATACATGATTACCATCCACGGTGTACAAATACATGATAAAGGGGATAATATGAATAACATTTAGTGCAAGATAAAGTCCAATAAAGTCTGATCAAAAATGGTCTGAGGTTTCACCAAAGAGGTAGATAGTAGCTCATGACTGATCTCTAGTTGTTGGTAGGCTGTTATCAAACAACCAAGAAGAAACTTTCCCTGAATCTGATGGTGTGCGTTTTCACACTTCTATACCACTTGCTTGACGGGAGAGGGGGGAAGAGGGAGTGGCCGGGCACTACTTGTTCTTGATTATGCTGATGGCTTTGCCGAAGCAGCATGAGGTAAATGGAGTCAATGGAAGGGAGCGTGGTTTGTGAGATAGCCTGGGCTGTGTCCACAATTCTCTGCAATTTCTTGTGGTCTAGGATGGAGCTGTTATGTGAACAAATGGTTGAAGGGAAGGGTGAAATTATGATCCTCCTGTTTGACGATGAGTGTTCAACTTGCTGACGTTTAGATCTTACCTGTCTATGTAGGGGTTTTCCATTTTGTACCTTGAGGAACTGAGTACAGTATGGGTTTGCATTATTTTGCACCAGACACTGCCTTTAGTTGTGGGTTGATTGCCTTCAATAAAGGATGTATTATTGGTTGCTCTCCCTCGATATTTTTAATGTAAATGTAGAACAGTAACTATGGCGGGCAATGGATGTGCAAATTTGTTGATTGAGCTTCGTTATTTTAGAGATACAGCATGGAAACAGGCCCTTTGACCCACCAAGCCCTCGCCCGACCAGCGATCTTCATACACTAACAATATCATACACACATGAGGGACAATTTTATTTCAAAGTCACGTTAGTGACTACGTGAAGAACCCGCCAGCCTGCATGCGCGCCAATACGTCTAACGTTTGGCACGCGTGTCGGAGCAGTTCGAACTGCTCTGACAGGTAAGTCACTTTTATTTCCAGCGGGCCGCTCCGATAACGGGCCCGAAGTAGCTATGGAGACGGCCGGGGTTTGGGCCGCCATGGAAACTCCATAAGGAGCTAGAGAGTAGTTTTGCAGTTACCGCCATTCGAGCTCCGCACGCGAGCAGCGGGCGAAATTGGAGACCACCGTGGGGCTCCATAGGAGCTGGGATTGCGGCGACCGCCGTTCAAGCTCCGCACGGGAGCAGGCGGCCGAAAATTGCAGGAGCTAGGATTTCGTAAAATGCAGCCAGTGAGTTAAAATAGCCGCTACCAGGAGCTACCACTCAGGTAGGCTCAGGTAAGCTCAGCTGCCATAGCACCGAGCAATTTTAAAACATAGTTGCTGCAACTAGGGGCTTAGCTATGCATCAGCAGCATATAATGTATGCTTTATTTTTAGGCGGCTATAATAGAGTTGGCATTAATAGCGGTTGGCATTAGGTCACGTTTGTGACTATCGTAGTCGATAGAATTCAAAGGTCAGTTTTTAATTCTTTGGCAATATAACAATATATCTTATCATGCTAATAAAGTTTATATTAAAAATTATAATTACAAAGGACTTTTATATCACTTACACTAAAGGTGTAGTGAAATTGAACTTGCCATTGCAGTCCAGAGCTCCGGGCTTAGGAAGCCTTTTTTTTTGCTGTGCCTATCAGACACCTGTGGGAGCTACACCTGGTGGCGTCATGGTAATTTCCGCTCACTAGAGCGGACTGTTGGAGATTCTTTAATAAGAGACTCCAACTGTGCATATCGATAAAGCAGTCGATTTAATGGGGATATGCTTCTTTTTATCATATGAACGTAATTGCCTGTGACAAACACCTGACATGGTTGCAGTATTTCTCCCACTCTGTCTAGCGGACTCCGATTATAACGCCGACTCATCCGCGTCATATGGGGGCCAGAGGCGCTCAAGTCTTTCCCTGTAATACTCCGTTGGGGCTCCAGAAGGGAGTAAGGACTTGGGAGTCACTAGCAGGTGCAAACTGTCTGGTAAGTATAATGATGATACTAACAGAACACCGATCTGCACATCCAGTCCCGGTTTGGCTGCTGAAGGGAGCAACCTGACATCCTCGAATCAGGGCAAAGTCAAAGCCAAGTCTGTCGGACAAGTCTTGGCTGATGATTTGGGACATCTTTGGCAGATGTGATTGGGCGTTTGTCTCAATTAGAACATCTGATGAATCAGATGATAGCACAAGAAATGCTCCATGTTACGAAGACATGTGAGGCAGCAGCTCCTGGCTCAGGGTTACAATATTCCTCCCATTCGGATGAAAGGAGTGGTGGAGATGGTGCCAAACTATATGCACACATGCCTGAGGCAGCTCCTGCTTTAGGGTTGCATAAGTCCTCCCACGCAGATGAATGAAATGTTCCGTATTTCGGAAACATGCACAGGCTGTTCAAGTCATATGCCGGTAGCTACCCTGGTTTCAGGGTTGGAATATTCTTCCCACCCAAAAGACTATTGGAGATGGTGTCACAAAATATGCTCTGGGTTATGGAAGCATGCACAGACAGTCCGAGGCATACGCATGTGGCAACGCCTGGTTCGGGGTGCAATATTTCGCCCACTCTAAGAGAGTGTCAGATATCAGTATGGATCTGACTCCGAACATGACCCCGAACATGACTATATGCCTGAATCCCATGTTTTAATGTATGATGTGCGAGAATCGCATAAGGATGAGCTGCTCTTGCCTTTAAATTTGCTGTTCCCTCGGGGACGGACAAGCCACTACACGAGGAGTTGATCAGAGACATCAGCTATCTAACAGATATGACAAACATGATAGACAGGGTCTGCAAATGGAACTTCGCTGAAGCTCCAACTAGCAAATCAACCCGGGGTCACAGACGCTGGTAAGTAATGTATTGTTATTAACCTCCATAAAATGGAGCAGTCTGTCAGCCCAGGTTTGGGTTTACTGGCAGCATGGGCTGCCTAGTGGTTTCAATGTCTCTGGGATAGATAAGGTGATGTAGAGACATTCGCAGGGTGCCTTGCACAGTAACCTCTGTAAGTTCCAAGTAGGAACAGTTTGGTTACCCTGGCCAGGGTAGACCATCATGGAACTGACTGGCCATAGGGGTCACAATGGCCAGGGAAGCATTGCATCATCATCTGTGATTGAGGTTATCAGAATGCTCAGCAGAATGAAGTAGTTGAACTCTTCCTCAATATATGGTTTATTTAACCTCAGGTAGTAGAGATGCTGGTTCATTGGAATCATCATTGCCATCCTCTCTGGGATAGGTAGTTACCATCAGGAAGTTGGTCTGGTATATTATATATTTGTATCTGACCTGCAGGTTCATGTTGTGAATCAACAATGTATTTATAATAATCCATAGGCTCTCAATACCAGTATTCCTGAATGAGTGGCGGGTCAAAGAGTTTGTGTTGTGCACTCTGGTGACTTAGACATGTGGTCTCAGTCAAAGGACTGCGAGGTAATTCCTGATTCAGCCTTGCATTATACTAATTTCCACTCGGAGGGAAAACGCTGAGTATTCATGGTGATTCTTAGTCAAGAGTTGACAGGGAACTCGTATTCCCACATCAAAGGGAGACTGTGGTTTCAGCTCTAGTCATTAGGTCTGATTATATGTTATCAGCGAAATGTATGAATAACTAGATAATGCATCTTCCGCGGGTAGGAAAGCAAAAAAAATTCTGTCCGTCCTTAGGATCAACAGAGGAACAGGGGTTCCGAGTGCAATCAGTGACAGCTCATCCGAGGATGAGTGGTCTGGCCAAGGACTAGGGTATATTTCTGATCATTCTCAAGATTACAGAAATATGGTGCAGGCCAAATCGGGTTAGCATTTGGCTAATTGGATTATGGGTTTACTTACCCAGTTTAAGATGGATGATTGGGTTTCTGCAATTTAACTGATTCAAAGAATTGATCTTGTAGTTGCATACTCTGCCATATCTATACACATAAGGCACAGATTCTGCTGTTTTGATAACAAAGCTAGTGGTGAACACCTATGCTGGCCTACTAAGATTAAAGGGCATTGTGTCATCCAGTTTTAGGTAATATGCTGATAAAACTTATGGGTTATCGGTAGATATCTTTTGCGATATTACAAATGAGGCAACATGAAATTTAACAGTACAAATTTGCCTATTCAATCACGCCATTCAATCACGCCATGGCTGAAGCAACTCTTATTTACTCAGTCACGAGTGACAGCTGGGGAAGCCTGTCTTCTCGGGCAGCTAGCTCTGCACGATTATATGAGAAGCTTATGAACAACATATGTGAGTTAATTTTTAAAGGAAGTAACAGGGATTATGTGCCGTCCACTCCCAACCCTACTTCTCACAAAGATCATTCGGTAGTTCTAAACTCGTTAATCTTCCTATAGCTTAGGTCAGCAACTATTCTGTGGTTTCATACAGCTGCTTTGAAGATTGACGCACATGCTCTTCATGCAATCCCTCACTTTAACTGTCATAAAATAAAGATCAAACTTCAAACGGTAGGTTCTTATTTAATCTTTCTATTTACAATTATGCCAAGCCAATTTTACTTCGGAGTCACGTGAGTGACTACGTGAAGAAGCCCCACCTGATGCTGGATCGGCATTACGTCGTCGCTGTCGGCAGAGGAAAGAGCTGCAGAGCGCAGCTCCACACAGCGGTAAGGAAACGGCCCGCAGGTAAGAGAGATTTTTGTTTCTAGGGCTTTTTTCAGAACTCCGTAGCCTGGTGGGTAAACCAGGAGGAGTTAGAAAGAAAATGGAGAAAGCCAAAAAACAGCGGGTAAAACATGCGTCCCGGGGTGATGAGTCGGGACAGGAGATTATTGCAGAGCTGGTTCCGATACCGGTGGCCGTTGAAATTCCCGTTAGTGAGACTTTGATTGCTCCACAAACAGAAACTTTGGAGGAAAACCCAGTGCCTAAAAAATGTAAAAGAAAAGCTGAAAGGCCTGAGGTTCTGAGGACTCTGATTCAGAAGGTCCAGAAAGAAAAGCCTTTTGGCTTAGAATGGATCAAATGGAGAAAATGCTCCGAACTATAATCAACCAAGGGTCTAAGTACCCAGAATATTCCCAGGCAGCCCCTGAGGGGGTTCCATATCATGAATATGGTGCCAGTTTGAATTGGGAATTGAAACTCCAGTGCCTGGGATTGGACTGGAGGAAGTCTCCTTTGAACAAGTTTCAGGAGTACCAGGGCTGTATGAGACAGACCCTGAAAGTGGTGATTGAGGTCCGGAGTACACACCACAATACAAATATATTGATCCAGGTGTGCCTGATGTGGCACAAAGTTTTGCTGTACCTGGAGGAGGCGGTGAGGCCATAGAAGAAAACCTGGCGGCCAATATTAATTATATGGTCTCTCACCCGCTTCAAAAAGCTGTTATGGTTGAGACAGCAGAATTGTATAAAACACCTATTAATTGTGCCTCATTGAAGGTACCTACGGTGAATCCGGGTGTTTGGGCGCCAATGTCATCGATGATGCGGGCGCAGGAGATTCGATTTCAAAGAGTCCTCAAGCTGATTTCAGCTGGCATTACTGCCTTTGGAAGACAAGTGGAAGTTTGTGGAATGACCAAAGTTTAGAAGCATATGTTGGCTTTATTTTGCAACTCATTTTTGAGATAAATTGTATGAGGAAGATTGGGGATAAATTGTATGAGGAACATTCGGCCTCTGTTACATCCAAGAGTTGCAGGGTTGTGCAAGCCAAGCAATGTTCAAACTCCTGGTTTATTTCGGAGAGAATTTGTCTAAACAAATTAAAGAAATGGATGAAGAGGCAAAAACTATTGGCCTTATGAAACCCTTCAGTTTTGGCCAGAGAAGGGCTGGCCATATGAAAAGGGGATTTGATTTTGGAGCTGGAACAAGCCAAGGCAGGAGTATGATAAGAAAGAATTTCCAGCCAGCACAGCCAAATGTACACCCATTTATTGGGAAAAGGAGATCATTTTGTCCAGTTGGAGAGGTACATAAATTTATCCTATTAAAGAAGAATGTTTGGATGAACCTCAGATTGGTGGTAGACTCCGAATGTTTTATAATGAATGGGACAGTATAACAGCTGATCGTGTTGAATTAGGTACTGTGTCAGGATCTACCATTGATTTTGTAGAAGGTATGGATCCATTGGGACAGAATAAGCCTAATCATTCTTTGATGTTTTCAGCTCTTGAAAAAATTCAAATTGACAAAGAGGTTAAGAATTTGTGTGAAAAAGGAGTTATTGAGAAAACAGGAGAGGATCCACAACAATTTGTATCAAATATATTCCCCAGACCAAAGAAAGATGGGGGTTGTAGAATCATTTTAGATCTCACACAATTGAATACATTTGTCCAGTATAAACATTTTAAAATGGACACATTCAACACTGCAATGCAGCTGGTATCAACAGGTTGTTATATGGCTACAATAGATTTGAAGGATGCATATTATTCGGTCCCAATTCATCATAGTTTTCGCAGGTATTTAAAGTTTAAATGGTTGGGACAGCTGTGGCAATACAAAGCATTACCTAATGGATTAAGTTCAGCACCTAGATTGTTCACTAAATTGTTGAAACCAGCACTTGCACTGCTAAGGGCACAAAAACACATCGTTATGGCTTATCTAGATGACATTTTAATTGTCAATGCTAATCAGGAGTCAGCTGAAAAATCAGTCTCAGCAACTACAAGCTTGTTTGAAAAGTTGGGATTCCTGATTCATCCAACAAAATCTAAGTTACAGCCATCCCAAACCATTGAATATCTGGGGTTTGTGATTAATTCAGTTACCATGTTGGTAACTTTACCAATGGATAAGGTGATAGATTTGACAAATGTGTGTCAGAACCTGATTAACAAACCTTATCCCTCCATCCGAGAAGTTGCTAAGGTTATTGGGAAATTGGTAGCAGCATTTCCAGCAGTAGAATTTGGTCCACTACATTACCAAAATCTTCAAAGGGCAAAAACTCAAGCGCTTATTCAGAGAGTAGGCCATTTTGATAGGCCAATACAATTGCCAAAGGAAGCTTTACCAGAATTACATTGGTGGGTTGAGAATGTTCCACAAGCTGCTAAGAACATTTTAGTTCATCAGTCAGTAGTGTTTTTGCAAACTGACGCAAGTTCTCTTGGATGGGGGGCTACGGATAATGAGACTAGCTGTGGGGGCAGATGGGCTGTCCAAGAGGAGTTATTGCTCCAAACATATGGTATTAATTATTTGGAGCTACTGGGAGCATTTTATGGATTAAAAGCTTATTGTTCTACATTAAAAGATTTGCATGTCCAAATACAAATAGACAATACCACAGCTGTGGCATATATCAATCACATGGGTGGTGTCAGATCAATATCATGTGATCATCTGGTAAACCAGATGTGGCAATGGTGTATTGGTAAAAATATTTGGCTTTCAGCTATTTATCTCCCAGGGAGAGACAATGTTGTAGCAGACAAAAGATCACGAATATTTAAAGGTAATACAGAATGGATGTTAAATCCACAAATTTTCAAAAATATTGTCAGTCGGTATGGAGTACCGGACATTGATCTGTTTGCATCTAGATTGAATCACCAATTGCCCAAATACGTGTCTTGGGAACACGATCCAGGGGACAGTAGCGGTGGATGCTTTCTCGCTACACTGGGGAAATACGTTCTTTTATGCTTTTCCCCCATTCTGTCTGATTGGGCTATGCCTCAAGAAAATAGCGCAAGACGCTGCCAAAGGCATTTTGGTGGTGCCAAATTGGCCTACGCAGTCATGGTTCCCATTGATGCTAAAAATGATTGTTGAACCATGTATGACAATTCCCAGTTGCGACAATCTGTTGACACAACCAGTAACAAAAGAAATTCATCCATTGCATGATCATATGAATTTGTTAATCTGCAGGTTCTGACCAGACCATTGCAAGAGTTTGAACTGTCGGGCAGGACCATGGATGTTATAGATGCAGCTTGGAGGAATAGCACTAAAAAACAATATATGTCGCATATAAGAAAATGGGAAGCTTTTTGTACACAGTCAAAGATATCTTATCATACTGCAAACATTTCAAATGTATTGGAGTTCCTTGCTGGGTTACACTTTGATGTGCATTTGAGTTATAGTACCATTAATTGTGCTCGTAGTGCATTGTTATCCTATTTAGGACAAATTTCTGATCGGGATTCAGTTGGGTCTCACCCATTAGTATCCCGATTCATGAAAGGAATTTTTAATAAAAATCCTCCCAAGCCCAGATATACAGAAATTTGGGATGTTAGCATTGTTCTCACTTTGCTCAAGCAATGGACTCCAATTACTTCAATGTCTTTGCAGAAATTAACATTCAAGGTGGTTATGTTAATGGCGTACAAACTTTGCAATTGTTACGGTTGGATTGCATGCATGTGACTACAGAAAACATTGTGTTTTATGTTTATGACCTGATCAAACAAAGCAGACCAGGGAGAACTGGAGTTAAGGTAATGTTTAAAGCATATCCTATTGATGAAACATTGTGTGTAGTTAAGCATTTAACTCAATACATTGAGGTAACCAAAAATCTCAGAGGTTCTGAGAAAGCGTTTTTGATAACGCACAAAAAGCCACATACAAAAGTTTCAGTTCAAACCATTTCTAGATCGTTAAAACAGGTTTTGGGTCTAGCAGGAATAGACACTGATGTGTTTAAATCTCACTCCACTAGGGCGGCAGCTACGTCCGCGGCGAAGGTACAGGATGTGCCACTCGATCAAATTTTAGAGGCCGCAGGGTGGTGTAGAGAAGAAACATTTTTAAAGTTCTACAATAAACCTGTTGTCACGGTGCCAGGATTTGGCACGCAGTACTGGGTTCTCTTTAAATGCTTGCTTTGTTTTATATTATCGATTTATATTATCGATTTATGTTACCATTGACATCATTTATCAATTTTTCTTTTGTAATTTTCCCCTGGGATAGAGGGGTTATTATTAAAAAAGTTGTTCTTTTTTATGATTAGAGGACTTATTACATAAATTGTAACAATGTCTTAAAATACTATTTACTCACTACTGTTTTGACTAAACAGAGTCGTATGGAATGAATTTATGACATACAAAACACAGAGCTTTAAAATCTTCACGTAGTCACTCACGTGACTCCGAAGTAAAATAGTAAGATTAAACGAGAACTTACCTGTTCGAAGTTTGATCTTTATTTTATGAGGAGTTACGATGAGGGATTACGTGCCCTCCACTCCCAACCCTCATAATATAAATGATCATCTGGTAGTTCTAGTCTATCTTGAGCCTTACTATTTTACTCCGGCTATTGGTTCTGTGTTTTTCATGCCGCTGCTTTGAAGTATGCCGATCCAGCGTCAGGCGGGGCTTCTTCACGTAATCCCTCATCGTAACGCCTCATAAAATAAAGATCAAACTTCGAACAGGTAAGTTCCCGTTTAATCTTACTATTAGCCTACAAACTTGTATGTCTTTGGAGTGTGGGAGGAAACTAGAGCATCCTGAAAAAACCCATGCAGCTCCCAGGGAAAGTGTACAAACTCCAAACAGACAGCACCCATGGTCACGATCAAACCTGGGCCTCTGGCGCTGTAATTCAGTAACTCTACCACCGTGCCACCTTGCTGCCCACTTTTGTAGTATGTGTGGTATGAGACACTTGCCCCTTATGAGTGTAAGTGTTCCGGAGGGAGAATAGTATCATTGTGTTGCAAAGGAAAGTCAAGGACAGAGCAATACTGCCATTTGTAAAAGAGGAAGGTGATACTCTTGCTGTTACTATGGCCAGAGATATGCGATACGGCGATCTATCCACAATGCAAATAGGAGCTCCAATTTTGTATCTGGTGCTCACATATTGTAAACAGTTGATGTCTATAAGTCTGTGCCTTCCCCTCACTTCATGAATTTATCCAGCATTAGTAATGATGTCATCAGCAGCAAGCCCCTTCCTGGCAGCACAAGTGTAATGTGCAAATTAGCTCAGTGTATTCTGTAAAGTGGCACAATGCAGACGAGGTTTATATGAGGACATCAATGAAAATGTTGACTGGATGGTTTAAGCCATTGCTGCCAGAGATCTTTGAATAATACAAGTATGCACATTCAACTAGGGTCTAGAGGAAATGATTAGCAAATATGTCAGGCTAGAAATGCTTACAAAAAAAATATAATATTTGAACAGTGCAGGATTATTCAGAGTGCAGATTGCAGGTGAGTCAGATAATTCAGGCAATACTGTTAGAACAATTTGATATACCAAATTTAGATTTCAAGGAGCAGTGCAGCCAGCAAAATGGACAACACACTTACAAATGGGAAGCAATTTCACTCAGGGCAAGATGCTGAGGAGCAAACTGGAGGCAAGCCCACGGAAATGGTGAAGGGACCATGACATTGTTCGTGGACAAATTACATGGCTGCTACAAATGGGTTAAATGGGTCAGTGGGTCAAAGGCGGGAGTCCTTGTTACAGATACAATGGGAGCAACCTGGCCTCAGAACGTCTGTTGAAAGTAGCCCTGGCTAGTTGTGTCAGAGTTGGGCGCATTGCATTGCATTTCCAGACTGGATTAGGTCACTCAGATCTAAGGACAGCTTGTTGTAAGGATTATCTCACTGGGCAACAAAGAGACCCAGGAATTAGCCACACATTGGCCAAGGCCAAGCAGAACATTGGTCTGGCGGGTACGAAGACTCCAGATGTCAGGCAGTTGGAGACTAGGATTCTAGAATGAAGATCCAATGAAATAATTATGGAAAATGAGAGATTAGTGGCCAGCATGCTGTGAGAGAAATGCAATCGGAGTGAGAGTGCAGTGAATATCACTCGATAAGGCAGCAAGACACCTGCACCAATGAGATGAAAGATGATTGTTTATCTGATAATAATCTGAAAGTAGATCCTAAATTGCTAAACTCCTGCCCTTAGTAGCAGGAGATGCATTAGCAGTGACCAAATATTGCACAAATGTTATGTGGTAAAGAGATCAAGAAAAGGCAAAGTGATATAGAGTCACGGGCTGGTGAATCTGAATGGCGGTGAAGGGAAGGATGATGTCCCCAGAGGGCGTGTGTGTAATGTGAGAATTCAGTACAAACGGAGAATATACCTTGTGTGACATAATGAGAATGTGCAGACTATTCCTTGAAACTGTGGTGAGCATTTGGATGTCAGCCAGTAAAGGCTGGACAGATGTCTACTTGGCAGCAGGTCAGAACGTGAAGCAGGTACTGCATTAGGCTGGCCCTGAAACACCAGGCAGGGGGTATTGATTACAGAAGCACCTGGAGAGTCACTACAAGATTGAGAAAAGTTGCACGGCAAAGCTACGAGTTGAAATTTAGACTTTGGACGTCAGTGTGGAAACAGGCCGTTCGGCCCACTGAGTGCACGATGACCAGCAATCACTCCATGCACAAGCACTATCCTACACATTAAGGAAAATTTATAATTTTACTGTAGCCAATTAAGCTACATACCTGTATGTCTTTACAGTGTGGGAGGAAACTGGAGCACCTGGAGAAACCCCATGCAGGACAGGAAGAACATACAAACTCCATACTGTAGTCAGGATCAAACATGGTTCTCTGGTGTTGTAAGGAAGCAAATTTACTGCTGCACCACTGTACTGCCCTGAAGAATCAGAGGTTAGTAAGAGGTTCTGGATTGAAGGACAGCTCATTATGGATTGCCCGAGTGTGAGATAAGCCGAACATGGATTTAGCATTTCTTTTCCTCCATTCTTTACTTTCTTACCTATGCATTCAATGTCTGTGAGTGTTTTATATAAATTATAAAACATGCGGATTCAAGACTAATCCCTGTGACATATGAGTCATTGCGCCCAGTAAACTCGCACTTATGCTGAGTGTCCGTTTCATGTTGGCCAGCCAATCTTCCATCCACACCTTATGCTAACTCCTACACAGGCTTTTATTTTCTACAATACCATTTGACACAGTAACTTTTCAAATGGCTTTTAAAACTCTATGTAGAGTACATCCACTGACTCCCGTTTATTCAAAGCAAATATACCTATGCTCATTGCTTTATTGACTACCATTACTATGGGAGCTGCTGACTACAGCAATGTTACATTTTAATGAAGCAGAAATTTAATAAAACAGTTTATGTTGCTCAGTTTTAATAGTTCCTCCTTCTACCCCTCTCACTCCATTGCCTGAGAGAAAAGGTAAATGTCATAGAGTCATAGAGTGATACAGTGTGGAAACAGGCCCTTCGGCCCAACTCGCCCACACCAGCCAACAATGTCCCAGCTACACTAGTCCCACTTGCCTGCGCTTGGTCCATATACCTCCAAACCTGTCCTGTCCATGTACCTGTCTAACTGTTTCTTAAATGATGGGGTAGTCCCAGCCTCAAGTGCTTCCTCTGGCAGCTTGTTCCATATACCCACCACCCTCTGTGTGAAAACGTTACCCCTCAGATTCCTATTAAATATTTTTCCCTTCACCTTGAACCTATGTCCTCTGGTCCTCAGTTCCCCTATAATTATAATAAAGGAGCTAACCCATGTCTCCACACCAAGATCTGATTATCCTCTGCCCTCTAGTCCAGTGCCATTTCAAAATCTCACTCAGTCCTGATCCCACACATGCAAGGCCACAGCATATTGACTTACCTTTTAATTCAAACATTACGTGGGCATTGATTTTTCTTTAATTTTTAAGATTTGCTAATAAATTCAGAGAAATACTTATTCGGGGGTGGGGGGGGGGGGGGGGGGTGTGGTTGGGGAGAATAAGTCTTGTAAGATTTTATTTGTAAGATATGCTGAAATGCAGTCAGTATGTGGTGGCTGGGTGAGATTGGGAATTGAGGACACCAGGATGATGTAGAGGGGGACAGCAGACTAGGGAGGAAGTAGGGTCAGGACTGAAGATTGCTCAGCTGGGACAGGACTGAGGGAAAGGGAACTTGCAAGATGAGGGGCGGTGTATAGAAATCAAGTGGTTTTGGTGTGCGCAAATCAGTATTCTATAGTTCAAGGTTGTAGGATAAATTTGAGCAACATACTCACTTTGCATACCTCCAAGGGTGGCACTATGTCTTTAAAGGGCCTGTCCCACCAGCATGCGACTCTATGCGATGAACGCGATCAAACTAGAAGCGGGGGCCGCGCGGAGGTCGGGTGATCCCCTGTACAGGGCCATTCCCACCAGCATGCGCCTGCATGCGGCAAGCACAACCAAACCGGCTGTAGGGGCCGCGCGGAGGTCGGGTGAGTGGCGCAACGCGGCGCAAAGTGAGGCGAACAGAGCGAAGTCTAAGGTAAGTTCGCCAGAACAGAGAGGGGCATACAGAGAGGGGCACAGAGGCACACACACACACAGGGCCACGGAGCCACACACATAGAGGGTCACGGAGGCACTTACAAATAGGTTCACGGAGGCACGATGTTGGGGCGGTGTGTAAATGTCGAGGCGACTGCGAGCCGACAAGCCGTTGCCGCGCAGAATTTTTGGACATAGTCAGTTTTTCGGAGCCCCGCGCGGTGTCGGGACGAACTCGGGATGAACTCCGCACAATTCCGCACGGCTCCAGCGATCGAAGTGGGACCGGCCCCGCGACGCCGGACGGCTCAAGCGACCACGTTAGGTCACGCTAATCGCATAGAGTTGCATGCTGGTGGGACAGGCCCTTAAAGCTTTATTTATCCCAAGAGTGCTCCCGGGTGTGCTGCTATACTCCAAAATAAGTGTTGCATGGGGAATGCCAATGTTCTATGCATCCCTAAATATACAGCAGGGTCTCAGGGGATATTCATAATGGGAGGTGTCTGATTGGAAAAAAAAATTGAGGAGAGTGAAACAACCATAATAAATGGTCAATATTGTGTTTCACTAAGAGAAGAAAGAAAATCAATTTTCAAGTGTATAATGCTGAAATAATCAACATTATGTAAATGACTGACCAGGGAATTACAAATGCAGAATCGCCGAGGATATAAGAGTGATTGAAAATTGCAGTGAGGCAAGTCGGGAGTTTGACCATCTCATCCCTGTGTCTACCATTGCTGTCCTCGATTCTCCTCAATTGCTCAAGCAGGGAAATCAAGCATTCGTTCCTTTGCCTGCTGATATATATATCCCACCAAGAGGGTGAGAGAGAGAGAGACTGAAAATCTATTCAATTTATTTGCCTCATGATGTTGCTATTATTGTCCTAGAGTCTCCAGGAATTGAAAAGCCTTTTTGTTTTATGTTTCATATTCTTTGAGGAGTTTTGTTTATTGGAATATATGGAATGCACCCAAGAGATCGGAGCAAGGCACAAACTTAAGTTATGTAACAGTTTGGAGTATAACAAACCAGATTTGGCAACCCTAATTATCACTGACCCCAGGGAGGGATTTTAAAAGGCAGCATTGTAAAAGTAGTAAGTCTGTTGATGTTTGCTGTTTTATATCTGTTTTATATAACAAGGAGTTGTACTGCTTCCATGATTTTTTTAGCATTTTTTTTAGTCCAAGGAGGTGAGAGAAGGAGTTAAATGGAGAATTCAAGTAACAAGTGACTAAAAGCAGAGAGTCACCCCTAGGGATTGAATGGGGATGTACTGAGAACAGTTGCACAGTCTGCATTTGGCTTCTCCAATGTACAAGGGAGTAAGCCATAGGCACTGAAGTCAATATGCTAAATTGGTAGATGTATTGGAGAATCACTGGTTCACCTTGAAACACTGTTTGGATCCCTGGATCGTGGGAAGGGCAAAGGTGACACTGCAGCTGAGCTGTGGGCCCGGGGAGGTTGCCGCCGAGCCCGGCTTCTGCTCACACCGGAGAGGAGGGACGGTAAGCGGGAAGCAGGGCTGGGCCGAGACAGTGGACAGGGCCATTAGAGGTCCTGCAGCAGCCTGGGGCTTGGCCCGGTGAGATGCAGCTGCATCACGTCATTCAGCATTTTGTGTCTAACTTCGATTTTTTAAAATATCTATTGATTTTTTCCCTGAATATAACTTCCCTCAGCTTCCATGGATGGTGTGAAGGGACCATGCTAGATTGCTGGTGATATGGGTACCAAACTACTTAAAACTGTAGGTCAGCAACTGCACCGCTGAGGACAGGGTGGTATTCATCTCTTAGCTTCATTAGGTTAACAACCAATCTTTTTTCCTCCTAATGTTGCAGGGGAAATTGTCATCCTGAGACTATGACACAAAGTTCATGATCTTTTTGCTGTACTTTACCTCATCTTCTTGTTCAATTGTGAGACAACACTGGTATCATTAATGAACGTAAAGATTGAGTTGAAATGAAATGGAATCTGAATCTGACTTACTTCGAATGTAATGAAAAATACCCCACGCGTTTGGGCAACAAAGCAGAACATTTCCTATGTTTTTATTTATGAGAATATAAGAATAGTTTAGTTTAGTTTAAGTTAGAGATACAGTGTGGAAACAGACCGCACCGATCAATGATCTCCGTACAATAACACTATTCTGCACACACTAGGGACAATTTACAATTACACCAAGCCAATTAGCCTACAAACCTGAACGTCTTTGGAGCGTGGGAGGAAACCAAAGATC
Source organism: Raja brachyura (assembly GCA_963514005.1). The sequence continues at coordinate 103,282,120 of OY740781.1, read as the reverse complement.
TTGGAGAAAACACACGGGGAGAACGTACAAACTCCATACGGACAAGCACCTGTTGTCGGGATCGAACCCGGGTCTCTGACGCTGTAATTATATACTTAAATACCATTTTAAATATCTGAAGTTCTGCTCAGTTTATTGATTTCTGGAAACTATCCCGGGGAAGGTTGAAAACAGCACATCCTATGAGGATTTTAGTATTTAAAGATGTGCATGCTGGACCTTAGAATGTTGCTGCCTGATGTCCAAATATAGTCACAGGTCTTAATAGCCTTGTCATTATTTTTCACTGTATAATCTAGGCCAGTGAGCTTTTTGTGGTTTCACCTTCTAATGGATTTGGAATATTGACGTATTCATCAATCTTTTCTCACTTGTAACATCTGCGCATTCATACAATCTTATTCTAGATTCTGATGTGTGACCTAAAAATCAATTGTGATTTAAATGTCTTCATCCTCCACAGTCTTCATACCAACAACATTAAAACCCTAATTGATCTGAAGCACATATTATTTAACACCAATCAAAACTTGTGATTTTAAAAGGCCTGTTGGAGAGCTGGAAAATGTACACAATAACAGGGTGAGGGCAAACACAAACTAGAAGAACAGCACTTCATGTTCCGCCTGGGCAGTCTGCAACAAAAGAGCATCAACATTAAATTCTCACTTTCAGTGAACATTCCTACTGCTCCCCTGCTCCCCCTCTACCCTATGCTCTCTCACACATCCTCTTTCCAACCCCACCACCTTCCTACCACCCAATGTATTTCACCGTCAGATTGAAAGTGGATTGAATCACTTGAAAAGCCTATTAGAGTGCCGTGAAGGTAAGAAATAAATAAGCAAGGGATGCACTTGCTGCAATGGTACGGGTAAAAACAATATGACAAGGAGAAACTGGTGGAAATGGGATAGCAGGCCAGGGAGGTTTGCTAACCTATTTTCCTGAGACTAGCTTTTTGACTGCAATCCAGAAAGGTAAACTAGGTGTGGTTGGATTATGGGCTAACACACACTATAAACATAACGTGATTCAAAAGTATAATGTCAAGTTGGATTTTTATTTCTTTATTTGGATGAAAGAAATGCACATATCTGATTTGAATGCAGTTTCAGTTTCATCATTTGATTCAGGATAAAGAGCTGTTTGCAACCCATTTGCTGACTTTGTCAAATTACCTACTTAGAATATTACTGCAATCAAATACTTCACAACAGGAACATCATAGGAAGGGACTATTTCTGATTAAAATGGCCAATTTGGAGGTGGCAATATTTTGACTGATTTCAGTACTGGATGCTCACAAGCATCAGTGACATTCAAAGAATGCAGAGGTTGAATCCAATGATGGAATCTGCAGTTGGCCGATAATTTTAGCTCTATTCTCTCGGTATAACCCATGGGTCTCACCAAAAATAAAATACTCAGGACTCGGTTATTACATTGTCAGACACATTCATCATTTTATTCTCATGTGGGAATATTCTTTGTGCATGAAAATAACCTTTCACCCCCTAAATGTAATTCTTTAAAATAAATAAATGCCTCACTTCTTTTTACCAAGTCTTTTCAGGATGAAGCCAAAGTAATATGCAGAGAAATATATATTTCTCTGATATAAAACATTTGATATTTAATTTTTTACATCTACAAAATCTATGACCTCCAAGAACTCTGATGGAGCCTGCATGAAGCCATATTATCTAGCACACACAAGTACAGCTTCCATTTTGCAGAGGAGGCTTTAATTCTACACACATTCCTGTTTAAATGGATCTACATCCTTTTATTATCCTTTCAGTTGACATGCAACAACTTAAAGCTTCTCAATCTGCTTAAAGATTTATACGCTCTTTTTCTGACCTTCTTCATTGGAAAAGCACCTGATATCAACCATGCTGAACAACAAACATGCAACCCTTCAGGTTCTGTAAATCTCAGAATGAGTTGTATTTTTCGTAAGAGAATTTGGCACCATTCGACCTTCTCTGCTCTGATGAATGACATGGTGTTTTAAACTGAAAAACTATTATCAATCATTTAAACAGATGATCAACACTGTCTAACAAAAGGGCCTTATAATTCTATCAGTAAATATTTTTTCCCCACAAGTGCAGAAAAATGCATACTATGGTCAGACTTATTAAGAGTCCAAAGGATGATGGAAGCAGATGAACGTTAAACGCTATCTGCTCTAAATTATTGCTAAATTACATTCAATTACAAATGCAAAACAAAGTATATGCGCATGTGTGTGTGTCTGTGCTTTTATGTGATCTCAGATTAATACTCTTTTCAAAGATCTTACAGGACAAAATTTTCATCTTTGCCATAAAGGTTTTAACTCAATAATTGCTGAATAAATTGTCCAGTAATTATAGAGGCATCAGAACTTCTTCATTGATTCCTCACATATATACGTAAACTGTTCTGCTATGTATCTAAGAAATCCCACAATAAATCTGACAACAAAAATCAATAAATCTGAAATTGATCCTGTATAAGGCATATCTCTCTTTCTAAAAATTAAGTTAAACTTTACTCATGTTAAGTTGGAACATATTCCTTAGATATTCTGCAAACTTTATTTTTATTAACAACCAAATAGATTTTGATATTGGGAGAGAGGGATAGAATTTTTCAAATTCTCATATGGTCTTAAAGCATTACCTTGTTTTAGAATGGAGTGGAAAATTAGAAGGGAGATAAATATGTATCTGGTCACTTTGTTCTCAGTACAGCACACATGCTCAGATTTGCCTCAAAACTTTAGATCCAATCATAGACCGTGTAAACAGGCTCCTTGGCCCAGAATGCCCACATCGACCAACATGTCCCATCTACACGAGTGCCACCTGCCAGTGTTTAAGCATATTTGGGCCACGACATTGGTGTAGCCGGCCGCTCTTGCTAGAACCAATCGCTGAGGATTGAGTAAGAGACTACAGTTTGCCAGGGTCTCGAAGGGGGAAGAAAGTGCACTATCAGACCCTTGAGTCTGAACTCCTAAGAGTACCTGGGAATACTGTTGTCCTTCGTCCAAAGTGATCTGGTTCCTACCAAGATCTTTCAGAACAGACAACGCAAGGTAAGACCATTTTTGGGATTGTTGACTCAGACTAAGTTGGCTGTCTGAAGTATTAAGCCGATATTTTAGGCCAGTAATGGGATAGGCTTGGGATAAGAATAAAAGCAGGAACTACGATCTCAGATATCGTGAAGAGGAAGGGGTTCCAGTAAACATACAGGGAAGGGCACCCCCAGAAGAAGGGAGAGGGCTTAAGGCAGAAGAGGAAGAGCAGTGAGAGAGTTAAACAACACAGAGCACCAGGAAAGAGAAACAGCAGATAAATAAGAAGATTGAAAAAATAAAGCAGGGTCAAGCTGGTGGCTTTCGAGGCACTGTACCTTAACTGCCCCACAAGAATCGAGGCTGCTCACTTTTGCCCCTAGAACTTTAACATTTTGCCGCCAACAGTCAGTACAGTTTAAAACAAACTTGAAACAAAAGACTCTGACCTCTTTGAAAAAAAAACAGAGCTCGTCTCCCTGGTAGAGAGAGAGGGGAAGTCTGAGTAATCGAGCAAGTGTGAGGTGTGGCAAGACCCTGCATGACAGGAAATCGGACCAATCCCATTTCTGGGCTTGGTTAATTTCTACCGGCAGAGAATACATGGGTGTCTCCGCCAGGGCACAACAGCAATTCTCTCTAACTCTCTCACTCCAATAAGAAGAAGCCGTTTGCAACTTAAAAACAGCGTTGCACCAGCTACTGCATGCCTTAACCCTCCCAGTCCAACCTCCCGCTGACATTATTGCCCAGACAGCAGGTTACGAATTCTGGACATTGGTCCCCACAGAACCAAAGATTCGAGTAGACATAATGGCTCTTTCAGACAAGGGAATGTAAAGTTAATTAATTATGTTGTGAAGATTGTAAAGAAACAGCAACAATGTGCTTCAATTTGATTTCTGTGTAAAATGTAAATCAAGACAAATGCATTTGCGACAACTGAAATTTATCTTAGCAGGGATAATAAAGGGGGATGCAAGAGGAGCTGAGACATTTTATTACATAATTATGCCTTCCTGCAACTTTCAAATTAAATTTGTATTAATAAGGAGGGAAGAGAATGTGGAATGTAGCTTACACTTTGAAGCTTTTAATGAAATGACCTGTGTTCAAGAGAGAAAGCCCAGACAGTGTTTTGGGTTGAGACCATTCTTCAGTATGTGTTGTATTTATGAATAAAGTATGACAATTTTTGGTGAATGGCTGGCTGCCAAATAATATTTTCCTCGCATACAGGCTATATATATATATATATATATATATATATATATATATATATATATATATATATATATATATATATATATATATATATATATATATATATATATATAGATATATATCTGGCCTTATTCACCACTTTGGTGCTGCTACAGTAGACAAGATTCATATATATATATATATATATATATATATATATATATATATATATATGAATCTTGTCTACTGTAGCAGCACCAAAGTGGTGAATAAGGCCAGATGTCAGGCAGGTTCAAACAATAGTTTATTCAGGTATTGTTAAGTTAGTCCGCTAACGTAATTATCATTGCTGCTGCAGCTGAGCGAGGTTGTTCTCTCAGGCTCAGCTACCTGTCGACTTCCAGGTCTCGTGGTGAGATAAGCTCAAGTAGCAGGACACTCCCTCTAGCCCATGACATCACGTGCCAGCCCTCGTTCCTATTGATGAGGGTTCGACCATAAGTGGTCTGTGTATTAGCTGATGCCACAGGACCCCCCCTCCAGAACCGGAGAAAGGAATAAAATGGTCGAGGGCGCCACCTGCATGTGAGCCGGGGACACCCTGGGTGTGGGTCGGGATGGAGGGGCCCGCGGGTGCAGTCGACACTCCGCATGGGCGATCCCGAGGTACCGAGGGGTGCGAGGAGACCAATACAAAAGCCGCCGTATGGAAGAGACACAGTCGCATCTCCTCGACCAGCTAAGGGATTGCGTCCGGTGAAATATGGCCCCCAGCAACTGCTGGGAGACGTCGGCAACAGTGAAGAAAAAAATTTTAAAAAATAATAAACTGATTGCTAAACCCGGCGTGGTGATACTGTGTAAAGAAAGTGGAAAGAAACAACACAAATTACAGTGAGCAATCACGTGCAAAATGGTAAGTTCAAATTGTCCAGTGTCCATGGTGCAGGATAGGAAAGCTATGCTGGAAAACCAGAGGTTGCAGTGACAGCCTCTGACCTGAATGAGGCGCTGTTGCCGGTGGTCAGGCTGGAGGGACAGCATCCAGCCGGAAGATGGCGCTGTGGACGGGGGTCGGGCTGCAGTGACGGCAGTCGATCTGATGGTGGCGCTGTTGCCGGTGGTCAGGTTGCAGGGATGGCATCCGACCAGAAGGTGGCGCTGTGGATGGCGGTCAGGCTGCAGAGACGGTAGTTGATCTGACAGTGGCGCTTTTGTCGGTGGTCAGGCTGCGGGGACGGCATCCGGCCTGAAGGTGGCGCTGTGGACGGCGGTCGGGCAAGTTCGAGCTTCTCTTCTGGCCGGCCACGGCGGCCATTTTTGTAGTCGGGTGGCCGCTTGTTTCAGGAGTCTGCGGCGGCCATTTTGACGGCTGGTTGAAGCGGCCCCAACCAGAGATTCAATCCCATGGCTGGACAGGCAGCCAGCGCCCAGGAATCCTCGAAGTCCGCGCCGGTGAGGAGAAGAAGGGCATCTTCGACAGTCGCCCCAGGTAAGCCTGCCCTATCGGGTGGCTAGGCCCTGGGCAGCGGCCGGTGGAGCCAGGTGCGGTGCAGGGCAGGGCATGGAGCTGTGGCCGCGGTGAGGCCTGTAGTGGTGCAGGGGCCGAAAACGTGTCCGCGGTGAGACCCGGTGTGGTGCAGGGCCTGGAGCCATGGCCGCCGTGAGGCCGGATCCAGTGCAGGACCTGGAGTGGTGTGGGTGTTGAATGCGGGGCCTGGACCGTTGCCAGGAGCAGGAGAGTGGTGGCAGCCGCAGCTTCTCAGCTCCGGTGAGCAGCAGCTGGTGGAGAGGTGGCGGCAGCCCAAAGGTAGCTTCATACTTACTGTAGGGCCGGGTTGGTGGCAGCGTCGTTCTGCAGGTGTGGGCAGTCGAAATCCAAATTTCAATTTGGATCGTCGGGATCACCAATGTGGCGGCACCAAACGTGGTGAATAAGGCCAGACGTCAGGCAGGTTCAAACAAAGGACAAAGGATAAAGATAAATGACAAAGGACAAAGGACATTTATTATCACATACACCAATTGGTGCAGTGAAATTTGACTTGCCAATGCAGCAGATGAATAAAGATAATACACAACACGAGAGTATTTAACAAAAAACATAAAAACATCCCCCCACAATGGTTCCCACTGTGGGGGAAGGCAGCAAAGTCCAGTCCAATCCCCAGTTCACCCATAGTCGGGCCTATTGAGGCCTTTGCAGTTGCCGCTAAGGCAGCCTGATGCTTCAGGCCCACTCGCCAGATGATGGAGTCCTGGCTTCGGGTGAACACTCTCAGCGGCCCAGAGTGTCTGGAGCGGCCGCTTCTCCCCAGAGTTCGCAGCTCCCATAGTACACGGGCCGCGCTGGTCGGAGCTCCGACTCTGGTGATCTCGGCGTGATTTTAAAACTCAGTGGCTGGAAGCTCCACAGACCGCAGACCACAGCTCTGCGATGTTGCAGTCAGCAGTCCCAGCCCTCCGGAGCTCCACCACACGGCGACCCGGGCAAGGCATCGCCCGCTCCGCGATGGCGCCCCAGCACTGTGAATGGCCGCCGAAGCTGAAGTCCTGGCCAGTCCCGGCAGGAAACTGCGCTCCAGACTGCCGGTAGGCCGCGAGGAAGGGGCGAAGATACGGCCCGGAGAAAAGCCGCATCTCCGACCAGGTAGGGACTGAGAAAATAGTTTCCCCCTTCCCCCCCTCCCACCCTCTACATAAAAAGACTAAAATACCTCCATAAACAAACACTTTAACTAACTAAATATATAAAAAAAGAATGAAAAGACTAACAGCTGCTGGCAGGGCGGACATACTCGACGGCGCCCCCGGAATCATAGTATATGACAATAGTATATTTAGGTGTTACATGTTAAGTTGGTCCGCTAACGTAATTATCATTGCTGCTGTAGCTGAGTGAGGTTGTTCTCTCGGGCTCAGCTACCTGTCGCTTTCCAGGCCTCGTGTGAGATAAGCTTAAGTAACAGAACACTCCCTCTAGCCCATGATGTCACGTGGCAGCCCTCGTACCTACTGACAAGGTTTGACCATAAGTGGTCTGTGTATTAGCTGACGCCACACTACTTTCTTATTGTTTTTCTTAAATTATATTTAAGAAGTATATGGCTTCTGTTTTATTATTCTCCAAAGCTTGATCAATGTTAGCAAAACAACAGCACAAGTCATAGTGCCTGATAATTTGCCTGATAATATCTTATGTTAAAATGAAAACTTCTAATTTTTGTGTTTCAAAGTTTAAGAGTTTTGTATGATTTGCTTGAGGAGTATATAAATGTGTTTTACTGCAAGAATGTTATTGCTTTAACGTGTGTGAATATCTGAGATTTAGCATATTGCATGAGGTGTGGAAATTTGTGAGCGAATGGCACAGAAAGGAAGGTGTAGAGTGAGTGAGTTTAAAGACTGTTACTTATTTGTGGAACCTGTTCTGGGTGAATGTTGAATTAATCATATAATTAAGATGAAATAGGATGTCATTGAATGAGCTTGCTCATTTATGTGATAATCTCATGTGTTTTAAAAGATAGTGTCTCTCTAAGAAGTTGCAGCTGTACTGGCATTGAGCCTGGGACAAAGCTATCTTCTTTTTCTTTGCTCTTTGAAGATGTATTGGTTATCTCTGTGGAAATTAACTGTGTATTCTCTGTCTTCTCAAATTTATTAACAGAGGATGTGGCTCAGCAAAGAGACTGTTCATTTTCTTCGCCGCATAACCTGGCATTAGGATTGGTAACCTTGTCGGTATTTTAATTATAATTTCTTCCTATTTCTTACCTTTTGAATTGAATTCAAGCCAGTTCTGAATTACACACTGGCCATGTGAAATTGAGATTAAGATGTGGGGATGAGAACTCTGTATCGTCTGTAATCTGCATACTGTTAAGAATTTTACCACACCCGCCTGGTGAAATAAAGATTTTACTGCTTATACTGAACTATTTGTGTTTTTGTCTGTTTAAGCATATTTGGGCTATGACACCATCAATTGGCCCATATCCCTCTCAAGCTATCCTATCTATGTACCTGACTAAATGTTTCTTAAACATTGCGATAGTACCTGCCTCAACTACTCATCCGACAGCTCGTTCCATACGCCTACCACCTTTTGTATAAAAAAGTTGCCCCTCGGGTTTCTATTAAAACTTTTCCCCTTCACCGTAAACCTATGTCTTCTGCTTCTCAATTCCCCTACTCTGGACAAGAGGCTCTATGCGTTTACCCAATGTATTCCTCTCATGAATTTATACACCTCCATAAGATCACCCCTCATACTCCTGCGCTCCGAGGAATAAAGTCCTCCCTGCTTAACCTCTTGCTGTAAATCAGGCCCTTGAGTCCTGGCAACATCCTTGTAAATCTTCTCTGTACCTTTCCAGCTTGATAACATCTTTCCTATAACATGGTGCCCAGAACTGCATGCAATACATCCTCACCAACGTCTTATACCACTGCAACTTCTGTACTCAATACTCTGACTGATGAAGGCCAATGTGCCAAAAAACTTTTTGACCACCCTATCTACCTGTGATGCCATTTTCAAGGAAATACAGCATGTGCTTGCTAGATGTACTCCTAGATCCTTCTGCTCTGCTACACTCCCCAGAGCCCTACCATTCACTGTGTATCTGGAAACTTGCTAATCATGCAATGTATGTTCTCATCCAAATCATTGATGGAAATGAAAAACAGTAACGGGTCCAGTCCAACACCGAACCCTGAGGCACACCACATGTCTCAGGCCTCCAGACCAAGAAGCAACCTTCCACCATCATCATTTCCTTTCTTCCATGGTCAATTTTCTATCCATTCAGCTATCTCTCCTTGGATCCCATGCAATCTAACCTTCCAGAGCGGTCTACCATGCGGAACCTTGTTCAACACCACTGTTTTGCCATAATTTTGAGAATAAATGTTTCTGTTGGCTAGCTAAATAACAGTGATGTGCGCTGAAAAACCACAGGTCAATCAACCTTTTACTCACGGCAGCACAGTAATTGAAATGGTAGAGCTGTGACCCAGGTTCAATCCAATTGCTGCCGGTATGGAGTCTGCACGTCCTTCCTGTAATCATGTGTGTTTCTTCTTGGTGCTCTGGTTTTCCACCACATTACAATGAAATGGAGATTAATTATCCATTTAAATTAGCTCTAGCGTGTAGATGTGTAATAAAGTCTGGTGAGTGTTAAGGTAAATGTGAGGAATTAGTAATAGTAGTATTTAATGGAATTAGTGCAGATGGGTGTTTGATGATCAGCACAGACTTGATGGGCTGAAGGGCATGCTTCCATGTTGCATGACTCTAAGACTCTTAGATGCTATGGGGATATAATGTAACGGTCCAAGTTAAAGCTTTTTTGAAGTGAGATTTCAAATAAATGCTTTAAGTACATAGAGAATTCAAAAAATATATTTACTAATTTTCACTCCTAAGACAAACTTGTGAGTTATGGCTGAGGAGTGACAGGGGAAGGAATTTCAGGGCCTTAAATTGGACAGCTTTTTTAACATCCTAGTGCAAATTAAAGCAGGAGCCATGATTAATTAATTTCTTATTGTCACAAATCCATATTGATGTTTTCCTCATTAAGTGAATATTTATACATTTTGGAATGTACCTGCCTTCAAATGATTGGAAACCGAATTGTCTATAAAAATGTGCTTTGATGTATCTTAACCATGACTAATTGTAGATTGGTTACAAAACATCCAATAATCTAATTAAAATGTTGTTAAAAACATAAATATACTACTCTATTTGCATTATCGTAAGCATAATAGGCTTTCAGATACCATAGAAATATGATCTTTCTGATTTTATATATTTAGTACAAAACATTTTTCAATTTAATTTCACTCAAGTAATACAACCGTTGCAGAAAAAGCCACCGATAGTTAATTAAATTACTTTTAATGCACAACTCTTGTTCTACTTTAAATTTACATCACAAAAGCAGTAATTGTAATGCTTTGCAGATGTGCAGAGTTTTATTGTAAGCGAATGCTGTGAATAGAGCTGAGGTTCGAAGTTGTTGTCCTTGCTTCTCAGCAGGCACAGAACCATCTAGGTGCTTTCAATTAATGGGCTGTGGAAGTTTTATCCTTTCACTATTAGAGGACTGGGGTAAAACAGTGAAGACATTCAATCTATTCGTCTAAATATGTACTGTCACCTTGGTGGCACATTTTTGGACAGATAGAGTTGTAAACCATCCTGCTGCGAATACAATTTCTACAACTGTCATATTGCTTGTCATGAAAATTGGCACAAATATAAGTGCAAAAAGTCTGCATTGCAAACCACTGTCATGAGGCACAGAGCAGACACATTCACTTGCTGTGGAGGTTGTGAAGCAGGAATCTGCATGGTTATTTCACAATGGAACAGAAATTAAACCAACACTGGGACAGATCGTCAGCTGCGATCTCTCTATAATATACTGGAAGATAAGGTGATAACTGGATCATTCCTCAGCTAGGGTTTCTTTTTTTTTAATTTAGAAGAATGGGAAGAGATGTCATGCTAATATCTTGCTAATCTTACCTTGTGCATTCTCATCTTTTTCATTTATTATCTTTCCTGGTAATTGTTCTTAACAGCTTCCTGCATTTTCCAAGCATTTTTTTTGTATTTCTATGCCTTTTTCTATGCATTGCTATTCTTTTGCATTCAAGTTTTGTGTTATGGCTTGAAACCACTTGGGGTTTTGTTTATTTTTTTCCTTAGAAATTGCTCTAACCAGATTCCTGGATTTCTTGTCAGTGTCATTGCAGGAACAATTCGGAATATCATTAATAATTACAACTGACCAAGATCAAGAAACATCATTAAACAAAACTTCAATAGCTCACAATGAGAAAATCAAGCAGTGCTATTTTCCTTTGGTTAATGAAATCTTTTATCTATGTACATCAATTTTCAACTGTAATAACGTAGTATTGGTCTTTGATACTATATGTGACATCAGTAACATTTTTTTCTGATTTTCAGCAGCACCTGAAATTATGATGTACTCCAAAATACTTAGAAAAATTGCTGGAGGTGGTATTTCATTTTAAATAAAGTCTAAGGTCCAAATTTTGCTGTAGTTTGAGACAATTACAAACAACACATTGATTTAATTTTACATATGGCAAGCACGAAGAGGGCATGTGGGACTAGCATAGATGGGGTATTTTAGTCGTCAGGTGGGCTGAAGTACCTGTTTCCATGCTATATTGACTGTATGGCTCTGTGCCTCTATGGCAATGGCAAGCAGTACTTAATATTGACTCCCCTCTAGTTTAGGCACATTAATATAATTGGCCTACATTTTTAGCAAACTATTTTTTGTTGTAGAACATGACTCAGTTGCTGAGTCTGTCGGAGAAGTTCTGCCAGAGGATACACCTTTCACTCAGCTGTCAATTTGAGGTTTTGTGTTTGAGTGAATGCCTTCACTTGGAGGCAGGAGCAGGTGGCTGCCCAGCTGTTGGCTTGTCGAGCTTACGGGCTTTGAGGATGGAATAGAATGAAATCTGTGCCTACAGCATTGAAAGAACTGATTACTTCACAATAACATGTAACGTTCGAGTTCCCAATAGTTTATTCATGTTGTAAATTACCAGAGCAGCAATGCAGATATTTTATGAACTCAAAAATAGTCAAAGTCCACCTCAGGATGAATATTTTCATTTCTTGAAGCAAGCTTTGAGAGAGGAGTTCTGCACCTGAAATATTGTCATGTCAAATGCTGAATAATATATATTATCTTTCAGACATTTCCTGATATTTTGTTCCAAATTTGACTTAATTCTGAAGAATCTAATGTGCTTCTTCATTGTAGTTTGGCTTATATTATGTGCCAAACTACAATGAAGCACATTAGATTCCTAAGAATGGTCAAATTTGGAAAAAAGATCAGTACATATGCTATAGGTTTCCTGTCTGTTGTTATTAATTAAATATACATAACACTCAGGAAACCTAACTGCCAATACATAATTGATAACAAAGCTGTATTTAGACTAATCTTTTTACTTTCCAACGTTCTGTTATTGACTAATAATATTAAAGTATATTAACTCTCTTGTCAAATCTTATTGGAAATGAAGGATCCATCAAGTTTAGATGCGAGAAGATTAGTGAGCTCATGTGCACGCTTCTCTGATCTTGAAAAGGCATTGTGTTGAATGAATAAAAGACAAAGTGCTGGAAAACACAGTTGGTCAGGCAGCATCTGTGGAGGGAATAGACAGACTGCGTTTCGGGCTGGGACCCTCTTTAGACTGATCGGAGTGGGGGCGGGAGAAAGCTGGAAAGGAAAAGTGGGGGTGGGACAATGATAATGTAGGGATATGGCAATGATAATGAGGAGGGAGTGAGTGGCTGATGGGTGGAAGGTAGATGGGTGGAAGACAGGAAAGGAAAAAGGGGACAAAAAAGGTGTCAGATACAAAAGGAGGAGGAGGAGTGAAATGTAAAGCCAGAGGAAGGGATATGGATGAAAGAGGATGGGGGCGGGGGGTGAAGGGAGATAAAAGAGAAGTGTGGGACTCAATAGTCAATAGTCAATTTTATTCGTCACATACACCCGAAGGTGCAGTGAAATGAAGTTGCCAGCAGAGGTACAATTAAAAAAGAACACACAATACACAATATGATTTAACACAGCATTCTTCACTGTGGTGGAAGGCACAAAGTTCAGTCAGTCCTCCTCCTTGTTCACCCGTGGTCGGGGCAATAAAACCCTACGCAGTCACACCACGGATGGCCGGATGTACAGGCCCTCTTGTCGGGATGGTCGAACACACTCCGCGGCTTGGAGGTCCCGAATCGGCACTTTCTTACCGGAAACCGTGGCTTCAGGATGTTGTAGGCCGCAGGCCGATGGTCGGAGCTCTTCTCTGGCTACCCCCAGCGAGGGATTCCAGGCTCCGGATGGTAAGTCCACGCCGCGTCTGCGGCTAGAAGCTCCGCAGACCGTGGCTTCAGGATATTATAGGCCGCGGGCTGGCGGTCGGAGCTCTTCTGCGGGTATCCGCGGCGAGAGATCCCAGGCTCTGTATGCCATGTCCGCGGCTAGAAGCTCCACAGACGGTGGCTTCAGGATAGTCCACAGGCCAGCGATCGGAGAACTCCCTTCTGGCGACCCCTGGCAAGGACTCGCCCACTCCGTGACGAAAAGTTGAGGTTGAGAAATCCGAGATCAACCATGGAGGTACGAGTAACTGGTTCAGTCCAGTATATATATCCTCTGGGGACCAGCCTCCGGTCGGGGGTAGGTTGCAATTGTTTTATGATGAATGGTGCTGCATAACATCAGATCTATTTATACTGGACAGTATCCGGGGGTCTCGAATTTAGTTTATGTCAGGAATACATCCACCCGCACAAAATACACCTAGTCGGGTATTGTTTTTTTCATGTGAACATAGTTCTCCCCCTGCTTCGGCAATGGGCTCCAATCACATCTCTATCTTTTCAGAAGTTAACAATTAAAGTGGTTATGCTCATGGCGCTAGTATCAACGCAACGGGTTCAGACATTGCAAAAGCTACGGCTGGATAGCATGCATTCTTCTGTTGATAATATTATGTTTTATGTATATGATTTAATCAAACAGAGCAGGCCAGGGATGGCTGGAACCAAAATAAGCTTTAAAGCATAACCCATTGACCTAAGGCTATGTGTAGTTACGCACCTGAGTCAATATATCGAGGTGACCAAGAGTCTCAGAGGCTCTGAAACAGCGATGCTCATCAGCCACAAAAATTCTCATAAAAAGGTGTCAGCACAAACTATTTCTAGGCGGTTGAAACAGGTTTTGGATTGTGCTGGAGTAGACACTGATGTGTTTAAATCTCACTCCACCAAGGCGGCGTCAACATCCGCAGCGAAGGCACAGGACATGCCTCTAGATCAAATTGTCGCGGCCGCAGGATGGTCCAGTGAATCAACGATGACAAACCAGTCCTGGCAGTGCAAGGTTTTGGGCATGCTGTTTTGGGTTCTGTTTGATTTCATTTGTAATTTTCATTTGTAATTTCCCCCTGGGATAGAGGGGTTATTACTGTTCTTTTTATTATTAAAATGTTCATTGGACAATTTAAGCAATGTTCAATACATTATTTGTTCAATCCTGTGTCAACTGAAGCAGTGTGTCGTATGGAACTTAATCTGCGGCATGAAATTACAGAGCTTTGAAATCTTCACGTAGTCACTCACGTGACCCCGAAGTAAAATAGTAAGATTAAACGAGAACGTACCAGTTTGAAGTTTGATCTTTATTTTATGAGGAGTTGCGATGAGGGATTACGTGCACGCCACTCCCTGGTAGTTCTCGGATTTCTCAACCTCCTGGCCATGTTGGAGGTGTGCAGAGGTGCGTGTGAACGGTGTGTAGTTGGAAACCCTCTGCTTGGTCCTTGACCTGCTCCAGTGTCTGTAGCTCGCCTCAAGGGAAAAGGCTTGCGAGGCGGTATCCTGGCCGAGGGTGTAAAGATTATCTGGTAGTTCTAGTCTTCTGAGTCTTACTATATCACTTCGACTGTAGTTACTGTGATTTCACGCCGTTGCTTTGAAGTATGACGCACATGCGCCTGGCGGGGCTTCTTCACGTAATCCCTCATCATAACTCCTCATAAAATAAAGATCAAACTTTAAACTAGTAAGTTCTTGTTTAATCTTACTATTATATCATCCCACTGAAGGGGGGCAAATGAGATTTACAAGGGTGCTGCAGGGATTGGAAAATGTCATCTTGGAGGAAAGGTGGGATGATTATGCTGTGGGGTAACATAATTGACATGCAAAATTATGGGGTTGGAGATGGGGGGCTAAAGAAAATAATACAGACCAATTTTCCTTGCCAGAGGGATCAAAAACCTGAGAACGCAAATTTAAATGATATGGTAGATGGATCAGAGGTGGGATTGAGGGATAGAAAATACCACCCAGAGTGTGGTAAGGATCAGGAACTCATTGTGTGAAAGAATGGTCGAAGCTGAGACCATCAACGCATTTAAGAAGTGCTTAGATATGTATCTGAAATGCATGATTGGCTGGGCTATGGTAATTGTGATGGAATTTGAGAATAGGCCAGATGCATTTTTTTTGACCAGCATAAAAACATGAGGGATAGTTTGCGGTAACGTGTGGGAAGGAAGTGCAGATGCTGCTCTAAACCAAATATAGACACAAAAAGCTGGAGTAACTTAGTGAGTCAGACAGCATCTCTGGAGAGAAAGAATAGGTGACGTTTTGGGACGAGACCCTTCTAATGTATGTGCCTCACAACTTAAGTGATCTGAATTTGATCCTGACATCCTGTGCTGTCTAAGTCCAGCTTGCTTTAGCTCTGCATGACGGCATAAGTATTTTGCAGGTCCTCCAGTATCCTCCTACATTCCTGTGACTTGCTGATTAACGGATTGAATGGCTGCTGCATCTGATCTATAGTGTAAATAAAGGAAGGGGAAGTTTAGTTTTGTTTCGTTTAGAGATACAGCATGGAATCAGGCCCTTCGGCCCACTAAGTCCACGCTGACTAACAATCACCCATTCACACTAGCTCTATGTTATCCCACTTTCTCATCTGCTCCTTGCACATCAGGAGCCAATTTTATAGAGGGCCAATTAACCTACAACGTCTTTGGGATGTGGGAGCAAATCGGAGCACCCAGAGAAAACCCATACGGTCACAGGGAGATTGTGCAAACTGCACACAGTTTGCACCTGAGGTCAGGATCGAACCTGGGTCTCTGGCACTGGTGCTGCCATTTGCGCCACTATGCCGGTTGATAGGCATTTGAAAGATAATAGGTTACAGGGTAATAAGTGAGGGAATGCAAAAAAACGGAATATTTGAGATCTAGCACATACTTGATGGGATGAATGCCCTCCATTTATTCGATAAAGAAATATGGGAATGGTCACCTACCGTGTTGTTGTACATCGTCTGTTTTAGAAACACCTAAGGCATTTGGAAAGGTCTAGTTTAGTTTTAAGTTGTAAAATGAGATGAGTGGGGGTCAGGCTGTGAGGAGGTTCTGGGAATGGGTTTGTGCTGAAGGTAGAGTTTGTAGTTAAAGACTTGAACTTTAACTGATAAGGACTTTTATATAGACACAAACCCTGTAAATCCAGACTACAAATTATATCACCTCTCCTGAATTGTGTCTTATTTATGCTTCTTAATTGCAGATTTTCCCTTGCTAAGTACAATCTTGCCACCATAAGAGACTGAACCCTGAACTCAAGATCTCTAAGAACAATTTGCTAATGATATTATTCCAGCGAGGCACAAGAGCTATTATTGATCATGAGTCTACATATGAATTCACATTAAATGAGGGATTGATGCTTTCTTCGCTTTCCTGCATAAATATGGAATCCAAATCCAGAGAAAGGATGTCCTGAAACTTGCAAGAAATAGAAGACACAAGATAAATTATTCCCTTTATTAACTTTGTATTGGACTCAACAGTGAGGTGCCACTATTCATGGCTGCGTCTGCTCTATTGATTAGCCAAGCAAAGAAAGTGCACCCTAAGTGCTTTGAACTGCCATTTAGTATAACCATTTAACATTCTGTTCCATTAAGCAATCAATCAATATCAGATGCTTTGACCAACATTTACACATATCTAAAATTCTAACGAGTAATGATTACAATTCTGAAAGTAGAAAACCAAAGATGAACATTATCAATAACTACATGAGTTAATTGGCAATATTGAAAAACTGGGACCATTACCACAATGTTTTAAACCTCACAAAGTGCCCAAGAACAGTTAAATAAAACAATGGGATTTACCTAACATTGTGGGAAAATTCAAGCCAACACACTATATGCATGCAGAATTGAGCATATTCAACAAACATCCAGCTGACAGACCAATGAATGATTGTGAAATATGGATGTGACGCTGGTACAGCCATTTTAGAGTTGAGTGTTCCATTTAACACTCTCGACAGAACATTAGCATTTGGAAGAACTTCCTATCTGCACTATTTAAAGGAATCATCAATAATGTAGTTAATTGATTGGATGCTTCAGTTGTTGCTAGGATTTTATAGCTTGGTGGTGTCTATGACTATTGCCTGTTGAACCACCAGGTTCTTGAACCACACAGTACGATCCTAACCACAACCTTATTCCAACACCGGACCACTATAGACTTTGTGTATAACGTTGCAATATGACTTTGGCTTGCACCATTATGGTCTGATTAGCTAGTATTACTGATAATTTGTATTTTGAAATATTTGCATTATTGTGCATGTAAAGCTGCAACAAATAAGATTTTCATTGTTCCCCTCCTGGTGCAAATGACAATTAAACACTTATTTTTTGAATCTTATTTGAAGTTTCAAAAGTGTACAGAAATGTGCAAAAGCTGAAGGACATTTAATACTGTGCTTCAATTCAATGAAGTAATGGTTATTTTTTAGCTAATCCTATTTGTCATACACTCTTCGATAACAACATGTATTAATCACAGATATAAAATTAACAATTAAACAAAAACCACAGTTAGTAAGCAGTAGTCCATGCAGTAGTTAGTATGCAGTAGTTCCAAAACCACTCCATGAGAGCTGGCTCTAAATTTTAGACCATGGACTCCAACTCCTCAATAAAAATAAATTATTTCTCTCTATCTTCTTTTTGCTAGTCTTAATATTTTGTTCATAACAACTTCTAGCTTTCTAAATCTTACAGACTACACCATTGCACCAATCTCTCCTTACTATTTACACTGGAATTCAGGTTGTGTTCTGAGAAACCTATACTGGAAAAACATCCCCACTCTTTTCTGTCACCTCCCACCTTCAGCCTCCTCCCCTCTGCACCACCCTTTCCTCCTCTTCCCTCTCACCTCCCCACTCTCACCCTCCTCCCCACTCCACCACCCCACCCTTATTCTCCTCATCTCATCCCACTCATCTTGTTATATTTCCTGCATAAATCGTGTTGCCCAGAACAGAAAGATGGTCCCTGTAATATCTCCTCCAAACCTAACAGTTTGAACCCCAATAACATTTTAAAAGTTCTAAAATCACTAAAATTATCAATCAAAATTGAATTTTTTGAAATTCAATTGAAAATTTCAACAATGAGATTAACATGTTCTTGGTAGGTAAATGCATGAATAATTATGGAAACAAAGTATGTAATGAAGTTATGATGGAGATCAGTAGCATCATAACTGGATCACGGAAGAATCATGAGGGGTGGAATTCCTGTTTGTATTTTATTTTTAATGTTATAAACCAAACTATAAACACCTCTGTAAAACTATTGTAAAAACACCTTGATGGGGACAATTTTCAGTATTGCAAGCAGTACTGAAAAGTATGTATAGGTGTTCTCTAGATACAACGATGGCTTTTGATTTGTACCATGTTAATAGAAAATTATTTTTTTAATAAATGTTTATATGATACTACATTCTATACTATTTTATTCCTATATTACCCATCTTCTTCTGCATGCTTCTCAGAAGGCCACCGTCATTTCTGTATCTATCAGATATTTGCAAGCATTGCAAAAAAGTGTCTCACCACCTCCTTCTCAAGGGCAATTAAGAATGAGAAATAAATTCTGGCCTTACCAGGGACAGTGCATCCCAAAAGATGAATAAATAAAAAGAAAATCAAGAATCTGCAGGATCACAATTTTATCTTCTGAATTGCTCCCATAATCAGGCCATAATTCAGGATGCAACAGGGGAAAGATCAGCTTCAATTTCAACAGTGAAGTTACTTTTTAGTTTAGTTCAGTCTAACGATACAGCTTAGAAACAGGCTGTTCTGCCCACCGAGCCCATGCTGACCAATGATTAACAGTTATCCAGTTTTGCATCCTATTCAAAATAAGCAATTTACAGAAGCCAATTAAATACCGATAAATCTTCAAGATGCACGTAAAGGGTTAATTGTTTGATTGGCCAAAAAGATACATGTGCCAGCCCATTATAACTGGAAAAAGTCTGAGAGTGGCCACATAATTTGCCTCTCATGCTCTGATTCTAACTTGGTTTATATACAATCTAACCAGATACATTTTTGAAGCAATTATATCTCGACATATTTATTCCAAAAGGGGTCACAAATTGTAAGGCATGGTGGTATTTTGCATTTAATTTATTATAAATCTCTCCCTCAAAAATACTTTTAAATACCTTTTAATAGTAGACACAGAATAGTACATCATAGGAACAGGTTCTTCCGCCCATGAAGATTGTGTCATCATGTCAAATTAAACAAATACCTTCTGCCTGCATATGATCTACATCCCTCCATTCAGCATATTTATCTGCCTGTCTAAAAGCCTCTTAAAAGCTACCATCATATTTCTGCTTATTTTGGCCAAATTAGAAATACTATAAAATGGAGGAGTTTTACATTTGTATGGCCTGCTTGGCCTCTGTCTGTGAAAAGTTGGAAGCTGTGAGGTGGCGCCAGAAAGTCTAGGTCCTAGATTGATATGCAGGATAAGGAAAGATCCAGATGTTCTCTCCATTGTTAAAATGTATGAGGACTTTGCAGTGGAGCGCAAAGGTATTGCAAATGCATTATCAGGATTGGCCAGCTGCAGAAGGGGTGTAAATACTGTTAATAATGTTGCAAGGTGTTTGTACTGCTGTTTGATGGTTGGCTGATGTGTGAAGCCTTGTTTGAATTGTTTATATTACCTGGGAAAATGTTGCATTATATGGTTAACTGACTTCCTTCCAGAAGCTTCTGTAGAAACATTGTAGTGGGATATTTGTAATTGGGTTAGGGTACTGTCAATAACACTTTAATGTAATCAACATCTGTGATTGGTTTGTAGGGGCTGCCACTCCCATCTAGTTTTGTGCCACAGGGTCCGATGACCTATAAAAGATTGAACCCCACGAGGATCGTCGTCGATCTTCTGGAGGGGCACTTGGGACAGCGTAACCTTTTGGAGGTGTCTGCTTGCTTGAGGCTGAAGGGCTTGAACAAGCAGAGACAAGGATCCATGAGGAGGTTAGGTATTTTATAGGGAGTTGGTTATTGTTTGAAATAATAAAGTTTAGTGATCCAGTGCTTGACTCAGTGTTTTACTGAACTGGACTAAGGGGGGAGGGGGGGGGGGGGTAGCTCTAGGAGCATAATTACACTTCTACCACCATCCCTGACAGCACTTTCCAAGTACCTACCACTCATTGTATATAAACCTCACCCACACATCTTTCTCCCACTCACCTTAATACTCTGCACTCAAATATTTGAGATTCCCATCATGGGGAAAAGGGTTCTGACAGTTCTGTTCTATACAAGCCCCTCATAATTTTACAAATTTCTTACAGGTCTCACCTACCATCTGCTGCTTCAGAGAGAGATTCATATTTGTCCACCCTCTTCCTACAGCTAATACTCTCTCATCCAAGCAGCATCCTGGTAAACCTCTTCAACAGTCTTTCCAAAGCCTCTATGTCCTTTCTGTGAAGGGATGGTCAGGACTGCACCCAATACTGCACTGCGACCTAATCAAAATGCAACAATATTTTATGAAGCTGCTATATTTCTTTCTCTCGCATGGTCAAGTCAAAAGAGATCTCACAATTTTCTGTTTTAGAGAAGTCATGGGTGTGTCCCACTTAGGCAACTTTTTAGGCGACTGAGGAGACTATGCGGTCACCACATGGTTGCCACATGTTCATGGGTGGTTGCCGGGGAGTCGCCTTCATGGTCGTGTGGGGTTCCTGAATTCTGGGAACTAGTCGTGGCCACATTATGGTCGCTGCAAATTTTTCAACATGTTGAAAAATTAGCGGCGACCAGAATGAAGCCGCCATGGAGAGTAACGAGAATTCTCGAGCCGTAGGTGGGTCGCCAGGAGGTCCTAGTGGGTTGCCAGGAGGTTGAAGATTCTCGTAGGTTATAGCCAGTGCTGACAGGTGGATTTCATTGGCTCATTGGGGAAAAAAATGTAAGCAGTATTTTTCAGAACCAACGTGCCGAGCTGCATAACTGTGTATCTCTGGCTTTTTAAAAGTTGTCTCCACTTGTTCTCCCCCTCTTTTAAGGCTATCTGAGGGGTAGTCTGTCGAATGTTCTCCTATTGTTAATATTGGCTAATTAAAGACGCCATAAAATGGAGGATCCCTGCACTTGTCAGAATTGCTTAATCCTTGTCAGCTGAAACTTACAGGCTTTGATTGGCACCAGCCAGTCTAGGCTCAGACTGATATGCAGGATGGTGAGGGGTCAGGTGTTCTCCATGTTTTTCCTAAATTGATAACATGTATAGTGGTTTTGCAAACTAACCTTAAATGCATCATTTCTATTGGGTCGCTGCAAAAGCATTGTAAACAGTTTAAATAATGTTGCACGACAGTCATCCTGTTAATCGATGATTGGTCCAACTGTTGAGCCTTGGAGAA
This sequence comes from Raja brachyura, assembly GCA_963514005.1. The sequence continues at coordinate 103,260,447 of OY740781.1, read as the reverse complement.
ACTGTTTGAATCTCAGGGCACATGTTTCAATGTTTGTTCTTGTTAGCTTCCTTCGAGAGCTTTCTTTCTTATACAATGCATTGAGCTGTTGTATTATTGGGTTAGGGAAATGTCTGTTATGTATGGGGTTAATCGATATCTGTAATTGGGCTATTAAGAGACCATCCTCATGTCGTTCGGTCCCTGGAAGTCCCAGGACATATAAAAGTTTGCTACCACGAGGTTCAGCGTTGATCTTCTGGGAGTGCGCTTGAGACTGCTGGAGTGTCTCTGAGTGAGGCCTAGAGGGCTCGAACAAACAGACATGAGGATCAAACTGGCGGTGGGATAGGTACAGTAGATGAACTGTGGCTCGATTTTGTTAAAATAACATTTTGTTGTTTCAAGTGCTTCATTCAGTGTTTTTACTGAAACTAGACTGGTGAGAAGCTTAGAAACAAGCAATTTACATCGGGGGCTCATCCGGGCTCTCAAAAGACCTACAAACACAAGTTTGTGATCAAGGGTGTTGAGCTGTTTCAATCGTGAGTGCAGAAATCGGGCCCTCGGTGTGGTTTTCACATTGATCTTCGGCACTTCGTGAGTCGGAGCAGATCGGTCATTTGTGGGCTTGGGACAGGGTCTAATCAAGATCATTAGAACAGAGTCCAGCAAGCATGGGGGAGTGGTTAGCACGCCTTAGGGTTGGCGGCCCATAAAACCAGGGTGGGGTTAGAGGCCCTGCTGGGGTTGGGTTAGAGGCTCTTTCCTGGGTTAGAGGCACAAAATTTTGGTCGTAGTTGGCAGACTGCAGCTGCTTTAACAAGAGCCAAACGTGCTTCATCGGATGAGGGGTGGCCCAAGGTTAGACTTGGTATCCAAATTGGTGGGATATTATAATACAGGTCTTGCTGGGATAATTGCTGGGAGCACGAATTGAAAAGGTTTGCTATGAAAAACAGCATTGATAACTCACAGCACGAAGCGGCTAGGCGCTGGATCCTCGGTGCCCAGCAGAGATGAGTGTCTGTGTGTAGGTATCTGAGTGTCTCCCTGAAGTGCCGGACGAAGAAACTCGAGAAGGTACTGAGCTTGGATGGACAGAGTATAGATTGGCCGGAATACTCCAGTCCATTCAAGAATTCAATTGGACAATTTTAGTTGATTTGAATGCCCACGTAGTAAAAGAGATACGTACTAAACTTAAGAGATCGAGTTTGTGTTCGAGTCTATATTTTCAAAGCCAAATGTTCAAATACTGAATTTCATATTGAAGTTCTGCCAGTAAGGTGGAATTCGAATTCCTTTATATAGAACTTCGAAGTTGATGCATGTCCGTGATCGATTCCGAATAGCGGCTGATCAACAGTGAATAGTAACCCTCGGGTCGATGGTTGATTAGTACCTGATAGCGAAGAGTACCTGAGAGTCGGGAGCCTCCTTACTTGATGAAAAGTAATCCGAATAGCGAAGGGTACCCCTAATTCTGTCGAACTTCGATAGAGGTACCCCTATAGAAGTCCAGTCTTAGCAGAGGGATAGTAACATTCAGGAGGAAAAGTAATCATTTAAGGAAAAGTATCCCTCAGCAAAGAGTAAACTAGGAAGGGGAAAATCTTTGGTATCAGAGGGAGAGATTTACTGCGTGATAACAGCGTGACGCGGCGTCGAGATCGAGTGTTCGTGAATTGTGTGCTAGTGCTTTAAATCATTTTGTACATTGTAAAAATCTAGCTTTTCGTATTGTTATAGGATCTGGATTTTGTAAATATTCTATGTATGTAAATAAACTTATAGAGTAATTAAAAGTTAAGATTTAGATTGTGTTAAGTTGAGGTCGTCATTTGTGTTGCTGTTTGTGCGAGTGTTTACAGATTTAGAAACTTGAAGTAAGAGTGTGTTTGAGTTAAATATTTGTATTTGTTTAAGATTGTTTTCTAAGTCTGAATCAGGGTAGTTCGATCAGGGGTTGTACTCCTTCAATTGCTGCATCGGGGGAGGAGTCATCCCGCTGAACGATCACGCCACAAGGAGGGTTACTTTGAGAGCGTGATTTGTAATAAGTGAATGTTTTTAATTTTTGCAGGAGTGTGGTTAGGTATACTTCTGATAAGTGGACTAATTTCCTTTTTCTGTTCAATTTTGCTCACGTGTTTAGAGTTCTTTTGCATGCGTTCAGATTAAGATCGGGGATAGGAGACTGTCTGTGAGAACGTATGTGAGTGTGATTGGTTGCTTCCTGGAGCATTTAGATTTGAAAATTGTCTAAAACGACTTTGTTAATTTTGAAATTACAAAAAGGGACATTGTTAAGAGTAGTTTAGAGTTGCTTCCTTATCCAACAGAATGGGAAACCACGCAAATAAAGATATGACCGCTGACTCAGAAAGTCCTCTGCAAGAAATATGCAATGCATCTCCACGAAAAGCTGATCAATTGAGAATCCTTTCCGGATCGCTAAATAGAGAATTAGAGAATGAATGATGGCCCCGAAGGGGCATAGATGCAGTAAAGGAATTAAAATACATTGAGCAGATTATATTGCAGTGCAGCGATAATACAGAGGCACAGGTATTGAATGAATTGTGGAGAAATTATTACAAGGAACAGAAAGAGTGTAAAGCAGAGGAAAGAAAGGTACTCTAAAGCGGGGGATAGTATTTGAAGATACTGAAGCATTTGAACCTTGGGATAGCCTAAGGGAAGAGCCTGAGAGTATTAAAGGGAAAAGGAAATCTTTCACAGAAAGATTATCATCCATAGGTCTTAAGCACGAAGAGCCGATGGTTGGCACTGGTTACGAGGGGGATGATGATGATTATTTAGAAGACTGGGAGAGTGTTAGATTTAGAAATTCAGGTCCACCACCTTATTCATCTTACGATCCCAATACCTCAAATGCACACCGCGGAGTTCGTAATATGAATGGACAATCAAATCCCAGGGCACAAACTTCCTTAACCCTGACCAATCTGTCCATTAAAGACAGTCCTAGAGTTCACAGTACCAGAAGCCAAACTAAGAAAAAGACTAAATTAATTATGGAAAAAGAAGAGCATACCCCTAGACAAATTGAACGAGCAGTTAAGGAAGGAAGGAAGGAAATCCTTTAGAAAGTACACTGAACCTTCTGCTGAAGGGGAAGATACATCTGGGTGTGAGACTATAATTGAAGAGGCTGAGGTAGATCCTGAACCTAAACAAACAACCCTTAGACAGTTCCCTGCAAGGGAAATGCTTAATCCTTCTTTTGATCCAGCCAATGCAGTAAGTGCAAATAATCCCCGCACAATTAGAGTCTATTCCCCATGGAAGCCTAATGAGATGATGGCTATTTTGAGTCAAATACCCGATCATAGAAAATCACCCACTTTTTTTGTGGATCACTTAAGAACTACAATGTCTGTTTATCATGCTGATTCCCAGGATTTATGGGCGGTGATCCAACAAATAATTACCCCAAGTGAGCATGCCAAATTCCTAACGAATTTAGGATATCCGTCGCATGAAGCTCTTGCAAATATAATAGCGGACAATGGAGCAAGGGAGGAAGCTGTTTTAACAGGTCTTGCTAACACCCTTCAGAAACCAATCGATTTGGCTAGAATATAAGACCAAAAAGAGAAGGAGCAGCTTGTTCCATGCACCCACCATCCTTTGTGTGAATAAGTTACTCTTTGGATTCCTATTAAATCATTTGTCATTCACCTAGAACCTACAGTAGGTCCTCTGGTCTTCGATTCCCCTACTCTGAGCAAGAGACTCTATGCATCTACCCGATCTATTCCCCTCATGATTTTGTATACCTCTACAAGATCACCCCCTCATCCTCCTGCGCTCCATGAAATAGAGACCCAGCCTATTCAACCTCCCCCTATAGCTCACACCCTCTAGTCCTGGCAACATCCTCGTAAAATCAGTATATGGGTACCTTTATTACTGGACTCGAATGAAACTGTTTCAATCCTAGAACCATCTGGTATATCCTTCTAATTAGAATCTCTACGCTATCTTTAATCCAATTTCTCATCTTTCTCTTCTATTTTTTTAATATTTGGACTTTAGACTGAATGAATGCAGCTGGGTAGTTTTGTATGTTCCCCGTTCAAACGGAGGCTCATCTGTTCATCAAAACCTGGTTAGTGCCCAAAGGAACATTCAGTAAACAATTACTGTTGGATGTCATCTTGCTTGTGCCACATTATCAAGAATACCAGGGTTTAATGAAAAGGGAGTCCATGCTGTTGTTTTTTTGTTGGGGAAGAGCCTGCATCTCCCCACATAACAAGAACATTTGAAGCTTTGCGCTTGTGCCACATCTGGTTCCGCCTCTTCTGCCCTCCTCCTCTGGTCCAATGGGAAAGCTTCAGCTGTTTTTAGTCATGTCCTCCAGTTATCATTGCACGAAAAGTCTATTTTTGTCATTACAACTTAATAAGAACAGACAAAGAATAGTGTTCGCCTTGCATGAGTGTCTTTGCTCCTTGTCAGTACAAAAGCCGGAAATTAAGAATGTTTGAGTTTCTGAAAGCTTCAGAGTGGAGAAGGCAGCAATTTTAATGACACATTTGCTCACATGGACAGCTGATATAAATTATGCCCAGTACCTTCTAATCCTGCATTTATTAAAAGGAGAAAGCTGGGTTTTGGTCAATTTTGCAGTTAAAGGACCTTTTGCTTTAAAATGAAGTACTTTCTGTTCCAATTAATTTTCACTCATGTTATTATAGCCATTTTATTTCTAAGTACACAGGGAATAAAGATGAAGGACATACCCTTGCCATGTTTTATCCTCACAGGCTGCAGTCAGATTTATTAAATGGCAAGAGAACTAATTATAAAGTGAACCCTGACCAGAGCTGCACAAGGATTATGGGATACAGGCAGTTCTTTATACAGCAACTTCAACCTAGAAAAAAAAGTCACAAAGCAAGTGCTTCAAAGCAAGATGAAGGAAGTAACTATCAATCCAAAATAGCTAGTCTAGCCAGGGGAACTAGAAGTTTAGTAAGTTCTACTTATAGAATTGCTCAATATTTTCTAGTTACGTTTTTCCAGCAGTGCGATCCCTTTTTAGCAGATATAGTTATAATCAGCTAAAGTACTTTCTAATCCTACATTTAATATTAGGAGAGAGCAGATTTTTGGTCAATCGCATATTTTAAGCATGACTTTCAAAATGGAATTAAATTGATAGCTGAGGGGAAATAATTGGACACAAACCTAGTAATATTATAAATCTAGTATTCTATATCAGTATCTGTTCCCAGAAGTGAAAAGACTAAATGTGCATTGGACAAGTAAAAGATATTTGCAGATGAGGACTGGAACTAAGGGTTCAAGTTGAGCTACAGTTGCGCAGAGCTCTGGCTGAAATACCACATTGAATTCTGGGCCCTGCATCTCAGGAGGATACATTGGCCTTGAAATGCAGGAATAATTGATTCGACAAATTGATGAGCTATGACGGCAATAAATTATAAGGGCAAATTGACAAGATAAAACTTTTACTCCTGTGAATAAAGATAAATCAGAGTTCTAACTGAAATTTTAGGATAGCGTGGACAGAGAGAAACAATTTCCCCTCATGAAGTATCCAGACAAGGAAGCATAAGCTTAAAATTTTTTAAAAGATATACAAGAATAATTTCATTCAGAGTTTATTTCACATGATCTTGGAAATCTGCAGCTCTGTCCCTGCAAAGGCTGTTTCTGCTTGGACAATTGGAAATGTCAATACCGAGATTGATAAATTTTATAGGAAAGCATTTTGAGGAATGTGCAATCAAAGCAGGTAAATGGTTCAAGATACAGATCAGCTGTGATGTAAATTGGATTGTGGAACAGTCATGAGGGACTGAGCACCTGTCCTTGTGTCTTATCCAATGCAATTAAACAAAGTATAATCAAATCTGCAAATAGAATGCAATAGAAAAGAATGATCATGTTGATTGCAAATGTCTCTCATTTCCAGTTATTTCCTTTCCAGGCCATGCCGATGGGCAATTGCATGGGCACACAATGCAGTAATAATTTCTGATACAATTTATTTTTATAGAAAATTATTATTTTTTTGTAAACCTCAATTCCTGTAATACTTTTAGTCTCTGCCACAATCTCTGTCTTTTTTGCGCATGCATCAAAATCAAATGTCTGACATTTTATCTATTTCCAACATATGAAGTTTTCAAACAGTGGAAATTCATTGCAGAACCTCTGAAAGAGTCTGGTTTAGAATTCAATCTTTATGCTACGTCCATAACTTGAGCACAATTCAAATCACAGGAAGGCACAAAGTCAAAGCTGCTCAACAATTTTCCGCATCTAAATAGCATTAATTTATGTAAGAAGGAACTGCAGATGTTGGTTTAAATCGAAGACAGACGCAAACAGCTGGAGTAACTCAGCGGGACAGGCAGCATCACTGAAGAAGGGTCTCGACCCGAAACGTCACCCATTCCTTCTCTCCAGAGAAGCTGCCTGTCCTGCTTAATTACTCCAGCTTTTTGTGTCTATCTTTGGCATTAATTTATCTTGGATACACTGTTTAATATTTGAGACAACGGCACTCAAGTGTATTTGTTGGAGTGATAGAGATTGCACTTATTGCTTCTGAATCTATCTTCCTGATAGTCTGCACCACTCTCCAATCGGAGACACCCATTAGTCAGCCTGACACCCAGTATTCCTCCTCACAGCAAAACCTCCAATGACTCATCAAAACATCTGATGGATTTTCCTATAATGGCACTGCCAAGTCAGTGTTCCAACAGCCACCTCTCGAAAAGTAATGATTCACTTTAGCTCATTTCTCACAGGAATATCTTGGAGAGGTGGAAATGGTATTGATTATTTTACCTTCTTTACTTCAGCCGTGGTAAACCAATGAGATATTTCCTTGCCCCTATTTTGTCCCACACGCCTATTACAGATTATAGGAGCAGATCCACGCATGTAGCAGTGGTCTTTGGGACCACCCCACTAATATAACAAGAATAAGCTTAAGTTAAACAATCTGTATGTTCAAATATGTTTTTGGTATAGTTGTCGTCAATTAGCCCATTGGCATGGATTGTACTAAGCTACCACTGACAGCTCCACAGAGCTTGGCCAGTTAACTGCATTGGACACTTTTAAGTCTGCAATTCAAAATGTCAGAAACTGTGGACTCGGCACTGAGTGCAGGAATGAACCTCAGCTTGCCGTTCGAGGAGTCACATGGATTTTCTAAATGGCTCCACAACTTCACACCAGCCATAAGCAAACTACGCTTGAAGACCGAAGCTCATGGTCTACTGTGGAAATATGCGCCCTGCCTTTCTCTACACCTCTGAGTTAAGTGTTGCTTCCTTCTTCTAAGGCAGCCCCTCAGAATGAAGGCTGACTTACTTCCACTCTGGTTTTGTAGGTTCTGAGGTGGCTAGAGGCCATTCAGGGAATCACAGACTCTTCAAAGATATGACATTCTACAAAAAAACTACAAAAAGTAGTAAACACTGCCCAGTCCATCATTGGCTCTGACCTCCCTACCATCAAAGGGATCTATCGCAGGCGCTGCCTCAAAAAGGCTGGCAGCATCATCAAGCACCCACACCATCCTGGCCACACACTCATCTCCCCGCTACCTTCAGGTAGAAGGTATAGGAACCTGATGACTGCAACGTCCAGGGTCAGGAATAGCTACTTCCCCACAGCCAGCAGGCTATTAAACTCAACTCAAACAAAACTCTGAACATTAATAGATCATTATCTGTTTATTTGCACGTTATCTGTTTATTTATTCATGTGTGTATATATTTATATAATGGTATATGGACACACTGATCTGTTCTGTATTCATGCCTACTATATTCTGTTGTGTTGAAGCAAAGCAAGAATTTCATAGAAACATAGAAAAATAGGTGCAGGAGTAGGCCATTCGGCCCTTTGAGCCTGCACCGCCATCCAATGTGATCATGGCTGATCATCCAAAGCAAGAATTTCATTGTCCTATCAGGGACACATGACAATAAACTCTCTTGAATCTTGAATCTTGAAGTCATGCCAGCAACTAAGCCTGGTAAGAGGCATTCAGTCCACAATTGACATGTAATGACCATCTCCAGCAAAGTAGAATCTATTTAATTTTCCAAAGAGAATCAATGGATCACTAGTATTTAGTCCCCAACTATGATATATTCTGTTGTGTTGAAGCAAAGCAAGAATTTCATTGTTCTCTCTAGGACACATGACAATAAACTCTCTTGAACTTGAACATTTGGTGCCAAGCAAGTTATGATGTTCAATGGTGCTTTGTTGTCATGTGCGCACTGCACAGTGAAATTATTTTTCATAGATCACACATACATGAGACGTTACATTTTGGCGCCATTCTCAAAAAAAAGTCTAAAGTCGATGAAAAGACTAAATGTTGTTATCTATGGATGAAGGTTGATAGAAAAAGTCCACGCACTCGATGCACTGGACCATTTCCCGATCCAGGTAAGCCCTAGGTTGCTGCAGGGCCTCCTCCATCCCCCTCGACCAGCTCGGCCTGCGGTCCGATATCCCTCTCCTACTGGCCCACTCCTCACGTCCATCATCGCCAGCGGCTCCCTCCACTGCGACTCTCTATGTAGTTTGTGAATTGTGCATTCTTTCTCCCACGCGTGCAAGACCTATGTCTGCTCCCAGCATATGGATCTAGTGTCCTTAATAACACCCCATGTGCTCTTTTTCTACTTTGTGTTTCAAAGTTCAGAAAAATTTGCATTATTTTAAAAATGTTTGGAGCACATTTTTGAATATTTGCCCAGATGGACAAAGGGAATGTTCAAGCTACACATCATCGTTTATATCCACTGGCAGGTTATATAAACTTGCCCATTGGCTGAAAGCATTCAGAAGTGCAGTATAAGTATTGGGTGGAATGTGTCACCTTCCAGGATGTAGCATTTTTTATTTCTCTAGATGTGACTTTAATGTACCTGTTAATCAAATGTGTACCAATTATCTAATGAAGCCCTGCCACAACCACGTGCGGACAAGTAAAAGCTGAGAGATACTCAGTTGAATAATTATTGAGACTAAGTGATAATTTGGACTCAAAGCTAAATTTACCATCAACTGGGTAAATATGTTTGTTCATCTAGGTCTCAACATAACATTGATGTAGTCCGCCATTCCATTACTACTGAGATTTCAATTTTTAATGCACCAAATTTAAAGTAAGCTTGATTCTAGCAAATAAGCAATTAGGGTAAGAATTGATCATGATAATTTAAGAGAGTGCTACAAATGAAGTTAGACAAAAATGCTGGAGAAAAACATAGCGGGTGAGTAAGTAAGATATTGAACAGTTAAACCCCTGTCTCACGGTGCGAGTTGGCTCACGAATGACCCCGAGTTTTCACTCGTGGTGATCACGTACAGCCAACGTAGCGGGAACGTCGGAACTCGCGCGATCAACTTGTCCACTCGTGGCGCTAACGGCAGGTACCCGTGAAACTTGTGAACTCGTGAAAAAAGTCAAACATGTTTGACTTTTTCCACGAGTCAAATTTCGTGGTCAAGTTTAAAATTGAAACATTTAAACTCAGAGTTATATCGTAGTGGCCCGTGCGTTAACTTTAGTGATCCGTGCGTCTACCGTGGGAACTCTTTAATAGACACAAAATGCTGGAGTAACTCAGCGGACCAGACAGCATCTCTGGAGAGAAGGAATGGAGTCGAGACCCTTCTTCAGACTTACCCAAAACGCCACCCATTCCTTCACTCCAGAGATGCTGCCAGTCCCACTGAGTTACTCCAGCATTTTGTGTCTATCTATACTTTAGTTTCGGATATGATCAAGTGTAAGAAACGCAAACCAGACTACCTTCACATCAGAGAATCCTAATGTTCCTAATTTGGCCGAGGCACTTCACTGTCGGTGTGTAGGAAGGAACTGCAGATGCTGGTTTACACCGACAATAGACACAAACATGCTGGAGTAACTCAGCGGGACAGGCATCGCATCTGGAGAGAAGGAATGGGTGATGTTTCGGGTCGGGACCCTTCTTCAGACTCCCCGCTCATTCTTCCCTCGTCCATGTGAACTTGTGGGGGTGCGAGGAATCGGGCGTCGCTGGGTAAGGGGAAGAGAGGTTTTACTGCTGAATTATGCACAACAGAAGCATGAAGTGGGGGTAAGGTCCGTTTAAACTATCTTGTCGTCCCCCCCCCCCCCCTAATGTTGGGAGAGAGAGGGGAGAGAGTTGTGCAAACAAACCACGGGAGACTGCATCTTTGGAGGGAAATCATAAAATGTATAGGGATGTTTCGGGCCGGGACCCTAACTACCCGTTTCGCAGATGCCGTTCCTAGCCCCCCTCTCACTCCTCCCCACCCATAGTCTTTGCCTTCTCCCAATTCCACCATCCCTCGCTTCCCCCCCCCCCCCCCCCCAAACCTGTCCTCGCCTGAACTGCTGAAGATAACCAAGTGCTTTAAATGCGAATCCCGGACTGCAGCAACAACACACGCCCTGAGTGGGAGAGGAACTTGGTAACTCAAGAGCAAACGGGAGGGGAACTTGGTAACTCTGGAGACGATCTCGGAACATCGCAGATTACCATACCCGTGGGAACTCGCCACAAACACTTGCACATCAACTTGGAATATCGTACACAACCACGAGTCTGTCACTCTGGGTCACTCGTGTGTCAACTCGCACCGTGAGACAGGGCCTTTAAAGAGCTCCTTTCTCAATGTATTGCTCTACATGACAAAGGAAGAAAGAATTTTAAGTGCAGTTGAACGAAGTCGGAATCTCGTAAACCAAGATAGCACAGTAAACTTTATTGGAACCTTGAGATACAAGTTGTAGTTCATTTCAGCTCAATTACTATTGCCTTGATTGTTAGTCCATAGCATATTTCAAAGTTGCTATTACTAATGAACCAGCAGAAATAAAATCAGCAACACTAAATTATTTCCACAACAGGAGCTTGTCCTTTTGGTAAGCAGTCAGCAATAAAACTGTAAATACCTCTTTCATTCAAGTTCACATTTATCGTCACATGCACCAATTAAGGTACAGTGACATTAACTGCGCAAAGCAAGTTTTTAAGAGCCTTCTATTGAAATGAGATATAGTTTATCAATTACATTTGTCAATTAAGAACCATGGAATAAGTGCCTTGACCTAGCTATGCATCAAGACAGGGAACATAAAAGCGGACTGCAAAAGTTTTTATAGATATGTGAAGAGAAAAAGGTTAGTTAAAACAAATGTAGGTCCCTTGCACTCAGAAACTGGTGAATTGATCATGGGGAACAAGGACATGGCAGACAAATTGAATAATTACTTTGGTTCTGTCTTCACTAAGGAATACATAAATAATATGCCGGAAATAGCAGGGAACCGGGGGTCAAATGAGATGGAGGAACTGAGTGAAATCCAGGTTAGCTGGGAAGTGGTGTTAGGTACATTGAATGGATTAAAGGCCAATAAATCCCCAGGCCCAGATAGGCTGCATCCCAGAGTACTTAAGGAAGTAGCCCCAGAAATAGTGGATGCAATAGTGATAATTTTTCAAAACTCATTAGATTCTGGAGTAGTTCTTGAGGATTGGAGGGTAGCTAATATAACCCCACTTTTTAAAAAGGGAGGGAGAGAGAAAACGGGGAATTACAGACCAGAAAATGCTAGAGTCAGTTATTAAAGATGAGATAGGAGCACATTTGGAGAGTGGTGAAATCATTGGACAAAGTCAGCATGGATTTATGAAAGGTAAATCTTGTCTGACAAATCTTATAGAATTTTTCGAGGATGTAACTAGTAGAGTGGATAAGGGAGAACCTGTGGATGTGTTGTATCTGGACTTCCAGAAGGCTTCCAGAAGGGAGAGATTAAAACCCTGTTTCGACCACCCCCCCCACACACACACACACACACACACATACACAGCCTAATAAACCAACATTTTAACAAAAACAGACACAAGAAGACAAAAAGAAAAGAAAAAACAGGCGGACTGCAGGCGAGCCACAGCTGCCAAGCAGCGCTGCCACTTCCGGAGGGTGATGTTATTCCAACATGCCTGTAGCCCTTGGGACCAGAGATGTGCCATTGGAGGTGATATCAAACATACCTTGAGCCATTGCTACAGTGCATCCTCTAGATGCTACAAACTGCAGCCACAACATCCGAGGTGGAGAAAGTAAACATTTTAGATGTCTGGTGACAAGCAAATCAAGCAGGGTATTTTGTTCTTGAGTGGTGCTGCATTAATCCAGGCAAGATAGGAGTTTTTTCAATACCAGATGTGTTCTTTGTAGATAGTAGAGAGTGGTCCATTTGACAAAGACAATCCAATCTCACACCAAGTTTTAGAATCAATGTTTTTGTGTGACTTGTTCAGTTAAGGTTCTGATTTACCAGATATCATAGTTGGGGACTAAATACTAGTATCCATTGATTCTCTTTGGAAAATTAAATAGATTCTTCTTTGCTGGAGATGGTCATTACATGTCAATTGTATGGACTGAATGCCTCTTACCAGGCTTAGTTGCTGGCATGTCTTCAAGATTCAAGATTCAAGAGAGTTTATTGTTATGTGTCCCTGATAGGGCAATTAAATTCTTGCTTTGCTTCAGCACAACAGAACATAGAAGGCATGACTACAGAACAGATCAGTGTGTCCATACACCATTATATAAATATATACACACATGAATAAATAAACAGATAATGGGCTATTAATGTTCAGAGTTTTGTCTGAGCCAAGTTTAATAGCCTGATGGCTGTGGGGAAGTAGCTATTCCTGAACCTGGTCGTTGCAGTCTTCAGGCTCCTGTACCTTCTACCTGAAGGTAGCGGGGAGATGAGTATGTGGCCAGGATGGTGTGGGTCCTTGATGATACTACCAGCCTTTTTGAAGCAGCGACTGTGATAGATCCCCTCGATGAAAGGGAGGTCAGAGCCGATGATGAACTGGGCAGTGTTTACTACTTTTTGTAGTATTTTCCGCTCCAGGGCACTCAAGTTGCCGAACTAAGCCATGATACAACCGGTCAGCATGCTCTCTACTGTGCACCTGTAGAAGTTAGAGAGAGTCCTCCTAGACAAACCGTCTCTCTGTAATCTTCTCAGGAAGTAGAGGTGCTGATGTGCTTTCTTAATAATTGCATCAGTGTTCTCGGACCAGGAAAGATCTTCAGAGATGTGTCGCCAAGGAATTTGAAGATCTTCACCCTTCCAACCATCAACCCGTTGATATAAACGGGACTGTGGGTCCCCATCCTACTCCTTCCAAAGTCCACAATCAGTTCCTTGGTTTTGCTGGTATTGAGGGCCAGGTTATTGTGCTGGCACCATATGGACAGTCACTCGATCTCTCTTCTATACTCTGACTCATCCCCATCAGTGATACATCCCACAGTGGTGTCATCAGCAAACTTGATGATGGAGCTCGCACTATGGCCTGCTACACAGTCATGAGTATACAGTGAGTACAGCAGGGGGCTGATCCCGTGCTGATCGTTATCGAGGCTGACACATTTCCACCAATATGAACAGACTGTGGTCTGTGAATGAGGAATTTGAGGATCCAATTGCAGAGGGATGCGCAGAGACCCAGTTCTGTGAGTTTGGTAACCACCTTGGAGGGGATGTCTTGCAGCTTGTAAGCCGGGACAACCTCATTTTCTGAACAAGTGCATCTGGAATAATTGTGCAATTATGAATATCCCTACTTCTGACCATAAGATAGAAGAATAACCATTAATGAACGAGTTGAAGTTGTTTGTGTTTGGACACTTGAGTCTGAAGAAGGGTCTTGACTCGAAACGTCGCCCTTTCCTTTTCTCCAGACATGCTGCCTATCCTGCTGAGTTACTCCAGCATTTTGTGTATATCCTTAAGGAGCATTATCAATGATATCTTGGTCTAAAATAATTGTAATCCACATCAACAATTTATTTTGTGCAAAGTATAACTCTAACCAGTCGAATGTTTCCAATGATTCCCATTGACTTCAATTTTTCAAGGACTCCTTGCTGCCACACTCAGTTAGTTGCTGCCTCGATGATATTTAGTCCAGTAATTCAGTTTTTATCTGCATGTTTAAGAAATAGAGACAGAGAGAGAGAAAAATTGTGTTCTGTGTGCTTGCGCTTGCACAGCAAAACTAATCGCCATTCATCTAGGACCACAACTCCTTTCAAGTGCACTTGATAGCTGGTATGTAACACCCACTCCATGTAAAAATAGTTTGTACTTTGGCATCTATCGCTTCTCGGAAATTAACCTGAAGCAGAGCATTCACAATATCATTTGATGTCCAAGGCAATTAATTATCAGCAGTGTCCATGATTTCCTTCCATCATTATTTGATGACCTGAGCAAAGATTCAGTAGACTGTAAGGGGAAACTCGTCTCTGCCTGAGTCATACAGCATGGAAACTGGCCATTTGGTCCAATAAATCCACTGCAATGGAAGATGTCTTTCTGAGGTGGTCACATTTGCCTATGTCCCTTGAAACCTTTTCTAGTCAAGTACCTGTCCAAATGTCTTATATACGTTCAAATTGTGTCCCCCTTTACAAATTCCACCCATTCTGTGTGGAAAATGACGTCCCAGAGGTCCTATTTAAATCTTTTCACCCTTGCCTTAAACCTATGCCCTCTGGATTTGGATACCTCCACCCTGAAAGAAGGACCATGACCATCAACTTTTTCTACATCCCTCATGATGTTTTATAACTCTATCAGGCCTTCTTCAGCCTTGCGTGTTCCAGGAAAAAGAGACTCAGCCTCTCCTAATAACTCAAGCCCTCCAGCTGCAGTAACATTCTTATGTATCTTTTCTATAGTTTTCCCAGCTTAATGGCATCCTTCCTTTAGCAACATGGCAGATTGTTCAAATACACCAGCTACTGTACGATCTCCCCAATAACTTGCACATTGAAATATAACATTCCAACACAATGTCATGACCAACGAAGTTACATGTCTTCTTCACCAACCTGTCTACTTGAGTTGCCACTTGCAGCCCTTGTCTCTGTGTTCATCAAAATTCTCCATGGTACTGGATGAATTTATCAAAATGCAATCTTGCTCATGTTCGAGTTAAATTTCAGTTATTGACCCATTTACCCAGTTCATCTAGATCCCATCGTAATCCTGTCCATGACACCACCAACATTAGTAAGTATCATCTGCAAATTTACTAACCAGATTACCAAAATTGCCACCAATTTGTTGATATAGATGACAATTGACAGGACACAATGCTGATTTCTGCAAGAAAACAGATAAAGTGTTGGAGTAACTCAATAGGTCAGGCAGCATCTTTGGAGAACATGGATAAGTGACGTTTCAGGTCAGACCCTTCTTCAGTATTGAATGGAGTTAAAATGGTTAGCAGTTCCAGTCGGAGGACATTACTACAAGACACCACTGGTTACATGACTCCAACCAGTAACAACCCTCTACTACCACCCTCTGATTCCATTCACCAAACCAATCTTGTATATAATTGGCTAACTTACCCTGGATTACTGGTGATCTCATTTTCAAAATAGACCACCACGTGGGACCTTGTCAAAGGCTTTATATAAGCCCGTGTGGACAACATCAACCACCCTGCCCTTGTTCATCATCTTTTTCGCCTTTTTAAAACAATCAATGAAATATGTGAAACGTGATTTTTCACACACAAGGATAATGCAAATATCTCTGCAAATGCCCCAGCAATTTACTTCCTGTCTTCCCACCATGTAATCAGGTATATTTCATCAGGCCTCATGGATTAATGGAATCATAGTCATACAGGATTTATCCCCTTCAATATGCCTTAAGACTACCAATACTACCTATTTTGTAATGCAGATATGTTCCATCACTTTTTATTTCCCTTGTTCCCTTTACCTCCCTGATTTTCTCCACTGTAAATGCAGATGAGAAATATTATTTAGCACATCACCCATCTCCACTGCTTCACACATAGATGGACATATTGATGCTATTGTGGATCTATTCACTCCCCAGTTAGCATTTTGTTCGTAATATACAGTATCTGTAGAATCTCTTATCTTTCCCTATATCTTTTCTTTATCTTTTATCTTTATCTATAAAAGCTATCACTTGATCTATTTGTCCCATGGATTTCCCGCTTAAGTGTACTCCTAACATTTAGTTTACTCCTCAAGGGCTTTGCTTGATTCCTCCTTCCTTTTCGTCACCAGAACTTGATATTACTGGTCAACCATAGTTCCCAAGCTTTGTCCTTCACTCTAACAAAAATATGCTGTCCCTCAACTTTTCCTATTTGTTACTACTAACAGTCTCTCCCAATAAACATTTGCAAATTCCTGTTTAATGCTTTCAAAATTTAACTTGTCTAATTTTGGTCCTTAATTTGTGAACTGTTCCTATCTTTTACTACAATGATTTTAAACTATGAGAACCCTTTCCAGTATGGTCATCTGAGGATGCGAATGTACAACCATTGGTCAGAAAGAATTTAAATGAGATGTGTCCGGCAAGCTTATTTACACAGAGAATGGTGTGTGCCTGAAACACATTACTAGTGGCAGTGGTGGATGCAGACATGAAACTGCCTTTTAAAAGGCTTTTAGATAGGCAAATGGATATGCAAGTAATGGAGTGATATAGATCGCAAAGAGCCAGAGGAGATTAGTTTAACCTAGCATTATGTTCAGAATAGAGATTGTAGATCAAAGTCTTTTCTGTACTGTTCTATGTTTTGTCTTTATGAAGCATTCTTAGAATTTTAGTTCAAAATCCTATATTCTTAGAGGTCATAGTTTCCACTCAATAATCAGATAATATTTCACCTGTGCAAAATACTGACCTGGTGAGAATTATTAGAGCAAAATTAATTTGGCAAAGCAAAAGTTGTAACAAAGTAATCCCAGGCATTGTTAATGCTCTTGTGAAGCCTTTCAACAAATAGGCCATGACCATGCTGAGAGTAAAGAAAAATCTACATACAATCCCAAGGGAACATGCACAAGTACAATCCAGAATTGACCTTGGGACTTGGACAAGGAATGAATAGAAATTGATGTTCTCCCCAGGTTTTTAAAAACATTCCTAATAAAATATTATCAAATTAAAAGGATAACAAGCTCCCAAACCAAAAATAAAACGTTGACATAAATAACATTACACCAATTAAAATAACAATACTTACAAAATCTATTTTCAAATCTGCATTGATAATTCAGGACAGTTTTTTTTTCCCCCAATTAAAAATACACTGAACTTTCTATCCACTGGAGCATGCTGAATTTTAGAATGCAGAAAACCATGCCTGGCAGCATCACATTCAGAGCTGGAGATCTACTGCAGAGTGCATTATTAAAACAGTTGATTCTGCGGAAATACTGCCATAGCCATCAGAAACCAGGAAAATGTAAATCAATCACACTTCTGGCATATGATTACAGTATGTAGTACATTGCATTTAGCAACGGTTTGGGTTGCAACAAGTCAGCCTTATATTCTAGCAGATTAAAGTGAAGGGTGGTGGCCTGGGTTCATTCTCTGCATGAGATTCAGCCCTGTGTTGCAAATAGAAACTGGAGCAAAGAGGCATAAAGTCTTGAGATTGACTTTGGGGTAACTTGCCAATGCCTTTCATAATGTTTTGTATACAACTCACCGAATACAAAAAAATGTAAATTTGGCCCACCTCCCTGGGAGATTGCAGGTGATTGAGGCAACAATGAACTGTAAGCCTGTAGTGAGAGATAGTGAGAGTACTCCAGCATTACACTTTTATGAGCCTGTCCGATTTAGGCTAGTTTTAGGCAACTGCCGGCGACTGTGATAGTCGTAGCAGGTTGCCAAAAACATGCCGACAGGACCCAACTTCGACATAAAATTTGAAATAGAATCATTACTTTGACAACAAAATAAAAATAAGTCAGCACCGGCAACAACCTACGTCACCTGGCGACAACCAACATCAACCTGGCGACAACCTACGTTGACCTCGTGACAACTGCAACAGCACTTATGTCAGGAGAAGTCAAGCTACACTCATTGGCGTCAAACCCAATGTCGCCGACTGTCTCCGAAAACTTTCCAACATGTTGAAAATCCAGCGGGGACCAGAAGGATGCTACGACTCTTTGGGCGTCTAAGGAGACTACTCATGACATAGAGACGACACCCCAGGGACCATGTGGCGACAGCCTTGTCGCCTGTAGTCTCCTAAGTGGGACAGGTCCAGGAGTTGAAGGCTGCATGCACCCTTCATGAAACCCATGTGTTGATGATGGCAAGTCTGTCATTGATATTCTTTAATGTCTTAATTTCTCAATTGGCCTTGCCAGTACAGATGCCTGAAAAGAGTCAAGAGTCAAAAGCGTTTAATTGTCAGAAACAACGGAACTTTTACTTGTTGTAGCTTCACAAGCACATCAAATACCACAACATAACAAATAAATATACAATAAACAATAATACAATAAACTACCAGGTTGATAGGTAGCCGGACCATAATGTTGCAAGCCGAAATATGTAGTACAACCTTATACAAAGTCAATAGACAACAGCTGCAGGAGTAGGCCATATGGCCCTTTGAGCCAGCACCACCATTCAATGTGATCATGGCTGATCATCCACAATCAGTACCCCGCCCTGCCTTCTCCCCATATCCCTTGACTCTGCTATCTTTAAGAGCTCTATCTATTGGTCCTGTCTCACAGTGCGAGTCCACCCAAGAGTGACCCCAAGTGAAAGAAAAAAAACGGACTCGTGGTTATGCACGAGATTCAAAGTTTATGGTCAAGTCTTTAACCGAGTTCCCACGGGCATGTTCTTTATGCGATGTTCCAAGGTGCTCTCACGAGTTACCAAGTTCCTCTCCCGTTACACTTGAGCCAACCGTGAATGAAGGTATGTTTTAATAAAGCAACAATGTTAAAGAAAACATCTCCATCCTGCGGCTTTGAGTTAAAGATAGAAATCTGCGCGGCTGCATCTATTAATATGACCTACAGAGGGAAAATGCACATCAGATTGTTGGGAGACAGAGCTCAGGGTTCTCCTCCTGAGCTGCTTTGGTGCCCAGGCATGAGGGAGGTTGGGGAGGGGGGGGGGGCATCATTAATCTGTCTGGGGTGACAAGGCTCCTGGGTTAGGAGTGGTGTGCAAGGGAGTGGTGTGCAAGGGAGGCTTAATTCTCTCCTATCTCTCTGAAGCCCTGGACGAGAACAAAGGAAACCTATCTTGCCAGCGCGTACAAGCTTGTTGTATGTAAGGGTCTCGACCCGAAACATCACCTATCTCCTTCACTCCTTAGATGCTGCTGCACCCGCTGAGTTTCTCTTAAGGAACAAGGGTCTCGACCCGAAACGTCGCCTATCTCCTTCGCTCCTTAGATGCTGCTGCACCCGCTGAGTTTCTCCAGCCTTTTGTATACCCCCGTTGTATATAACTTTGCTGCTGATGCTTACATGCACTCTCTCTCCCTCTCTCTCTCTCTCTCTGCTGTCTCTCACTGCAGCTCAGAGCCCAACTTCGCCACCCTATAGTGGTAACATTCGCATCGGGTCCCCTCCACACCCACACCCCCTCTCTCCGACACACACCCCCCACAAGGCAACAGGCAGCGTGAGAGACAGAGAGTTTGTAGGGTGTTGGTTTTGTATAAGGATTTATTTTTTAATTATTAGCCAAGGTCGGATTTACTTATTTTAAACGAAGTTTGGAGCGCTTGACAATACTTCTTTTTTCTCTTTGCGCTCGTTTTCAGAAAGGGTTCAGACCCCGCTTGGCTCGTTGCCCCCTTTGAACCAAGCCCTGCGAGAGGGAGGGAGGGAGGGAGGGAGGGAGGGAAGGTGTGAGTGAACAAGAGCGCCGAGGAGGAGAGGGAAATAGGGGGGGTGGGGGAGTGGGTGGAGTGGGTGGAGGAGAAATAGGGAAGAAGTTAGTTGTTCAGATCAGAAACCTGTAGGCTGGGAGCCATAATGGTGAAGAGCACACCCAGTTCTTCTGAGGAGTGCATAAGAGACATCGATCCGAAGCAATGTTCCTCTAGAACTATAACTGAAACCGTGTCCACATCACCTCCTCTTGGCCGGACCGCAACACCAAATCTACGCGTCAGGAAAATCCAATGTTCATTGATTCATCTCCATGGTTTTTATAGCTAATTTTCCAATAAATAACTGCAGTAATCACCCCCCGAAAGGATAGGATAGGGCTGAAGCCCAGTGTTTAGACGTTGGAATGTTTTTTTTAATCATTCTAGTAGAATGATTTTCCAACTCCTGTGGTAATTAAACGTTTTTTTCACTCCTAGTTTTTTTAACATATTTTTAGGATATACATTATATATAAAATTGTACACATGGGAAAATAAGACAAAAATGACCAAAAAACAAATATTTAGTTGAGGGTGAATTAAATTTTGTGATTAAGACTCGAGCGTGAATGGCACTGAAATAATTTAAAGAGTTCTCACGGTAAACTCACGAATCACTAAGTTAAACGCACGGGCCCTACGTTCTTACAACGAGTCTAAATGTTTCAATTTTAAACTTGAACACTAAATTTGACTCGTGGAAAAAGTCAAACATGTTTGACTTTTTTCACGAGTTCACAAGTTTCGCGGGTACCCGCCACGAGTGGACAAGTTGATTGCGCGAGGTCCGACGTTCCCGCTACGTTGGCACTATGTGATCACCACGAGTGAAAACTCGGGGTCACTCGTGGGCCAACTCGCATCGTGAGACAGGGATTTAACTCTGTCTTGAAAGTATCCAAAGAACCGGCCTCCACCATCCTCTGAGGCAGAAAATTCCACAGACTCGCAACTCTCTGTGTGAAGTCCACAGTCAATAGCCATGATGGACCAGGCAATATGCACCACTTTCTGCAATGTCTCATTTTTGGCTGTTTCAGTTACCAAATCAAGCCACGATGCATCCAGTCAACATGTTATCTACCATACACCTGACTAAGTTTGATAGAGTATTCTGGAACATGCTGAATCACATCAAACTTCGAAGTAGAGGTACAAATCAGCTTTTGTTTGCTTAGTTTTGTTTAGTTTTGAGTGGTCGAGCCCTTCGGCTCACGGAGTTCATGGCGACCAGTGATCACCCATACACTAAGGACAATTTGCAAAAGTCAATTAACTTACAAACCTGCACATCTTTGGAATGTGAGAAGAAACTGGAGCACCCGGGAAAAAAACCCACACCATCACAGGGAGAACGTACAAACTGTGTACAGACGGCACCCGTAGTCAGGATCAAACCTGGGTCTCTGGCTCTGTAAGGCAGCAGCTCGACCACTGCACCACTGTGTCAACCAATGTGTTGGCATCAATGTGCTAGGCCTAAAGAGTCTCTGCTCATCCCTCTGTAGCAGAATCCTCGCCTTCTTCATCGGCAGGCTACAATCCGTATGAGTTGCCAACAAAGCTTCCTCCATGTTAACCAACAACACAGGAGCATCTCAAGGCTGTGTGTTCAGTCCTCTGCTTGACTATCTCTATGCCCAGGACCGTGTGGCCAGATACAGTTCAAATGCCATCTTTAAATTCTCCAATTATACCATTGTTATTGATGAAGAACAGGAGTGCATGATGTCAGTGAAACAATCTTCTTATCAATATCAGCAAGCAACTTTAGGCAGGGAAAGCTGAGGATCTATGAACTTGTCTTCATTCACACAGCAGTGTTGGAAAGAGTCAAACAGCTTCAAGTTCCTGGGTGTGCCTATCTCTGATGATCTGTTCTAGATACAGCACATTGATGCAATCACAAAAAATCCTCATTAAAGGGCCTGTCCCACTTGGCCATCATTTGCGCATCACGCAGATGGCACGCAAAGATTTTGTACATCCCAAAATCCTGGGATGCCACGCGCGACCGCATGTCACTGCCTATGTCACCACGCACCATGCGGCGTAATGCGCACCATGCGCGCATCATCATGCGTCGATGACAGGGGCAGGCCCTTTACTTATTTAAAGATTTTGAAAATCCGGCATGCCAATTAATGCTTCATTGAATTTCTATAGGTAGCTGGCAGAGAGCACATTGACTGGTTGCATCTTGACCTAGTTCTGGAATTCAATCATGCAAGAATGATGGCGATTACAGAAAGTGGCAGATACCACCTGGTCTATAACAAGTACTAACCTCCCTCTCATCAAATGAATATATATGAAGCGCTACCGTATAAAAGCAACTAACATCATCAAAGACCCATGCCACCTTGGCCATGCTCTCATTTCACTCCTAATATTGGGAAGCCTCAAAATGTTGAACAGCAAGTAAGAACTGCTTCTTTCCAGCAACCATCAGGCTCTTGAATAATACATAATACTCACTTCAGCAAATATGAACTTCGATGGTGTCTTTGGTTGCATTAGGGGCGTCAGTTTTTGCACTATAATGGCTAGCTAGCATTATGGTAATTAATTGATTTTTTTAATCACTATATTTTATCTGTGTGTATTACATTTATGGATCTGTCAAGCTGCTGCAAGTAAGAATTCAATTTTTGGAACATTTGACAATTAAATTATCTTGACTCTTGAGCCTCAGACTATAAGAAAGCAAGGAAGTAATGTTTAAAATTGACACAACACTATTAAACCCTAACTATAGTATGGTATTTAATTCATAACAACATGCCTTAGGAAGAATGTTAAGTTTATTTAGACTTTGTTAATTCAGGAATTAATCGACAATTCAAATTTCTGTGTGCTTTTGATAATGAGAAATGGTTTGCATGGACAGGAGGTTGGTTACCCAAGGACACAGGCTTAATGTAATTGGCCTAATAAAAAAGCTCAGCCAAAAATAAAATTATATTATATTATGCAGGGAGCTGTTATGAATATAATGAACCAGCTAAAAATGTAATGGAAGCAGAGTCAAAGGCAAGTAAGTTGGATGTCTACTAGAAAATAATAACATTACGAATGGTTGGGAATAGAACAGAGCTATCAAGTACATTGCCCTCTGTTTCAAGGAGCTAGCATGAATAATGGATTTTCTACATCTATAGCACAACTGGAAGAGTGACAGATAATGTGAAAATTTAAATTTATATTGGGCTAGGTGATACAATTTTTTGACAAAGTTAGAAAAATCTAAATAGTTTGTTTTTGGACATGGTATTTCCAGTTAACTGCCAAAGAGATTACATCTATATTACTAAAAGTCTGATCTTGACCACTTTTGGCTCTCTGTGGTGTGATTTCCGAGAGAACGCCACCACCTACGGCCGTCATTTTAGGCCAGCTCACGCAGAGCCCCCCTTGGCCTTCCTGGACCAGAGGATTTAAGCCATCGATGAAAAAACAGAGCGATATCAATGTTTTTAAAACATTTGCCATTCTCCCTGCTGCCCCTGCTGGAGGGAGGGGGAGGGACTATAAAACCAGGAAGTGGTGTGCCTCACTCAGTCTCTGCAAGATGGAGGAAGCCAGAGGGTCACGTCTCTCTGAGCTCTGAATAGCACTGAACACATGTCTACTCAACTGTGAGTGCCCTTAATGAGGTTCGATAAATGCTTGCAAAACGTGTCTCTATTGGTTCTAAAATGCTTGCACAAAGTGTCCATTGGTTCTAAATGGTTGCACAAATTGTCTATTGATTCTAAATGCTTGCAAAAAGTGTCTATTGGTTCTAAAACAGTTGCAAAAAGTGTCTCTATTGGTTCTAAAATGCTTGCAAAAAGTGTCTCTATTGGTTCTAAAATGCTTGCAAAAAGTGTCCATTGGTTCTAAAACAGTTGCAAAAACTGTCTCTATTGGTTCTAAAATGTTTTCAGAAAGTGTCTCTATTGGTCCTAAAATGCTTGCAAAAAGTGTATATTTGTTCAAAAATGCTTGCAAAAAGTGTCTATTGGTTCTAGAATGCTTGCAAAAAGTGAAATACTTGCAAAAAATGATATTCTCTACACGTTGGGAGGTGACTTTGCTAAACGGATTGAAGCATGACCCCTAACTTTTGGGTGCCTCTTGCATAGCGTCTTGTCCTTCCCTGACCTTCCCATCCGATGTGCTCCAATGAAGTTCAGTGTGAGCCTAAGGAACAGTTCAGTGTAATTTGATTACGCTGATTGCAATTTAGCAAATAACTTTGCTGTTCTGATTTACATCTCCTCTCAATACATTTTTTCCTTCCTTATTATGTCAATAGCCATCATAATTTTCCGTGCAACCTTTTCTTTTTGTCATTGGAGGTTAAATGTCTTCTATTTTTTCATAGGTCTTTGCTTCTACCCTTGCCTTGTCCATTTCACTGACTTTGAATTTAGTGAAAATTTGAAACATCCTTTTTGTTTCCAGTTCTGATGAAGGTCACTGAGATGACACATTTTACAGGGTGTACATGAGAATGGTCACTTTCTCAGTTATTTTCAATCAATGGCACTCAGACTTCTCGACAAGGCTACTGTAACAGCAAAAGAGAATGGAGGGATTGGAGGCCCTCCAAACTGATGTGTGGTATTCCCTTAATTTTCACTCATTTGTTTGTTCAACCATTCATCAGAGCACAACCAAGGCTAATGGAGTAAAATTATGCTTTGTCTGTTTTCGCAATTCAGCAGCATCAGCTCAGATAACTTCATCTGCCTTTCTTTCCACCAGTAACAATAATGTGTTTGGATGCATTACATTATTCCCATGCAGCACTGTGAAAGTGGCTCTATTGACAAAGATTCTGTCTTTCCAATGGAACGTTAATCCAAAACCTGGCTTTTCTATGGGTTGAATTCCCATGGCATGATTTAAATGGAAGAGGAGAGAAGTTACTCCTCATGTCCTGCTTAATATCTGTTCCCCAATCAATTTCCCTGTGAGAGTCCAATGTGTGAAGTTCTGACGCAAACCATTTAACTGGCCATAACACCCTGAGGCACTGTCCCTCAAATAAATTGATATGTGATTGACTGAGTTGCTATACGTGGCTTTGAGGGTAATTGAAAATAGATAAATGTGCTTGAGCTGCTGTCAGACATATCAGACATCCTTCCTTCACCTTCTTCTTCCCACGCCTAGCACATGTTTTAAAAGTAAGTGGAAAATGTAGATGCAAACTACTCATTGCCTCCAGCAAAATTTTTATATGACAAAAATGTAAAATTTTCTTTGCCTAAAATATTTTAAATTTATGTTGTTATGTTTTGTCACATTGGGAACTTTAAGGGAAGTTTTCAGTACTTTCATAATTTGCAAAATATCATATCTTGCACCAACTGCACTGACACATAACTCAGTGCACTTGTTGCCCTTAGCATTTCATTATGCTCCCCACTACAATATTAAGCATTGCTACATACTGGATCCATGCCAGATCAATAGTGATTACAGTGTGCAGGGAATGGCTGTATGGAGCTGATTAGATTTATTATCTTTAACCTTACTTTATGCTGCTCTTATTAGTATGGAGAAGAGAAGCAGATAGTCAATGAAGCAGATTCCTCCCCATTCTGGATAAGTCCAATCAGGGTTGTGTTGTCTGCAAACTTGAGAAGCTTGACAGAGGAGTCTGTGAAGGTGCAGTCGTTGGTGTAGAGAGAGTAAAGAAAAGGGGAGAGTACGCAGCCTTGCGGTGCTCCTGTGCTGAGGGTCAGTGGGTCCGATATGTACTTTCCCAACCTCACATGCTGCTTCCTCTCTGTCAGGAAGTTGGTGATCCACTGACAGAATGGTTTAGGCACAGTCAACTGGGAGAGTTCGGAGTGTAATAGCTCTGGCACAATGGTGTTGAATGCAGAGCGAAAATCCACAAAAAAAATCCTTGCATAGGCCCCCTGGCGGTCTAGGTGCTGGAGGATGAAGTGCAGGCCCAGGTTATCATCATCATCGGAGGTCACTCAAACAAGTATGACTGTCCTCTCCTCTCCATAGGGTCATCTACTTGTGGATCTGCAGATGTCTGTAGAGGCCGATCCGCGATCCACACACCTTGGTGCAACGTGGGGAGTGGAGACCTGCGGTGGTTGGTAGTCGTCGAGCCCCCTTCTTTCTCTCCTTACGGTGCTGTCACTTTGTCTTAGCGACACAGCGTAGTTCCATTTTGTGAAGTGCAGCTCCTTCCTGCACGGGTTTCTTCCAGTGGAACCTGTTCAGCGCAATGTACTCCAAGTTGCTTGATGTGATGTGGAATTTCTTCAGACTGTTCTTGATGTTGTCCTTGAAGCGTTTCTTTGGCCCGCCGGGGGCTCGCCGACCTTCCTTCAATTGAGAGTACAGGATTTGTTTAGGGAGATGTGTGTTGGACATGCGGATGACATGATCAGTCCATAGAAGTTGGTGCTGCATTATTGTGGTGGTGATGCTGATCATGTTGGCTTCCTCCAAAACGCTGATGTTGGTGCGTTTGGCCTCCCTGCTGATCCGCAGAATCTTTCATAAGGATCTTTGATGGTATTGTTCCAGGGCTCTCAGGTGCCTGCTGTAGGTGGTCCATGACTCGGCTCCATACAACAGGGTGGAGAGGACAACGGCTCTGTAGACCTACAGTTTTGTTTGAGCCTTTAGGTCTCAGCTTCAAAGACTCTTTTCCTGAGTCTGGCATAGGCTCCGCTGGCACAACTCAGGCGTTGGTTGACCTCAGAGTCAATGTCAGCTTTTGAGGAAAGAATGCTGCCAAGGTAGTGGAAGTGGTCAATGTTTTCAAGAGTGGTGTCGTCCACTTTTATAGTGGGCTGGGTAGGTGGCTGGTTGGGTGGAGGTTGATGTCTTCTTGGGCCTGGGTCTTCTTGATATTTACGGCTAGACCCATGGCTCTGTATGCCTTAGTAAAGGCATTCATGATGCCCTGGAGGTCCTCTGCAGAGTGTGCTGCAATGGCGCAGTTGTCCGTGTACTGAAGCTCCATGATGGCGGTGTTACTGACTTTGCTCTTGGCCTTCAACCTATTATTGTTGAAGAGTCCACCATCAGTTCTGTAGAGGATTGGGATCCCCTGTGGCAGCTCTCCACCAATGAGGTTAAGTATGGCAGCAATGAAGATGACAAACAGGGTGGGTGCGATGATGCATCCCTGTTTGACCCCCGTTTCCACAGTGAAGGGCTCGGACTCAGAGCCGCAGTTGCTGAGCACTGTGACGGACATGCCATCATGTGGAAGCCTTAATATTCTGATGTACTTGTTGTGGCAACGGTACCTTGATAGTATGCTCCAAAGAGCCTGGCAGTCTACCGAGTCAAAAGCCTTTGTCAGGTCCATGATGGCCATGTACAAAGGCTGCCTTCGTTCACGGCATTTTTCCTGGAGTTGGTGTGCTGTGAATATCATGTCTGCTGTACCTCTGGATGGGTGGAAGCCACACTGATTCTTGGAGTCCCTCCACAGACAGTGGTAGAAGTCAGTTTGCGAGGACACAAGCTAGGACTTTGCCTGTTGTTGACAAGAGCAAGATGCACCTGAAGTTTCCATATTCAGCCTTGTCCCGCTTCATAAAAATGGTCACTATGAGAGCATCCCTGAGTTCTGAGGGAAGTTCTTCTTTTTCCCAGACCTTGAGGAGTAGGGCGGTCAGGAACTCCGGTCCACCTTCCTTT
This sequence comes from Raja brachyura, assembly GCA_963514005.1. Next base: position 103,232,932 of record OY740781.1, on the reverse strand, counting down.
AAGATCTGAACTGGGATCCCATCTGGACCGGTGGCCTTGTTGCTCTTAAGGCACTTGATGGCACCTTGAACCTCTGTCAAGATAGGAGATTCTTCCATGTCTCTCTGATGGGACTCTGGGGGATACGGTGGGTAATGTCTGGTTCAGTTGTGCTGTCATGGTTGAGGAGTTCCTGGAAGTGTTGTTTCCATCGGGCGTTAATGGACTCACTGTCCTTCAGCAGTTCTTGTCCGTCTTTTGAGCACAGGGGGTTTAAGCCACAGTAGCTTGGACCATAGTCTATTTGCATTTTTCTCCCATAAACATAGTGACATTACCTTTGTTACATGCCAATTTTAACTACTGCTGCAACTTGCACCCTATATCCAGGCTACTATTTGTGGGCAATTGGAGTTGGGGAATAAATGAGGGTCTTTTTGATCAATGGTGACTCCCAAGACGTTGATCCTGTAAAATGAATAGATAGAAACTCAGTGATGGTAATGCTGTTAATGTCAAGTAAAGGTAACTAGATGTCCTCATCAATCATTCTTGGGCTGGTATCATCAGCGATATGGACTTTCCACAAATGGATGAAGAGTAATTCACGCCTGGAAACATCCATTGCATCATTTCTATTTAGAATTGTATTATCTCCCTTATTCAATGTTATCATTGACTGATCCTCGTTCTTTTTCTTTCCAATTCCTGAATATCTGGTAATATGGAATATTAAGAAACAAATCATAACCTTCCTTAAGCTTAATGTAACCACATTATAGTCTCATTTGTCATCCTTTGCTAACCAGTTAACAATTTTACTAGTTACTCAACCCGCATCGACATACAAGCAATTTAAAACTATTTTTGTCACTTCTGCTAATTCATGTGTCCCTTCTTTGTTAGCGTATTTCTAATTTTGCTACTGTTTACATCGCTCTGATTTCATTGTTGATCCTCTCTAGTTTGCCTCCCAATACAAAGTTTCATTAAGCCCCTGTCCCGTAAGGGCACATATTGTAATTTCTATTGAAATAATGTATATTTTTAGTCAATGCAAGTTTGAAGCATGTGGATCCCATTATTTTTGGCACTTTTGAAAGTTGTGATGATTGTTGGGAGCATTTTTAAGGTCGGCCCCTAACCTACAGTTAGATCTGTAATGAAGTTGAAAAGGCCCAAAGTGCAGATTTGTGACAGGACTTAAATGAGTTTAACTTCTCCCAAAAAATACATTCTTGGCATGAATAGTATATTAAAATCCACCCTAATGTTTTGATTGGTTCAAAATAAATTATGCACAGAATTCTCTTCACAAGGTTTCTATGATCCAGAATTATTCTGTAGCACAGTTGTATAAACTCCAATGCTTTCTATCTACTTTTAAATAACCATTTACTTGCACAAACATGTTTTCAAATTCTCCAAAATGTTACTTATTTATAGATGTCTTTACTTCTTACCTCACTATTGAATCTGGCCCTGTTGTCCATAAATATCTTATTTATTCCCGAATCACAGAGACAAAATTAAAACAAGCTTTCTGGGCCTCATTATGCAAACCATCAGAATTATGAAATGTTTGGCAATGACTTTCCTTTTGTTTTTCAAAAATTATCTTCTTTCAACATAGCTTTTAACTATTTTATATTGTTTTAATGTTACTTTTATATGGTGCTCTTGTTTAATATTTACTCGCCTTGCAAGCTTGACCCACTTCGGCGATTTTATGGGGGACTACAGGTGACTGCCGCAAAATTTTAAACACGTTGACATTTTTTGGCGACAGTGGTGACAATATTTGCTGTCGTAGATTGTCGTAGATGCTGTTGCGGGTTGTCGCCTGGTGTCGTGGGTGAATTCCATTAAAACTAGTCCCTGGCAGCCGCCTAAAGTGGGACAGGGACTTTAATCATCCTGTTTCTCCTGAGAGCTAAAGCACCTGTGTTTATTGGAACTTCTGTGAAATTGCACTCATTGCCCAAAAGTTACATGTTAATGTTGAAACTGTTACTTTAGTGAGAGTTTTCTTGGAATAGCACAATCACACTACAATCTAATTATTTATACATTGAGTAAAATTCACAGCTGTTGGATTGTGATCCTCTCAGCATATTTCTTCCAGAAAAAAAGCTATTTCAAGTATGCTCTCCTATTGTCAGTGTTTATTAAGTTTTTTTTTAATCTTTCACAGGAACCCTCCAAGACAGCTGCCATGGGGTTTGCTATATTTTATTTAAAATCTTCACAACTCAAAAGAAACATGATCTTCTTCTGCTTGCATTTAAATGTTTGGCATCTGATGCCTGAAGATATTTATTTTTAAAATGTGTGGAACTGATCTGCTAAATTCAGCTTGAGAATGATAAGAAAGCTAACCCAATAAGCTCCTCGTTGCTGTCTATATCCTTTGTTTGAGGAACAAAAACCAGGTAAATCTTTGTTGTCCCTACATGAAGAATAATTGACGTGCAGTACCCTACCCACCTCTTGTAGAATGCGTCTGACTTTCATTCTTTTGTAACAATAAAATAAAAGTCAGGCATTGTCAGTAATGGGGTGGATAATCCAAGTTCTCATCATTAGCACCTAGGTTGTGAAAATAAATGTGACCCTTAGTATGGACATTGGTTGCGGGGATTGGGGGTGGGGGTGGGAGGGGGTGCAGAAGGGGTGAGAGGAGAGAAGCTGGACTATAATACCACCATTTAGAATATCCTCTTTGATTACTAAAATAATATCTATTCGGGCTCATCCAACAAATGGAAGAAAAAAAATACCGGGAACCTATACAGAAACTTATTGTATGTATTTCCTATAAAAAATATTGTAAAAAAATACAAAAATATTAAAAATAGTAACAGACACACAATACTTTGGCTCTTTTTATATTGTGCATCAGAAATAACATTAGATTTTCTGGGAGAATCGCAGACAAATTACTCAAATTTATCCAGCAACCTCCTACTTATTAAATGAACAGTGAAGGTGGATGTAACAGTGTTACATCCACCTTCTCTCCAGAGATGCTGCCTGTCCTGCTGAGTTACTCCAGCATTTTGTTTCTATCTTCAACTCTCTATAACCTACTGTATCTTGTCCTGAATGAGGAACAAGGTTAATTTACTTTAAGAATTTGACTAAGAGTATTCTCAAAAACTTAGAAGAATTAAGATACTTTCAGAATTCTTCCTAAAGTAAACTAAAGTGAATCTGGACTTTGGTCCTCTGGACTTTGGCCCTGTATTTTCTGCAAGTCAGACGCCAAAGACAGGTACAAAGTGCTGGAGTAACCCAGCGGGTCAGACCTATATCTGCCATGCGGCACGGTGGCGCAGCGGGAGAGTTGCTGTCTTACAGTGCTTGTAGCACCGGAGACCCTGGGTTCGATCCTGACTACAGGTGCTGTCTGTACGGAGTTTGTACATTCTCCCCATGACCATCTTCGGTTTCATACCACACTCCAAAGATGCACAGGTATGTAGGTAAATTGGCTTGGTATGAGTGTAAATTATTCCTAGAGTGTAGGGTTGTGTTAATGTGCGGGGATCGCTGGCCATCGTGGACTCGGTGGGCTGATGGGCCTGTCTCCGTGCTGTATCAATAAACAGGCTTTTGTATTAAGGTTGCATAAATTTGGTGACAATTATGGTGCAATATATGACTGATTCAGAGAGACACAAGCAACTGCAAATGCTGGTTCTTGAGTCTTCCCATTCTTCCTTTATCGGCCTTCCTGTTTCGACCTCTTCCATTGCCAGAATGAGGCCACAAACAAGTTGGAAAAACAGCACCTCATATTCTGCTTACAGCCCAATGGTATGAACATTTAATTTTCCAATTTTAGGTACATCCCCCCCCCTCTGTCTCTCCTTATCTGCCACTCTTTTCTCTCCTTTTCATCTTTCGTCTTTGTCTACCCATCGGCCAATTAAACCCCACCTCACCTGTATCAACCTATCACTTACCTGCCTTTGTGCATCCCTCACCTCTTTTTCAGCTTTCTTCCCCTTACAGCAATGAGTCTGAAGAAGGGTCCCAAACCCAAATATCTCCATTCCCTGTGCAGATGCTGCCTGACTCACTGAATTACTCCAACATTTTCTGTTTTACATACTGATTCACTCTTACAATTTTCTACCTGAACTATTCTAGCTATTGCTGGAGAATATGTATTGGCGATTCCACCAATGTTATTATGTATCCATGTCCTGGACTCTTGGGTCACTATTATATGCTCTACATGCCCATATCCCTGAAGCACCTGATGCCAAGATCCAAACACCATCTCCCATCACATCACCTGCAGAGATACTTGCAACAACTTTAGGTTACCAGGAGGATTGATGAGGGGAGGACAGTGGGCATAGTATGTGGACTTTTCTAGGCCTCTGATAAGGTCCTGGCAGTTAGGTTAGTCTGGAAGATTAGATTGAATGGAATCCAAGGCGAGCTAGTTAAATTGATTCAAAATTGGTTTGGAGGAACAAGTTGAACGGTAGTTGTGGACGGGTTTTCAATTATTCTGATTGAAGGCCTGTGATGAGTGGAGTGTTGTAGGGGTCGGTGCTGGGACCTCTCTTGTTTGTGATCTACATTAATAATTTGGATGACAATGTAGTTAACAGTTAGTAAATTTGCAGATGACACGAAATTTGGTGGTATAGTGGATATTGAGAAATATATTTCTGCTTACAACTGCATTTAGATCAGTTGGGAAGGTAGGCCAAAGAATGGCAAATGGAATTTAACTCTGACAAGTGTGAGGTGTTGCAATTTGGTCGGTCAAACCAGATCAGGCACAGTAAAGCCCTTGAGAGCACTGCAGAACAGAAAGGAGTGGAGCTGCATAGATATCTGAAAGTGAGGCAGGTGGACAGTTTGGTAAAGAAGGTGTTTAGCATGCTTGCCTTCATTGGAAAGGGCAAAGAGTACAAACATTGTGCCAAAATCCTGCAACTGCCTTGTGTTACACCACACTTGGAGTACTGTGTGTAGTTCTCAGTGCCCAACTCTAGGAAGGATGCAATTAAGATGCAAAGTGTGCAAAAAGACATTCACCAGGCTGTTACCTGGACAAGCTTGATTTATAGGGAGAGGTTGGATAGGCTAAGATCTTTATCTTTGGCGGGTAGGAGGCTGAGGGGTGTTCTTTTTGAGGAGTGAGTGGCATTTATAACAACATGAATGGCACGGGTAAAGTGAACTCTCACAGTCTTTATCCCAGGGTGGATGATTCCCAAATAAAGGTGCAAGGAGAGTGATTTAGGAGGAACCTCAGGGGTATTTTCTTTTCTCTATCGAAGAGTGGTATGCATCTGTAATGAGTTGCCAGAGGAAGCTACAGTAGATACAATTGCTACTTTTAATTGACATTTGGACAGACGTATGGATAGGAAGAGTTTAAAGGGATAAGGCCCAAATGCAGGTAAATGGGTCAAGATCAGAATGCTAACTTAATCAGTGTGGACACTATGGGCTGAGGGACTGTTACTGTGGTGTTTTAATGTCACATCCAAAGAGGGCTATCACCAGACTGCTGCTTCCCTCAACTGTCCATTAAAAGTACTTTACTATCCAAAAGCTACCACCTCAGAAGGTAAGAAGGGTTTCGACCCGAAATGTCACCTATTCTTTGCTCCATAGATGCTGCCTTACCCTCTGAGTTTCTCCAGCTTTTTTGTTTACCTCAGAAGGTAAAGTCAGCTATCACTGAGCTATGGATAATATCTGTAAACAGACATTTGGCAAAGGTTCTGTAATTACAGTATACAGGGATTATCCTATCTAAGGGGAACAATCGGGCCTGTTTGACTTTAATAAGGGACATCAATCCTCCCAGAGCTAGCAGGGAATTGGATCATGCACCATCCCAAGCACAGTGAAATGAGTGTTTGGTGATGTAAGCAGTTTACTGCAAACTTAAAAACCCTCCGCCCATGTGATGACCAAGATTACATGGCTGTGGCTTTATCCAAAGAACTACCGCTTCTCATCTATCATTGTTATTATCATAGTCTTTTTATGTCAGCCTGCAAACCTTTGCCCTGGACCCGTGCTGCTCTGTTGCACATTACCTTCCTGCCAATTTACTATTTACTTCAATTTTCCACTGATTCAGAGTTTGAGTTATACGTAATAAGACCCATCTGGTGATCAGTCCCTGTGGCCTCAGCTGATGCAAGGCTTGATGCAGTAAGGAGCAGCTGGATCTCAGGGTTGTCTGAAGGCAGCTTCTGCCTCACATACATCAAATCTAATGGAAACATCCTTGCTGTTTCACTGACCCATTGCATGGCTTACTGGTAACTATCCACCGACTCAAAGGTTTGGGGGATACCACAGACTGACTAAAGTCTGTGTCAGCAAAGTGTGTGGCACTGTAAACTCAGCAGCATTTACAGTGGGATCCTTCAAGGGAGGAGCATAAGGAGATTGCTAGACAGTTGGTGTCAGGCTTTTGATGCCATCTTCAAGTGTAAAGCAGCTCCCATTCATTGCCTCTCCCCAAGACAGTTTTTATTTTGACAAATGCACTGTCTCTTTTATTGTTTCTTTTATTTTCTGTAACAAGGCCAGCCATAGAAGGTGTTAGAGGTTTTCCTTTGAACATGATGAACAGCATCCTCCTACTCAATTATTTTAATGGAAAGAATGGTGCAAAAATATCAAATAATCAAACAGCAGGTAAATGGGAGAAATAAAACAATTGACATAGGTTTAACACAGGCTGCCGCTTCACTCCACTTCAATGTTATTTTACATTGTTGAATAATACGGGAACCGTACCCAATTACTTGAAAATATTATTTGTATAATTTACATTGTTTTGATTCTTTAATTCTTATCTTCTTCTTAGGAAGTCCATTGGGTTCAAGAATGGTGTGTTTCCACTCCAGTTCTATGGATTCTGAGATGGCTGCTCTGTGGGATGCTTTGTTGGAACTGCAGTCTTTTCCTCAGATACAGCAGGAGGTGCCTGAAGCAGCAAGTGTGTGCATAGCTTGTGAGAGGGTCCACTCCTTCCATCACTTATGCACAGCCTCTGTGTGCATCTGATACATAGACCAAGATTGTCAGCACCATCCCGAATGCTCCATGGGCTGTAGGTTCCCAGCGGTTAGTGAGGGCATTGTCTTTCTTCAATGAGCTTTTCCTTTACCCACCTAGTAATCTCGTCCCATAACATAGCCTGGAATAGCGTGCCTGCCAGGAAATTTTGTGGATTTTACAGAGACAGGGTTGAATGTATTTTTCCAGTGCCTTGAGGTGGCGACCAGAGTTAATTCAGAAGCATGTAGAAAGACAGGTATCACCGATGCCTGCTAGACCATGACGTTTGTGCCAGGTGAGAGATCTTCTTCATCAAATAATTTTTTCTTTGATCAACCAAAGATGTGTACTGGCACATTGAAGGCAGACATTAATGTTATCATTGATGTCTGCATGTGCCAAGAAGTGATTGGCAAGCTATGGGAAGTGGTTCATACATGACCCTATGTTGTCGGAGAATAGTGTTACCTCCTCTGGCAGCTTGTTCCATACACCCACCACTCTTTGTGTTAAAAAGTTACCTCACGGATTCCTATTAAATCTTTTCTCCTTCACCTTGAACCTATGTCCTCTGGTGCTCGATTCCCCTACTCTGGGCATCTATTCCTCTCATGATTTTGTACACAACAACACGGAATCAACTGTGCGTTTCAGGGAGAAGTGGCTCAGAAGGAAGGACCATGTGATGGTTTTTCTTGATGCAGATAGCAGGGAGACTTCGCTGTAGTGATTACTGCAAGAAGGTTTGTCTCCTTGCTTGAAGATGGCCATTCCAATAGTGCAACCTAACAATCATGAAAACATCTCTGAGTTTTCAGCTAAGGAAGGCTCAAGCAGTATGATTTTCCAAAACTGTAAGAAATATCCATTGAGAGATGTCCTTACCAGTGCACATTTACTTTAATTTCAACAAAAAACCTATATTGATAAGGCATTTGGCATTATAAGACATCCGGCGGTCGGGTGGAGGGGGTTAGTTCATTTTTCTCAGTTAAAAAATCATTAAAGTCTTGAAAATTATAAACAGTGAATTTGACACTTTCATAAAGATTTGAGTAAAGGTGGAAAAATGCCAGTTGCAAATCGAGTAGCTTTATCAGTTGATATCCACTCAGACAAACATCCATAATGGTTTTCTGCCAGGTTACTACATTTCATTTAAAAAAATCCAAGAAAGTGGTTAACAAAAGAATGAATTGAAACTATACATTGTGTTGGAATGTTTAGAATACTACTTGTAAACAAAAAGGGAGCAAAGCAGCCGCTTGTCATTCTGCACAAATGAGGCTTGAGTTGAAACGAATGAAATTTACAATTATTTTCAAACCTTCCCATTTACTGTGTGTTATTTGCCAAGAATTTCAAGTGATATTTGACAGCATTATACTCTGATCAAAATGTATATGATTTCTATTGATATATATCATTTAACTTTCACCATAATTGAAGCACAAAGCTCGAGAAGCCTTGCAAGAATGAAGACAACTTATGTAAAAATTAAAGTAGCTTTAATTAATGATATTATTTATCAGAAAGGGCAGTGATTAATCTCCCATGCACTCCCACTGCACCATCACTCCTTTTGCCTCTTTTATGCACACTTCCCAATTTGAAAATCTGATGCTCAATTTAAATTATTCTTCAGCCTATTTGTACAACTAACTGCATCTCAACCGTGATATGCATAACAACAACGGAATGAGAATTTCAAACAAGTTGTTAAGCTATTACAAGAGGTTCTTACTGATGGGTTTTATTCTAATTCTATTAGTATTCTGCACCATGCTGAGTTACTATCTGCCTAGTCCATAGCTCCCTCGATATTACTACAAATCCAACAGAGCTAGAGCAGAGGGTTAACTACAAATAAATGCAACTGAAGTAAAAAGCCGACAGGAAGAGAAGATGCCCTTATCAGAATTTGCAAGCCATCTTTCCCATTCATTTCAGTAAAGTTGTCTTCCACTGAAAAATTGTTAAGGAACATTATGAAACAAATGATGGAAAAAGCAGAATGGCAGCAACTTAAAGCAATAACCACTAAAGAAGAGATTTTCCTTTTTGGCTGTAAAAAGGGGGATGGATGGAGAAGTCTGAGGAGTCCTCCCTGTTCGCTGTCACAAACAGCAGTCTCTTTATTATAGTTAAACAATATTAGGGAAGAAACTCAAGCAGGTTATTGCCACTTTGAACTATTTCTCTCTCCTCAGATGCTGTCCATCCTGTCCAATATTTTATTTTTTTTACAATCAAAATATAATTAAATGACTTAAACAAAAACGCCAGAAAATGGTGGGACTACCCAGCAGGTCAAGCAGCTTCCGAGAAAGAGAAATAAAGTTAACATTGCAAGTTAATGATTAAAGTGAAGTGAATGTGCATTGTTGCCTCCAAGACTACCGAAGCTACAAGGCTCTTTTGAAAGAAATAATCCATCAGTGCAAGAGAGCAAGAAACCATAAAATATAGATATTAAGAGGGATTTGGGAATCCTTGCACAGAAGACTGAGGACATTTATTATATCTCCAATTGTTAATCCTGGTTAAATTGGAGAGGCTAGGACTTTAAAATGGGAGTAAAAGCTTCAGAGCTGCTGGGAGATTTGGTCAGTTTGGAATTACTCTCTGCAGAGCTAGGACAAGCTGCGGAGAGGTGCCAGTGTGTCTAGAGCCGAAATACAATTTACAAGAAAAGAATAAGAACATCTGCAGGCCCTGTCAATTAGGGCAAAATACATAGAATGGATTGGATGGCTACAAACCAGATGTACACCTTGTAAATAATTGTAAATAATGTTGCAGAGTTCAACTTTGTTGAGTGTTGATTGGATGAGGTATTGAGCCTTCTCTGGGTTTCTGGCAGATCAGGGTAAATGTTTATGTTGGCTTTCTTGTGAAGTCCGGTTTGAATACAATGTATTGAGCTGCTGTATTGTTGGGTTAGGGAAATGTCTGTTATGTATGGGGTTAATCGATATCTGTAATTGGATTATTAAGAGACCACCCCCATGTGGTTCGGCCCCTCGAGGTCCCAAGACATATAAAAGTCCGCTACCATGAGGTCCAGCGTCGATCTTCTGGGAGAGCGCTTGGGATTGCGTGAATTTCTGGAGGGTCTCTGTTTGAGCGAGGCATCAAGGGCATGATCAGGCAGATACGAGGATCAAGCCCGCAGTGGGATAGGTACAGTAGTTGAACTGTAATGCGCTTTTGCTAAAATAAAGATTAGTTGTTTCAAGTGCTTGATTCAGTGTTTTTACTGAAACTAGACTGGGAGGAAGCTTAGAAACTAGCAATTGTCACAATGACTCTTACAAACATCTACGGATGCACTATTGAATGCATACTGTTGAGTTGCATCACAGCTTGGTTTAGGAACAGCTGTGCTCAAGACGGCAAACATTTGTAGAGAAGATAGACACAAAATGATGGAGTAACCCTTCAGTCTGAAAAAGGGTATCAACCCAAAACATCATCCATTCCTTCTATCTGGAGATGCTGCCTGTCCCGCTGAGTTACTTCAGCATTTTGGGTCTATCTTTGGTGTAAACCACATCTACATTTCCTTCCTGCACAGAAATTGTAGAGAGTTGAGAATGTAGCCCCATCGATCACACAGCCCAGACACCCAATCTACACTTCATGCTGCCTCAGAAAAGCAGCCAACATAATTAAAAGCTTGTCCCACCCCAGTCATTCCTTCTTCTCCCAGCTCCCGTCAGCCAGACGATACAGAAGCCACCAGCCTCAGGAACGGTGTCTTCCCCTCTATCAGGCTTCTGAGTGATTTTTCCATAAGCTTGGGTACTGTCCAATTCACCCGATTGCAGACTTTATACTTTGTCTCTGGAACTGTTACGCCACAATTCTGAGAACTATATTCAACACTCTGGTAGTTGTTCGACCTAGTGTATGAGAGTTTGGCTTGATTGTATTTATGTGCTCCAATATCTGATTTGATTGGACATCATGCAAAGCATTGGATTTCACTGGACTTCCTCACATATGGCAATGATATACTTAAACCTAAACATAAAACAGAAAATTAAGGTGCAGATAAAGGAACCAATTAGAGAGACAACTGACAAGTCAGCTTATGTTGCTGTGGGTCTGGAGAATAAGGACAAGGAGGTCTCGTAGTAATTGTGTAGAATTTAGATGCGAGCACTCCTGGAGCACAACAAAGTTATAACAACCTTGCAGAAGCATAAAGGAGATTCAGTTAATGAATTACTGGTGTGAAAGGATTATCCTCTGAGGAATGATGAAGTGCAATGGGTTCATAATCTCTCCAATTTAGAAGAGAGAACACTAACCTTTTTAAAATATTCTGGACGACAATGACAGGTAGGATACTGATAGATACTGACAGATTTTTTTTTTTTTAACTTGGCCAATGAATGTAGAATTAGTTAGCACAGACCCAAGATGAAGGATTGATTACTTAAGTCAAGGGTTTAAAATGAGATTCTTACTGATACTGTTGTAACATTAAATATGCAGATTTTTAATCTATACATAACTAAAACTCTGATCTTGTGCTCTTCCAGTTTGCGCATTTTTTCTATTTGCACGAAAACGGTCTGTGATAGCGCTACGATTTTTTGCCATCTCACTCCTGTGCTCCGAGTGCACCGTTTCATTCCAATCGGTGGTAAATTGTAAACGTTAGCGAGGTTTAAAAATGTTAAAAACGCACATGCGTAGATCGATCTCCTCTCCTCCAGTCAGTGCTGTGCAGATTAGTCTCTTCTCCTGTCACTCCCCAGGACGGTCGGCCCCTTCCTGCACCATCCCGTCTTTACTGGAGCTGAGGGAGGCTGACGGAGAGCTCCAACCGGACATAATTTTCTGAGGGACCAGAAGCGGCGGAGATGTCGGCTAACGGAAAGTGGAGACTCTGATCCCGGAGGAGGAGAACGACCAGTGACCAGTGCCCGTTGTGCATCCCCATCGCACTGCAAGTTCCAGCCCCTTCCCCTCTGGTTTCCCTCTGGCTCCTGCCCTCTCCCCCGTGTTAGCCCCCTCTCCCCCATGGCTCTTCCCCTGTCTTTTCTCTGAGCTCTCTTCCCCTCCCCACTGCCCACACACCCCTCTCCCCCCACTCACACACGGCCCTCCCCCACAATCCCCCCCCACAACACCCCTTCCCCCCACAACACCCCCCGCCTCCACACACCCCCTGATTCCACACACCCCTCCTGCCCACACACCCATCCCCCCACAACCCCCCCGCCCACACCCCCTTCCCCCACAAGCCGCCCAGCCTACACACCCCTCCCCCCACAAGCACCAAGCCCGCACACCCCCTCCCCTGCCACACACACTCTTCCATCCCCCCTCCCACACATGAAGAGGAGGGGGAGTGCTGGAGGTTGAGCGGAAATGAGCTATGCCTGCACAGTTAGGGGCTATGGGTGAGTGGTGGAATATTGTGTTGGGGGAACGGGTGAGTGGTGGAATATTGTGTGGGGGAATGGGTTGCGTTGGGGGATTAGGCCTTCCATCTGACTGGGACCCAACGGGTCCCACTAGTCTAGTATATACTGAATGTGTTTGACTTTTCCTTAGGGATAGGCTGTATTGGCTCCGATCAGCTTACCTTCATCTCTTCTAGTTTCAGACATGACTTTTCCTAGTTACAATTGAAAATCTTTCAAATTCATTCCTCCAAAGGGCAATGACTGCTCCTGAATTGAATATATATTCAAGCCTGAGATTGGTGGAGTTTTGGACTCGATGAGATCAGAGGGGAAAGGGGAATTGTGCCAGAAAGTGGAGTTGAGGAACTTGTTGAATGATAGAGTAAATCCTTAGGCGTACCTCATGATTAGAAAATGTGGACACACTAGAAACAGTTCCTCTCGTACATCACCCATATTATTGATTCTACTCATGCATAGATTTCTAATATTCTTGTTTTTGTTAAGAGGCTTCCTTGACTGCATTTGCCATGAACTCATGAAACACTATTGGATACAGAGTCAAAGGTGAGCGCCCAGGGGTGACACCCTGATTGCAAACAACTCCAGTGAGATTTTATCCCACCCTTTGTCATGGTGGCAGAGAGTCATATTCCTGCATAGTGACAGAGAGACAGGGACATTAATTCTCGAGTGTGCTGCTGCAAATATGTCTATTTCAGACTGTTATATAATTAACCCGTGGTTCAGCTCTACCAACTTTGACAGCAGCCCCAATTTGTTTATGAGGAAGATCTCAGAGTCTGCTGGCAGGTGTGGGACTTTTCCTGATACAATGTTGTAACTAAATGTACAATTTGCTTCAAAGAGTTGTTCATCTCCGAGGAACCTGGCTGCAAAATAGTTTATTCATTTCTAGATATGTAACAGAATTTATCAGATTGTACAGGATCACTGCAGAAGACAATTCTAGAAAACCAGATCTGAATATAGCTGATAACACATTTGATTGATACTTTATTGTCACATGTATTTGGTACGGTTAAATTCTTTGGTCTGGTCTCCTATTGCGCACTCATCTGTGTTTTGTACAAAAATTCAAAATGTTTGGACTGAAATTTTTGAAATTGTCACAAAATTATTTAAAATAAAACTGACTCCAAAGGCAGACTGGATTATCTTTGGAACAACGGAATTAAATGTGTTTCAAAAGAACCTATTTGAATACGGCTTAATAATAGGAAAAAAGCTAATCTTAAAATTCTGGAAAAATGCTCCGATACCAACAGTTAATATGTGGATTTCAACTATGTTTGAAACACTACATCTGGAAGATATGAGACTCCGACTTGCAGGAAAATCAGACCGTTTCTATAAGACGTGGTCTGCATTTATAAATCTACTACAAGGATAAGGTGCTAGAGTACCTCCAAAAACTGTCTTTTCTTTTTTCCTTCTCTTTCTTTCCCTTTTTTTTCTTCTCCAGGGTCTATCTATTAATCTCCTTTCTCTAACTCTTCGACCAAGGGTTCCCTTTGGCATGCTTTTTCACTTTCACAACTCTTTTTCACTTTCTCTTCTATTTCTTTCTTTTTTCTTTTTTCTAAAGCCTTAAAAAATTAAGGGGTACAATGATTGTAATAATATACATGGGATGTACACTGATGTAATTTATGATACCTCAAATAAATAAAGATTTTTTTTTTTTTTAATTAAAAAAATTCTTTGGTCTGCATACAATACACGCGAATGCAAAGAGTCACCATGTGTTGTGCGCCAAAAAAGTTACAAAAGTATTCAATATAGTCCCGATTGTCCCTCTTGCTTCTCACCACTCCCCCCCCCCTCCTAAGTCCCTCTTTGTTCTCAATGCCACCCCCACACTCGTTGATCCCCCAAAGCAACCTGTTCCCCAAAGCAATATTTCACCACTCACCCGTTTCCCCAATGTAACCCGTTCCCCCAATGCAATATTCCACCAGTTGAAGGAACTGTATGTTTCTGTTCTAATTCATCAATGAGGCATTTGGCAAAACACACCAGATAAACATAGCTTTTAATTGTGGAGGATGCAGTAAGCATTATTTTTTACACCTCACTTTGATTTCATATACATTGCATCGTTGACCAATGTGGCAACCATTCCATTGTGTCCATAAGCACGGGTCCTTATAACACCTCTGATATTTGTTTCAATAAATAAGAAAACTGGGCACTTTACTAATTTGTTTTATACATCATTTCATGCCTCTATATTGGAAGGGAAATGTTCCGATCAATTTTATCTTATTAGCCAGAAGCAAATTTGACCTGAGAACTTGTCTGTCATATTTTCCCTACTTCATTTTGTCAGTTCTGCAACAGCACCTGTAAGTTTGCAGCCAATTTTATTAAAATTAGAACCAGATATTTATTTGGTATCTGCACCATTGATGTGACCATACATAACAGTACATCGCTCTTATAATGTACTGTTTACAAAAGGCCTTATTAATAGCGCCACAGTGATACTTGTCGTGAAAAATTGAGGCACCCTCTCAATTCTTTTCTACTTTAAAAAAAATGTTTTCTTGATTGCTTATCAGATTTTGCAGCAAGCATTCAAGACTGAGTGAGACCCATTGGGTCCCAGTCACATGGGAAGCCTGGTCCCCCAACCCAATATTCCACCACTCACCCATTCCCCTCCGGGAGGCGACATCCCCCAAAGCAACCCGTTCCACAAAGCAATATTCCACCACTCACATGTTCCCCCAACGCAACCCGTTCGTCCAACGCAATATTCCACCATTCATACATAGCCCCTAATTGCGCAGCTCATTTCCCCTCATCCCCAGCACAACCTCCTCTTCATTCCCCGCCTCCTCTACCCCAATCCCTCCCTCACCTATCCTTTTCCTTTCACCTACCCTGTCACTCCCTTCCTTCCTCCATAACTCATCTCCCCTCCCTACCCCCCCTGCTATCCCTCTATCCCCCATCTCCCCCACTCCTCATCTCCCCCTACTCCCTCAACTATCCCTCCTGTCCTCCCCCACTGCTATCCTCACCCTCAGTGCGGCGATGTTGAGCCAGAAGGGGCGTCGTTGTCCCGGCCTGGGTGCCACCGTCCAGGGCAACTGACAGGAGTGGTGACCAATCTGTGTAGTGGTGACTGGCAGGAGAGGAGACTAATTTGCGTGTTTTTAGGATTTTTAAACCTTAATAACTTTTAAACTAAATCATCGATTGGAACAAAACTTATTGCACTTGAGCACAGGAGTATCGTATCATGTAGGGATGTTACAATACCTACCTTCAGCAGTGCTCCAGTTCTGCCACCGGCCGTGTGCGCGACTTTGGTGCCTTTGTGGGGGGGGGGGGATTCAAATGCAAATTTGTACCGCTTGTCGGAGAGGTGTTTCCTCGGGCTGCGAGTCGATGAAGAAAAATGAATCAGACTTCCGTTCTTCCTGTTTTGTTTTTTTTAAGTCGCTGTACAATTTAATAGTTTGATTAAAATAAAAAGTGACTTCTAACGCTCTCAACGCCTGCAATGTGACGGATCGCAAGAACGGGACAAAACAAAGGGTAAGTCATGTATTTTACATATAATCTTGCTTCTTGGGGTGGCTTTAATCTAATTTTAAATTGCGAAAATGTGATTTGGGCCCCACACGATTCGGCAGTGTCTTTCCTGCCGATATGGGCTTCAAATTCACCGCAAATGCAACGTTCCAATCCAGAAACATCCACTCGCGAGATGATTTAAATCCTCATTTTTTTTGGACAATCATGTCATGAGAACATCCAAATCGTCTATATTTTGTGTAATTGTATAATCAATATTTTTATACTAAGTATATACAACAGCATTATTAGCTCCATTTATTGTGCAAAAAATAATAATTTTGATTATATTGAAAGTAGATGTTTCTAGATTAATTTATGGGAATTCCTTCAATCTGGCATATGTTCATGACAGTGAGATTTAAAAAGCATGTTATATTGTGAATTCGTGTGTGAATGGGATTAGTTTGTTATTTGGATACTTAAGCTATTAAATTATCCTTTTCTTAAGAAATGGAATCTACAGGACATTCTTAATGGGAAAGTAGTGGGCAGAAAGTGTAGTTTGAAGAGCAAAAACTTGTAGTTTACAATGCCAAAATTGAAAGGTTGAGGGAAAAAAAGGTGTACAGAGTTGCCTATTGGTTACAATCTGAGGAGTATGATGATGCTATTGATTATGATATGCCAATGTACCAGGTAGCAACTGATCTTCTCCATAAAGACTTGGTCAATTGTTAGAAATTGTAATTTATTTACCTATCTGTTACATTTACAGTATATAATACAATAATATTAAAGTTCTTATCTTGAGAATATCACATTTTTAATTTTCAAGGCAGTCTGGGTGTTTATTACTATTTAGTTTGACGTCAGTGGTGGGCAAATTAATGGAAAGGATACTTAGAGATAATATATATAAGCATCTGGATAAACAGGGGCTGATCAAGAACAGTCAACATGGATTTGTGCCTGGAAGGTCATGTTTGACAAACCTTCTTGAATTTTTTGAAGAGGTTACTAGGGAAATTGATGAGGGTAAAGCAGTGGATGTTGTCTATATGAATTTCAGTAAGGCCTTTTCAAGGTTCCCCATGGAAGATTGGTTAAGAAGGTTCAATCTTTGGGTGTTAATGGCGGAGTAGCAAGATGGATTCAACAGTGGCTGAATGGGAGATGCCAGAGAGTAATGGTGGATAGCTGTTTGTCAGGGTGGAAGCCGGTGACCAGTGGGGTGCCTCAGGGATCTGTGTTGGGTCCACTGTTGTTTGTCATGTACATCAATGATCTAGATGATAGGGTGGAAAATTGGATAAGTAAGTATGCAGATGATACTAAGATAGGTGGTGCTGTGGATAATGAAGTAGATTTTCTAAGTCTACAGAGCAATTTGGGACATTTGGAAGAGTGGGCTGAAAGATGGCAGATGGAGTTTAATGCTGATAAGTGTGAGGTGCTATATCTTGGCAGGACAAATCAAAATAGGACGTACATGGTAAATGGTAGGGAATTGAGGAATGCTGTGGAACAGAGGGATCTAGGAATAACTGTGCATAGTTCCCTGAAGGTGGAATCGCATGTAGATAGGGTGGTAAAGAAAGCTTTTGGTGTGCTGGCCTTTATAAATCAGAGCATTGAATATAGGAGTAGGGAAGTAACGTTAAAATTGTACAAGACATTGGTGAGACCAATTCTGGAGTATGGTGTACAATTTTGGTCGCCTAATTATAGGAAGGATGTCAACAAAATAGAGAGAGTACAGAGGAGATTTACCAGAATGTTGCCTGGGTTCCAGCAACTAAGTTACAGAGAAAGGTTGAGCAAGTTAGGTATTTATTCTTTGGAGCGCAGAAGGTTAAGGGGGGACTTGATTGAGGTCTTTAAAATGATGAAAGGGATAGACAGAGTTGACGTGGATAAGTTTTTCCATTGAGGGTAGGGAAGATTCGAACAAGAGGGCATGACATGAGAATTAAGGGACAGAAGTTTAGGGGTAACATGGGGGGGAACTTCTTTACTCAGAGTGTGGTGGCTGTGTGGAATGATCTTCCAGCAGAAGTGGTGGAGGCAGGATCGATTTTAACATTTAAAAGTAAAGTGGATAGGTATATGGAGGGGAAGGGAATGGAGGGGTATGGTCTGGGTGCAGGTAGATGGGACTAGGGGAAAATAAATGGTCGGCACGGGCTGGAAGGGCCGAGAAGGCCTGTTTCCGTGCTGTAATTGTTATATGGTTATTATATGGTTCTACTATTTCCGTCACAACAGTCAATTTTGTAATTAGCTACAATTAGTAACAAAATCAAAATTTTGTAACATTGCTATGTCATGTACTGTTTTTGCGCAAATAGAAAAACCACACAAACCGGAAGAACACAAGATTAAAGTTTTAGTTATGTATTAGATAGATATTCAGCGTCCACCTTGAATCATTCGTGCTTTTTGGTGGAGGGAGGAGAAAACCTATATGAGGATATTGGACAGGCTGTACTGAAGTGGAGAAAGACTTAATTTTCCCGCTTTTGGACCATCATCAGTCAGAAGCGTAGTTTACCAGGTAGTGACAGTCTAAATCTAAAAAAAGCAGATGTAAGTTTTTTTATCCAAGATCCAGAATTGTACTACATACTTGTTTGTAGGAATGCAATACTTGCAGTAGCAGCAATGTTCAAATGTGCTCCAAACTCGATTTCACCCATCTTCTTCCAGCCTCTCTAATGAGGACCTGAGCTTTCCTCATCTCTGTCATTCATTCTGATCACCTTGACCTGATGAAACAGTTCAAACATCACACAGTGTGTTGGAACTGTATCATCACTTGGCCACATATCAACTTTCAAAATTAAATAGCCATGCACTGAATGTTGTCACCTTTGTTGGCAAAACGATCTTTGCAAATGAGTGAGTAACATCATCAATCCCTGGGCTGTATGGACTTGGGTAATTTTGGTGACTTAATAGTAGCTTGCTTCAACTGCTTGCACCAGCAAACTGGGATACTAGAGCACAACCATCTTTTCAAAACCTACTTTGGCTGCTGCCTTGTCTCAATGTGACTCAGTGCAGGCTTGATTAACCATGGGTATTGTGGAAGGAGTTGTTCTGATTCATCCTTAATACTATCCAGCTAAGCAGCACAAATTTTGCTTTCGAAGCAAAGTAACAAGTTCAAGTTCAAGTTCAAGTGAGTTTATTGTCATGTGTCCCTGATAGGACAATGAAATTCTTGCTTTGCATCAGCACACAGAACATAGAAGGCATTTACTACAAAACAGATCAGTGTGTCCATATACTATATATAAATATATACACACATGAATAAATAAATGAATAAAGTGCAAATAACAGATAATGGGTTATTAATGTTCAGAGTTTTGTCCGAACCAGGTTTAATAGCCTGATGGCTGTGGGGAAGTAGCTATTCCTGAACCTGGACGTTGCAGTCTTCAGGCTTCTGTACCTTCTACCTGAAGGTAGCGGGGAGATGAGTGTGTGGCCAGGATGGTGTGGGTCTTTGATGATGCTACCAGCCTTTTTGAGGCAGCGACTGCGGTAAATCCCCTCGATGGAAGGAAGGTCAGAGCCGATGATGGACTGGGCAGTGTTTACTACTTTTTGTAGTCTTTTCCTCTCCAGGACGTTCAAGTTGCTGATGCAACTGGTCAGTAAGCACTCTACCTCACCTGTAGAAGTTAGAGAGAGTCCTCCTTGACAAACCGACTCTCCATAAGATATGACAAAGGAATATAGAGTGCATAAAGACCCACTGACAATTAGCATGAGCATCCAAGAAAGTTGAATTGAATTGAATACGTTATTGTTACGTGACAAGTCACAGTGAATTTTCTTGCTTGCATACCCAAGGTAGACAATAGTCACCGCATAAAGGGTGCTGACAAAGTTACAAAGTATCCTGCGCCAGGTTCTCTGTTTGTTCTCCCCATAAGTAAATGAATACTAATCCCCACATCAACAAAACTGTATTAATGTCCACTGTTGTTTTGGCAATGACCATTGCTTTTTCATTGTGCAGCTTAAAGAAATTCACTTGTCAGCACTTAGTGCATGATTTTTCAAAGTAGTGACAATTACTACTCAATATCTGTATTCACACTGCAATCACCAACTTTACTCATATTCTTCTTCCTTGGTGTTCAAAGACTACTGTTTATTAGTACTGCTTTGGCAATTTCATTATGACTCTTGAGTTAAGTCAAGAGTGTTTAATTGTCATATGCACCAGTGCTGGAACATTGCAATTTTGTAGGGATTTACAAGCATTTTTAAATCAAACATAAACAAATAAATAAATCATTGTGTTGAATGCCAAGCCGTAGTCGATAAACAACAGCCAGACGGACGTGTTTCTGTAGTGCTCCAGAGCAGAGTGGGAAGCCAGTGAGATCACATCCGTTGACAATCTGTCATGGCAGTAGGTGAATTGAAGTGGATCCAGGTCAATGTAAAGGTAGGAATTGATTTGCTTAACCAAAATCTTGAAGCACGACATGGCAATGGACACAAGTGCCATAGTCGGTAATTGTTGAGGCACGTCACCTTCCTCTTCTTGGGCAGTGGTATTATGGATATCCTTTTAAAGAGGCGTGGACCTTGGACAGTAGGTGAAGCGGTGAAAATGGGAGAGATTAAAGATGCCTGCGTAAATTCCAGACCGGTGATCTGCACAGATTTTCAGAATGTGGTCGCGTACACCATCAGTGCTGGGTATTTTTCCACTTCTTTTAATGGCATCAAGAACTTTTACTCCTTTAGCTCTGTCAATATACAGTTGATGACCCCTGGTACTGTCAAGTTTCTTGGAACTACAAACAATACCAAAAACATCTGGTTTCAACACAGTAAGTTCTTGGCCTTTCAGAAATAATAATGATCTTCCTTCATTCCAAAGGTAGACAATATCCAAATGCAACATTTATGTGACTCCTCAGTTGAAGCTGCACCCAACATCTCCAGCGGTTCCAGCACTGGATTCATGCTTTGCAAACCTTTTTTTTCCCCAATCTAATCCTTTTATGATCTGCTTTGAAATGATTGTTTTCAGTGATTGTACAATATACTGCTGTTGTGACCTTTCCTAATTTGTATCTTCCCACATACATCTCGATTTTTGCCATTAGATGCATCACCTGAACGTGTTAGCTTTCTACTTACCATGATTTTTACTTTCTCCAAATGGATACAGTTTCTCAATTTATTACTTAAGGTTACAATCTGCAAGCTATTAATATGCCAAACTTGACAACCTCACTACCATTCTTGATGTATTTGATTTTCTCTTTTCGAACATGGTCAAGATATGTTTTATGTATCTTGGCCAATCATTTCCATTTTGCAATAAACATATAACATGAACTATCAATAACAACATTTTATTTTTGCTACTACCAGCATGTATCTTTTCCATGTGAGTATAATTACATAATTTAGAAACTGGGTATTAAAAATCAAATTGACTCGTTAAATATTTATTTATTTTAACTCATGACGGGAAGCAAGAGAAGTAATTGCAGGAGCCCTGGATGGATATATAATCATCATTAGACGCAGATGAGGTGCTGTATGACTAGAGGGTGGTTAATGTTGTGCTTCTATTTAAAAATGGATCCAAGGAAAAGCTGGGGAATGTTAGATCAGTGAGCCGAACATCTGTGGTAGGCGAATTACTGGGGAGGGCTCTGAAGGATAAGATAGACAGGGGATGATTAGGGATGACAGGGGAAGATTAGGGTTGGTTTTGTATGTGGCAATCATATCTTATACATTTGACTGAGTGTTCTGAAGAAGTAACCTAGAATGCCGACAAGAGCAAGGCTGTAGGTGGACTTCAGCAATGCCTTTGGTAAGGATTTGCATGATAGGTTGCCCTGAAAGGCGAGATTGTATGGGATTTAGGGAGAGTAAACTAATTGGATGCAGAATATAGAATGGAAGGAAGCAGAGGGTGGTGGTGGAAGCTTGATTTTTGGACTGGCGGCCTGTGATTAGTGATGTGCCTCAGTGATCAGTGCTGAGCCTTAGCTGTTTGTGGTTTATATCAACAACTTGAATGAAAATATACATGGCACGATTAGTAAATTTATAGCTGAAATTAAAATAGGTGGTATTATCGACAGTGAAGATGGGTATCAAAATTACAACAGGATTCAGATCAACTGGACCATGGGGCGAAGGAATGGAGATTAATGTACACAAGTGCAAGTCATTGCAGTTTGGGAAGTCAAATCATGGCAGGACCTTTACAGTAATTGGTAGTTTACTGTCAAGGTCCTATGGAGTGTTGAGGAGCAGAGCAATCTAAAATTACAGATAGAAGTGGTGTAAAGAAGGTTTTCGCATTGGTCTTCATTAGTCTGGATACTGAGAATGAAAATTGGTTGCAGTAACACAAGACATTGGTGAGGCTCCATTTAGAGCATTGTGTTCAGTTTTGGTATCCTAATATCGGAAGGTAGTTATTAAGCTGGAAGGAGTGCAGCATAGATTTACGAGAGTGTTGCCAGGACTCAGGGAGAGGTTAGGCAGGCTAAAGGGCCTGTCCTACAAGCATGCAACTCTATGCGATTAGCGCGACCTAACGTGGTCGCTTGAGCCGTCCGGCGTCGCGGGGCCAGTCCCACTTCGATCGCCGGAGCCGTGCAGAATTGTGCGGAGTTCGTCCCGACATCGCGCGGGGCTCCAACAAACTGACTATGTTCAAAAATTCCCCGCGGCAACGGCTTGTCGGCTCGCAGTCGCCTCGACGCATTACACACCGCCCCGACATCGTGCCTCCGTGAACCTATCTGTAGGTGCCTCCGTGACCCTCTATGTGTGTGGCTCCGTGGCCGTCTGTGTGTGTGTGTGCCTCTGTGCCCCTCTCTGTGTGCCCCTCTCTGTCCTGGCGAACTTACCTTAGACTTCGCTCCAAGTTCGCCTCACTTTGCGCCGCGTTGCGCCACTCACCCAACCTCCGCGCGGCCCCTGTTGCCGGTTTGGTCGCGCTTGCCACATGCAGGTGCATGCTGGTGGGAACGGCCCTGTACACGTGCCACCAGGGTAGGCAAGGTAGGCACTGCCTATCCTGACTAAAATTATAACATAGTAATAACTAAATATAAATAATAAAGGCATGGGAGAATTATGCCTATGTAAGAGACTGATCTCTTAGGTAGGCATAATTCTCAGAGCCTCTCATCCATAAAATATAACAATTACAGCACGGAAACAGGCCATCTCGGCCCTTCAAGTCTGTGCCGAACAACTTTTTTCCCTTAGTCCCACCTGCCTGCACTCATACCATAACCCTCCATACATTTCTCATCCATATGCCTATCCAATTTATTATTAAATGATACCAACGAACCTGCCGCCACCTCATTCCACACCGCTACCACTCTCTGAGTAAAGAAGTTCCCCCTCATGTTGCCCCTAAACTTCTGTCCCTTAATTCTAAAGTCATGTCCTCTTGTTTGAATCTTCCCTATTCTCAAAGGGAAAAGCTTGTCCACATCAACTCTGTCTATCCCTCTCATCATTTTAAAGACCTCTATCAAGTCCCCCCTTAACCTTCTGCACTCCAGAGAATAAAGACCTAACTTATTCAACCTATCTCTGTAACTTAGCTGTTGAAACCCAGGCAACATTCTAGTAAATCTCCTCTGTACCCTCTCTATTTTGTTGACATCCTTCCAACAATTGGGCGACCAAAATTGTACACCATATTTCAGATTTGGTCTCACCAATGCCTTGTACAATTTTAACATTACATCCCAGCTTCTATACTCAATGCTCTGATTTATAAAGGCTAGCATACCAAAAGCTTTCTTTACCACCCTATCTATATGAGATTCCACCTTCAAGGAACTATGCACGGTTATTCCCAGATCCCTCTGTTCAGCTGTATTTTTCAATTCCCTACCATTTACCATGTACGTCCTATTTTGATTTGTCCTGCCAAGGTGTAGCACCTCACATTTATCAGCATTAAACTCCATCTGCCATCTTTCAGCCCATTTTTCCAACTGGCCTAAATCACTCTGTAGACTCTTCATTATTCACAACGCCCCCTACCTTGGTATCATCTGCATACTTACTAATCCAATTTACCACCCCTTCATCCAGATCATTTATGTACATGACAAACAACAAAGGACCCAACACAGATCCCTGAGGCACCCCACTAGTCACCTGCCTCCAACCCGACAAGCAGCCATCCGCCATTACCCTCTGGCTTCTCCCATTCAGCCACTGTTGAATCCATCTTGCTATTCCTGCATTTATACCCAACAGTTGAACCTTCTTAACCAACCTTCCATGAGGAACCTTGTCAAAGGCCTTACTAAAGTCCATATAGACAACATCCACTGCTTTACCCTCGTCAATTTCCCTAGTAACCTCTTCAAAAAATTCAAGAAGATTAGTCAAACATGACCTTCCAGGCATAAATCCATGTTGACTGTTCCTAATTAGACCCTCTTTATCCAGATGCTTATATATGTTATCTCTAAATATCTTTTCCATTAATTTGCCCACCACTGAAGTCAAACTAACCGGTCTATAATTGCTAGGTTTACTCTTAGAACCCTTTTTAAACAATGGAACAACATGCGCAGTACGCCAATCCTCGGGGACTTTTCCCGTTTCTAATGACATTTGAAATATTTCTGTCATAGCCCCGGCTATTTCTACAATAACTTCCCTCAATGTCCTAGGGAATATCCTGTCAGGACCTGGAGACTTATCCACTTTTATATTTTTCAAAAGTGTCAGTACTTCTTTTACTTTGAAACTCATAGTATCCATAGCTACTCTACTAGTTTCCCTTAGCTCACATAATTCAATATCCTTCTCCTTGGTGAATACCAAAGAAAATAAATTGTTCAATATCTCCCCCATCTCTTTTGGCTCTGCAGATAGCTATCCACTCGGTCTCTCCAATGGACCAATTTTATCCCTTGTTATCCAATTGCTATTAATATAGCTGTAGAAACCCTTTGGATTTACTTTCACCTTACTTGCCAAAGCAACCTCATATCTTCTTTTAGCTTTTCTAATTTCTTTCTTAAGATTCTTTTTACATTCCTTATACTCCTCAAGCACCTCATTTACTTCATGCTGCCTATAATTATTGTAGATCTCCCTCTTTTTCCGAACAAGATGTCCAATTTCCCTTGAAAACCAGGGCTCTTTCCAATTTTTACTGGTTCCTTTCAACCAAACAGGAATATAAAGATTCTGTACTCTTAAAATTTCCCCTTTAAATGCCCTCCATTTCTCTTCTACATCTTTCCCATAAAACAACATGTCCCAGTTCACTCCTTTTAAATCATCTTGCATCTCGTTAAAGTTAGCCTTTCTCCAATCAAAAATCTCAACCCTAGGCCCAGTTCTGTCCTTCTCCATAATTATATTGAAACTAATGGTATTGTGATCACTGGACCCGAAGTGCTCCCCAATGCATACCTCCGCCACCTGTCCCGTCTCATTTCCTTACAGGAGGTCCAGCACTGCCCCTCCTCTAGTAGGCACCTCTATGTATTGCTGCAAAAATCTATCCTGCACCCATTTTACAAACTCCAAACCATCCAGCCCATTAACAGAATGTGTTTCCCAGTCTATGTGTGGAAAGTTGAAATCTCCCACAATCACTACCTTGTGCTTACAACTAATATCTGCTATCTCTTTACATATTTGCTCTTCCAATTCTCGTTCCCCATTTGGCGGTCTATAATATACCCCATAAGTGTTGCAACACCGTTCCCACTTCTCAGTTCCACCCAAATAGCCTCCCTAGATGAGCCCTCCAATCTATCCTGCCAAAGCACTGCTGTAATATCTTCCCTGACTAGCAATGTAACACCTCCACCTCTTGCCCCTCCAATTCTATCACACCTGAAGCAACGAAACCCAGGAATATTTAGTTTCCAATCACAGCCCTCCTGCAACCATGTTTCACTGATCGCCACAACATCATACTTCCAGGTGTCTATCCAGACTCTAAGCTCATCCACCTTTCTTACAATGCTCCTAGCATTAAAATATACACATTTAAGAAACCCCCCATCTCTTATTCTCTGTTTATTTCCTTTTTTCTCATTCTCCTCTTGTGTCCGAGTGCTTCCCTTTTCTGCTTCCTGCCTCCCATTCTGTCTACTAGCTTTTGCTATTTGCATCCCTCGCCCCAACCATTCTAGTTTAAAGTCTCCCCAGTGGCCTTTGCAAATTTCCCCGCCAGGATATTGGTCCCCCTCGGGTTCAAGTGCAACTCATCCTTTCTGTACAGGTCCCACCTACCCCAAAAGAAGTCCCAATGATCCAGAAACTTGAATCCCTGCCCTCTGCACCAGTCTTTCAGCAAAAGCATTTATTCTCCACCTTGCTCCATTTCTACCCTCACTGTCGTGTGGCACAGGCAGTAATCCTGAGATTGTTACCTTTTTGGTCCTTTTCCTCAACCCTCCTCCCAAGTCCTTAAATCCTCCCTTCAGGCCCTCTTCCCTTTTTTTACCTATGTCATTGGTACCTATATGTACCACGACCTCAGGCTCCTCTCCCTCTGATTTGAGGATATCTTGGACACGTTGAGACACGTCCGAGACCTTGGCACCAGGGAGGCAGACCACCATCCTGGTCTCCCGACTGCGTCCACAGAATCGCCTATCCGACCCCCTAACAATAGAGTCCCCAATTACTATTGCCCTCCTCTTTATTTCCCTACCTTTTGGAGCAACAGGGCCGGTCTCTGTGCTGAAGGCCTGTCCGCTGTCGCTACCCCCGGGTAGGCTGTCACCCCCATCCCTACTCAAACAGGAGTACTTATTTGCCAGGTGTACTGACATTGGAGCACTCACTCGTTCCACATCTGCAGCGCTTGTAACACGAGAAGCTCTGTGCAGCCCACGTGCCGTCAGCGCTGCCTGAAGCCGTCACTTTCAAGAGGGGCTGAAGGCAGCAGAAATTCTGCCTTTGCAGCACTGTGCATGCGCATCAGTCTACTGCGCATGCACATCAGTCTACTGCGCATGCGCAGCGCAAGTTTCTTGGCGGGGTTTTCAACTATGGTTTGTCATGTACCAATGATGTGGTAAGTACATTTTGTGTTTATGTTTTTCCGTATTTCCCGGGGTGTGGGGGTGGTGGGGGGGGGCGCACCTTTCACAGCTTTTGGGGAGTATGGCCCGGGGTAAAGTTGCGGGGAGGGCACGAATGTTTTGAAGGAGGCGTTGGGAGCATCCACTTGCGACGCTCCTTGCATGGAGGCGTGTAATGCCACCGCCCTGAGGCCGGGGGGTGGGTGGGGGGGGAGGGGGGGGGGGGGGAGGGGGGGGGAGGGGGGGGGGAGGGGGGGGGGAGGGAGAGAGAAGCAGCTTGGGTGGCTGAGTGGCCGGACAGCGGAACCAGCCGCCACCTTAGCTCCTTCTGCTGGTCCCCGCTCACCTCTGGCAGCTCTCCATCTAATAACCTCTCTCCTCACTCATGTCCTTGAATTCCGACAGCGCGATTGAGGTTACTCGGCTGTGGGAATTTAAGGATTTGCAGGAAGCCGCTGACATGAGCGAAGTCGGCGAACGGCAGGTGACAGGTGTTCCGACGGAGTGCACTGCCAAAGGTGAGGGGGCCAGCAGAAGGCGCTGAAGTGGCGGCCAGTTCTGCTGTCGGGTCCCGGTGGCCGCTCGTAGCTCCCCGAGCTGCTTCTATCCCCGGCTACAGTGCGTGGCTTCGTGGTAGTAGTGAGTGAGTGAGTTACTGGCATTATCCCCGACACCCTCCTTCTCAACACTCGTGCCCTCCCCACAACTTTCCCCTGGCACAGACTCTACACACGCTGTGAAAGGAACTGTTCCCCCAATTGGTCTAGGACTAGGAAGCCTAGGAAGGGCAAATTAAAATGTCACTGTTTTTTATTTATTTATTTATTTAACGGAGAGAACAATCTGCGCATGCATGGTTTAATTTTTTTTTAAAGTGGACTGAGCGCCTACCCTGAGTAATTACTCTCAGCACGTGCCTGACAGGGGACCACCCGACCTCCGCGCGGCCCCCGCTTCTAGTTTGATCACGTTCATCGCATAGAGTTGCATGCTTGTAGGACAGGCCCTCAAGACTTTATTCCTTGGAACATGGGAGACTAATGAGTGATCTTACAGAGCTGTATAAAATCTTGACAGGGATAGATTGGGTGAATGCACCCAGTCTTTTACCCAGCGTAGAGAAATCAAGACCCAAAGGACATAGGTTTAAGGTGAGTATGGAAAGATTTTAACAGGAATCTGAGGGGCTTTTTTTTTCAATCAGTGGGTGATGGGTAATGAAACGAGCTGCCAGAGAAGGTGATTGAGGTTTTAATAGCATTTAAAACAAAAACATTTGGATAGGTACATGAATAGGAAAGGTTTGGAGGAATATGGGACAAATGTGGGGAAATGGGACTCGTTTAGATGGGGCATATTGGTTGGCATGGACAAGTTGAGTGGAACAGCCTGTGTCCATACTGTATGACTTTCTGAACTGCTCACATGAATTAAGCTGCTCTGAACACACTGACACTGATGCAGGGGTTCGGTTTCGAGCCATTATCAGTACCCAATTGTTGCAGACACAAGGAGGAATACCAAGCTGTAGAATTCACCATCTCATCAGCGAGGACATGCCATGAAGAACCTTTTACTTCTGCATTTATAATTCTATTGTGTTGTATTCTAATTAAGGATTAAGAAGAAAGCACAGGGCAGATGAAAAAAAAAAGAGATTGCGATGCATGCGACAGTCATATTTCACCAAAAGAACAATGGGGTAATTTCATCCGCAATGCACTTTGCAAACGTTAACCCCCTGTTTTATACAAAAAAAAAATAGCTTTAACGATATACCACTGGTTTTACACTGGTTTCACTGATAATTGGCTTTACACTGTATTGAAGTTCTTGCAAGTTTCAATTAAAGTCATAGCATCTGCAGATGACATTTGCCTTACAGCAATTCAAGAAATTCACACCTACAGAATTCACAAATTGCTATCAAAAGATCTGAGATGGTCTCACTGAATTTATATATCCAACTGCTATTTCCTGATGCATGCGCAGATGATTTGGCTTTGTGCTGTGGGCAATCACAATATAGACAGATTTCAAGAACTCAGCCCCCTAAAATAGAATACCTGGTGGTGCAGAACAATTAAACCAGCTGTAGAAACAATGAACTGGAGATACTGATTTACAAACAAAGACACAGAGTGATGGAGTAACTCAGCAGGTCAGGAAACATTCCTGGAATGGATAGGCGATGTTTCGAGTTGGATCCTTCTTCAGACAGATTTCAGACAGGGTTACAGAGACTAGGTTCAGAAAGTGGATGGGTATAATATCAAATGTAGACACTGAGAGGATTGTATGCATGGACCCTTGATCTCCGTAGTAATTTTTCTGACACGGTTATGCTCAAATTAAGGGGAAGATCGCAGCGAGCTGCATATGACATGGTCAAAATTTATAGAAACAAGATGTAGCCAAAGTCCAGATACCCATAGGAATTACGATTACATTAAATATATTATAATATTGCTAATGTACATTACAATGGGATAAAGTTGGGATTGCAGCGCATTTGGAAAGTGGTGAAATCATTGGACAAAGTCAGCATGGATTTACAAAAGGTAAATTATGTCTGACGAATCTTATAGAATTTTTCGAGGATATAACTAGTAGAGTGGATATGGGAGAACCAGTGGATGTGTTATATCTGGACTTTCAGAAGGCTTTCGACAAGGTCCCACATGAGAGATTAGTATATAAACTTAAAGCACACGGTATTGGTGGTTCAATATTGATGTGGATAGAGAACTGGCTAGCAGACAGGAAGCAAAGGGTAGGAGTAAACGAGTCCTTTTCAGAATGGCAGGCAGTGAGTAGTGGGTTACCGCAAAGCTCAGTGCTGGGACCCCAGCTATTTACAATATACATTAATGATTTGAACGAGGGAATTGAATGCAACATCTCCAAATTTGCAGATGACACCAAGCTGAACGGGTTCAGTTAGGTGTGAGGAGGATGCTAGGAGGCTGCAGGGTGATTTGGATAGGCTGAGTGAATGGGCAGATGCAGTATAATGTGGATAAATGTGAGGTTATCCACTTTGGTGGCAAAAACAGGAAAGCAGACCATTATCTAAATGGTGGCCGATTAGGAAAAGGGGAGATGCAGCGAGACCTGGGTGTCATGGTACACCAGTCATTGAAAGTAGGCATGCAGGTGCAACAGGCAGTGAAGAAAGCGAATGGTATGTTAGCTTTCATAGCAAAAGGATTTGAGTATAGGAGCAGGGAGGTTCTACTTCAGTTGTACAGGGTCTTGGTGAGACCACACCTGGAGTATTGTGTACAGTTTTGGTCTCCAAATCTGAGAAAGGACATTATTGCCCTAGAGGGAGTGCAGAGAAGTTTCACCAGACTGATTCCTGGGATGTCAGGACTGTCTTATGAAGAAAGATTGGATAGACTCAGTTTATACTCTCTAGAATTTAGGAGATTGAGAGGGGATCTTATAGAAACGTACAACATTTTTAAGGGTTGGACAGGCTAGATGCAAGAAGATTGTTCCCGATGTTGGGGAAGTCCAGGACAAGGGGTCACAGCTTAAGAATAAGGGGGAAATCCTTTAAGACTGAGATGAGAAAGACTTTTTTCACACAGACAGTGGTGAGTCTCTGGAACTCTCTGCCACAGAGGGTAGTTGAGGCCAGTTCATTGGCTATATTTAAGAGGGAGTTAGATGTGGCCCTTGTGGCTAAGGGGATCAGAGGGTATGGAGAGAAGGCAGGTACGGGATACTGAGTTGGATGATCAGCCATGATCACATTGAATGGCGGTGCAGGCTCGAAGGGCCAAATTTGCCTACTCCTGCTCCTAATTTCTATGTTTCTATATTCAAGAGGGAGTTAGATGTGGCCCTTGTGGCTAAAGGGATCAGGTGGTATGGAGAGAAGGCAGGTACGGGATACTGAGTTGGATGATCAGCCATGATCATATTGAATGGCGGTGCAGGCTTGAAGGGCTGGATGGCCTACTCCTGCACCTATTTTTCTATGTTTCTATGTTTCTAATGCATTATAATGAGGATATAAAACTAACGACAACAGTAGCGTTGATCAACACTAATATGGTGAGATAAATAGTCAATAAATGTACAAAACATAACATTAAAATAAAAAATAAAACAGAATGTAATTTTAAGATTGAATCAATCATCCATCTTTGGCAAATCACTGATTTGATTTATATTCTTTCCCCATTCACCTTTTGTAGATAAGTGATTCAAACAATAGATAGTGAATTCAATTTACTTTAACACAAATGATGGGTTTGATACATCGTGGAATGCAAAATATACATTTGAAACAATCTGACTGTAGCCCATATCTGATGAAATAGAGCCCATGTGTTGGTTAGTCTAATGGCCCTGCTCATATAAACAAGGCAGGTGTAATTTACAAACTAGGAATATTTCCGAGGGTGTATATTTACCCAATTTGTCGTCTTTGTTCAGGGACAGAATTGCAAATTACATCAAGTATAGAGGAGAATGAGAAATAACATAGATAGTGAGAATGTTTAATTTATGTGCAAGTTATTAACAGTTCTATCATTTTAAGATAATCACAATGAGTATGCTAGCTCTGGTAAAAATGTAAAACCCTGAATTGGGAATGCTTAGTTTGGGAAGCTGAGGAATGGGTGAGCAATAGGGAAGATAGAAGGGTAGGTGGCCACCTAATGGAATCTATGCTGGCCCAAATGAAGGACTCCAAGCGACTATTCTGCAACCTGGCTCCTGATGCAATGAGGTGTTCTGTGAATGTACTCGCAAATTTAAATTTAAACAGATGGACTGCCCTATGGGTGGCACGGTGTTGCAGCGATAGAGTTGGTGCCTTACAGCGCTTGCGGCACTATTCACCCGCGTTCGATCTTGACTACGGGTGCTGTGTTTACGGAGTTTGTACTTTCTCCCCATTACTAGCGTGGGTTTTCTCCAAGATCTTTGGCTTCCTCCCTCACTGCAAAAACATACAGGTATGTTGGTAAATTGTCCCGAGTGTGTGTGGGATGATGTTAATATGCGGGGTTTGCAGGTTGATGGGCCAAAGAGCCTGTTTGCACGCTGTATTTTTAAACTAACAGGTGTTGGAAGCACTGTTGGTCGTGACCTTTCAGCAACCTTTGGGAGTACTGCCCATGAATCTTCAGGGTTTAAAATTTCAAAGTGTAAAGCACTGTGCGAACAGAGGATAAGTATGGTGGACCTTTTGTTACATAAGAATAAACATACCCATACGTTGCCTGGAAACTCTCCCACGTTCAGCAGCATCATGACTAATAATGTGTCTCATAATGCATTGCTACCTAATTCCCATATACTCTGTTTATAAAGATATAATCTGTATTGAAAATGGGATGGAATTAATGAGATTTTTTTAATTCCATAAACTAGTACTAAACTAGTACTTGGTTTCTCTTTTCTTGATCCCCAAGGATGATCTGATATTAGAATATCAGTCGTTACATTTTGCATGGTGAATCAGGCTCAAGAGGCCAAACACGATTCACTTGCATTTTCTTAATATTGTTTTTGGAATACAATTTATTCTCCACCTTGCAATAAATACTATTTTGTTCGCATTAACCTCAGTAATGTGTCAAATGCCTTTGGATCCCCTGGAATTTTCCCCGAGGCTAAATAATACTTGAAGTTTACGTACAGGTAATTTACAAATCAAATTCATGTGGAATCCCAGTTCACTGCACTCTCTAGCCGGTAACTAATGACTTTGGCAGAATGTTCTGAAGTGCATGAGCTTTACTTTCAAGAACAGCACATTGTCCTCATCCACATGTAACCAGTCAATTTCTTTTAAAAATTCCTGGATACTCCCCTGGACACAAATGTAACCACTGGCAATAGCCTGCACCGAAACATTAACACAGAACCTGAGGTGCTAATGTAATTTACAGGGGACCATCACAAAAATCAAAGTTAAATCTGCTGTTTTCATCATATCCACGAGTGGCTTGCTTTGATGAATGGGCCATTTGTCTCCAATGTAATCAGACTACATTCACATTTCCTCATCCAGATCTGTGAATGAAGTTTCAATGATCGCCAGTATCAATGACCACCCCCTCTCACAGTTTAGTTTGGTTTAGATATACAACACAAAAACATTGCCCACCAAGTCCGCACCGAACCAGCAATCCACGCACCACGATGCACCCTAGGGACAATTTCCTTTTTTTTTACCAAAGCCAATTAACCTACAAACCTGTACATCTTTGGAATGTGGGAAGAATCTGGAGTATCCCGAGAAAACACACACGGGTCGCAGAGAGAACGTACAAACTCCGTACAGACAGCGTCCGTAGTCAGGATCGAACCCGGGTATCCAGCGTTGTAAGGCAGAAACTCTATCTCTGCACCACCGAGCCACCCCTAATTTTCATTTAAACTCAACAGCTTAATTTACATTTTACATAAATACAGAGTAATTATTTTCACAAAGGCATTTCATTAAATAATATGAAGGGAACAAATGGTCACATTTAAACATGTTAATTGAAATCCATTTCTGTCCTGCTATTTAATTTATTCACTCTTTAAGTGTGAATGGCAACTTAACAAGCAAAATATTAGTAGATGATGTTCTTCTTAACAAAATTGTAATTCAATTGTTTCAATAACTGTGACAATGACATGTTCACTTACATAAATGTCATTGTGTTTATCTGGGACGTTTCTATTTCAATACCGACACATACCTACCTACCTACCTACCTACCTACCAACCTACCTACCTACCTAACTACCTATCTATCTATCTATCTATCTCTCCCTAGAGGGAGAGGAGGGATAGTGGGGGGGGGGGGGATAGGGGGAGGTGAGGAGGTGGGGGGTAGAGGAATAGGAGGGGGTAGGGAGGGGAGAGGAGTGATGGAGGAGGAGTGACTGGGCATAGTTGAAAGGAGAGGGAGGGAGAGGTGAGGGAGGCATTGCGGGAGGAGAGGAGGGGAGGAGGAGAGGGGAATGAAGAGTGAGGGTGAAGAGGAGGGGGAGAGAGTGCAAGGGATGAGGGGAAATAAGATGTGCCTGTTCAGTTGGAGGCTATGGGTGAGTGGTGGAATATTGTGTTGGGGGACTAAGCCTCCTGTGTGACAGGGACCCAACGGGTCCCACTTAGTCTAGTAAAAATATAAAGCTCTTGCAATATAAAAAAAAACACCAACAATACATTAAAAGTGCTACATTTGTTTACCAGAAGAATCCCATTGCTGTGACATCCAGCTTCAAGAACAACTTATTCCCAGAACCCATCGTGCTCTTAAAGATTGCTGAACACAAACCACAACCCTTTCCCAGCAACTGTGATCTACTGAGGACTTTGCGTTGGTTGCATTACATACTTTGGTTATGCACCACTATGGTCTGGTTATCTAGTATAACTGATTATTAATTTATCGCATTGATGATCATTGTCTATTTATTAATGTTTTATTGCATGAATGGTCTACACAGCTGAAGCAAGCAAGAATTTAAATGATCTGTTGCAAGGACATGTGATAATTAAAGTCTCTTGAATTCATACTGTTGGTTTTCACAGTGGCCACACCACTATTGAGCTGGTGTAATTTTAGAGCATGAGGCTTACGCAGATGGTGGCTGTTATGTGATTTAGAAATTTATAAAACATAAAAATATACACAAATGCCCGACTTTAAAATAGTAATTTAAGTTTGGCTGTGCACCCTGAGATAATTATATTCCCACCTAGAGTTCAGTGAAAACTTCACAGTATGCAACTTGAAAGAATAAAACATGTGATTCCAAATGGAAAGATTGCCAGGGAGGAAAAAAACAATCACGTTAGTGCATCTCAGAGAGTTTGAAGGCAAATGAACTATGATATTCAATCCTCTGAGAAATTTCAGACACCAAGAAAGTCACTGTGTAACAGATATAATGTGCTAAAAATAGTCGGTGGAAAAGTTAGATAAATTACCAAGTGTTGATACTGGATAAGAAATAGCAGCCAGTGATAAAAAAAAAAATCATTTTCTTTGCCCTTGATTTGTTCGAGACCTGATAGAGCTAATTTCCAGGCCGTTCAATCAGAAATTCATGAACCATATAATCAAACATTTTGAGCTTATTAAAACAATCAGTAAGACAACCTCAAAACCTTTATCTGGTGCAAAGGTCAAATACAAGTAGTTAAATTAGTTGCATTTTGAAAATTCAAAATCCAAGGATTCAACATATTATTCATAATAGCAAATGTTAATCTCTTCTTTGTCTATATGCTTGCACTTTCTCAGACAGGAGAAGGGGAGTTGAAGTGCTGAGCCACTGGGAGATCAGATTGGTTAGTGCGAACTGAGCGGAGGAGTTGGGCATAGTGATCGCTGAGCTTGTGCTTGGTCTCGCCGATGTAGAGACGTTGACACCTGTAACAATCTCCCCAATGTAGAGAAGTTGACACCTTCCACCCCATCAGCCATCGCATACAACATATAATCCTCTGACATTTTCACCACCTCCAACGGGATCCCACCACTGGCCATGTTTTAATATCTCCTTCCCTTTCTGCTTTCCGCAGAGACCATTCCCTCCGTAACTCCCTGGTCAATTTGTCCCTTCCTACCCAAACCGCCCCTCCCCAGGTATGTTTCCTTGCATCCGCAGGAAATGCTACACTTATCGCTTTACCTCTCCCCTGGACTCGGATGGATGGAAGGCCCCAAGCAGTCTTCCAGGTGAGGCAGAGGTTCACCTGCATCTCCTCCAAACTCATCTACTGCATCCGCTGTTCCAGGTGGCAACTTCTCTACATCGGCGAAACCAAGCGCAGGCTCGGCGATCACTTCGCCCAACAGTTTGCACTAACCAACCTGATCTCCCGGTGGCTCAGCACTTCAACTCCCCCTCCCATTCCGAATCTGACCTTTCTGTCCTGGGCCTCCTCCATTGCTAGAGTGGGGCCCAGCTCAAATTGGAGGAACAGCACCTCATATTTCGCTTGGCTAATTTACACCCCAGCGGCATGAACACTGACTCCTCTAATTTCATTTAGTCCGTGATTTCTCCCTCCCCCCCCCCCCCCTCCCCCTTCTCAGCTCTCCCACAAGCCTACTGTCTCCACCTCTTCGTTTCTTTTTCCTTCCCCCCCCCCCCCCCCCCCGGCCAAT
Source organism: Raja brachyura (assembly GCA_963514005.1). The sequence goes on along the minus strand of OY740781.1, from coordinate 103,196,698 downwards.
CATCAGTCTGAAGCAGGGTCTCGACCCAAAACATCGCCTCTTCCGATGACTTCCGGTGGCGCCATGTTCTGAGAGAGAACAGTGCCAGATCAGCTCCGCAGAAAATCTGAAAAAAATCGGGGGTTAAAGGAGGCTACTAACGGTACTTACCGCAGGAGAGCGATTCCAAACGGCCCCGGTGCGATTGCAAGCATCGTGACGTCATCAGGCGCGCGACTTCGGTAAGAAATTCAAAATGCATCCCTCCTCCCCCCCCCCCCCCCCGTGACAAAAAAAGGTCCAAGAAGGGAAGCAGGCCTCAAAGCCTCGGGCTTGAGTTTGGCTGCCTCCCAGGAAGAGATTTCACAAAGAAAAAGTGAAATGGAAGAACTTAAAAATTCTCTGCTTGGTGAAATGAAGAAACTGATGAAAGAAATGAAAGATTTGAAGAAGGAATATAAAGATGAAATAAAACTGCTAAGAACGGATATCCAGGAGACTCAAGAGAGAATTAAAGAAGAACTAAAAAAAGAAGCTACAGAAACGGTAAAGATTATGATGAATGAGTGGAAAATAAAGGCGGATGCTGAGTTTCAAAACCGGATGGCTGAGGTAAATGACAAGATTGCTGAGACGGAACAAATGCTGGATGCGAAGATTGATCCTATCTCAATTTTACTTGACCAGCACAATGATGCAATTAAAGAATTGACTAACTTTGCTGTAACAAGTGCCAAGGAAAATGAGAAGCTACAAAAGGAGAATAAACGTCTCTCAGAGTTACTACATAAAATAAATGAGAAATGTATTGATCTGGAGGGACGACAAAGACGTAAGAATTTACGTATCGTAGGAGTGACCGAGGGGCGGGAAGGAAATCAAGACCCGCGAAAATTTGCTGCAAAACTCCTAAAGGACATTCTAGATTTGTATCAGGAACCCCTGTTGGGCCGTGCTCACAGGGCTTTAAGACGGGTCCCTGGGAGAGGTGCACCGCCAAGACAAATAATTGTAAAGGTGGCCCACGATCATGATTTTGAAGAAATGATGAAGATAATAATAAGAAAGAGGAATTTGAAATACGAAGGAGATAATATCAGCATCTTCAGAGATTACCCGGCGGAAGTGGCTAAGAGAAGATCTTTATTTACAGAAACAAGAGGTATTCTTCGGAATATGAAGGATATAAAGGATCTCAGATATGGTTTGTTGTACCCAGCAACACTGAGAGTGACCTATGACAACAAGGAATACCGCTTTGTTAAGCATACCAAAGCACTGGAATTCGCTCGAAACATACAGAAGAAGGCAGAAGAGGAAGCAGAAGAAGAAGCAAGCGAGGAAGGAGAAGAAGAATGAACTTTTAACATCGACCTGCGGTTATGAATTATTCATCAGGAAAGAGGGGCAATAATGGACATGTTGTTATAGTTTGGTATTAATTAGTAAAATTCAATTGTCCCCCTAATATAGTATTACTTATTATAATATTAATTATAATAGAAAGTAATAACTAGCAATTAGTAATTAGTAATATGAATAATAGAAATAATTACTAAGTACTTAAAGTTAGTACCCCACCCCAATAGACACAGCATTATAGACAGGAGCTGGAATAATTAACATCTTTTTTTTAAAAAAAACGGAAGTCACTAGATTAATAGCCACGCTAGTGTGGCTTTCACTAATACACACTACACAATATATCAGTGTAGTTTCTTTTTTTTCTGAGCACCCTGTTAACACCCTTTTTTCTCTTTTTAATTACATTCTGTATTTTTTCTTATATATTAAATATTTGATTTTATGTTATATGTTATATGAATGTAGTTATAAGCGATATTGTATAATTGCTTTAAGAAGATATGTATATGGATTACTGTGGATAGAAATTCTCATCGGGTTGGCGTTTGGGTATACCGCTAGGCTGGAGGGGTCGAGAAGGCTACTCCAAAAAAAAACACCCTAACAGTAAAATGCAAGACATGAATGTGAAGACTGTGGGGGGTGGAATTACCTTCTGTAGTTGGAATGTTAAGGGAATTAACGAACCAATTAAAAGGGGAAAGGTGCTAGCATTGTTGAACAGATTGAAATCAGACGTGATCTTCCTCCAAGAGACGTACCTTAAAAGAGATGCCCAACATAGATTAACAGCAAAATGGATTTCTAAGGTATATCACTCTTCATTTATACACAAATCTCGAGGAGTCGCAATAATTATTCGGAAAGGTATACCCTTTAAACAAACTTCTATAATAGAGGATAAAGAGGGTAGATATGTAATAATTACAGGGGAATTATATTCACAGAAAGTAATTTTGGTGAATATATACGCCCCTAATTTTGATAATCCATTATTTTTTAAGAAAATATTTAATAATATTCCTATTTCCACTCAATATAATTTAATTATTGGGGGTGATTTTAATTGCACCTTAGATAGCTACCTAGATAGGTCTTCTACAAAAAGGAAAGCTACCTCTAATTCAAGTAAACTTATAAATTATTTTATAAGTACATCGAATGTTAAAGATATTTGGAGGCTAGATAATCCATCCAGACGAGAATACTCGTTTTTTTCGCCTGTATATGGAACCTACTCCAGGATAGATTATTTTTTAGTAGATTCAAAATTACTACCTTTTACATATGACGCAAAATATCATAATATTATTATTTCAGATCATGCGCCACTAACATTCAAGATAAAACTAAAAGATATACTTAATAAAATGACTACTTGGAGATTTAATCCCCAGATATTAAAGGATAAAGACTGTTGTAAATACGTAATGGAACAGATTAAATTATTTTTTGAAACTAATGACAAACCTGAGGTTTCATCAGCATTACTTTGGGACACATTTAAAGCGTTTATGCGTGGTGCAATAATATCAGCACAGGCTCATTTTAATAAAGAAAATAGAAAGCTGGAACAAAAGTTAGAAAATGAGATAAAACAACTAGACAGTGAAAACATAAAACACCCTTCTAAAGAGCTAAGTAATAAAATTGCAATAGCTAAATATAGACTTAATAAAATATATTCTAACCAAGTCATTAAACTATTTCAACAAACCAAGCAAGTGTACTTTGAGTTTGGAGACAAACCACAAAAACTGTTAGCACGACAGCTTAGAAAATCAGAAGATGAAAAATTGATACATAGAATTAGATCTACGGATGGAAATATATTGACGATACCAAAAGATATTAATGACAGATTTTTACAATACTATCAAAATCTTTATTCATCTAAGGTAACAGGCCAAACAGTTGGTATGGATACATTTCTACAAGAGTGTCAAATTAACAATCTAGATCAGGAAGGTAGACATTTGTTAAACGCTGAAATAACAGTAAAAGATATTGAAGAAGCAATTAGTTTGTTAAAGAATGGAAAAGCAGTGGGCCCTGATGGCCTGAGTTCCGAATTTTATAAAAAATTTCAAGACTTGATTTCCCCAAGACTACATACAGGATATAGATACGCATATGAACAAGGCAAATTACCAGACTCTTTAAACGAATCCACAATTACACTCATACCTAAGGTAGATAAGGATTTGGAAGATCCAGGATCATATAGAGCGATCGCACTTCTGAATACAGACCAAAAAATATTAACTAAAGTTTTATCTCAGAGATTAAGTTTAGTGATTTCTAAATTAATACATCATGATCAAACAGGTTTTATTCCAAAACGCTATTCATCCCATAATCTTAGACGCTTGTTTAATATTATATATTCAAAAAAAGTACGGGATGGGGAACTAGCAGTTATATCGCTAGATGCGGAAAAAGCATTCGATCAGGTGGAATGGTTATATTTATTTAATATAATGGAAAAGTATCAATTGGGGGATAGATTCTGTAAATGGATAAGAATTCTATATTCGAATCCAACGGCAAGAATCTTAACTAATCAAATGTTATCAGCTAAATTTAAACTCTTTAGGGGTTGTAGACAGGGATGTCCATTATCGCCTTTATTATTCGCTTTGATGATAGAGCCTTTGGCGGAAAGAATCAGATCTGAACCTGAAATCTATGGCTATAATACCGACACTACAACCAACAAAATATCTTTATATGCAGATGACGTGTTGATTTATATTACAAAACCGGAAATTAGTATACCAAAGCTGTTTAATGTTATAACTAAATTTGGTACATTTTCAGGATTTAGGATTAATTGGAACAAAAGTGATATTATGCCTATAACAGGAATTAATTTAAACATATTACAACAATATCCATTAAAATTAGTTAAAGACAAATTTAAATATTTAGGAATTAATGTAACTAAATCTTATAATTCGCTAATTAAATCTAATTACCCTCTATTATTAGATAAACTTAAAAAAAATATTCTGTATTGGAAAACACTTCCTATATCCATGATTGGTAGAATAAATGCTATAAAGATGGTGTTTTTACCACAATTATTATATTTGTTTCAGGCTATTCCTTTTTTCTCCCAAAGACTTTTTTAAAAAAAATAGATAATATTATTTATAGTTTTATTTGGGATTATAAAAATCATAGAATAAGTAAAAAACATTTATGTAAATCTAAGATAAATGGAGGATTAGCACTTCCAAATTTTTTATATTACTTTTGGGCAGTTCAGATTAAGAATATGAATTTTTGGTGGGTAAATGTGGATCAGGAACCAATGTGGTTAAAGATGGAAAAGGAAGATTGTTTACCTTATAAGGTAGGCTCGATTCTCTTTGCTCCAAAGGAAGTACAAAAAAAAATGTATAGGGATAACCCTATAATTTATAATAATAGACGTATTTGGAAACAAATAGTTAAGACTTTACAATTAGATAATCTTTCACTCAGACTACCAATAACGAAAAACCCATTATTTAGACCCTCTATATTGGATGGAGGGTTTAGACATTGGGATGATTTAGGAATTAAAAGGATAGAACACCTTTATAGTAAAGGAAAATTTCTTTTATTACAAGAGATTTACGGACTGTCTCCGCAACATTTGTTTAGGTACTTACAAATTAGAGATTATATAAAATCCAACACACAAGATTACAAAAATAAAGTACCAGGATTATTAGATGATGTGTTTAATTTACATCCAAATACAGAAAAATTAATAGCATATATATATAACATAATTTGGGATAAGGAGAAACCAACAACTGAAACATATCGGCAAGCATGGGAAAAAGAAATTGGGTTATCCATAACAAAAGAAATCTGGGAAGAAAGTTTACAGCAAATACATCGGTGTTCATTAAATGCCAGACATACATTGATACAATTTAAAGTATTATATAGATTACATTACTCAAAAACTAAATTAAATAGTATCTTTCCCAATCTCTCTGCAATTTGTGATAAATGTAAGAATTTAGAAACAAATTTAACACACAGTTTTGCTACATGTTCCAAATTGAATCACTACTGGACAGAAATTTTTAAGGTTATCTCTGAGGTTCTTAAAATTAGATTGGATCCAGACCCAAAGATATTAATACTTGGAATTTTGGATTCAAACTCGGTCCTTACAGTAAATCAAAGAAATTTCTTTGATTACTGTTTGATAATAGGGAAAAAATTAATATTGAAATTTTGGAAGGGAACTTTAACCCCCACAATTAAAATGTGGGCGGCAGAAATGTTGGAGACGTTACAATTGGAAAGAATCAGATTTGTCCTACTGGACAAATATAATTCTTTCGAACAAATATGGTCTCCATATATACAGTACCTAGAGAAGTAGCTGCTCTTGACAACACAGCTTGACGGGTACCCTGCGGGACTTGATGAGAATAACATATTCTTATACTAGGATTAATAAGCATGTCTTCATTGATACTATTATTTGTAATAGTTTTAGATAAAACATATTTGGTTGTTTTTCATTTATATATATATATAATATTTTTTCTTTTTCTGGTAACCTTATTTTCTTTTTCTATTTTCTTTTTCTCTTTTATATAATCAAATTATTATTTAATCACTCTCTTATTGATTTAAAACTACTCTATCTCTATCTTTTTTTCCTAAAAAATAGAAGATAATAACTTTCAATGGGTTATTTAAAAAAAAAATTGGAATTAAGTTGATGTTTGCAAAACTGTTTACAATATTGTAAATCGATTACTTCTAATAAAAGAAATTAAATATAAAACATCGCCTCTTCCTTCTCTCCATAGATGCTGCCTCACCCGCTGAGTTCTTCCAGCATTTTTATCTAAATTAATTTATCTAATGAATTCATCCTGGCCTCCAAAAGCCAACCACCCATCTTTGCTTAGTCATAAGACACTAAATTCTTGCACATTGGTTTTTCCAACAATGGAAGTTCTATTCAGAACTCAGAAAACAGAAGAAAATGGTGTACACAGGACCCATGACTTCACATTACACTGCCGGAAAAAACCCCAAAGATTGGCACCACAAATTAAGCAGAACTGGCCGACATAGATGGTCACCGAAGGGCCCGCTCCCGTGCTGTATGACTCTATGACAATACCCTCGGGGCCAACAGATTTTCCAGACATTTGGTTGTTATCCAAAATAATACCCTAACTTGCTTTCATGCAACTTTTTTTTTTTGCATGTCATATTGTGGTAGAATAACTTATTTATTGAGCCCAGTGAGTTCATAGGAAGATGGAATATACAAGCAATCTAGACCATGGCTCCAGCTTCAAACCCACACATGGGCACTTACCTCAACCACACACTCAGGTCACCATCCGCATCACAATGCCAACAACACTTCCTGACTCTCGGCTCTGGTCTCACTCCATGCTCACACTCTGAACCTACAGCTCGCATTACACACTACTGAGTTGGCCAAATGCCAAATCTTGAGGATTTTAAAACAACTCAATATCACATTATGACAATTTTAACACATGCATGCTGGAGAGCATTGCATGTGGAGATGCTGCAAATGCAAGGCAAGAGCTGACACAGTGATGCAGAACAGAATTACCAAATATGTAGCTCAGAGATAAGAGAATTCATATTCAAGCATAGCAACCATGGCACAACACTGTGGAGAACTTCAGAATTCATTTCTGCAGAAAAAGCAGCATAAAAGGTGAATTAAAAAAAGATAGATATATATTCCTGCAATAGAGGGGTTCACCTGCACAGCATCCACACCTCCCCCGATGGCCAATGTTGTGTATAGCTGTGGGGGCTCCCAGAGCAGAAAGGATGCAGATAAGAAGTTGGGGGCAAGCACTGGAGTCCAAGAGAGCAAGATTAGCAGACAGGATAGGCAGGTGCACGGCAAAGAGAGAAGAAAGATCAGTGGTTTAAGCTGTATTTATTTCAGTGCAAGAGACTTGATAGGTAAGGTGGCTGATCTCAGGGTGTGGATTGGATCAGAAAATAGGGATATTATAGCCCTAATAGAACAGTGGCCGAGATAAGTCAGGACTAGCAGCTGAATATTCCTGAGCATAGATGCTATAGGCATGATAGAGATGCACATAAGAGACGAGGTGTGCTCTTTTTGATCAGGGATTCACAAGGAACTTGTAGGGTTGAGTGATAGGGAAAGGCTGGGATGTTTTTCTTTGGAGTGTAGGAGGCTGTGGGGTGAGTCTCTTTTTCAAGGAAGAGGATTCTACATCTGGAGGGCAGAGGTTTAAGGTGAGGAATTTAAGAAGGGGCTATAATGAGCAGCCAGAAAAGTTGAAGAAACAGAAACAATAACGACCTTCAAAAAAAAAAATTGAATTGAGAGAAGAATAGGCAGGTTTTAGAGGGCTGTGGACCAAATGGAAACTAGCCAGAATGCCAATATGATCAGCAGGGCAAGTTGGGCCAAAGGGCCTGTTTCTGTGCTTTTAAGTCTGTGACAATGACTAACTTCTTCTATTCCCCACTCTGAAATTCAGGAAATAACCATTGGTAAAATGAGATTTCATCCTGAATGTATTTCAGACTGATGGAGTGAGCCCAAATGCAAACACTTTAATGTCTGGGGATACCTTTATTTGCCCTAACATTTCATATATACATGATAATCACCTTAAAATTAGCCTATTTGTTTTCTCTATCCCTCCAGACACAGCATCTGCTTTACTTGGATTCACATTCCCAGCATCTGCAGTGTTTCAAATGTCCAAGGTTTTCAAGCAGTATTCCTAGGCTCCTTTCAGTGTTGATACTGTGCTTGCAACCTTGAAAACAGGCAGGACAGATCCAAGGTTAATGCTCATTCCTTTTGTGGCAAGCACCTTGCCTGACACGTCATCTCGACAGTTGCAGGAAAAAATATCATTATAAATTGGCTTGTGGGGAATAGCATCCTGTGATTTGTGTTGTCTCATTTTACGACACTAATCATTCAAAATTAAAGTACCGCTCCTCCAGTCACTCAGCTTAGTTATCAACCCTGCCGAGAGCACAAGATCTCCAAATTTAGAAGACTGGATGTCACTGTCCGGTTCATTCAATTGCATCATTCAATTCCATCTGCATCAGCCTGGTGAATTGTTCTAAACCATCATAGTGTTTTTATACTTACCATCTGCTTCGCACTGACGTAAACTGTATATGCTAACGTCAATGCAACTTTCTTTGGTTATGTTCAATTGAAAAGTAGGATTCACTTCTCCCATGCTTCACTGGCTGTAGGAATAGCCAAATCTTACAGACCAGGGAGGTCTTACTCTGTGCCAGCGTAGGTGCCATTTCCCGAAGTGAGATTAAAGCCACAACCATTTACAGATTTGGAATTAAAATCAAGTTTCCCGTGCACCTGAATGTTTTTGGCTGTAAGTTTCAAAATGTTGATGCCAAGCAGCTGCAGTCGTTTTCTAGGTGGTGATCCTGCCGCACTCCCACCTTGGCCTGATGATAATGACAGAGTGGAAAATATTCTTGAGATGTCAGATTACCCTTTGCAGTGGAACACATTTCTGTTGCTGATGGTTCAAAGCACAGCTGGATGCAGCGCTCTGAGCTGAGAAAAGTGCTTTGAATCTCTCCCATTTAGCACGGCAGTGTTGCCATACATTTCAACAAAATGTCCTCAGTTTGGAGATGGGACACACACCATAAATATGATACACAGATTATTCATACCAATCCTGTAATCAATGTACAGGAAGGAACTGCAGATGCTGGTTTACACCGAAGCTAGACGTAAAATGCTGGAGTAACTCAATGGGACAGGCAGCATATCTGGAGAGAAGGAATGAGTGACGTTTCGGGTTGATACCCTTCTTCAGACTACCCAAACTCAAGGTCCAGCAAAGAAGGACACAGGCACTCATACAACCACAACTGTAAAGAAAATGCAAAGAGGAGCATTCAGATTGCGTTCGCCATCATTTCAAACTCCTGCCTCTTATTGTTCAAGTTCAAGTTCACACTTATTGTCACATGCACCAATTAAAGCACAGTGTTATTTCAGTTCCCATGCAGCCATACAATTAAAAGAACACAACACAATTAAAAGATCAAAAGAACTTAACATAAACTGTGATGGAAGGCAACAAAGTGCAGTCAGTCTACCACCTTTTGTTCACCCATGTTTGGGGCCTCGACCCTCCGTAGTCATCGCTACGGACGGCCTGATGTACAAGCCCTCTTGTCGGGATGATAGAAGGTCCGACATCGGGATGGATAGAACACGCTTAGAGTGCCTGAATCGGCCACTTTCTTACCGGAGACCGCGGCTTTTTGATGTTATAGACCGCAGGCAGGCCAGCACTCGGAGCTCTTCCCTGGTGATCCCCGGCAAGGGATCCCTGGCTCCAAGATGGTAAAGTCCGCTCCACGCCTGCTGCTAGAAGCTCCGCAGACCGTGGCTTCTCGATGTTAAATTCAGCAGGCCGGCGGTCAAACCTTTTTTCTGGCTCCTCGATGGAAGTCCACGCCGCACCTGCTGCTGAAGCTCTGGGCCATCTCCGGGAAAGGCCGCACCAATCCAAGTTGTTAGCCTGCGAGGGAGGCGACAATGTGACTAGGAGAAAAGTCGCATCTCCGTCGAGGTAAGTGACTGTAAACGGTTTCTCCCTAATCCCCCCCACCACCCCCCATATAAAAACATACCGAGAAACTTGCTCTTGCAAAGTTTGGAGAGAAAGAGAAAAGTAGGAAAGAATATCTCATGCTAAAGAAATGTAATTAAAGTCATCATAACAAATATGATTTGTTCTTCGTATCTTATGCAGGCTTTATTCTTTGCAGGTGCATCTTTGAAAGTGACATGATTGTTCAACAATTTTATTAAAGATGCACCCAACACTTTAATTGAATGAAGTTCCCACAATTGTGTCATACAAATCATTGAGAACCTTCCACGGATTCACAGCAAAACCAACGTCCATTGTACTACATCTGAAAGTCAAAAAATGTAATGATCTGCAGCTGCTGTAAAAACTCAGCAGGTCAGAGAGCATCTGTGGAAAGAAAAAGAGTCGATAATTTGGGCCTTTAACTCTTCATCGGAGTAAGGAAAGGGAAATATGTGAAATCCGGTTAATTTTCACGAGGAGAGAAGATGGAGGAGGAATTGCTATAACAATGGGATTCAAAATGCCTTAATGGTGGCAATTACAACCACCATTCAAATTTATTTGACTGTGTAATGAGTTGTGACTGGTGAGTGGTGGGCCTTGCCTAGAAGGCTAGACTAATGCGAGTAGTATAAGGAAAATAAAGTGACCTAATGTGAAAAGTCACATCTCTCCCTTTCCTACTCTGATGAAGGGTTGCAAACCTGAAATGTTGATGGCTTCTCTATCCACTGAGATTGCCTAATCTGCTGACATTTTGCAGCCTATTCTGTTTTTGTACTATGCCTTGTGAGATAAACTAAAATCAAAAAAATAAGAGCAAGAAACAAACTGCTGGAGGAACTCGGCACTCGGGCATTGACAGATGACGTTTCGGTCAGGACACATCTTCAGACTGACTCAGTTTTTGCTCAGAGTCCCAACACCTGCAGTTTCTCGTGTCATCACTAATTAAGAGTGGGCCAGTTGCTAAATTTAGCAACATAAACTGTTTTTTATGAATAAAATTAGCATCTGTGCAAAATACACTGTTAGCACTTCCAGTTAATCTGCTGGGTCTGCTTCACTGCTGGCCACATTTCTATTATCTATCATTTAACTCAGTGAAGACGCTGGAACTATCTTTAATCGGACTTTACTGGACTTCATATTGCACTAAACATTATTCCCTCTATCCTGTTGTCTTTCCGCTGACTGGCTCGTGACAATGTGACAATAATCTAAACTAAACTATTATTTGTGCAACATTTTGCCCTTAAAGAGAATTATACACTTATTTCCCCTTTCAAAATCTATTCTTGTGGATAAATCTATTCTTCATAATGTGTTACCATGGTACATTGGATGTTTTCCCAGATTGTTTTCATACTTACATTGCCAAAAATTGTATCAAGCAAGGAACTGGCTTTGTAGTGAGACCATGTTTCTATTAACATTATAGCCCAGAAATTAATGAGTGGCACACATTTTTTAAGCACCAATCATCCAAAAATCTGTATCCTGGCAATAATTTATGGATGAAATTGCACCCATCATAACGATTTGCTGTTTAGTTTAGAGCTTGAAAACAGGACCTTCAGCCAACAGAGTCCATAATGACGACCGATTACACTAGTTCTATGTTATTCCACTCTCGCATCCACACCCTACAACACAGAAGCAAGTTTACATAGGCTAATTAGCTAATGTGCAGACCTGCACATCTTTGGGATGTGGGAGGAAACTGAAGCACCTGGAGGAAACCCTTGCAGCCATAGGGAGAACATGCAATCTCCACACAAACTGCCTGAGTTCTGGATTGAACCTTGGTCTTTGGAGTTGTGAGGCAGCAGCTCTTCCAGCTGTGCCATGCATGAACCAGGCATTTCAGTGGAAAACCTACGCGATTGCATCCCGCATTTTTTCAGCATCAGATGTGGATATAATGATGCCACCATTTGTGCAGCCTTCCTGACATAATTTGGAGGTTAAAAGTGCAACCCATGATTGCCCTGGGATTCTCTTCATAGAACCAGTATCCCATCACACCAGTCTACTGCTTTTCTATCGACAACCTGCTGACATCTGGGGATCAGAAATATCTGCAGTCCTCATTAACACTTTCCATTGATCACAGCATACCTAAATCATCAGGGGATGTTTTTATTCCAGCATTCAGTCTTGTGTGCCATAGTGGTAATATTTTTGGCAGCATTCTGTGACTAAAAATGTTGTCATGGCCATGCCCGGTGTTCAGTGAAGGTAAAGGATACCGATGCTCCCCGACCTACAAAAGAGTTCCAACCCATGGATCCTTACATATGTCGGGTGTTAAGCAAGTCGGAAACGGGGGTGCCACTGCACACGCTTAAATTCACTATTCAATGCTGAGACCACATGGGAGCAGCGTAGCTGAGTCCACATGGGAACTCCATCAGTGAGGCAACATGGTAGCTCCGACATGGACACCATATGGGAGCCTCCATGGGAACAGTTGACTGGCTTGCAGAAATGGCTGCACACTCCTACCGAGATGCACAACTCCGATATAGAGCATTAGGTTTAAAGAATTACTTATATATGAGTTTACATAAGTCGCCTATGACATAAGTTGGGGAGTGTCATTACAGTGACAGGAAGCTTAAAGCATGCACATCTCAGAAGAGTCTACTCCGAGAGAATCTTCAGAGGCACCATAGCCTATCTGGAGCATTCTGACAATCAAAATATTTGCAAATGCAGTATTTCCAATGCTCCCATCACTTAGATCCTGCAGAAAATGCATTGGCTACATTACTGTGCCTGGGTTGTTCTCTCAGAGGGGATGAAAGCCATGCTGATTCTCAGCTTGCTCACCATACATAGAACATAAAAAATGGCCCCTCGAGCCATCACCGCCATTCAATATGAACATGGCTGACCATCTAAAATCAGTATCCCGTTCCTGCTTTTTCCCCCATATCCCTTGATTCCTTTAGCCCTAAGAGATAAATAACTCTTTCTTGAAAACATCCAGTGAATTGGCCTCCACTGCCTTCTGTGGCAGAAAATTCCTCAGATTTACAAATCTCTGGGTGAAGAAGTTTTTCTTCATCTCAGTCATAAATGGCCCATCCCTTATTCTTAAACTGTGACCCCTGGTTCTGGACTCCCCCAACAGCTGCAAAAATGTTCCTGCATCTAGACTGTTCAATTCAATTTCATGTTTCTATAAGATCCCCTCTCATCCGAGTCGACCCATTCTTTCATCATATGTCAGTCCCGCCATCCCGAGAAATAACCTGGTGAACCTACACTGCACTCCCTCAATAGCAATAATGTCCTTCCTCAAATTATGAGAGCAAAATTTCACACAATACTCCAGGTGTGGTCACACCTGGGTCCTGTACAACTGCAGCAGGACCTCCTTGCTCCTAAACTCAAATCCTCTTGCATTGAAGGCAAACATGCCATTAGCTTTCTTCACTGCCTGCTGTATCTGCATGCTTCTTTCAGGGACTGATGTACAAGCACACCCAGGTCTCGCTGTCCCTCCACTATTCCTAATCTGACACCATTCAGATAATAATCTGCCTTCCTGTTCTTGCCACCAAAGTGGATAACCTCACAGGTATCCATATTATGCTGCATCTGCCCACTCACCCAACCTATCCAAGTCACCCTGCTGCCTCATAGCATCCGCATCGCAGCTCACACTGCTTCCCAGCTTTGTGTCATATGCAAATTTAGAGATGTCACATTTAAGCCTCTCATCTAAATCGTTAATCTATGCTATTAAAAGTAAGACCTTGACCACTTCCTGTTTTTCTGTTTCATGATTTTAGAAAAAATGCTGGCGGCTTGTGATTTTTGGCCAGCTTACTCAGAGTCCCCTGCGCAGAACAAGAGGATTTTTCCCATCGGTGAAACATAAAAGAGTTATTAATGATACACCATATCCACTGGCTCTCCCTTATTCATTCTACTTGTTACATTCTCAAAAAATTCCAGAAGATTCGTCAAGCATGATTTTCTCTTCATAAAACAATGGCCGATCCTGTCACTGAATTCCAAATGTGCTGTTATAACTTCTTTAATAATCGATTGAAGTATCTTCCCCACCTCCAATGTAAGGCTAACTGGTCTATAATTCACCATTTTCGCTCTCCCTCCTTTCTTAAAAAGTGGGGTTACATTGGCTACCCACCAGTCTGCAGGAACTGATCCAGAGTCTAGAGAACATTGGAAAATGATCACCAATGCTTACTCTGCGATGCAGACCATCAGGCCCTGGGGATTTATCTTTCTTCAGTCCCAACAGTTTACCTAACACCATTTCATGGCTAATATGGATTCCCTTTAGTTCCTTCCTCCCACTAGATCCTCTAGTAGATTGTTTGTGTCTTCCTTAGTGAAGACAGAACCAAAGTACTTAAGGTAAGGTAAGGTTCATTTGTTTAACTGTTCTGCCACAAGATCTGTCCACTAAAGATGTCTGCCATATCTTCCAATCTGTGACTGCCACATCAAAAAGGTCACCCTGGCACGACATCTGCAGAGAAAAAAAACATATCCACCTTTCCTTCAGTGAGGAATAGAAGACATCTGAGGCACCAGGGTTTGTTGGCACATAAACGTTTCCATGAATAACTCAAACCTTTTTCATCAACAGAAACAGTTTCTACTCTCTCAATGTTCAAGTAGTCAGAAGAATGGCCATTTTTTCAGGTAGATGATTTTTTTTTTTCCTCAGGGAGACAGAGATATGTAACTTCAGTGGCAAGCCCATAGGGATGCTACTGGGAGAACATGGGCCACCTTTTATATCCCGCTTCCTCGCTCCAATTCCACTGATTACAAATACAATGAGTGCTCCACAACGGCCAGAATCATTGTAGCAATCACTCCTACTCTTCTGAAAATGTGCTTCCCTCCAGTATGAAAAAAACAATCTTCGATTACTGCTCATTTTTGAATAAGGCTGCAACTGTGGTGATTTTACAGTCCTCGGGTGTTACTCTTGAATCATCTCCTATTCGACAGAGGAGTCAACCATCATCTGCAATGGGTGCAAACATGATTCGGGATAGAGGAACAATTATTTTGAGAAGCCCAGAAAACCAAGTGAGCGTCTGTACACACCATCGGTCACCAACAATGTAACCCACCATTAATTAGGTGAGAGAGCCCTTATGATAATTAATAATCACTTCAATGCTCTTTGCATGTCCACATGTACTGATTTTATGACACCAATCAGTAAAATGTATTTCTTCAACTGTTTTTAGAAATTTATAGTTCCGACGATCTTTGCGGGGACTTTACATATACGTGTACATTTGTTAATGCTGTGAGTATTCCCACATGATAATGTGTATTCTGCATTAATTTGGAAGGATCAAAAACATCCAGGTCTTTTGCAAAATCTCGGGGCTCGCCTCCACAGCCATGCAGCCTGTCCACCTTCCATGGCAGCTGCTGTTCAGCTGCCATGTGGCAATGCCTTTCAGGGCTGATGCCCTATTCAGATGGACACACTGCACAGCTTTGGATGCTCTGTATAGCTGAAAGCGATCCCGTCCCGAACCTGGTGAGTCTGTTTTGCTGAATGTTTCTGAGTGTAAACAACACCACTGCTGTTTCAAACCCCCTTTTGGCTAATTTCACGATGCTTTACTGGGGCATAAATTTGTGTTAGCACTAAATGCCAACTCAGCTTAATATGCCAATAAAAGGTGAAATCAAATTTTTGAAGTACATATATTGTGAAGCCATAAAGCAAACTTCTTTCATTAGTTCACATAATATTTACATCTATCATCTTTATAGTTACTTCAAAGCTGAGATTTTACACAAGATGATATCAACCTTTGACATTAGATATAAAACAAAAGCTACTGAAAATACCCATCATGTCAGTATCAAGAAAGAGTTAATGCTTCACGACTATGACCTGTCATCTGAACAGTTCTAATGAAAGGTTCTCAATCTGAATCATGACATAGAACATAGAAACATAGAAAAATAGGTGCAGGAGTAGGCCATTTGGCCCTTTGAGCCCTTCAGTATGATCATGGCTGAACATCTAAAATCAGTACCCCGTTCCAGCTTTTACCCCATATCCCCTGATTCCTTTGGCTCCAAGAGCTAAATTTAACTCTTTTGTGAAAACATCCAGTGAATGACAAACCTCTTCTGTGTTAAGGTCCTGTCCCACTTACGTGTCCTCGGCGTCGCGTTGAGGCGCACGGGCATCATGTGGCCGCGCGGGGCCGGTCCCACTGAGAAGCGCGGAGGGGTATGTAGTTGTGCGCAACATCGCGCGGGACTCCGAAATTTTGTAGCGAGCAAAATCTTTGCATGCCACCGGCCTGTCGTGTTACTGACGGCCAAAGTGGGACAGGCCCAAGACCCTGGCGCGAAGTAACGTCTCACCTCCAACAGCAGCAGAAGTAAGCAAACGATCGTCGAACTCGGCCTGGGGCTCACATTGCGGTCCGGATGAACCCCAACTTCTACTCCAAGAGCGGGGCCAAGAAAATTGAAGATAGACACAAAATTCTGGAGTAACTCAGCGGGACTGGCAGCGTCTCTGGGGAGAAAAAATGGATGATGTTTCGGGTCCAGACCCTGAGTTACTCCAACTCCCGCTGAGTTACTAAAGCATTTTGTGTCCATCTTCAAATGACATCACAAGCTCCAGACGGCAGTGTGGACGCATGAAGTCGCGCGGGATCATCGTGCCTCAATGTGACCATGAGGTTGCATAATTAGTGTGCCAAGGACACGTAAGTGGGACAGGGGTATCCTGATTTTTTTCTCAATTATGCAAGGCTGCACATGAGTAGTGAGTAGGCCCCTCTCGGTCATGACTGACCATGGGTGATGCATCCTTGTCGGATGCAAGCCTGGGCGATGTCATATGTTGGAAAGGCTGTTGCCAAAGCAGCATGTCCCCCCTCTCCACGTCGCTGATCGATCCAAAGGAACAGCAGGGCAGTTACAGTTTGGCACCAGTGCTGTCGCAGGAGCTGCCAGAGTGTGGTTGTAGACAACAACAAAGTGCCTTAGGGGCTCCGACCGGATTTTCTTGAGGTTTACTCCTGAAGCCGTTTCCATGACTGGATATTGCCACAAGGCAGTGGAGGTTTTAAATCAGAGTTTTCCCTCTCCTAGATGGACTGCCTCCCAGGCTGATGAGCCCCATCTGCCCGAGACTCATGGGGGCGGAAGTGTCTACCTTCCTCTGCACCTCTCGGTCATGACTGACCTCCATATGACATCGCCCAGGCTCGCATCCGACAAGGATGCATCACCCATGGTGTATAGCACCTGCCCACCGCTCAAATCAGTGCTACTTACAAGCTCACTCCTGCCTATGCCCCCCAACAGATTTACAGTTCATGGATTTCAAACTCGCAACCCGCAGGCCATGGTTTCTGGTATTTTGATGGTGCTATGAAAAGTCGGATGAGAGGGATTTTAAAATGGGGATTATTTGTTGTTAAAATTTAAATAAGATTGACATTTTATATTAACTCTCCGAGGGTGGCCTTGATAAGATTCACCCTATATTACATTTTTTGCCAGATGCTTAGTGCAGCTTGACACCCTGCATAACTAGAGTTAAAATATTCATAAGAAACAACATGCGTGCATTCCAAATGTATACGTCTTTCAACTTTCAGTCAGATGTCACTTTCAGGAAGATGCCTCTTTCCACGTGCAACCTATTTCTCAAATATATCCTTGACCTAAATACCTTAATAAACTCACTCTTAGTACATCTGCTGCTACTTACAAAGTGAGACATAAATTGGCTTGCTTCCAAAATGAAAAGAAACTTCAATAAATCAAAGGTGATGTGTTATCTGCCTTGTGCAAATGGGTTTGTATTTATATGCAATAAAAAATATGACCTTTTACCATTATAACGTTCTGTGTTTTCAAGTGGAGGACAAGAGGGGGGGTAAGTTGGATACTGCAAGAAAATGTGTACAAGTATTATGATTACCCTGCATCCATTCAACCCAAATTTTTGCCTGATCGTTATTTAGTGATGATCATTACTAATCATCATCAAGCACTGTGATTGTATTTCTAGGGACAATTTAAATAGCATTCAGTGTTAGTTGGGTGTTGGGCTTTACTTGGTTCTGCTTGTAAAAAGCCTATGATTGAATACAGCCAAAAAGGGAACCATCCAGGTTTTTTAATGCACCATTGGAATCTTGGCAGACCAAATGCAGAGAGAGATTTCTTGTGCACTGGAGACCAGAATGCCAAAGTGTAAGATAGTAAGAAGTTTAATAACTTCTTATGATGGAGATTATGGAATAATCTCCACCAAACCACGGTTGCCCAGCCAGATGCAACTAAATTTGCAGTGGCACTTTCTTCCCAATAACCCTCTCTGGCTAAACCCCTCCCTTCACCACCTCCAGTTTAAATTCCAGTTGGAATATTTTGGAGGACCAAGAACCAAGAACCTTCCATGAACCAATGCCTTCAAATACCATATCCCACCAACTGCAGCACTTGACTTAGAGCATTGAACCTTAACTGTTCCCTAACTTCCAAAAATCAATGTCAGTCACCACTCCGATCTGATATTCACATCATTCATATACCCCACCACACTGTCACACACATCTGCTATCCCCAAGGAGGAATACTAGTCATTCTAGTTCTGATAAGAGACCAGATAGGATGGGTTTGTTTTTCTTAAAATGGTGAGGGGCATAGACCGTGTATGTAGTAGGATACTTCCCTATGTCAGCTGTGTCACTAATTATAGACCATTGATTTCAGTTAAGGGGAAAAAGTTTTGAGATGATCTGAGGAAAATAAAAATCCACTGGGATATGATTGGATTCTGGAACATGAATGTATGGTGGAAGCAGATACCCTCATAGCTGTTGAGAAGTATCATGATGAGCACTTGAATTGGCATACAATGGAAGGCTGCAGTCTATGTGCTGGTAAATGGGATTAATCCAGATGGATAATTGATGACTGGCATGGACATGAGAAGCCAAAGGACCTGCTTCAGTGTTATGTGACTTTATGACTCACTACCAAACCTGAAAGTAATTAATCATCTCACTAAATAGTACATTACAAGGATATTCTGATCCTCAAAAAAATTATGAAAGTGTCCAAAAGAAATAAAAGAACCAGCAATAGTCTTTGTCGACCAAGCCAAAGCCTTCAATGCCACTGGGGCACAAATTACTGATGGAATTACTCATAATTTGCGATTCTTAAGATTTATGGACCTCATGAAAGATCATCACACAAATGCATCCATGTGAAGAAGGTGTGAAGTGTCCCATGAAACCCAGGCACATATCTCAGAATAATGCCTGAACATTAAGAATGGCAGAATCAAGAGGCACAATTACATCAGAGAGAGCCTAAAGGGGAGGTGACCAAATATTAATGCGTGAAGATTGTCGACCCACACCTGAGATCAGATGATGGAGCGCTATGGAAACCCAACCTGATATTTTTCAAGGGTAGAGGAACAAATGGTGGATGGCATTCAGCCCATCAAGTCTGCTCCACCATTCAATCATGGCTGATCTATCGCTCCTTCCTAACCCAGTTCCCCTGCCTTATCCCCATAATCTCTGACACCCATACTAATCAAGAATGTATATATCTCTGCCTTAAATATTTCCACTAACTTTGCCTCCACAGCCTCTGTGGCAAACATTCCACAGATTCACCACCCTCTGACTAAATAAATGCCTCATCTCCTTCCTAAAATAACGTCCTTTAATTCTGAGCTAAGCCCTCTAGTCCTAGACTCTCTCTCTAGTGGAAACATCCTCTCCACATCCACTCTAACCAAGCCTTTCACTATTCTGTACATTTCAATGCTGTTCCCCTCATTCTTGTAAACTCCAGCAAATATAGGCCCAGTGCCGTCAAATGCTCATCATATGTTAACCTACTCATTCCTGGGATCATTCTTGTAAACCTCCTCTGAACCTTCTCCACTCAATCACTCAAAATACATGGAGGGACAAGAGTGAGATATACAAGCATCTTATGGTGAAGATCAAGGAATTGACAGGAGGACAGAATGTGTAATACTATGGCTTTGTAAAAATTAGTCAAGGTAACAGGCGGTCCATGGGCTGAGGGAGAGCTGAGAAGGGGAGGAGACAACAAGGGCTACCGGAAATTGGAGAAGTCAATGTTTATGCCGCTTTCTATGGAGCGAAGGAAATAGGCAATGTTTCGGGCCGAAACCCTTCGTCAGACTGATGTGGGGGGGGGGGGGGGGGGGGGGGGAGAGGAGCAAGGAGAAAGGAGAACGGAGAAAGGAAGGGGAGGAGCCAGAGGGCAGAGGGAGAGCTGAGAAGGGGTGTCAAGGGACTTCTCCAATTTCCGGTAGCCCTTGCTGTCTCCTCCCCTTCTCAGCTCTTGTGAATGAGTATTAAATATGACAAAAGAAAAGGATTTAGGAAGAAAACTACAGTCAATCCACGTTTGAGGTTGTTTGGATTATTGAAAAATAATAACATTGTGAAATTTAGCACTTCAGCAATCCCCGATTGGCTGCTAGGTGTGTCTCATTACTATCTGACATTTACATATTTGAAGTACAATTCACATCATCCACCACTTTGGCAATGAGAGTAGAATGTATGAAGTTGGTGTATGCTGAAAGGAAACAGAATGGGGAGATTGTGATTGAAACCCAAAATCAATACTTGAATAATGCCGGTGATGGAAAGTAAAGGGCCTGTCCAACTTTCACCACCTAATTCACAACCTTTTTAACTCGTGGACATTTTTCATCATGTTGAAAAAGCGCCCCGACCTACTTGATGCCACGAGTACCTACGACTAGCATCGTGACCTTCCTACGACCTCGTGACGACCATGCTGCGAGTATGAGTCAAGGGCAAACTCGGCAGAAATCGTGAATATAGGTTGTGAAAGTGGGACAAGCCCTAGAGTAAGTAAGTAAGTTTATTGGCCAAGTATTCACATACAAGGAATTTGCCCTGGTGCTCCGCTCACAAGTAACAACATGACAAACAGTGACAGTTACGAATAATTCAGAAAACACTAAACATTAATAGTAATAAAACATTAATGATAAAACACCAAGCATGTGAACCAACAAAATACCAGATCAAAGGGAGTAAAGCCAGTATTTAGCAGGGAACAGGAACTCAACCTAGACAATCCTCAGCCTATGCTATTAAAGACACTCAGGTTGAGAATATATTCTGGTAGCTTACATGCTTGGCACATGTGATCATCTATCCAGCTGCTCCCCGAGGAGGGTTTTGGCCCGAAACGTTGCCAATTTCATTTGCTCCATAGATGCTGCTGCACCTGCTGAGTTTCTCCAGCAATTCTTTTAGATATGATAATATCTACAAACATATGCCTTTTGACACATGGAGACATTTTGTCACAATTTATTCCATATAATTAATAACAAGAGGGCTAATTCGTGGGTGGTTGCTGCTGGGACGCAAGTCGGGGCTTGATCTACCCCGGCTGGGTCGCCTGGGCGAGGGTGTCTGATGTTGTGAGACCCGAAACACCCGATAACCCCAGGTCACATCACTGAGGATGTGTCCCAGCACATCCAGAAGATGTATCTTTCACACACATTCCTTGGCCCTTTTTAAATATATGCCAGCAATGTGAATCATTCTGGAGAATGCTAGATTTTCTTATTCCTTGCTTTTGCGGGAGTCTTGAAATAACATTTAAACCTTTTTTTGCTGTACACATGACAGGTTTTTGACATTTTCTCTCTCACTCACTAAGTAAGAATCTTCAGCTAAGAATCAGTCACTCTCTGTTCGGATCACACGTGAGTGGTTTAGTTTTCAATTGTTATTCCTTGTGGAGATTGTCTACACTGGGGACTTGCAACTTGAGCTAAGTTCCTCATTTGTGCTTCGAATGAAAGTTATTTGCAACTTTACATAAAAAATATTACAAGTTAGATGATACTTAAATCTTCAGTCCAGTGGAGAGTCAATCTGACCAGAACCAGAGTAACATTTTCAAATCACCCTAATCACAAGTGACATACAAGTTATTAATACTGAATGTCAAATAAGCACAGCCCTGGGCAGGTGTAGCGGAGAATAACGATGGCAAAACACAACATCAGTAATATGCCCTGTGGATCATCTTTGAATGAGTGTGACAGATAAATGATACACTTGTTCAATCCAATTAGTAAAGACAGATCTCAAATAAGCAAGCCCACCAGGAATGAGAGTCAATTACAGACCCCTCAATGGAAGTCTTGGTACCTTTACTAGTACTGAGACTACTTCCTATAATTAATAAATACTTTCTGTTTAAATTAAATGATTTTTAGATTCACTTCCACTCCATTAAATGGGGTGTCATTAAAATATTGAAATGAAGTTAAATAATGTAGTCTAGAGCTTGAAGTCATTGTCATGTCAATACTGCCATCACTCCATTGACCTGCTTACCAATTACCAATGGTGCGGATTGGAAGGAGATAAGCACTTTTAAGCTGCAGAGAGGTGGAAGAAATACACCATACAGAAAGTCAGTGTAAGAGTGCAGGCCAAAGGCACAATTCACATAAAAACTGTCAGCAGAAGTGCTGAATCCCAAACTTACACTGGGCATCGTTGGAGCAATATAGGTAGCTGAAGACTCAACTAAGCCTGAGCAATAGCACCTCGTACGCAAACTACTAACATCACAGCTCCCTTCTATTTACCTTTGCCTTATTTTGTCTCAATATCTGTTTTTTGAAATAATTGCTATCTTGACGGCTTTGATCTGCACCCCGTCACAGGCTTTCTCTGTGTCCCTTCACCTCCTGCTCTCTGCAACTTAAAAGCTGTTTATCTCCTCCAAATCTGATCAAGGGTGTCTGATCCAAAAATGCCAAGTTGCTCTTCCCACAGACACTGCTAAGAACTGCAAAATTTTGTTTTGTTTTCCACATTTCTAGCAATTGCAAGTGCTGTTCCAACTTATTAACATATGCTTGCCTGCTCTTTTTTAAAATATGGTACAAGATGAAGTAATGAATACAAAGGCAGAATCAGCAAATTTAATTTCATATATATATAATATTATACTAAATGCAGTAATATGAACAACGGAAGGTGTCAGAGGTGAGTGGGAAAAAGAACAAAACATAAAAATTTCCAATGAAAGGTGGAAAAAGTACTTATTAAATGTGCACAAATGCTCAATTAACATAAGACACACTTTAATACAATTTAAAATTTTACACATATTATACTACTCAAAAACTAAATTAAATACATTTTTCCCCAACGTCTCACCAATTTGTGATAAATGCCAGTGTCAAGAAGCTACTATAGCGCTATATAGGAAAAAAGCTAATCTTAAAATTCTGGAAAAATGCTCCTATACCAACATTAAATATGTGGATTTCAACTATCTTTGAAAGACTACATCTGGAAGATATGAGACTCCGCCTGGCAGGAAAATCAGATTGCTTCTATCAGACATGGTCTGTATTTATAGAATTGCTACAAAGATAGGGTACAGGAGTACCTCGGGCCTTGGTAGGGGGGGATGAAAAACTATTGAATTGGTGGATTCCTTTTGCGTGATATATATAATATAGTAACTGGCTTTTTTTTTTCTCTTTGTCTCTCCTTTTTTCTTCTTCTTTTCTAGGGTCTATCTCTTAACCCCCTTTCTCTAATTCTTTGACCAAGGGTTTTTTGGTTTTTTTCCTCCCCTTTGGCACGCTCTTTCACTTTCACAACTCTTTTCACCTACTTCACTCTCTTTCTTTTTTTTTTAAAGCCATAAAATTATGGGGTACAATGATTGTAAAAATATATATGTGATGTACACTGATGTATTGAACTCTAATAAATAAAAATATTTTAAAAAATAATAATAATAAAAAATACGGTACAATTTAATAGTGTTTATAGAAGTGTACAGCAAATATATCAATTATGAAGTGTTTGCAGTAATTGAACAACCTGGAGAAATGTGGAGCACTAGAGCAATATCCTCAGCCAGGGGTATAAAACTTGGTAGATAAATTCTTGAACAAAGCCTTGGCGTCAAATTATTGCTGAATTATTATGTACCTGCACTCTTTATTGCTGCATAGATTTCTGGGAAAGAAGAATATCCTTTTTTTGATCTTTATCCTTATATACAAAAAAAATGATCTGAAAATTGATGCAGCTGCTTCTGTGAAATAAATAATCCCTCAAAGCTTGCAATGCAATTACGACAGTAAATTCTGAAACGTGTCATATACATGAAGAATAGACGTTAAAACAAAGTGTTTTAAAACACACATTGCCCAAGGTGCTTTAACAGATCTGGATGATTTTTTTAAAACACCAGGAAAGGAGTGTTAAATGTAAGCTACCTCGGCAGGCTATGCTTGAGGCACTCTGTGCAGCAGGTACCTTTTAACACAGTTAGCATTCCCAAAGGCTTTTCCTCATTCACTCTGCCATTGTGGTCACCAGGGACAATTTACAGACTAGCGTGTCTATGGGATGTGAGAAGAAACCAAAGCATCCGGAGTCAACCCACACAGTCACAGGGAGAACATGCAAATTGTACAGAGACAGATCCTGAGGTCAGGATCAAACCTGAGTTTCTGGCACTGTGGGGCAGCAGTTGTACCAGCTCTACCACTGTGTCACCCATCTTGAGGAATACCCAATTGTCAGCTGCCCCTGCCCTGGATCTCATGTGTTGATTCCTGGTTGGTCAAGTCTCATCAAAGAAGGTCTAACATTCATTGCAAAAACCTGTTTTTGGTGAGAATAGCATCTACCGGCCTTGGGTTCACAAGTGGATTTTCTTGAAGTGGTATCTAGAAATCCAGGCACCTACATGCACGAGGAGGATCTGGAAATTTCTGATAGACGATTATTGGATATATGTAATGGAATTTCTCACCCCCAAGTGCGCCAGAATTCCAGGCAAATAACGAATCTGTTTCTATGAAGATCTTAAGAAGTATGCTCTACCTAACTTTATTAATGTGTGGCTTTTAATGAATTCCATATCATTACAAACAGGATGAAATAAAGATCATGCAGAAACTTCCCAAATCCCTGGCTTCAACTTCGACAAGAAATTGAAGAATTGTCCCAAGAATTATAGGGGTCTGAGAGGGGAGAGAAAAGCGTCAAGAGTGTTTAATTGTCCTACGTATCAGTGAAGGAACAATGAAATCCTACCGCAGCCTTACAGATCCATTAACGCAATAAAACTCAATATACAATCATTAATCCTAAAATAAATTAATAATCAGTAATATTAGGTACACAGACCATAATAATGCAAAACTGAACTACATAGTGCAACCATAACATCGTGCACAGTGGATCATAGTTGCCGAGGGAGGGTTGTGGTTAGTGTTGTGCAGTATGGTTCAAGAGCCTAATGGTTGCTGGTTAGAAGCTGTTCTTAGAGGTCACGGTTCTCATGTGCTTGTAACCTTCTTCTCAATGGTAGTTGCGAGATGAGATGTGGCTAGAGATATTAGCTGCCTTTTTGAGGCATTACCTGCATACATCCCTTCAATGCTGGAAAGGTCAATGCCCACGATGTAGTGGACAAAGTCAATTTACATTTTGTAATCCCCTCCATTCCAGGGTATTAGAGTTGCCAAACCAGGCCACGATGCAACCAGTCAGTATGCTCTTTGCCGTCCACCTGTAGAAATTCAGCAACGTGCGAGTGTTCAGTGACATACCAATTTTTTTCCGAGAAAGTGGCGGTAGTGATGAGCTTCCTTTATGATTGCATCAATATGTTGGGCCCAGGACAGATCTTCACACATGTGCACGCCCAAGATGACTCTTTCCTCCACCATCTCATCAATGGATCTTCAGCTTTCCCTTCCTGAACGACCAGCTCCTCAGTGTAGTTAACATTGAGAGCAAGATGGTTGTTCTGACACCTTTCAAATAGATTTGTTATAGTTATTCATCCAACAGTTGTGATAGCATCAGCAAATTTAAAGATGGTATTGAGGGGACTGAGCAAATAGCTTAGAGGTGGTCCTTTGGTGAAGGTCATCGAGGAGGAAGTGTTGCCAGTTCAAACTGATTGTGGTCAGCCAACAAGAATATCGATTACAGTTTGGCGGGCAGAGTCCAGTTCCCATTTTGATAATAAGATTAGAGAGGATAATGACATTAAATGGTGAGCTGTAAACAATGAACAACAGCCTGATATGCATGTTAGTGTTGTCCAAATGGTCCAGTGCAGAGTGGAGAGCTAGCGAGATCTGATCCCCAGTTAATCTTTAAGGTAAATTGCAGTGGCTCCAGTTCATTACCGAGGCAGGGGTTGATCTGCATCGTAACCAACCTCTCATAGTGTGTCAGCACCACAGGCATCAGTACCACTGGTGGGTACTCACTGAGGCATGTCACCTTGCTCTTCCTAGGCACTGTTATTATGGATGCCCCTTTAAAGCAGGTGGGGACCCCAGACCTTAGTAGTGAGAGGTTGAAGACATCTGCAGAAAATCCAGCCACTTGGTCTGAGTGTTTTTTCAGATTGCAGGACAATTTCCGAGGGTTCACCCTCAGAGAGCAATTTCTAACCTTGGCCTTGGTAACTGAAATTTGTATCATTGGGGCTGTGAAGGCCCAAAAGGGTACATGGATGTTCTCCCTTTGAAAACGAGCATGGAAGGCAGTGACCTTGTCCAGGTGAGCTGTATCACTGTCACTAGATTAACTACTTGGTTTCACTTTATAGGACATAATGGCATGCAAGCTCTGCAACAATTGTCCAACCTGTATCTGATCCTCTAGTTTAGACTTTGAGGTATACAACATTGGTATTGGTATATTGTCATTTGCACAAGATATATTAAAAAAAATGTTTATGTTTTATCCAGGCAAATCATGTCTTTCATCAGGTATAGCGTCACAAGAAATCTGCAGAAGTGCAGATTTAAATAAACTTGTGAGGGCTGCAGGAAGTAGGTTGGAAGATTTGAAAATTATCCCAAGCATATGCGAGATCCATTAGAGAGTCGGATCACAGCAGGGATGAAACTATTCTTGAATTGGGCATTGTGTGCTTTCATGGTTTTCAATCTTTTACCTGTCAGAACAAGGTAGAAGAAAGAATGGTTGGGGTGTGAGTGGGCTTGATTATGTTGCCTGCTTTCCCAGGGCAGTTGGAGCAAGATGTTCAGAGTTTTAAGTAGCCATTTTTTATACCACTGGAGTAAATGGGTAAGATCATTGATCATAACAAATGAATGACAACATTGACAGATGAATAGAAACAGGGAGAAAGATCACTTGGTGCAAACTTAGTTATAACTGCCATAACATCAGACCTTGACATTGGTGCCGATCAATATCTCTAATCCAGATGATCAAAATTGTGCAAACAAAATATGAAGTGTGGAAAAAAATAACAAGAGAAAAAATTAGAATATTTAGATTTGGCTACAAATTTGAATCATGATTATTTCATAAGTATATTTCATAAGTGAAAAATATCTCGTTTAGTCTGATAACAAATAATTTGTTCTATGTTGAGTATAAGACTCACAGCTGAAAACTTCATTAAACAAAAAAAGTATTGCAAATACAAAGAAAATCAGGCAGCATTCATGGATTGAACATCAGAGTTCATATTTCAGATCAATGACCTTTGATAAGAATTTATACAGGAAGCGTTAAATTATAGTTGGAATGATGAGGTCTTCTGCTGTAACATAGGTTTACAAAGGAGCTAAGTACATAGTACTGATAATAAACATTCATTGGATGGCAAAAAGCTGCAGTCCTGTAACAAGGTTAGCTTTTAAACCGATGGAGCCCAAATCTGGGCAATCGTTTTTTTTTTAGTCATTCAGGAATACTTGATAACCTAATATCAAAGTCAGTTAACTTGTGAATATAGTGCCAGACCTGAAATGTTAACCTTTTCTCTTTCCATGTACTTTGCTGCGTGGGAGCAGAAAATGCTGTAGTTCAGATATTGAAGTGTAGATCCTTGAATGCAACTATGCAACAATGGTTAGGAACCTCACTGCTGCTGAACCTTTGGTTATGGGTGGATAGATAAAAATGATAACATGTGAACGTGATTTTATCCAGCTGGTCAACAATGCAGAATGATTGGACAAAGTATGGTTTGGTCATCTAAGTCAAAAAAGAAGTTGGGCTGGGAAGCATCACAAGAGATTGATTTCTGTACAACAATTGCATTGAATTTGAATGATAATCACGATCAGAATTGTATTGATATTGTGCTGATCAGAATTGTGATGGAAACCCAATTGGGATTTAAACAAGGAATTCCAGATATAATGGGCACAAATTTAGAAGGCAATAACACTTTCAAGGACTTGGAAGAGGAGCATACAGATGAAGCAGTAGTTTACAAGTTAACAATCGCAACTGAAGTAAACTTTTGGAAGTTAAGTGGTTGGGTACTGATGGGTAGCACAAAGAGAATATATTCAAGACAAATATTTTCAGTCAGTAGCATTCAGCAGTATATTTCATTTTGGAAGTGTAAGTATTGATGTTAGTTTCAGTATACACTTGAGTAATTACTTGCCTGATACTTGAGTGTATACCACAGAACATTAATTTTAAACCTCATTCTTACAGTGATTATCCCTGAAAAATCAAATAAGGTAAATCATCTAGTAACCAATCCATCTGAATGAATCTCAATCTGCATTGGCACATCCACATTGATCACATAATAATCAAGAGTGAAAAAGTGTCAGTATTCAACTATGGACATGAAAAACCAAAAAGGATTCAGTACAGTAAAGACAAATAAATGAAAAGGAGTAGGCAATTTAACCTATTGAATTTAGTCAATCATTCATTTAGATCATTCTTAATTTGCAAATTCCAGCATAACCTCTATCCTCTTCTATTCAAATTCAGTTTTTATTTTTGCCTTTTGAAGTGTCCTCTGTACCTGCACAAGAAAATCTGTATCCAACACGTTTCTGCCACTTTCAACATGATCCCACCACCAGCCACATCTTCCCATTTCCACACCCTTTTGCTCTCTGGAGACACCACTCCCTTTGTAACTCTTTGATTCACTCATCCCTTCCCATCCAAACAACCCCTTACCTGGGTACATTCCCCTGCAACTGAAGGAGACGTAACAGCTGTCTATACACTTCCTCTCTTGCATCTATCCAAGGACCCCAGCAGCCCTTCCAGATGAGGCGGAGGTTCACATGCACCTTCTCTAACCTCATCTATTGCATTGACATACTCAAATTGGTCTCCTTCACATCTGCGAGACCAAACAATCATTTTGTTGAACACTTGGTTTCAGTCTGACTAAGCCTGCTGGATCTCCTGATTGCCAACCATTTTAACTCCACATTCCATTCCCATACTGACCTTTGTGTCCTGAGCCACCTCCATAGCCAGAGTGAGGCCACACACAGACCAGAAAAACAGCACCTTATATTCTGTTTGGGCATCTTACAACCCAATGGTATGAATAATGATTTCTCCAATTTTACTTCAGAGTCACGTGAGTGATTCCCTGAAGAAGCCCCGCCAGTGCGCATGCGCGTCATTACCACAGACGCATGGCGCAGCGACAGGCTGGAGAGCACAGCTCCACCAGCGGTAAATTAAAAACTCGCAGGTAAGTTTTTTAAACTTTACTGCGATTTTGTTTGGTTCCATAAGGCTGGTTGCAGGAGCCAGCAGGAACAATTCCAATATGGAAAAAACAACTAAAAGTAAGGCGAGGTGTGCCGCTGACAAAAGTAAAAAGACTGACCGCGGGACCGCGGCCAGTGGGCGTGCGCTTACGCCGGCTCCAGAGACGGCGGCTCTAGAGACGCCGGCAGTACAGCCAGCGGCAGCAACTCCGGTGCCTCAGAGCACTGTGGCCACTCCAGTCAGGAGGAAGGCCAAGAGAAAATCATCAAGGCCTGTCGATTCTGATGAGTCAGGCAAAGAAGACTCCCCTCCTTCCAACAGGTTTGGGGACGTCTGGACAAAATGGAACACCTCCTAAAGAAAATACTCAACCATGAGGTGTTCCAGCAAGGGTTTTATACACCAGGGGTTCCCCAGCAACTCTCAACAGCAACCTTTAGCAGAGGTCCATATAGAGAAGATCTATACCTGCAGGAAGAACCATATGCCCATGAGTCTGCACGGGGACCCATACAAGCAGCGCCAAGTCAAGGGCTGCATGATACCTCCCTTATGCATGAGCAGGGAGAGCGAGGGCAGTATGACTCTGACCCTGAAGTTGGTGATATAGCGGAGGAGCATACACCAAAGCACAGTAGCTTCGCTCCAGGTGTGCCAGATGTGGCAAGTAAATTTGCCATACTGGCTGGAACTGGTGAGGAAATGGAAGAAAACCTGGCCAGGAATATCAACTATATGGCCTCTCACCAGCTCCAGGAATCCATAATGGATGAAACCTCAAAAAGATACGAGCAATGCAAAACTGTGCATTGCTCAGTGCCCATTGTGAACCATGCCATCTGGGGGCAAATGGGCGTATCCATGCGGGTGCATGAGTTAAGGCTGCATAAAGTCTTAAAATTAGTTGGAACGGGAATAACGGCTATTGGGCGAACAATGCAAGGGGCACCACTATCGAACACACAGCAGGATATGTTGGCCCTGCTGTGTAACGCGCATTTTGAAATCAATTGTTTAAGGAAAGTTGCCATCAAGCCTACGCTCAACCGACGATTCGCAGCCTTATGCAGATCTTCCAATATTCAGTCACCAAACTTACTATTTGAGGAGGATCTAGCGAAACAAGTTAAAGACCTGGACAATGAGGCAAAAACAATCGGCCTCATCGAAACTCATCCCGGGGGCAGGATGCCGCCTCGCAGACCATACCCTTTCAGACGGGCTGCAGACGCTGGTGCAAGTCAAGGACCAAGCCGGGCGATTCCATCTACATGCCATTGGCACACACCAATGCATACCCCCAATAGGACTAAGAGACAGAAGAATCCAGCAACTATGGAGGTACAAGTAACTGGACTTGTCCAGGACATACCCTCTAGAGATCAGTCACCAGAAGGGGGTAGGCTGCAATTGTTCTACAATGAATGGTGCTGTGTAACATCAGATCCGTTTATACTAGACAGTATCCGGGGGTCTTGAATCAAGTTTATCTGTGAAGTACAGCCACCCGTACAACATACACCAAGTCGGGTATTGGTGTTTTCAAAACCAGAAGCTCTACAGGTGAATGGTGAAATTGAAATATTATTCAAAAAAGGGGTAATTGAAGGGATGGCTTATCAGCCTCAACAATTTGTGTCCAATATATCTCCCAGACAAAATAAGGATGGTGGGTGTCAAGTAATTCTGGACTTAACCCGACTGAACTCTTATGTCCAGTATAAATTTTTTTAAATGGAAACTTTCAGTACTGCCAACCAACTGGTGTCCAAAGGGTGTTATATGGCGAGTATAGATCTGAAAGATGCATATTATTCAGTACCAATTCATCACCAATACTGTAGATACTTAAAATTTAGTTGGATGAGACAGCTGTGGCAATTTAAAACTTTGTCCAATGGGTTAACCTCAGCCCCTAAGTTATTTACAAAATTGTTGAAACCAGTATTAGGACTACTCCTGGCTCAGAATCACATTGTGATGGCATACTTGGATTATGTTCTGATCATAGGCAAAACTCAGGAAGCTGCTGAATTGTCGGTTTCAGTTACTAAACGCGTTTGAGAAGTTAGGTTTCCTCATCCATCCAACTAAATCCAAATTAGTACCGTCTAGAATGATTGACTATTTGGGGTTCATAATTGATTCAACTAACATGTCAGTGACTTTGCCTACGGCCAAAACTTTAGAAATTATGGAGGCCTGCTGCAATCTGGTAGATGAACAGCAAACATGTTATTGGTAAATTAGTGGCGGCTTTCCCCGCAGTTGGAGTGCAGTTCGGGCCTCTGCACTATCAGAATGTGCAACAAGCTAAGAAACAAGCACTCAAAGACCATGCAGATCATTTCGATAGACCAATGCAGTTGCCAGTCGAAGCTATCACCGAGTTGCAATGGTGGATAACTAATGTCTCACGATGTACTAAAGACATTCTGACTAAACAACCTTCAGTTATTTTACAAACTGATGTGAGTGCTTCGGGATGGGGAACCACTGATACCAAGTCTAGGTGTGACGGCAGATAGAGCATGCAAGAGGCATTAATCCTGCGGATGCATGGGATAAACTATTTAGAATTGTTGGGGGCATTCTAAGGCCTAAAAGCATACACCAGGTCACGTAAATTTAATGACAACACAGAATGGATGCTGAATCCAAAGGTTTTCCAAAAGATTGCCGGACATGGATCTGTTTGCATCCATGCTAAATCACCAGTTACCTAAATACATCTAATGGGAACCAGATCCAGGGGCAGTAGCGGTGGATGCATTCTCGCTACATTGAGGAGGTACGTTCTTTTACGCTTTTCCCCCATTCTGCCTCATCAGTCTATGTCTCACCAGAATTGAGCAGGACTCTGCTTCAGGCATTTTGGTAGTTCCGGACTGGCCCATGCAGCCATGGTTCCCATTAGTTCCGAGACTGATGACACAGCCATTCATGGTTATCCCCAAATGCAGTAACTTGTTGGTTCACCCTGTGACAGGAGAGAGTTACCCTTTACATGATCATATTAATCTGTTGATTTGCAGATTTTGACCAGTCCGTCCCAGGGGCTCGGACTATCGAGTAGGACCATGGATGTGATTACTGCGGCCTGGAGGGATAGTACTAAAAAACAATACGTATCTCATGTTAAAAAATGGGAGATGTTCTGCTTATAGTGAAATATATCTTATCATACTGTAGGCATACCTGATGTATTGGAGTTAGAAACATAGAAACGTAGAAAAATAGGTGCAGGAGTAGATGCATTCAATGTGATCATGGCTGATCATCCAACTCAGTATCCCGTACCTGCCTTCTCTCCATACACCCTGATCCCTTTAGCCACAAGTGCCACATCTAACACCCTCTTAAATATAGCCAATGAACTGGCCTGAACTACCTTCTGTGGCAGAGAGTTCCTTGCTACATTGCATTTTGACGAGCAATTGAGCTATAGTACCATTAATAGTGCTCGAAGTGCTTTGTCCTCCTATTTATGGCAGGGGTCGGGACAACACTCTGTCGGATCTCATCCATTGGTGTCCCGATTCATGAAAGGTATTTTTAACAAAAAACCTCCCAGACCTATATATACGGAAATCTGGGATGTGAGCATAGTTCTCACACTACTTCGGCAATGGGCTCCAATTGCATCTCTGTCTTTCCAGAAGTTCACGCTCAAAGTGGTCATGCTCATGGTACTAGTTTCAGTGCAACTGGTCCAGACATTGCAAAAGCTACGACTGAACAGCATGCATTCTTCTGTAGATAATATTACGTCTTATGTATATGATCTAATCAAACAAAGCAGGCCAGGGACGTCTGGAACCAAAATAAGCTTTAAAGCATACCCGATTGACCTGAGACTATGTGTAGTTACGCACCTGCGTCAATATATAAAGGTCACCAAGAGTCTCAGAAGCTCCGAAACAACGATGATCATCAGCCACAAAAAACCTCACAGAAAGGTGTCAGTACAAACAATTTCTAGGTGGCTGAAACAGGTTTTGGATTGTGCTGGAGTAGACACTAATGTGTTTAAATCTCACTCCACCAGGGCGACGTCAACATCCGCAGCGAAGGCACTGGACGTGCCTTTAGACCAAATCCTCAGGGTCGCAGGATGGTCCAGTGAAGGGACTTTTTCATGATTTTATGACAAACCTGTCCTCACAACGGAAGGATTTGGGCATGCTGTTTTGGGTTCTGTTTTGTAATTTCCCCCTGGAAAAGAGGGGTTATTACTGTTCTTTTATTATTAAAAACATTAATTTGTATAATCCAAACTATGTTCTATACATTATTTGATTATTCTGTGTCAACCGAAGCAGTGGGTCATATGGAATCACATGGAATCACATGTGACTCCGAAGTAAAATAGTAAGATTAAACGAGAGCTTACCTTTTTAAGTTTGATCTTTATTTTATGAGGAGTTACGGTGAGCGATTACGTGCCCTCCGCCCCCAACCCTCATAATCGCAAAGATCATCTGGTAGTTCTAGTCTTCTGAGTCTTACTATATCACTTCGACTGTAGTTACTGTGATTTCACGCCGCTGCTTTGAAGATTGACGCGCATGCGCACTTGCGAGGCTTCTTCACGTAATCACTCACCGTAACTCCTCATAAAATAAAGATCAAATTTCAAACTGGTAAGTTCTTGTTTAATCTTACTATTTTAGATCATTTTAGGCAAGATGCACCCCCTACCCACCCCTTTCTTCCGCCCCTCTTCCCTAAGCCCCATCGAGATGTACACCCATTTCTCATACTAACCTATCCCCCTTTACCCTTCCCTCCCCTATGTCTCTTTCCAACTATATCCCTTCCTCTGGCCTCAAATTTCACTCCTCCAGCGTCACCGTCCCAATGTGCTTCAAAACCACCACCATTGTTCTGGTGCCCAAGAAGTCACCTGTGTCCTGCCTCAACGACTACCGCCCCGTCGCACTCACCCCCACCATCATGAAGTGCTTCGAGAGGCTGGTCTTGAGGCACATAAAGACTCTCCTACCCCCCGCCCTGGACCCCCTGCAGTTTGTGTATTGTTCCAACCGCTTCACTGATGACGCCATCACCACCGCCCTTCACCTAGCACTCACCCACCTGGACAAAAAGGACACATACATCCGAATGCTGTTCATAGACTTCAGTTCAGCATTCAATACTATCATCCTCCAGCAACTGACAAGGAAGCTGAGCCTGCCGGGCCTGAACACCTCCCTCTGCAACTGGATCTTGGACTTCCTGATGGGGAGACCCCAGATGGTCTGGATCGGGAGCAACACCTCCAGCACCACCACACTGAGAACAGGGCCTCCCCCCAGGGCTGTGTGCTCAGTCCACTGCTGTTCACACTGCTGACTCATGACTGCACAGCGCTGCACAGCTCGAATCACATCAAGTTCGCCGATGACACGACCGTGGTGGGTCTCATCAACAAGAGCGACGAGTCAGCATACAGAGAGGAGGTGAAACAACTGACAACTTGGTGCAAAGTCACCAACCTGTCTCTGAATGTAGACAAAACCAAAGAGATGGTTGTTGACTTTAGGAGAGCACAGAGGGACCATGCGTCACTGGACATCAATGGCTCCCCAGTGGAGATTGTGAAGAACACTAAATTCCTTGGTGTCCACCTGGCGGAGAACTTAACCTGGTCCCTCCACACCGGCTTCATTGTGAAGAAAGCTCAGCAGCGTCTCCACTTCCTGAGGAAGCTGAGGAAAGCCCACTTCCTGCCCCCGATCCTCACCACAATCTACAGAGGGACTATAGAGAGCATCCTGAGTAGTTCCATCATGGCCTGGTTTGGAAACTGCACCAGCATGGACCGCAAGAACCTGTAGCGAGTAGTGAGGACAGCCGAAAAGATCATCAGAGTCTCTCTCCCCCCCCCATCTCAGACATCGACACCACACGCTGCATTCGCAAAGCAACCAGCATTGCGGAGGACCACACCCACCCCTCACATAAACTTTTCTCCCCCCTCCCATCTACCAAAGCATATGGGCCCTCACATCCAGACTATGCAACAGCTTCTTCCCCCAGGCCATCCGACTCCTCAACGCTCAGGGACAGATCTGAATATACACACCTCCCCAACCCCCCTCCCCCCATCTCTGCTGCTACATAAACTCTGCACTGCACCCTCAGCACACTTGGTTTGTGTACATTGCACTCTGTTGCACACTGTTGGCTACTGTCCTGCATTGCTGTTTTGTACATTTTCTATTTACTTTGTTGCACTTTAGTAAGTAAGGTTTTGAGCCATGTGTATAGCGTAGTATATCTATATATGTAGCATGTTGTCCAATTGTGTTCTATGTAGCACCGAGGCTCTAGGGAAATGCTCTCTCATTGCACTGTGTACTGTGTATACGGCTGTAATGCCAAAAAACCCTCTTGAATCTTACAGCCTTTTTTTGTCATGACAGAACACAAGAAGTTCATCTTAATTTCACAATTGTTGTTTTGAACAATATTCCTGTTCATCTTGACATATTGACTTAAAACCTTTTAACTTACAAATGTGTTAGAAACAGATGTCATGAATAGTCATGATAAAATAAGAAAAAAGTTGCAGACTCAATATGGTTATACAGAGCAAGAAAATAGATTATTATACACGATTTGTTGCATTATTTGGCATGTGCAGTAGTGGAACAAAGTAAGGAGATGGTACTACGCAGAGAAACGATGAAGGAGGAAGCAGTGATTAATTATGTGAAATAATGTGGAAGATTCAGGTGACATTAAAGTGGAACCATATTGTACACGTCATTGCGCTGCTGAGCTATTTAATAGTCCAAACTGATACATATTGGGGAATAAACAGGGCTGCTGTAAAACTGCCAAGTCATTATCCTTCATTTTGCTCTATTACCAACAATCTATTCCACCCCATTGCATTTGATTATAGCAATAAAAACAATCTCCATATTTGTGAACTGGCTGTTACACGTTACTGGGCTAATATTCAACCTTACTAGTATTATATGGACCATTGGCTTATTATTTTTCACTCTGAATTATTTGTTCTATGTCCTAATCGCCACACGGGACTTGGAAGCTAAGTTGCACCAATTCTTCCCATTTTATGTCCCAAAGCTGCACTTTTCCTGGTTGGAAATCCAAAAGAACAATTCAGATATACATATCAGATGATTAATATTTAATCAATGACAAAATGATGCATTCAACCAGCAATGGTTTTGTATACTCATGTAATTCTCATGTTTAAAAAATCATTAAGAAATAGTTGGTGGAATGCAAATAAATTGATATTAATTTTGAAAACTACCTTATATTTTCAAATGAGTTGTTTGTTAGCATTGATAAAAGAATATACATAAGCTAGACAACCAAATCAAGACTGCATATTATTATTGGTTAAATAGAAATATCTGCTGAGAAATTCATCCCTCATCAGCAGTGCTGCATGGCTCGATGCAATATAATTTACCTCTGTAATTCATTCCAGTCTTTACACTGAGGATGCCTTTAATTATATTGTGTTAGTACCATTGTGCTAACTGGGATGTATTCAGAACAGATCAGGCAAGTCAAATGGGTATCCATGGGGCAACATTACTAGCAGCAGAATAATATTTATTTAACTTCATCACCAGTACTACAGTGGTTTGGAAAGATGGATCACCATCTACAGTACCTATTAAGGGCAATAAATGCTGGCTTTGCTAAACAAGATTCACAAGGATTATACTAAGAATGCAATAAGGCTAGGCAGGTTTCACTTGGGTCAGGCAGCCAACAACAAACTGCTGAGCTCAGGCACTGGATTAACATTCCCACCCTAAAACTATTTTCATTACTGCAGAAATATTTAGGCGATTCAGTGTTTATAAAGGAATTTAACAGAATGAATCATGAATGAACCTATTGGTCATGAATTTAATATACTTATTAAGAAACAGAGAACAACTAGTAAAAGTCAAAAGTTCATGTTCCTGTCTTCATCAGCAGCCTAGCGGTGGACAGAGTCAACAGCTTCAGGTTCCTGTGCATACACATCTCTGAAGATCTATCCTGGGCCTAACACAAGGCTGCAGTCACAAAGAAAAGCTCAGCAACACCTCTACTTCCACAGAAGATTTGGGAAAATACTATCAAACCTCTACAGGTGTACAGTGGAGAGCATGCTAACTAGTTGCATCAGGGCCTGGTTCAATAACTCAAATGCCCAGGAAGAAAGGTGGCTGCAGAAGCTGGTGGACATTGTCCAGTCCATCATTGGTATTCATCCACCCCCCCCCCCCCCCCCAATCATGTGTTGCTTCATGAAGGCAGCTAGTATCAAAGACCCACACTACCCTTACTTCGCTCATTGTGCTGCCACCATCAGGAAGGTGGTACAGGCATCAGAGAACCATCAATCATCCAGGGTCAAGAATAGCTTATTCCCAATAACCATCAAGCTCCTGAAGCACACTGTGCAATCCTAACCACAGCCGTATGTCAGCACCAAACCATTCTGGACTTTGTATAAGGTTGCGCTGCATTCTTCAGCTTGCACTAGTACGATCTGGTTACCTGGTATAATTGATCATTTTCTTGTATTATTGTTTAATATGTACATATTTGTTTTGTTGTTACATTTAATGTACCTGTAAAGCTGCAGGTACATTAAATGTATTGCATTGCTATAACAAAGCACCAACTTAATACAATCATCAAAAGTCCGTCTATTGTTATGGTCAATTGTGCAAATATTGGCTATTAAAAACAACTTTGAACCTTGCATATAGAATTTTATCCTGAATAGATGCAGACATTTGTTTTTTTCTGGTATCGCCAACATGCTATCATTGAAGAATTATCTTCTTATATTTATCTTGAATTGCTGAAAACAATTCTAGAGTCTGAGTCAATGCCTTGCATTGTAATAAATTAATCTACCTATAATTGTACCCCATACTCTTCTGAAAGGTGCAGAGGTAAATGTAACTACATTTTCTTTGTTGAATGGTTATTTTGTCTCTCACATTGCTGATTTTATCCATTTGAACTGTTCGTTTCAGCCATTTTCTTACCAGTATACCATAACAGCTTACACTGACTTACTTTCACCTCAAACCAGATGTCACTGCGAGCAGATGGAGTATATAATGACAACTGCATTCATTCAGAATGGAAACAATTGGGTCAGTCCTTTATCAATTAAACTTGATTACAGCTACTACTGTGAGTGACACAGATTGATTTCATTATTTTATTACACATATAATTTACATGTAATTATCCTTCAACACATTATTTTGGGGGATGAATTATCCTACATTTATTGTAATGACTTGCTGTAGATTCTATTTGCTTTTTACTCTTTAAATAAAAACTGAAAAGTCCACTCCTGTAGCAAACTAATCCAAGGAAATTAGTTTGCCGCACAAGCGGACTAGATAATAAAAGTAATGATATAATGCTGAAGCTTCATAAGGTCCAGAGGAGGTATATGAGAATGATCCCAGAGATGATTAGTTAA
The DNA here is from genome assembly GCA_963514005.1 of Raja brachyura. The sequence continues at coordinate 103,157,567 of OY740781.1, read as the reverse complement.
CATGTGAGGGGAGTTTGATGGCTCTGTGACTGGGATTTAAGAGAGAGTTAAGGGCCTGTCCCACTTGCATGCGATTGCATGCATCTGGCGCGACCAAACATGGTCGCTTGAGGCGTACGGGCCGCGCAAGGCCGATCCCACTTCAAAGCGCGGAGACGTATAGAGTTGTGTGGAGCTGGTCCCGACATCGCGCGGGGCTCCGAAAATCCCGCACTGTCCGAAGATTTTGCGCGCCAACGGCCTGTCGGCCCGCAGGCACATTGAGGGCGTACGCAGCGTCTTGAAGGCGCACGCAGCATCTTGACGTCGTACACAGCGTCTTGATCGCATATGCCTAGCGCGTGGTGTTTTGCGATGACGTGACCGCCTGGCGTGGCATTGCGTGATAAGGTCACCGCCCGACGCCGTGCGACGCCCAAATTCAGTCGGCCTGCCTCTTGCCCAGCTGATTGGTACTTACCGCGAACTCCGCTTCCGTTTGGTCACTCCAAACGCATGCAATCGCATGCAAGTGGGACAGGCCCTTTAGATAGAGCTCTAGGGACGAGTGGAGTCAAGGGATATGGGGAGAAGGCAGGCACGGGTTGTTGATAGGGGACGATCAGCCATGATCACAATGAATGGCGGTGCTGGCTCGAAGGGCCGAATGGCTTCCTCTTCCACCAATTTTCTATGTTTCTATGTTTACTCTTCGGAATTTAGAACGACAATTGGAATCACATTGCAACCTATCAAATGATAAAATGCCTCGATAAAGTGGACATTGAGAGGATATTTCCAGTAGTGGGAGAATCTCAAACCAGAGGGTGTAGCTTCGGAATATAAAAGGGCTATCTTTAGAATGGACACGAGGAGGAATTTCTCTAGTCAGAGCGTGGTGAATCTGTGGAATTTGTTGCCAAGCCAAGTCATTCGGTATTTTTAAAGCAGAGATTCACAGGTTCTTGATTAGTAAGGGTGTCAAAGGTTATGGGGAGAAGGCAGGAGAATGAAGTTGAGAGGGATAAATAAACCAGCCATGATTGAATGGTGGAGTAGACTCGTAGGGCCGAATGACCTAATTCTGCTCTTTGTAGTCCATATGATAGACTACTGTGAATCTTATGTCCGGCAGCAAAACCAATAGCAAGCATTGTTAATAAATACACTAATTAAATTAGTGTTGCCACACTACTTCAGAAGCAGATCATTTTCTTCAATGCGTTAAAATTGTTATATTACCTTTAACTTTGGAGACGCTATGTTTAGAGTAGAACCATAGAAGATTACAGCACTGGATGAAGGCAAGAGGCTCATTCAATCTCTTATTGCATTAGTATTCCCATGAGCAAAAGAGGGTGTAGGGTGAATTATTAAAAGTGTATAAGATTGTGAGAGGCAAAGATGGGGCAGAGAGTCAATATTTTCTTTTCTTCCCCCATTTCAAGAGCATCAAAATCAAATGGATTTACGGTGAGTGGAAGGAGTATTAAAACAGTTCAGAAGAGTGGTTGATCAATGGAACACACTGCCAAGGAAGACTGTGGATACAGATACAATTACTATGTTTAAGAGACTTTTAAACAGAGACTTCAATAGACAATGTTTCAAAGTGCATGGATTTGATGTGGGCAAATGTACATGAGCCATGTACAGCATTAAAAAAAATCAGCATAAATATAATGGGCCAAAGGATCTAATGTCCAATTCAAATATTCAGCAATGAAGAAATATGAAATTTTTAAAAGTCAACACTTTTTCCAGACACTATCTCCTTTTATATCAAACATTTATCCAGTCAGCTTTAAAAGATCCAGTAATCTTTGCCTCTAATCATTGCAACTAATCTCTGTCAAAATGTGTTTCATATTGTAACGAACTTCGATAAAGAAAATTTGCTTCCCTCCTCTCCTTTTATACCAGTGATCATTTTCATTTGGCAACTCCAACAAAATAAACTATTGTTCCGTATACCTTTTCAATTCTGTTTAAATTGATAACATGGAAGAAGTCAACTAATTCTCCTCCAGCACATGCAGTTAAGTATCTGATGAATCTCTTCATCCATAGTTAATTGCCACACTCTCGTCATCTGGGCAGTTATCTTCTAGTGAAGATTACAAGTACTTGGTAGTATTCCCTCTTGTTTATTCCATTGGGATTAATTAGTCAGCAACTGAAGCTAATAATATGGGACTATCACTACTTTCAAGACAACACATTTGCCACAAATTTTGTAACCCGTAGGCAGTTGATCACATTTAAGCAATCACTGTCGACTGTTCCGTGGGATACAATGATTAAATTACACATTGAGATGGTGGCAGTAAAAAAGTTCGATCAGTCGGGAACTTGACTATGGAGATAAAGTACAACTTAACAATAATATGCCCTTGGCAAATGAAAGCATCAGACAAAATAGGAACAGAATTCAAGTGACTCTAAAGCACTGTTTATGGGACTGAAACAGGTCATTAATTATGTAATTTGCATTCTGTCTTAATTCACTGTAAATTAGGCTTTCTTAGAAACCCTCCGAGCCTCAAATCAATGAACACGTTTATAACTTCCAAACAAAAATGTTCACATATTTGAATAAAAATAAACATGTGCAAATATATTTTACTATCCCTAGCTTTACAGTGCTGATGGTGACAAAAGCACCGAATCTTAGTGGATATCCGTGGAGGAAAATAGTAAAATAAATCCTAAAACAAATGAAAATAGGTACAAAGCGTGACAGAGCCCTAAGTGATGGTGACAAATTAACAGATAACAATTGGATCTACTGCAGTCTCAATAATCTGAAGAAAGTTGACATTTTGACACGATAAAAACTAACAGTAAAGCTTTGCCATAGTGTATTTTGAATGCAAAATCTGACAAATGGTTGGGAATAAATTAGCTTTCATTGGTTTCCAATCTGCTGTTGCAGATGGAATCCTCACCTGAGCCTCCTTCTGATCTCATTTCTCCTCCCTCCTAATCCGCAGATGAAACAAAGATAGAGTTCCTCCGGTCCTCATCTTTCACCACAACATCCTCCGCACTTAACAAATCATTCTCCAACATTTCCGCCACCTTCAACGCGATTCCACCATCGGTTACTTCTTCCCACCACCATTCCTTTGTGCCTTCTGAAGAGACCACTCCCTCCACAACTCAATTCACATCCCTTCCCTCACAAACTGCCCCCTCCAAGGTACTTTCTCCTGCAACTGCAGGAGATGTAGCAACTGTTCCTACATCTCACTCCTCACCTCCATCTAGAGGCCCCAGCAGTTCTTCCAGGCGAAGTAGTGGTTCACATGCAACTCCAAACCTCATCTGCTGCATTTGATGTTCCCTATATGGTTTCCTTGACATCGGTGAGGCCATGCGTACAGGAGGCACTTGTTTTGCTGGATCCCCAGGTTGCCAATCATTTTAACTCCCTATTCACACTGACCTTTCTGTCCTAGGCCACTTCCATTGCCTGAGTGAGGGTACATGCAATCTGGAGGAAAAGCACCCCATAATCTGCTTGGGTAGCTAGCAACCCAATGGTATGAACACTGAATTGTTCAATTTTAACTAACACCCCCTTCTCCCCCTCCCTCACCTTGCTGTGCCCTCCTCAGGCTGATACACGCCCCTCTTCATTTCCCCCCTCACCACCATTATCTGCTTCCACCCATATCTGTCCCCTGAGCTTTAAATTTCACTCCTCTTTACTCCTTATCTGACACTCTTGTCTACTTTTTATCCCTCACCTATGTCCATCCATCTACCAGTCCACCATTCACTTGTCAGGCTTTGCCCTGTCCTCACCTCTTTTCCACTCCCCACCCGCCTCCTCACTTCAATCAGTCTCAAGAAGGGTCCAGAGTAAAAACATCGCCCATCCATGCCCTTCATAGATGCTACCTGACCTGCTGAGTTATTTCGGCATTTTGTGTTTTGCTCAAGATTGCAGCATCTGCAGCTTCTAGAGTCTTCATTGATAATGCAAGGGAGGTGAGATACCCAATCTGATCTTCCTGTCCTGGGCCTCCTCCATTTTCAGAATGGAGCCCAGCGTATATTGGAGGTACAGCACCTCATATTTCGCTTGGGTAGCTTACACCCTAGTGGTGTGAGCATTGACTTCTCCAAACTTCAAATAGCTCTTGCTTTCCCTCTCTCTTCATCCCCTCCCCCTTCCCAGTTCTCCCGCCAGTCTTACTGTCTCTGACTACATTCAATCTTTGTCCCACCCACTCCCCTGACATCAGTCTGAAGAAGGGTCTCGACCCGAAACGTCACACATTCCTTCTCACCAGAGATGCTGCCTGCCCAGCTGAGTTACACCAGCATTTTGTGTCTAGCATTGATCTTGGAGTTGGACTGGTGCGAAAACAAACAATCCAAATTTCATCTCCAAGATGAGTGGGAGAGTTTCACCTGACAAATGTGACAAGAGGAATGTGGTTACATTTTTACTCAGCAGGAATAATAGGAAGTAATGAAAGAGCTGAGAAAGGACTGCAGTTAGGTGGGTAAAATGGAAAATTATTTCAAATGCCATAAATACTCAAGGAGATGAACTATAGAAATTCTATGCTCATTGATGGGATAGGTATGGAATATTATCCATGTCCAATTATCAAAAATGTCCTGTTTGTCAGGCACATGTATCCTTCTGGGAAGGTCTGCAAAACAGGACTTCACACTTTCCTCTCTGTGAAGAGCCAGGGGGAAGAGCCTACTAACTAACTGTGGATTAAAAAAACACATTGAGAATTCACTGTTGCTAATTAGAGAGCTGACGTAGCATTTTGGGAGCCCAACAACCTACTTTTTGTACTCACGTGATTCATGTAGAATCTATTTAATAGCATTTGCTATGTCTCACTGCTTTGTGCAAATGCAATATTTACATCCCATTTCTTGGGGCAATAGTGTACAATTTACTGTGCATGTCAAGTAAACTGAAGGAAAAGCTACCATTCAGCAAACTGCTGAGAGATAAGATTGGGGCAATCACATAACATTAGGTTGTCTGTTGTATTTCATTAGTTCTGTAACACTACAACTGAAGTAGACTTGGAATCCTCAAATCAAAAGTTGTTATGATTCAAAATGGACAAAGATTCTTGTTGCGGATAGTTTCGCAACTTGACCTGTTTCTCGAGGGTTTTTGTTCAAAACTGTGGGTTAAGCTGCTAACATCCACAAATTCTAATTAAAACTTGCATTGTGCAAAGAAGTACGGGAAGTGAATTTGCAAATCTAGCTTGAAAAAGGTTCAGCTTGATGATACCATCCTTATCATATGTACATATTTCAGTGCAGAACTCCCTCAACTAATTCAGGTAATTCTACTTTGTGTGTATATTTTACAAATATCCACTTACTAGCTGAACATGTTCATGCAGGAATTTACCACACATTATGCTTTCCTAAGGAAGCTTCCAGGATTATTGTCCTATATCTTCAAGGAGAATGTCTTGCACATGATATCTGAGAATAGTGACAAATTCATGTTCATAACTGAGCAGAATTAGACCATTCGGCCCACCCAAGTCTATGCTGCCATTTAATCATGGCTGATACCGTGGCTTGCAAAAGTTTTCATACCCCTTTAACTTTTCCACATTTTGTCACGTTACAACCATAAACGTAAATGTATTTTATTGGGATTTTATGTGATAGACCAACACAAAGTGGCGCATAATTGTGAAGTGGAAGGAAAATGATACATGGTTTTCAAATCTTTTTACAAATAAAAAACTGAAAAGTGTGGCATGCAAAAGTATTCAGCCCCCTTTACTCTGATACCCCTAAATAAAATCCAGTGCAACCAATTGCCTTCAGAATTCACCTGATTAGTAAATAGAGTCCACATGTGCATAATCTAATCTCAGTATAAATACAGCTGTTCTGTGAAGGCCTCAGAGGTTTGTTAGAGAACATTAGTAAACAAACAGCATCATGAAGCCCAAGGAACACACCAGACAGATCAGGGATAAAGTTGTGGAGAAGTTTAAAGCAGGGTTAGGTTTTAAAAAAATATCCCAAGCTTTGAACATCTCATGGAGCACTGTTCAATCCATCATCCGAAAATGGAAAGAGTATGGCACAACTGCAAACCTACCAAGACATGGTCGTCCACCTAAACTGACAGGCCGGGCAAGGAGAGCATTGATCAGAGAAGCAGCCAAGAGGCCCATGGTAATTCTGGAGGAGCTGCAGAGATCCTCAGCTCAGGTGGGAGAATCTGTCCACAGGACAGCTATTTGTCGCACACTTCACAAATCGGGCCTTTATGGAAGAGTGGCAAGAAGAAAGCCATTGTTGAAAGAAAGCCATAAGAAGTCCCGTTTGCAGTTTGCCACAAGCCATGTGAGGGACACAGCAAAGATGTGGAGGAAGGTGCTCTGGTCTGATGAGACCAAAATTGATGTTTTTGGCCTAAATGCAAAATGCTATGTGTGGCGGAAAACTAACATTGCACATCACCCTGAACACACCATCCCCACTGTGAAACATGGTGGTGGCAGCATCATGCTGTGGGGATGTTTTTCTTCAGGGAAGCTGGTCAGAGTTGATGGGAAGATGGATGGAGCCAAATACAGGGCAATCTTGGAAGAAAACCTGTTAGAATCTGCAAAAGACTTAAGACTGGGACGGAGGTTCACCTTCCAGCAGGACAACAACACTAAACATACAGACAGAGCTACAATGGAATGGTTTAGATCAAAGCATATTCATGTGTTAGAATGGCCTAGTCAAAGTCCAGACCTAAATCAAATTGAGAATCTCTGGCAAGACTTGAAAATTGCTGTTCACAGACGCTCTCCATCCAATCTGACTGAGCTTGAGCTATTTTGCATAGAAGAATGGGCAAACATTTCAGTCTCTAGATGTGCAAAGCTGGTAGAGACATACCCCAAAATACTTGCAGCTGTAATTGCAGCGAAAGGTGGTTCTACAAAGTGTTGACTCAGGGGGGATGAATACTTTGGCACGCCACACTTTTCAGTTTTTTTTATTTGTAATAAAATTTGGAAACCATGTATCATTTTCCTTCCACTTCACAATTATGCACCACTTTCTGTTGGTTTATCACATAAAATCCCAATAAAATACATTTACGTTTGTGGTTGTAACGTGACAAAATGTGGAAAAGTTCAAGGGGTATGAATACTTTTGCAAGCCAGTGTATGTCTCTTCCTCTTAACCACATTCTCCTGCCTTATCCCCATAACCCTGGCACCCATACTAATCAAGAATGTATCCATCTCTGCCTTAAAAATTATCCATTGATTATGCCTCCACAGCCTTCTGTGGCAATGAATTCCATAGGATACTATAAGTGCATGTTTTCCTTGGTCTCCAAACAAACATAATTGGGTTCAGGAAGGACCTTCTGATGCTGGTTTAAACCATAGTCACAAAAAACAAAGTAACTCAGCAGGACAGGCAGCATCTCTGGAGAGGAGGAATGGGTGACATTTTGGGTCGAGACTCTTCTTCAAACTTCATCATGATTGGGTGCTATCTCCTCTGCTAAGCTTTTGGGCCAATCAGTCCATTGTCAGTCCATCTTTCTTCCATCAAGCAATTATTTGACCCTGATGGGGTTTTTATTTTCCCTTTATAAAGCTGCTGGTGTTTCTACATGGCCAAGTTTCAGTACTTTTATTCATATTGAAGAAACATTTAAGTCAATAACTGCTGATCAAAATACCTGAATACTCTGATTTTATCTTATCATTTTGCTCATTAAAAACAAAGGTATGTACAATTATGCATATTATTTACTTTCAAAAATGCAATTTACACATTGATTTCCAATTAACCCACATTTGGCTAACGTTATGGATATTACGAAGATAAACCATATCAGCTATATTCAAAGAACCTAAAAAAAAAAAGAAATCTGAAACAACAACAGGAAATGTTGGAAATGCCCTGCAGGTCAGGCAGCAACTGCGGAGAGAGAAACTGAGTGAACATTTTGATCAATGATTTTATATCAGAGTAATTATTTTGAATGGTTAAGATGAAAAGCCATCAACCTGATATATTTAACTCAGTCGCTTTCACTGTGTATGCTACCTGGCCTGCTAAAAAATCGGAGTATTTTCTGTTTTTATTTCACATCAACTGTGGTTAACGTGCTTTGTTTTAATATTAATACCCCTTATTTAAATCTCTGCAGATTTTGTAAATATTTACCATGAAGCAATACCATATGGAGGCTGCAAATTTGCAGTAATGCCAAGCCATTTTCATCCTAATCTAAAAGTAAAATATTCAGCAGGACGGGCAGCATCCATGGAGAGGGAAACAGATTTAACCTCTCAAGTGGGCAACCATTTATCAGGCTGACCACTCCTATACATGCAGAGCACCAGTTAATTGATACAAGAATACCATAACTTGCACCTATTACTTAAAGATATTACAGCATACAAAAGTTGAAGAACACCAGGAAATAAGAAGGGAAATATCATGGAGAGTTTACTCTGAAACTTTTCTAAATACCGTCTTTAAATGACTTTGATGCAGCCTGTATTGAAGAGTACTCGGATGATATGATAATAGTCATGCAATGTACCATTTTAAGAAAGCTATGCATGCAAGACTGATGATGGCTCAAATGGTTAATAGTTTGTTGAGTTGCTATGGTAACACACAACTATTAATACAAAACTGTGGTATTTTTGTTTTACAAGATAGCAAAGGGCGGATGCAAAAATCTTCATTCTGATTGTCAGGGTAATGAGATAAAGAATAGTATTTTAGTTTCCAAGCAAGCATTTCCCATAAATGGTTTAGCACTCAACTACCATAGATAACTGGGGAACACATTTCACGCTTCTTCATCAGCAATTTGGGTACTTTGATTTAATTACAAGTAACCAGGTTCTGACTAGTAATACAATAAAGATTCCTGGAATAAATTTGAAAGTGCAACAATATTCGAAACAAAGTATGTAAATAGCAGCTCACCCCCAGAAATGGATTATGAAGCTATTAGTATTCTTCAACAGGACACAACTTAGGCAACATAAAGTAGTAGTGCATGCACCATTAGCAGGTCTAACTCCTACCCCGTCAGTGAATAGAGCTGATGTAATAATATGTTTTATACTCAAATCTCAAAATGTTGCAGAGTTTGTGGTTGATATTTTGTTTTAAGGTATGTTCTGTTTACTGCACAAGTCAATGCAGAGTTTATTTATTTGCATTATGAAATTTGACCATTAAAATGATGAGATCAGCATCTCTTGGCATCTTGACTATTAAGATGTGTAAAGATAGTGTCCTCTTGCATTTACAAAGCCAATGCTATCTTATTATTTGCATGATCTAGATTTAAATACAAAACCTTTATCCCAAACTAATGTGCAAAAGAAAGACAGACAGAAGTTATAGATTAATATGTATGTCATTTTAAATTATAATCCTTGATATACTGGATGAGACATGAATAAAGATTGGTGTTTTCTGAGAAGTCATTAGTATAAAGAGGTTTGTAGATTTACGTATGTGCCCTATTACTATTTCACAACATAAAAATTATTGCCTTACTGCATTATAACACAACTGTGACATCATTATACACCTAAGCACAATTTGGAAATTGTGTCATATGATTATACTGTAACAACAGTTATTTTTAAGGGGGAAACAAAACAAACAAAAAAAACACAGGAATAAAATAATCCACCTAATGAATTATTACAAGGTACAGGTTCAACTATCAAACTTTATAACAATGTTTTTAAGTACTAAGAAATACTTTGCAGTTGTAAAAAAGGTTTCCAAGCACATGCCTTTATCAACAATCAGTTAAAATGTTATGCATTGAAATCATGAATCATCAAACAATCTATATGGTTTTCCTACTCTGGTAAGATTCTAAATATAAAACTGTTATGCAGTGAACAGAACTACTTCCTGTTTTCTAGCATCTCAGCTTTGACATGTTAAGAATCTCTACAACAGCACATCATGAACAATAACTATCTTATTGCAAACTGGGAATGTAAGCAAACTATTTCAGATTGTTATATATGTTTTAAAATGTTGAGTGGCATCCCATTGGCTTGAGCTTTCTGGCCACAGAGGAGAATACATTTTAATTAAATATTTAGTATGGGGGCTTTCTGAACAATTTATTCCTGAGAATTAAGTTATGACATAAACATCTCAATGTTTTCTTATGAATGCAATATAAAACTTATACGTATAGCATGTCTGCTCTGTTTGATTAATGCAGCAAGTAGAATAGAAATAACCAGTTCAATAGCAATGGAGTTTGGATTAAACAAACAGGATCATTCACACAGCATAGCAATTATTAATAACATACTTAAACCAACACTTAATGCAACAAGTATGATCCAAGTCTACAGCAGCTTTTTAAGCATTCTGCCTCCTTATCCATAATGAAAATCAGGGAGAATACAAGCCTACAATTATCTAATGTAACAACGTCTACGTGATGCAGTAATTTCACATTCTACATCTATTGACATGGAATACACAATGCCTATTAATCCTGGACATTGTCTATTACATTTAGAATCTTTATTTGAATAAATCAACAAAAACCATGTGTCAGCCTTCAGGGGTTAAAAAAACATCAAACCAGAACAAAACACAAGTGAAACAATCCCCAAATCATTACTCACCCCCCCCCCCCCTCCCCCCCAACACACACACACACAATCCTGCTAAAATAGCATTTCACAAGAAAGACTGATTTATGAAAAAAAACCCACAGAATTACCTGTGCTTAGTGAGCCGGTAATAAACCTGAACAGGTACTGAGCAAATTTCATAATTTCACGCTTACACCTTTTCCTACAGCCACTCATGCTAGACTGGATTAAATTCTTCTGGCAAAAATAAAGAGATTAGGAGTGGTGTCTGCAACAGAAAACTTGTTCCACAGTTCAGACTGCAGGCTGCTGTCCCACTTGTCTTGAAAATAAAATCCTTTTGATTTACCTCAGATATCTGTCAAATAAATTTTCAGCTAGTGAAGCAAACATTAATTGCTCTGTCCAATCGGCCCTTTTTCTGTCAGGTCAGCTGTGGATGAAGGCATTGACCAGTTGAGGTTGAATGTCCAAAGTGGATAAGAGCTGCCAGTGTAGCAGTTCACATATTACTGACTCACTTAGCGTCTGTAGATATTCTATCCTCACAGACCATTGAATAGGGGGTGGAGCCAGTTTCTCCTGTATAGCTACTGAAATCTGTCGTTATCAAAGAATAGGCAAGGCAGCAGGTGATGAGACAGTCATGCAACATACCGCGTTATATAAAAAGAGTGGGTAATTAAAACACTGCACAGCAGAGCAAACAGATCACTGTGTGCCATGATTTAAGAAGTGCACAGATTAGACTGCTATGTACAAAAAGGGACAATGACCTGGAAGATTACAAATAAAATAAGGTCTAAGATGAAAACAAGCAAACATCACATATTTCAAAAGTCATATTTTATTCTTTCGGGTTGCTGCTATGGAGGGGTGAAACTGACATTACATGCTCTTTGGATGACAACGTCCCATAATGTGATTGTAATGGAATATTTTTGCCCATTGCAACCTAAATGAGACACATTACCGATAAAACATCAATTGCTGGCTTGCTGCAGCAGTTCATAAAACAACATGATTGTGACTAAGTGAAAAGGAGCCTTATATTCACAATACCTCTGGGCATCATCGGCTGAATGTTAATAATGAAGATTTATGAGGAATTGTCACCTTGTATAATAAAGCCAATTTGTTCCACAAAATGAAAACTGATTGTATTTTGCATTGAGTCACAATTATGACTGTAATCTGCTGTCAGTGTCCTTGAGCAAGCTCCAAGGATTCATTTTCACAGAGCAGCCCAAAAAAAGAGTATGCTGCAGCTAGCTCAGTGGATTCTAACCTGCTGGCCAGTCGCTTATCTCCCTATTAAAAATTCAAAACCCAGGAGCCTCATGACGTCAAGGGCAAGTGACATTAGCATCTGACCTTACATGTAATTCTAGTACAGAATGATGTAGCAAAACACAGACAAACACAACAAGAATGATGTGTAAGAAGGAACTGCAGATGCTAGGTTTACAGCGACACGGCTTGAATCAGGTAAGTAGGTTTCAATAGCTTTTGTTTGAAACAGTTAAGATATTCACTGTAATAAAAACACCAAGATGTGTAATGACCTCTCGAAAGGAAATTTTCAATTTACGATTCTAAAAGTCTCCTCAATGAAAATTTAAAGGCAAAATTAAAATTGCAACTTTCTAAAAAAGTAGCGTGGACTTGAACAGTAAGCAAAAGTAGCAGCAAAACTGCATGTTTTCCCATTGGGTGATGTTGTAAAGTCTTCCTGTAAACAGAATGTACAGAATACTCTGGGTGAACTCACGTGGTGAGAGGGAATTGTGGTGAAATGATCTGTAGGAAAAGATTTGTGTTCATGCAATATCATGAGGCACACTAGCCTACACTAAAAAAAGTGTCTATTTAAACTCTACCTTCACCAGGAAATTCTATCCATCTGTATAATTATTTAATTTGGCGTGAATGCCAAATCTGGGTCACTAAAGTATACTGTGGGGAAACCAAGATGACCTAGTTATAATTTTGGCTTGTATGCATATTGAAATGTTTAATAACAAAAAATGAGCATTGGAAGGGATTGGATGCAAAGTGAGTTTGGAAAATACTTGAAGCAGCAAACAAATATGCGTTTGAACAAGTGGGTCTTGAGGAGTATTTCAAATTGAGGATGAGGACAAGATGAAAGAATTCAACTATTCACAGAAATTGGGATTAGAACATAAACATAGACATAGAAAATAGGTGCAGGAGTAGGCCATTTGGCCCTTCGAATGTAATGTTTTAACATTCTAATTAACATTCTTACATCCCAGAAAGTAAACTTGAAAGTTTTATTTTATTCATATGTTAAGCATTTTATAAAAACATTGTTCATTGCTATTGTTGGAAACTGGGCGAAATGAAATTAACAGAGAATATAGGAGGATGAGATAGTAACTGAAAAATGGCCAGAAAAACATATTCTAAAACGCCACTGCGGCAACTGGTTCCAGGTACAGTCTGCAAATCCATTAGAGATGAAAGATCAAAGAGTTAGTATCGAGTATGTGCAATACTGTCGCCAAGGCAAATGTAAAAACAAAACCCTGGGATGGAGAACAGGAAACACGGACTAATTTGGGCTGTGAGAGAATTGGCAAGGATAGCTGGCACTCTTGGCCAAAGTACCTCAAGATACAGCAACAGTTTCTGCTGCCACTGCAAAATTAAGAGGGTAATTTTAATTAAATCCACGGTGAGAGAAGGGATTTTTGGTCAATGGCTTGTATTACATTAGAAAAGTACCACAAGGGGACATGGTCGATGGCCCACAATGTCTCCACTGAACAAAATTGACATTCTGTCAATTTTTACTTCAATGGACTGTAAAAGCAAGCTGCATGTAAAATGGCCAGGCAGGGAATGATAAGTTGATTATGAGATTGTCAAAGGTAGATCAGATAAGAGATCTGGAATTAAGACAGATAGTTTCCTTAAGATATTAAGTAAGTCTATATCTGGAAGCTCTGAAGATAAACAATTGGGAGAACGATAATCATAAACAAAACAAAGAACCAAGAGTACTTTATAGGAACAAATCCAAAATAAACTGACTTTTGTTCCTGCCTCAGTGCAATTTTAAACCCCACATTACATTTAAAAAAAAAGTTATCCAAGTCAGCAGAGGAGTTAAGTGCAGAAATTGGCCAGTTGGACATATGGGATGAGACGCAGATATATGGAATTTTCCACCATAAAAATAGAAGAACTGCTGTACAACATGACTGAGTAATTAAAATTAGGAGTCATTAGATGAAATAAATTGCACAGGACTGGCTGTATTGGTGTGAGAAGGTGTAATGGAGCAACGTATGACAAATTCATCTGGGATACAGGAAACACATGCATACTTTTGAGGAAATTAGCTACCCACATGTTCCCATATACTAACAGCAACAGCAGGTTATCGTGTAAACTCAGATATTGTAAAGCTATGACAATTAGTTGAAACATTTTGATAACCCTCCACAGGCCAATGCAGGAGAGCAAAGTTGCAGCTAATTCCCATCAATTAAGGTGAGGAATCTGCAAGAACAACCAATGCCCTGAGGCAATTTCTCCATCAATGAGTTTCAGCTTCATATTGCAAGAGATATTTTGAATTCATTTGTTCTTACAACATAGATCATAAGATCATAAGTGATAGAGTAGAATTAGGCCATTCGGCCCATCAAGTCTACTCCAGCGTTCAATCATGGCTGATCTATTTCTCCCTCCTAACCCCATTCTCCTGCCTTCTCCCCATAGCCTCCAACACCTGCACTAATCAAGAATCTATCTATCACTGCCTTAAATATATCGACTGACTTTACCTCCACAGACTTCTGTAGCAAAGAAGGCTCACCACCTTCTGACAAAAGAAATTCCTCCTGATCTCCTTCCTAAAAGAACGTCCTTTAATTCTGACGCTATGACCTCTAGTCCTAGACTCTCCCACACATGGAAACATGCTCTCCCCATCCACTCTATCCAAGCCTTTCACTGTTCTGTGTGTTTCAATGAGGTCCCCCCTCATTCTTCTAAACTCCAGTGAATACAGGCTTAATGCTGACAAATGCTCATCATAGGTTAACCTACTCATTCCTGGGATCATTTTTGTAAACCTCCTCTGGACTCGCCCCAGAGACAGCACATCCTTCCTCAGATATGGTGCCCAAAATTGTTCACAATATTCCAAATGCGGCTTTACCAACGCCTTATACAGCCTCAGGATTACATCCTAGTTTTGGTATACAAGCCCTCTCAAAATAAATGCAAGCAGGCCATTCATCCCATGAAGTTCATACAGGCTCTTAAAGCATCCTCATCAAATCTCATTCTCTCACATTCTCCTATAAAAGGACATTCTCTTAGGAAGGAGATGAGGAGAAATTTATTTAGTCAGAGGGTGGTGAATTTGTGGAATTCTTTGCCACAGAAGGTTGGAGAGGCCATCAGCGGATATTTTTAAGGCAAAGATAGAAAGACTTTTGATTAGTACAGGTGTCAAAGGTTATAGGGCGAAGGCAGGAGAATGGGGTTAGGAAGGATAGATCAGCTATGATTGAATGGTAGAGTAGATTTGATGGGCCTTATGGCCTAATTCTACTTCTTTCACATAACCTTATGAACTCTATCACTTTAGGGCCTAATTCTACTTCTATCATACCAGTGGAATTCCCCGAAGTCACCACCGTCGACAACTACGTCACCGGGCGACAAGCTACGTCATCCTGATGACAACCTATGACAGCACCTATGTCAGTCGAAGTCAAGCTACGCTAATTGATGACAAGCCAACTGACAAGCTATCGCCAAAACTTTTTGAACATTTCAAAATACAGCGGCAACCAAAAAAACACTACTACTCTTTGTGCAACTGAGGAGACTACTCACGATCATACAGGCAACACCCCGGCGACTGTCTAGTCGCCTATAGCCTGCAGCTGTTTGTTTTTCACTCTTTTCTTTATTTTTAGTGAGTTTCAGTGTTTTGTTTTTGGAGTTCTGGTGGGGATGGGGGGGGGAGGAGGGGGGGGAGAAGGGGGAAACTACTTTTCAGGGTCCCTACCTGGCTGGAGAGGCAGCTTTTCTCCAGGCTCCACTTTTGACACGGCGGGCCTGGAGCGGCGTTTCCTGAGGGAACCGCCCAGAACCTCGGCTTGAACGGTGGCACAGCACTGGAGCGCCATTGCGGAGCGGGCAATACCTTGCCCGGGTCGCCGCGCTAGAACTCCGGTATGCTGGGACTGCAGGTGAACATCGCGGAGCTGTGGGTCTGTGGAGCAGCCAGCTGTGGGCGGTGGCGCTGACCTTAACATCGGGAGCCAATGGTGGAGCTCCATCCAGCGCAGCCTTGTTGGCTTCAGAAGCCGCGGACTCCGGTAAGGAAGTGGCCGTTCCAGGTGTCCCAAGCCGCTGAGAGGATTCTCCCGACGCCGGAGCACCATCACCCGGCGAGAACGGCCTGGAACATCGGGCCTCCGTGAACGCGACTGCGGAAGCCTCAATAGGCCCGACTATGGTGGACATGGGTTGGGGACTGGACATTGTGCCTTCCCTCATAATGGGAACCATTGTGGGGGGATGTTTTTTATGTTTAAATCTCTTTATTATTGTTATGCCTGTATTCTTTTTTTATGTGCTGCATTGGCAAGAAGCATTTCACTACACCTATGGTGTATGTGACCAAT
Organism: Raja brachyura; assembly: GCA_963514005.1. The sequence continues at coordinate 103,141,273 of OY740781.1, read as the reverse complement.
AAAATAACCTTTGAAAAAATTGCCTACGTGGGCCAGGCCCTTAACTGAACTATGATCTGTCTTGGTTGCACTAAGGATGTTGAGCTTTTGTTTTGTACTAATATGCCATTTAAAAAATACATATTAAACTGCAGTTATTGTGTCATCTACAAGTACTGTGTTTAGAGACCTATTAAGCTGTGGCGTGTAAGAGTTTTATTATTCTGTTCTCAGTACATATGACAATTCAATACTCTTGACACACACATGCATTCAAAATTAAGTTTCAGAAATGTCCTATTGATGCAAGTGGACTGATGGAACAAGTCTCTTTCAGCAAGCTCTTACAGTGATGAGAGCAAAGCAAGTCCAATCTGTTTTCTAGCATCATGGACTGAGCAACTGTAAATTCTGGGACCATACTTAACTGAGTGGTTCAAATTTAAGATTCTTGCAGGGGTGAGTTCCCTGAGGAGTGAGAAAAGAAGCCTCCAACTTTTCTATTCATGTCTTGATATTACACTAGCAGTCAGACAGCGTAATGATGGAGATGGGTTGAGAATAATAATAAAATAAAAGATGCAGGATGGCATCAGTGCACATTTGGAAGCTGATTAAGTGTGTGAATAATATTGCAGAATGAGCAACATAAATATAAATGAAGCAATCCGAGAGTGAATCCCGAAACATTATGAACATTAGACTGTCAAGAATATCATACATGCCTAAACTGAAAAAATAAAATTGGGGGGAAACTCAGCAGGTCAAGGCATCTATGGAAGGAAAAGGACAGTTGATGTTTCAGATCAGAACCCTTCTGTAATTTTATAGTTGGAGGATGTAATTTACAAAGAAATGGATACCGCACTGTAGCACAGCGTAACATGCAGAAGAAAATAAAATATACTGAACTGTGTGCTGGTGTAGGCAAGTAAAATTGTGAGATTTGCTGGTTTAATAGGGGGGTTGCACGCAAGATCACTGGGTCATAGGGATTGACGCACGGAGCTGCTCAATCCATCTGGAAGACATCCGTAACTTCCGGTTTATGTTATTAATGCAAGAAATGCGTACTTTCCTTCCTGTTAAAAACCGCCAAAATGTTGAATATTTGTGCTGTACAAAATTGTGGAAGTCAGGGTAAGCGAGAGAGACATGTATCCAACTTTAGAATTCCAAAAGTGAAGCGAAATTAAGGTAAAGAGAAGCGAGAGCTGAAGGGATAACAACAGCTAAAGTGCTTGGCGAACATTGGCCGTGCAGATATCGGAATTGAAAATATTGGGTATTATCGCGTTTGCTCACTACATTTCATCAACAGTAAGGCATTATTTGTGTTTTTTCTTGATTCCTTTGGTATCTAAAAAGTCTCAGAAGTGATAAATCTGGCTGTAAATTTTGGTTCAAAGGCGTTTTCTTTTTGTTTGTAAAAACCCACTTGAGAACCATGGGCGATTTTAAAATTTTACAGCCACATTTATCACTTCCGAAACTTTTTAGATGCCAAAGGAATCAAGAATATCACAAATAATGCCTTACTGTTGATGAAATGCAGTGAGCAAACAGCCAATGTTCGCCAAGCACTTTGGCTGTTGTTGTCCCTTCAGGTCTCGCTTCTATCTACCGTAATTTCTCCTCACTTTTGGAATTCTGAAGTAGGATAAATGTCTCTCACACTTACCCTGATTTCCATAATTATTTACAGTGCAAAAATTGACAATTTTGGCGGGTTTTAATAGGCCCGCTATGCTGGAAACAATGGTGAGTGCTTACCTGCAGTTCATCGTGTGTACTCCACCTTGCGTAGCGTAGCAACAGTATGGGTCATGGGTCGTGACTCAACTGCCGTGAAACTTCCCTATTGGGCTAAACAAGGGAAATTATCATCTACCTTGACCTAGTGTTGGCAATCCTGATAACGTCAATGATTAGCTGATAGAAATAGACAATAGGTTCATGTGTAGGCCATTCGGCCTTTTGAGCCAGCACCGCCATTCAATGTGATCATGGCTGATCATCCCCAATCAGTACCCCGTTCCTGCCTTCTCCACATATCCCCTGACTCCACTATCTTTAAGAGAGGATTGGCCGATTAGTACATTTCCATAATCGGAGGCCAAGTTCTGCTCCAATGAGGCCTCAAGGAACATGGGTAAAATTAAAATAAATGGAAAACTGAGGAAAATCTATTCATGCTGCACCCTTATGCAAATAAAGGAAAGCTAACTTTAGAAACCAAGCAACTCTGCACCAGGATTTCACTGAAACTGCACATCATTGTAAAGTCCAAGTCCCAACTATCTTCATCCACTCCGTCATAAAGACAGAAGTTAGGTATATTTGCTGATGATTAGACCATGTTGGCAACTCCTCATGAAAAATAAAATCAGCATTGGCTCAGACAGAGGAAGACCAGGGGAGTATCCAACATAAGAGGCAAATAACATAGAAACATAGAAAATAGGTGCAGGAGTAGGTCAGTCAGTCCTTTAAGCCAACATCATCCAGAATCAGTATCCCATTCTTGATTTCTCCCCATATCCCTTGATTCCATTAGCCCGAAGAGCTATATCCAATTATCTCTTGAATACATCCAGGGCATTGTCTTCCACTGCCTTTTGTGGCAGAGAATTCCACAGATTCACAACTCTCTGAATGAAATAGTTTTTCCTCATCTCAGTCCTAAATGGCCTATCCCTTATTCTTAAACTGTGACCCCTGGTTCTGGACTCCCCAAACACCAGGAACATTTTCCTGCATCTAGCCTCTCCAATCCCTTAAGACTTGTATATGTTTCTATAAGATCCCCTCTCATTTCTGGAGAACATGGACAGGTGACATTTTGGGTCAGGATCCTTCTTCAGACTGAAAGTTGAGAGGGGGATGGGGGGAGAATTGGAGGCAAGAAAAGACTAGTACAAACAGAACTGGCAACAAATGTTCCTTCATTCCTCCATCAATGTTCCGTCAATCCCTCCAGTTTGATGACCTCGAAAAGATCATCCACACATTTATGTCCTCAAGCCTAGATTACTGCAACTCCCTTTACACTGGCATCAGCCAATCTTCCCTGTCCCGCCTAACATTGGTCCAAAACGCCGCAGCGAGACTCCTGACGGGAACCTGAAAAAGGGACCACATCACCCTATCCTGGCCTCTCTCCACTGGCTCTCTGTGCGGTTCCGAATAAATGTCAAGATCCTCCTTTATGTCTACAAAGCCCTCAATGGGCTTGCCCCCACTTACATCAAAAGTCTGTTCACCCACCACACCACCTCCAGGTCCCACAGATCGGCCGACTTGCATTGCTGAACATCCCGCGGTCTAGGCATAAGCTCAGGGGCGACCATGCCTTTGCGGTTGCAGCTTCTAGACTGTGGAACAGCATCCCTCTTCCCATCAGAACTGCCCCCTCCATCGACTCATCTCTACTCCCAAGTCTTTCTTGACGTCCTCTGAGCGAGGGCTGTATGTATGTAGTAATGTTTGTATTTAATCTATGAACCACTGTTGTTTGTTATACTATTCTTATTCTATACTATTCTTATACCAATGTAAAGCACTTTGGCCAGCGAGAGTTGTTTTTTAAATGTGCTATAGAAATAAAATTGACTTGACTTGACTTGAAATGATCTGAGGCAGGGTAGTTCTCTTACAGGCTAATTAATAGCTATGGAGAAGGTGTGAACTGGTTCAACCACTATTGGGGATGAAGGGAAGCAAGGTTCTAAGCTACCAAGCGAAATATGAGGTGCTGTTCCTACAATGAGCATCTGGTCTCACTCTGGCAATGGAGGAGGCCCAATGTAGAAAGCTTACTAGACTGCAAAAAGTTGTGAACGCTGCCCAGTCCATCACCGGCTCTGACCTCCCCACCATCAAAGGGATTTGATGGTGTCGCTGCCTCTTGTGAGTATGTGTATATGTACACACTGAACTTTTTTTTGAGTATGTTTACATATAAAGAGTTTTATTTCTCTTTTGTTTATTATATTGTTCACAGTGTACTATATTTACATATTCTGTTGTGCTGCAGCAACTAAGAATGTCATTGTTCTATCTGGAACATATGACAATAAAACACTCTTGACTCTTGAATGGAAAGGGGAGTTGAAATGGTTGGCAACCGGGAGATCCCATAGGCCTTGGTGGACCGGTCGATGTATAGGTGCCAACATCGGGAACACCGGATGCAGTGGATGAGGTTCAAGGAGGTGCATGGTAACCTCTGTCTCAACTGAAAGAACTGTTGGGGTTTCTGGATAGAGTCGAGGGAGGTGGTATAGGACGGATATTGCATCTCTGCGGTTGCAGGGGAATGTCCTGGGTAAGGGGTGGGAAGGGATGAGTGAACCAAGTTGCAGAGGGAGGGGTCTGTGTGGAAGTGAACAGAGATAGAGTTGGGAAGATGTGATTAGTGCTGGGATTATGTTGAAGGTGTCAAAGATGTTGGAAGATGATGTGTTGAGTGCAAAGGCTGGTCGGGTGAAAGGCGAAAACCAGAGGAACTCTATCCTTGTTGCATCTGGGGGGAGGGGGAGCATGTGCAGAACTACAGAAAAGACACATTTGAGGGCACCATCTATGACAGAAAGAAGGAAACCATATTCCCTAAAGAATGAGGACTACTATGTGGAGTATGGAAAATCTCATCTTGGGAGCAGATGCTGTTGCGACGGAGGAGTCAAGTGTAAGGGATAACCTCTTTGCGAGAGGCAGGGTGGGGAGAAGAGTTATCCAGATATCTGTGGGTGTCGGTAGGTTTGTAGTAGACATTAGTTGATCATCTGTTTCCTGTGATGGAAGTCCTCCTATGAAGTCTTTGAGTTCTGCACAAACGCAGGAGATAAACCCGATGCAATCATCGATAGGGCCAGGATACACCTGGAACAAGGACTATTCGGCGTAACCAACAAAACAGCAGGCATTTCTGGAGTCCACGTGAATGCCCATGGCTACACGTTTGACTTGGAGAGAGTGAGAGCTGTGACTTGCCTCAGTAGAGCAACTCCAATAATATTTAATATAATAATAATAATCGCTACAATGTATCCTTCTCGGGATCATACCATCCCTAGTCAACAATCGGCCTACTTCAGTGTGAAGAAGGGTCTTACCCAAAACATCACCCATTCCTTCTCTCCAGAGATGCTGCATGTCCCGTCGAGTTACTCCAGCATTATGTGTCTATCTTTGGTATAAACTAGCATCTGCAGTTCTGTCCTACACATATCAGGGAACCTCCCTGCTTAAGGTCATCTGGCTCTGATTTGTCCTGGCCGTTTCTTGCTTCCAATTTCCCACCCCTCACAATCAGTCTGAACAATGATCCCAACCCAAAACATCACCTATCCATTTTCTCCAGAGATGCTGCCTGACCCGCTGAGGTAATCTAGTATTTTGTGTTTGGCTCCAATAATATTTAACTTTGGCATCATCAGGGACAATACCTTAAATATTCATCTCTTCTACTATTGGAAAACCAGGATGGCAACATGTGCCAATGACCATATACCCGCGGCAGAAGGACAAGATCACTGCATGCATGGGAACATTTTCACTTGCAAGATTCCCTCCAAGTCATAGTGTTGAGCTAGAATACACAAAAAAAAACCGTTCAGCCTAACTTCATGGTGACCAAGACGCCAATAAATGCTGCATTAACCCCAAATCCATATACTCTATTCCTATCCAAGTACCTGTCAAACACTTTGTACCTAACTCTGCATACTATCTCCTCTGGCAGCATTTTCATATAACCATCATCCAGTATGTGAAATACCTGCCCCTCAGATCTCCCTTCTCATCATAAGCTTATGCCCACTCATTTTAGACCCCCAACGTGGGACTGACCAATAACCCTAGCTATTTCATTCATATTCTTAGATTCCTCTAAGGTTACCTCTCAGTGTCCTATGTTCCAATGACACTAAATCCAGCCAATCCACTCACTCCTTGTAACTAAAGCACTCTATGTCAGGCAACATTTTGGTGAACTGCTTCTGCTTTCTTTATATATCCTGTAGAGTGCCAAGTAGAACTGTACACAAGACTCTAAGTGCAGCCTAACCAACGTTTTATTCAGCTTCAACATAATGTCCCATATCTTACACTCAATGCTTGGTTATTGAGTCAGAAGAGTTAATCATCTTAATGCATTGTTCGAGTGATGTCCCAATATTATAGCAATTTAAGAAGGCAAATCATCGCCACTTTCCAAAGGGCAATTTTGGATGGGAAAATAAATGCTGGCTATACTAACAAAACCCACATGGAGTTTAAATAGGCTAGAGAATGACAGGGAATGATCTGGGAATAAAGAATTTTACATCTTTTTTTTTAATGTCCACACAAAAACTAAAAAAAAAATTAAATTGTCTTTCTTCTCAGAGTGTTATTGTATGTGGGCTGCTGCACAATTATATTGGGTCATTTTTTTCATGCACCGGAATGATTCAGCACCATCCTCCCACTCTCTCCTACTTGTGAAAATATTTTGGGTTGTTATTACCGAAGTGGTCAGAATAATATTAACGAGGTTTCATCTGTATGTCACAGCTAATTTAAATTCAGGACCCTTTTCTATCCTTTGAGTAATGACATGCATATTCAAATGTAGACATAAATAGTGCCTCTCTTTAATTATGTTAGTCATTCCAATTACAATAGCTCATATGCATTTTCTTATTCTGCCTTCACATATTAGGGAATAAATGGCTAGGTTATTGTCTATTGTCTAAGGTAATGTAATGAAACTGCAACTGGGGGTCAACATAAAGTAGTACTAAAGTACACAGCACAAAGAATAAGATCTAAAGCAATGAAAATCGAGGAACAGCAGTTTCTAGAAAACAGAAATAAAAACAGAAAATGCAGACTATGCAATATCTATGGAAAGAGAACTGTCACCAAATTGTTCTCATAAAACTTAACACAGGACTGCTAACACATATCAACTGTTCTGTCAGTACAATGCGGCAATGTCTTTCCACAAATGTTGGCTGATCTGCCAACCGTTTCCAGCGCTGATTTTTGTGGGCTACATATATTTAAAGAGGGTAACAGAATTTTCCCCATGTTATTCAACTTGATTATTTTTATGATGCTATCACTATTCACGATTGTTTGTAGTACTTGAACTTGCGATAAAAATAGCAGATGGCATTAACTTTGATGTTTACCACAAAATTAAAATAATGAAATTACTTTGAGAATGCATAAATTAGTGTTGTCGTTTTCTTTTGAGAGACCATTTTTCATTATTGTAAACAATTATGAACAAAACTCCTGTAATATCTGTTGGCTCTTTGATTTTATTGCCTCTACAGGAAAATACAAAAATAGAGCCATCAGCAGAACACTCTTTACTCAAATATCTTTATTGATGGCAGTGGTTGGTACAACATGCATTAGAACTAATTCCTAAAAATACGCTTTTCCATTTATAATGATAAATACTTTCTATTTTATGCAAAATTATAATAAGCTATTTACAGAAACGAAATAATACAACTAAATATAATTCAACCAATTACGTTTACCGAGTCTTCTATTCATCTTTTATATGACATTTCACTATCAGCTTCACTAACATTTCTGATGGATTCATGCTAGATACTAATAATTTCAAATGGATCATACCACTAGTTCCTCATCTGGTTCTGTAATTTGTACTTCCCATTGAATTACACATCTTTAAACAGTGCCTTTCCAGTGTCACCTAAAAACACCAAATTGTTCACGCAAAATCTAACACAAAGGTAATAAAATCACCAAATGATCATATTGATCATAAAATTATATATGTAGAACATAGATCAGGACAGCACAAGAACAGGCCCTTCCATGCTGAACACCATGATGCCAAGACCATCTCTTATCTTTCCGCACATAATCCATATCCCTCCATTTCCTGCATATCCTCATGTCTGCCCAAAAGTCTTTTAATTGCCACCACTGTATATTCCCCAACCACCAAGCCCGGGAGTTCGTTCCAGACACTCACCACCCTCCGTGTAAAAATGTTGCCCTGCACCTCTACTTCAAGATTCAAGATTCAAGATTCAATTTAATTGTCACGTGTACCAATTAAGGTACAGTGAAATTTGAGTTACCATACAGCCATACGAAGTAAAAAGCAAAAATACACACAGCACATAAAATAAAGTTTAACATAAACACCCACCACAATGAAATCAGCATTCCTCACTGTCGACTGTCCGCTGATCAAGCCCTCTCGTCGGGATGATCGAAACTCCAGCGTCGGGACGGATTGGAACATTCCATGGCATGGAGCTCCTGAGTCGGCCACTTTTTACTGGAGACTGCTGCTTCACTGCTGTGGTGTTAAAGTCCACAGGCCCCACAGTCAAGCTCCAACACTGGCGATCTTCGGCAAAAGATCCCAGGCTCCGCGATGGTAACTTCACGCTGCATCCGCGGCTTGAAGCTCCAGGCTGTTCTCCAGGAAAGGCCGCACCACGTTGTTGGCCGCAAAGGGAAGGGCGGAGATGCGACATGGAGAAAAATTGCATCTCTGTTGAGGTAAGTGACTGAAAAAGGTTTCCCCCAATAACCCCCCCGCTCCCCCGACATAAAACATACCAAAAGACATTAAAACAAACATTCAAAACAAACTTAAAATAATAAAAACAGAGAACGGACAAGCCAGACTGCTATGGGCACCACCCGATGATACATCGCGGAAACAGGCCCTATGGCCCACCAAGTCCGCACCGACCAGCAGTCCCCGCACATTAACACTATCCTACACACACTCGGGACAATTTACATTTACAAACCTGTACGTCTTTGGAGTGTGGGAGGAAACTGAAGATCTCGGAGAAAACCCATGCAGTCACGGGGAGAACGCACAAACACCGTACAAACAGCACCCGTAGTTGGGATCGAACTTGGATTTCTGATACTGCAAACGCTGTAAGGCAGCAACTCTACCGCTGTGCCACCCTTTCATCCCACTCACCTTAAATCTATGCTCCCCAATAATTAATTTTTCCATCCTGGAAAGAAAGGTTCTGACTGTCTATCCTATCCTATCCTATCATTTTATACACTTCCATCAGGTCTCGCAATCTTCGGCATTCCGGAGAAAACAATCCAAGTCTATCCAACGTCTCCCTTTAACTTCTGATAAACCTCCACCAAGGATGTGGCACCCTTTCCAAAGCTTCCACATCCTTTCTGTAATGGGATAACCAGAACTGCATGCAATACTCGAATTGTGGCCTAAGTCTTAAACATCTGCATCATGACTTCATGACTTTTATGCTCAATTCCCTGACCTATGAAAGTAAGAATACTATATACCTTCTTTATCTCTCTATCAACTTGTTGCTACTCTAGGGAGTTATGGACTTGAATTCTGAGATCCCTCTGTACATCAATGCTGCCAAGGGTGATGCCATGAATTGTATATTTTCCCCTTGCATTTGACCTCCCAAAGAGCAACACCTCACATATGTTCAGATTGAACTCAATCTACCATTTTTCTACCATTTCTGTATCTGATCTATACCTCCCTATACACCTTGACAACCTTCCTCATAGTCTGCGAGTCCAGCAATCATGGTGTCATCTGCATTTCTTGTATGGTTGGATATCGCAGCTATCTAGTCTAAACGTCTTCCCACCCTTCCTCCTGCAAAGAATCTATCCCATACTCCCAATTCCTCCATCTCTGCCCAAGATGAGGTGTTCCATACCAGGACATCTGAGATGTCCTCATTCCTTAGGGAACGGGATTTACCACTTCTATCATGGATGAGGCCCTCACACGTGTCTCCTTAGTATCACGTAACCTTTGCTCTTGCTCTCTCTACTCCCAGTCGCAGCAGGGACAGTACCACCTAGTCCTCACCTTTCATCCTGCCAGCTGTCACGTACAGCACATAATCCTCCACATTTTTGCCACCTCCATCGGGATCCCAACATTGGTCACAGGTCACATCTTCCCATCTTTCCATAGAAACCATCCCCTCCGCAACTCCCTGGTTCAGTTATCCCTCCCCACCCAAACCACCCTCTCCCCAGGTACTTTCCCCTGCAACTGCAGGAGATGCAACATCTGTCCCTGTACCTCCTCCCTCGACTGCATCCAGGGATGCGGACAATCCTTTTAGGTGAGGCAGAGGTTCACTTGCACCACTTCTAACCTCATCTACTGTATCCATTGGTGAGGACTCTGACATATCGGCGAGACTAAGCGCAGACTCGGCGATCGTTCCAACACCTACGCTTAGTCCACTTTAGCCTACAAAATCTCCCAGTTGCCAAGCACACCTCTGCATTCCCTCTCTCTCCATCTCTCCCCCACCCAAGTTACACTAGCTTTTCATTCTCACCTACCAAACAGCTAACAATGCCCTGTTTCCTTTACCATTGTTACTTTTTTGCTTATTTCATTCATGTGTTCTAAATCTCTCTACATCATCGTCTATATCTCTCGTTTCCCTTTCCCGTGACTTTCAGCCTGAAGAAGGGTCTTGACTGTGCTACTGCATTTTGGATCTATCTTCGATTTAAACCAGCATCTACAATTCCTTCCTACACATTTCAACTCCCCTTCCCATACTCTCCTGGGCCTTCTCATGTTTCTCATCTGTCAACGCAAATTGGAGGAACAGCACCTCATATTTCATTTGGGCAGCTTACAACCCAGTGGTATAAATATTGATTTCTCTAATTTTAAGTAACCCTTGCATTTCCTCCCTCTCCAGCCCTCCCTGACCCTAATCGCCTTGCGTGGTTCACTGTTGATATTGCTTCATGATCACCTCTTCCACAGCCAACGATGGACCATTGTGAGCTCCACCTTTCTTGAGTCATCAGTGCAAGCTATGATTTGTTTTGCACCTTTTCATACCTCTAGTTTCTCTCTCCCCTGACTCTCAGTCTGAAGAAGGGTCTCGAACTGAAAACGTCACCTGTTCCTTTTATCCAGAGATGCTGACTGATCCGCTGGGTCTATTTCATGTCTATCCTTGATCATAACAATCACCCTTTGGAACATTTCTCCTGGTTGCATACAGAGGACAAATGGTTGAAGCACTCTCAAGCTTTCTAAGGTAAGTAATTAAGTAAATATTATTTATATAGCACATTTAAATCAACTCGCATCGAGCTCCATCAAGCTCGAGGGCAACACACACACACACACACACACACACACACACACACACACACACACACACACACACACACACACACACACACACACACACAAACGGCGGGGGCCATGGAAAGCGGGGGAGTGCTATCTGAAATTCACACCGGCAATGAAGACGAAGGTAAAAGACGGCTGCACAGTGTACGGTAAGTCCTTCATATAGTGCGGGAGGGTGGGGGAGGCAGGTAGAAGGGGAGAGAAGTTCTTTTTGGTTTTTATTTCAAACTATATATTGTCAGTCATCCAGGCACATCAGCTTTGGACGTAGTTTCTTGCCTTTTCCAATAAACCACAGTGATCAATATCCAGGTTCCATCACTCCACTCTCCCCAAAAGCACTCTCTTCAATCAACAAGGAATCATGGCCACCCACTTTCCAATATCCCCATTGCCATCACATCATAGAAACATAGAAACATAGAAATTAGGTGCAGGAGTAGGCCATTCGGCCCTTCGAGCCTGCACCGCCATTCAATATGATCATGGCTGATCATCCAACTTAGTATCCCGTACCTGCCTTCTCTCCATACCCTCTGATCCCCTTATCCACAAGGGCCACATCTAACTCCCTCTTAAATATAGCCAATGAACTGGCCTCAACTACCCTCTGTGGCAGAGAGTTCCAGAGACCCACCACTCTCTGTGTGAAAAAATTCCTTCTCATCTCGGTCCTAAAGGATTTCCCCCTTATCCTTAAGCTGTGACCCCTTGTCCTGGACCTCCCCAACATCGGGAACAATCTTCCTGCATCTAGCCTGTCCAACCCCTTAAGAATCTTGTAAGTTTCTATAAGATCCCCTCTCAATCTCCTAAATTCTAGAGAATATAAACCGAGTCTATGCAGTCTTTGTTCATAAGACGGTCCTGACATCCCAGGAATCAGTCTGGTGAACCTTCGCTGCACTCCCTCTATGGCAATAATGTCCTTCCTCAGATTTGGAGACCAGAACTGTACGCAATACTCCAGGTGTGGCCTCACCAAGACCCTATACAACTGAAGTAGAACCTCCCTGCTCCTATACTCAAATCCTTTTGCTATGAAAGCTAACATACCATTACCTTTCTTCACTGCCTGCTGTAACTGCATGCCTACTTTCAATGACTGGTGTACCATGACACCCAGGTCGCGCTGGATCTCCCCTTTTCCTAATCGGCCTCCATTTAGATAATAGTCTGTTTTCCTATTTTTGCCACCAAAGTGGATAACCTCACATTTATCCACATTATACTGCATCTGCCAAACATTTGCCCACTCACCCAGCCTATCCAAGTCACCTTGCAGTCTCCTAGCATCCTCCTCACAGCTAACACTGCCCCCCAGCTTAGTGTCATCTGCAAACTTGGAGATATTGCCTTCAATTCCCTCATCCAGATCATTTTTGTATATTGTAAATAGCTGGGGGGGAAAAGGGGGGGGGGGGGGGGGGAAGAAGGAGTGGAGACATTTTTAAGAAGCCAGACAACTTATAATAAAGTATAGCGGGCATTTTACCTACCGGTCGGTTGTCCCTGGTCCTGAAAACTCCAATGAGACAATTAAAATACCCATGTCAGCGAAGGAGATTGCCTACGGCTGCCCTCAACTGCCTGTAACTAAATAGCAACCCCACTCCACTGCACTACGGGTTAACAAGAACCATGCCGACCAATTTTTACTCGCGGAAAATGTTTCTACATGCTGAAAATGTTTCCACAACATAGCTGAGGCCGCGAGTATGCGGGAACTTCCTTCGAGCATGAAGGAGAGTTCCAGTGACCTCATTGGACCTCCTAGGACCACGGGTCAACCATGCTGCGAGTTTGAGTCGAAGGCAAACTCTTCTAAACTTGAAGATTAGGTCGCCGCAGTGGGACAGCCCCTTTACTGGTTTGAACTAAGTGATTAGTTTGAAACTATTGAGCAACATGACAGACATTATTTTTTTCGAGAACCAATCTAAAAGTTCAGTAAAATAAAATAAAGTAATTCATCCTTCCAAAATGCAAGCAAAGCTGATAAACAGTAAACTCCCATTCAACTTTTGTTTTGTTTACTGACATTGAGCTGCGGTTTATTTAATTATATTGTAGCATGTGGGTGTTGCTGCCAAGGCATGCCGATATTGTGGGTAAGAATATTTTATTTTGATAAATGATAAAGTGCTTTAAACAAAAAGTAATGATCCTGGTTATTCCTGTTTTTTAACACATGGTTACATGGATAAAGAGATATAAAAATAAGCGTCCATTTTTAACCATTGAATTAAAGTGTTTAACCAATACAAATCAACAAAGCTAATGAGACACAGGAGCCACAAACCATCTGCTGGAGGAATTCCCTGGGTCGAGCAACATTTGTGGGTGGAACGGTATGATCGACGTTTCGGGTTGATAAAGTGGAGATAAGGAATGGTGAGACAGAGCAAGTAGTAATTGTTGGACAGAGGTGGGGTGAAGAATGACAGGCACGAAACAAGGAAGGGGAGGGGGAGCGGTGGAGTTGGGAGTTTTGGCATGTTTTCCTTAAAGGCTGTTGAGGAATTAATCCAGAACTTTCATGGTCATCCTACTAATGGCAGCTTTGCATCTCAGATGTCTTTAATTAACTGAACTTGGATTCCACGACTGCCGTGGTGGTAAATGAACTCTAGATCAAATGTCTCTAGATTCTGAAGTGAAGACATTGTGGGTGGAATTAAGGAACAGAGAGTATTTAGAAGGAGTTAAAGATTGGAACCCCCGAGATAGAGATTCAAAAAGCTTGTTGAAAAGGCAAAGTGGTTATTGTGATTAAATTCAAATTACATATAGATAAAAATAAAGCAACTTAATACATTTCCGAAAGTTATGAATATTTCAAGGGTGTTCTGCATAGTTTTCTACGTCCCATATTTGAAGGGTGCATACAATATTACATTTAATAATGAGTAATTAATTGAATTCAATTAATCAAATACACTTCACAACAATAACACCATAATCGTTCACCATGTTTGAAATAAAAATTGTCTCTGAATTCCTAGTTCACAAGAGGACCAAAGTTCTACCAATTCCTCTCATTTTTTAAAAGGGTTTGTGCAATTGTTGCTCTATGTTATCTTTACCTATGGGTTTAAAAATGTACTTTATGGCTAAATTAAGCAAATATGAGATTCTAAAATGCAAGATGTGGGATGAAGGGCCAGTTTTGCAAATTGTACTTTTATACTAGAATTAGGTCTGGCAGACTACAACCCAATAGGATAGAGCCTGTCCACATTTAATTGGATAAATCTCTTAATAGGGAAAGCTGAGGATCATTGGAGGAATGATGTTAAAAGAATTAATTTAGATTACAATAAACCAATTAATATAATGAATGGATAGGAGATATGCTTGCCAAACGTAGAGCTATTAACAAATAAAAAGGGGACAATGTTAAATAAAGGGGAACATTTATGTGTAATCTGAGGAATCACAAAAAACAAACAAAAGATAAGCAAACAAAAACCATGGCTCAGCACAAATTATATACAAAAAGAGGAAAAAAATGGGAACAGGAGAATGGTCAGGAACAAAGTGATCAAAATTCCCAGCTGTGAGGTTAAACCTTGCACAGAACAGTGAATCTACTTATTTGAATGGATATGGCTAGCTGGGAGCAAGTTAAAACAGTAGGTATTAGTTGTTTAAGAATTACTCATGTCTCTAAATGATTTTTCAAAATCTTAAATTTTCATGTTATTCATTGCTGTTTAATGGTTTTTAAATGCCATGAACATTAACAAAGTTTGCCAGATTTGATACTATATTCTTCAAAATACATAATTTTGAAGAGTATAGTTTCCAATGGGTTTGGTGCTATCTTTATTGGGGCTGACTGTGGATTAAGGGGACTGATGCAGTGACTAGTGGGGTACCGCAAGGCTCAGTGCTGGGACCCCAGCAATTTACAATATACATAAATGATCTGGATGAGGGAATTGAAGGCAATATCTCCAAGTTTGCAGATGACACTAAGCTGGGGGGCAGTGTTAGCTGTGAGGAGGATGCTAGGAGACTGCAAGGTGACTTGGATAGGCTGGGTGAGTGGGCAAATGTTTGGCAGATGCAGTATAATGTGAATAAATGTGAGGTTATCCACTTTGGTGGCAAAAATAGGAAAACAGACTATTATCTAAATGGAGGCCGATTAGGAAAAGGGGAGATCCAGCGCTACCTGGGTGTCATGGTACACCAGTCATTGAAAGTAGGCATGCAGTTACAGCAGGCAGTGAAGAAAGGCAATGGTATGTTAGCTTTCATAGCAAAAGGATCCTTAGGTGCTGGGGGTATTAGTAGCCTGACATGCTGAAAAATCTGCAGGTCATATTGTTAATAGGTTGCGAGCCACCGGCACACTTTCCACCATCATCTGTTCTTTACGACATGAGCTTCTTGCTGGGCCTTCGGGTACCTCTATGGTTGTTTCATTTCATCTCAACCATGGTGCTGCTTCCATTCCAGGTATGCTTTGTGTTTATGAATTATTAGCTCCTGAATATCCTGATTATTCTCATCAAACCAGGTCTAGTTCCTTATATAGTCAAGGGTCGCTTCACAAATTGCAAAATGCAGAAGAATTCAAGTAAACCATATGCTATAATTCCTTATAATGCTGTTTCATAGAAAATAGATGCAAGAGTAGGCCTTTCGGCCCTTCAAGCCAGCACCACTATTCAATGTGATCATGGCTGATCATACAAAATCAGTACCCCCGATCCTGCTTTCTCCCCATATCCCTCGATTCTGTTAGCCCCGAGAGCTATAGCTAACTCTCTCTTGAGTTATCCAGTGAATATCCAGTGAATTGGCCTCCACTGTCTTCTGTGGCAGAGAATGCCACAGATTCACAACTCTTTGGGTGAAAAAGTTTTTCCTCATCTCAGTTCTAAATTATTCTTACTTTTAAACTGTGACCCCTGGATCTGGACTCCCCCAACATCGGGGCCATTTTCCCTGCAACTTACCTGTCCAATCCCATAAGAATTTTATAAATTTCTATAAGATCCCCTCTCATCCTTCTAAATTCCAGTGAATATAAGCCCAGTCGATCCATTCCTTAATACGTATCAATACGTATGTGAAAACAGCATGCCTGGAAAGAAGAGTGATGTAAGGTTGTAGAAGAACAAAACAAAGTAGTCAGAAAGTATGGAGCAACCTCAATAGCTTTTCAACCTTTTCTCAGTGGAGTTAGGGAAATTAAATTAGTCAATGGGAAGTCATGTGTGAAACTTTGCAGCAGTAAGCAATCAAGAAATAAACAATAATAATCTGTATCAAAACTGAAACGGAATATAACGTTTTGGTTCAGCTTCCCACATTGTGGATGCTGCTTCATCCAGGCCATTTTTGTTGAAGTAGCTTGCGAGGCTCACTGCTATTTTAGAGTTCAGGTAAATTGCTCAAGCAGACAAGCAAAATGACACAAGACCTATTAGCTTGAAAAGATCTGTGCATGGGAATTACCTGCTTCATAAAGCATCAGCTTTCAATAGTTTGCCGCATGCAACCAGAATATCAAGTAGAAACAGAGGTGTGTGTAAATTTACAGTCCCAGTAAAAACACATTGAAAAATTCAAAATGCGTAGGAATGCTTTATCATCTTTGTGCATCAAGCGAGAAAAGTTGCAAAATATTAGATTATTGATGAAAATGCATAAAAACAAAAGATCTAAGAACCCAAGAGCTCTCAAGCCTGGTCCATTGTTCAATAAGCTCAATCTGACCTTTGGCCTCAACTCCATTTTTTTGCAGGTTTCCATAAAACCCGACTCCTCAGTGGTCAATAAAAAAAGTGTCACATTGAATATATTATAACAATGCAGCATTCGCAGCTCTCTGAAGAAAAGAATCCCATCCCTTTGAACTATCTCTCATCTCTGTCCTAAGGAGTTGACCATTTTTCCAAAATTCTTCCATTAAAGAAATTTTTAGCATCAATTTTTGCAATCTTGATTATTAGAATGATATACCTCTCGTTCTTCTAAGCTCCAGAGTCTGATCCATTCTATTTAATCTTTCTTTGTTAGATTTCTTTCCAGCATGAGGGGGTTGGCCATTGAACTTTTATCTATTGCCCCAAGGCAGGTGTATTATTTCTTAATGAAGTTATTGACAGTATCCTAGGTGTGACCTCTCCAAACCTTTGTACAATTGCAGCAAGAATTCCTTACTGTTGTTGTCCATGATCCCCTGTGTAATTAAGACCAACAAGCTACTTGCCCTCTTAATTTGTCCCACACAAATCTTTCCAAATACAAATATTTAATAGTCTCACACTATTTAACATAATACCCTGTTTTTTGGTATCTTTACAACCAAAGTGAATAACTTTGCATTCCTCCCCTTACACTACAGGAAGCATCATATTGCCCACACAATTAACCTGACTAAATATCTTTACAAACATTGTTGTATGTTTCTAATATTTGATGTTCTTGTTTACCTTTATCACCAATGTCTGTATTTTGTGTTGTTTTTGCCAAACTTGGATACCCGACCCTCAGTTCCTTCATCAGAGTAATTTATATAAATTATAAGATTCTGAATGCCCAGCCATAACCAACGAGGCTAGCTACCAATAATAGCTTGCCAACTCAAAATGCCTATGCTTTGGTTCAATCTATTATCCAAACTAATATGATATATTTTAACTGCATGGGCTTTACCTTATCTAGTCACCCAGGATTCTTTGAAAATTAAAATTATTAAACACTGCTCCTTCAATTTGAATTCCATGGCCAGATAGCATTAAAAAAGATTCAAATCGCTTGTACTTTTTTGAAAAGGGTTCATGAGATTACATAAAATTACCAGGAGACTGAATGTTCATATTGCAACTTCACTCAATGTTCAACATAAACACCAGAGAAATTGTATAATTAGCTACTTTGGGAGTTTGGCGGATCTCCAGAAGAAATAACAGATGTTAGTCCACTAGAATAAGATTCCAAAATTCCCCAGCTACGTCCCTGCACTACAAGTGTTGCAGGGCATGATTCCTGACGACCAGTGTGACCAAGATACTGACCTTACCCGCAACTCCACGACTGATGCTGTGAGTAAAATAGGAATTGGCACACATTTTAACTTTGATTTTTTGGACTCCAAAGTCGATGAGGAGAGTCAGATCAGGACCTTGCCAGAATTTAGTTATTGAAGCTGAAGGTTTTTGTTTCAGTGCTGTTCAAAATGCTCTGTTAGAGTTCTTAAAACAACTGCAGATCACAGTGTTGCTGGATAATTGACATTAACTCTCACTGCAACACTGGTGCAGTAAATATATCTTCTCCTTGCAGGCATATTTTACAATGAAGGTAGTAAAGGTGGAAATGCTGTGATTTCCAGTGGGGGAAACATTCTATCCATCTTGCTCATTTAGCTGACATCAGCTCAAAAGGAGGCCGCAGAACCATATCTCTCTGCAGAATTTTACATTACACTTGCAGCACAGTGGTGCATGTGGTAGAGTTGCTGCCTCTCGGCAGTAGAGACCTGGGTTCGATCCTAATCTCAGGTGCTGTCAGTGTGGAGTTTACACATTCTCCTTGTGACTGGGTGTGTTTCCTCCGGGTCCTCTGGTTTTCACCCACATCCCAAAGATGTGTGTTTTTGTAGGCTTCTGTAAATTGCTCCTAGTGTGTAGAGAGAAGATGAAAAAGTGGGAAGAACTGGTGTGAGCAGGTGATCGATGGTCAGCATTGACTCAATGGGACAGATGCCCTGTTTCTATGCTGCATCTTTCAATTAATAAAAACTCCACCCTAAATTTGTGCCCACCCTTGTTCATTAATATGTTTCCAGCTTTCAGAATCATGTTCATCTCTTCATCAGTATAGTTTCCACCATAAAAGTAGAATTTAAATGGAATGACTTGCAGGTGCCATCAGCACATTTAGAAATATTTAGTGGATACATGGATTGGACAGGTAAATGGGCCAAATGCAGGCAGGTGGGACTTGTGTAGATTGGGCATGTTGGTTGGCATGGGGAAGTTGGGCCAAAGGGCCTGTTTCTATGCTGTATGACTCGATGAAGAAGAGTGGGCTATGCTGTATGACTCGATAAGAGATTAGCATACAAACTTAAAGCACACGGTATTGGGGGTTCAGTATTGATGTGGATAGAGAACTGGCTAGCAGACAGGAGGCAAAGGGTAGGAGTAAACGGGTCCTTTTCAGAATGGCAGGCAGTGACTAGTGGGGTGCCGCAAGGCTCAGTGCTGGGACCCCAGCTATTTACAATATATATTAATGATTTGGACGAGGGAATTCAATGCAACATCTCCAAATTTGCAGATGATACCAAGCTGGGGGGTATAGTTAGGTGTGAGGAGGATGCTTGGAGGCTGCAGGGTGATTTGGATAGGCTGAGTGAATGGGCAGATGCATGGCAGATGCAGTACAATGTGGATAAATGTGAGGTTATCCACTTTGGTGGCAAAAACATGAGGGTAGACTATTATCTGAATGGTGGCAGATTAGGTAAGGGGGAGATGCAACGAGACCTGGGTGTCATGGTACACCAGTCATTGAAAGTAGGCATGCAGGTGCAGCAGGCAGTGAAGAAAGCAAATGGTATGTTAGCATTCATAGCGAAAGGATTTGAGTATAGGAGCAGGGAGGTTCTACTGCAGTTGTACAGGGTTTTGGTGAGGCCACACCTGGAGTACTGCGTACAGTTTTGGTCTCCAAATCTGAGGAAAGACATCCTTGCCATAGAGGGGGTACAGAGAAGATTCACCAGACTGATTCCTGGGATGTCAGGACTTTCATATGAGGAAAGATTGGATAGACTCGGTTTGTACTCGATGGAATTTAGAAGATTGAGGGGGGATCTTATAGAAACCTACAAAATTCTTAAGGGGTTGGACAAGCTAGATGCTGGAAGATTGTTCCCGATGTTGGGGGAGTCCAGAACAAGGGGTCACAGTCTAAGGATAAGGGGGAATTCCTTTAGGACCGAAATGAGGAAAACATTCTTTACACAGAGAGTGGTGAGTCTCTGGAATTCTCTGCCACAGAAGGTAGTTGAGGCCAGTTCATTGGCTATATTTAAGAGGGCGTTAGATGTGGCACTTGTGGCTAAAGGGATCAGGGGGTATGGAGAGAAGGCAGGTACGGGATACTGAGTTGGATGATCAGCCATGATCACATTGAATGGCGGTGCAGGCTCGAAGGGCCGAATGGCCTACTCCTGCACCTATTTTCTATGTTTCTATGTTTCTATGAATGTGGGAAATACGCTGACATGCTATGGTTTTTACAGACATGATTTCCTCTGAAGACAGTTCAGTCCTAGATATCCTTGTGCATGTAAAAGGGCACGCTAATTGGCACTCTAGCAAAATGCAAGCAAACATGCTGGTTGTACCTGCGGGGGTGAAGGAGCGGGAATGAAAATGTATGTTACACTGAGGGGCTGTGGGAAATGGGAAAGTACTGAAAAAGGGTAAAGGGCCTGTGCCATTAACGCAACTTTTCAGCGACTGTCTTGGATCTTGAAGCTCGAGGGCATTCACCTGCGCTGGATGAACCATCAGCAATTAAGCCGCAAGCGCGCGCGTGCGCGCGCGCGCACACACACACACACACACACACACACACACACACACACACACACACACACACACACACACACACACACACACACACACACACACACACACACACACACACACACACACACACAGCAAATGCCAGGGAAAGCGGGGGAGTGCTGTCTGAAATTCACACCCGCGTTGAACAGGAAGGTAAAAGACGGCTGGCACAGTGTGCGGTAAGTCCTTTAGAGAGCGCGGAGGGGGGGTGGGAGAGGAGGGGAGAGATGTGGGGAGCAGGGGGGAGAAGGAGCGGAGACACTTTTAAGAAGCTAGACAACTTTATATAAAGTTTAGCATTCATTTAACGTTACCAGTCGGTTTTCCATGGTCTGAAAACTCCTATGGGCCAATTAAAATGCCAGGTCAGCAAAGAAGATTGCCTATGGCTACCTCGACTGCCTTGCGGCCCCACTCCTCTGCACTACGAGAACCATGCCGACCAACTTTTGCTCGCGGAAATTTTTTCTGCGAGCAAATTAGGTCGCCACAGTGGGACAGGTCCTTAAATCTTTAAACTTCACTTCCACGTTTCAATATGTCACCCAGAAAGAAGAAATATAAAATTTCAAATAAATGAGTGAATAACAGTGCATTTGGAAAGGGCAAAACATTTTAAGACAAAGTTGGAAGACTATGGAGACAAATGAAGACAAAGTGTATTAGTCTTGGACTGCTCTTGCAAATATACAATGATCCAAAAGATTTCTTCATGTTTTGCAAGCTGCTTTAGAAGCATCATTTGGCATGATCATGGGTAATGAGGTAGAACAAGTATATTAGCTGAAAATATGGTAATGTTTTGGAAGAGGTGGTCACACTATAATTAATTTTAGTCAAAGAACAAGAAAAATAGGAAAATGTAGTAATACATCAGAACAAACAAATTGTAAAAAGAAGTGGAATTTTGCAGACTCTAAACTAAAGAAAACAATGGGAAATTCAAGACAACAGACTAAGGACTTAAACCAAGCCAATAACACCATCAGCATTAATGGCCGGGTGTTTATTTATATTAGCTTAGAGATACAGTGCAGATACAGGCCCTTTGGCCCACCGAGTCCGTGCAGACCAGTGATCCCCACATACTAATACTATCCTACACACACTAGGAACAATTTACAATTTTACTAAGCCAATTAGCCTACAAACCTGTATGTCTTTGGAATGTGGGAGGAAAGCAGAGATCCTGGAGAAAACCCTTGCAGGTCTCGGGGAGAAGGTACAAACTCCGTATAGACAGCACCCGTAGTCAGGATTGAATCCAGGTCTCTGGCACTATAAGGCAACAACTCTTCCACTGCGCCTCCTTGCGGCCGGCCCTGCATATACTTGCACATATTCAAGTCTGAATCAGAAGTTTGGAGAACAGGGAAATCTAGAGTGCAGGAACTCATCAGGAAAGAGGATATAAGGTCAAAGTCCAGATCAGCGATGACCTTACTTAATGCTGGCGGAATTGTAATGTCTATTTCTGCTCCTACTTCCTATGTTTTTATTGTGCAGAAACCACCTGATATGTAGACATAAAGGGAGGATCCTATTACAGGTAGAAAGCTCAATAAATTATCAAACAAAAATAGAGAATTTCACTTGGTGTAATTTTATAGAGTTTTAGATCTAAGAATCCCATGGTAGTAGGAAATGACATGTGCTTTCATTTCATTAGTTGTCTCCATCAAACTAAATAGTAAAAGCATAAACAGTTCTCCATATATTCTGAAGTGCCAAAAAGCTCAATTATCTGGAGTACAGGCGCTCCCTGATTTATTTTAGGGTTACATTCTGTGAACCCTTATGCAAGTCAGATTGTACGTAAATCGTAATTCCCACCCCCTGCCCGTAACAACTGACTGAGATTATTAATTGTCTCAGTGACGTACAGGCATTTTCTGCGGCGTGCGGCCTTCTGGGTAAGCACCACCACCATTGCCAGCTTGTTTCCGATGGAAACTTGTTTTTGGACAGTGTTGTGAAAATTTCAAATTGCCTTAATTTACACTGGATTGAGTACAGAATTGTTAACGTAAGTGTAAGTTTACACAAGTCGCCTATTGCATAAGTCGGGGTGTGTCTGTATTTAATTGCAATTCCTTGTATTACTATCAGAAAGAATGCAGAACATTTAGAACCCAATATGTGCACATGACTTTCAAAATTCCATTTTCCAAATGATTTATAAATCATTTTGTCAAGCTCCATTTTCCTTTTGATGGTTTATCAACTATGTCCCCCATTTCTGTCAACCAATATCAAAATAATTATTTCTCCTTCCACTGCATATCGTTCACTATCATAGGTCTTCTGAGTAAATTCTAACTCATCATCTGTTTGGGGACAACTATATTCTGTGGACTCATACCTACCAAGAACCGTTAAAATAAACGTTATTTTCCCCGACTGATTAAAAAAAGTAATCGAATATCCAATGGATTGGGTTCCACTGAAACACAGGTTGGTAGTGATTATCTAATTAGCTCATTGACCTGCTGCCTCACAGCAGCAAACAATCGAGTTGTATCCTAACCTCGGGTGCTGTCGGTGCGGAGTTTGCACGCTCTCTCTGTGACCATGTGGGTGGCCTTTGGGTGGATCCAGTTTCCTCCCACTTCCTAAAGACTTGCAGGTTTGTAGGTTAATTGGCTTCTGTAAATTTTCCCTAATGTATAAGGGATGAAGTGGATGGAAAAGTGGGATATCATAGAACTAGTGTGAACGGGTGATCGAAGGTCAGCATGGACTAGGTGGGCCGTAAAGCTTGTTTCCATGCTGTATCTCAAAGGTAAATGAAACAAGCTAACAGTTTTTTTTCCCACTTTCTGAATTATTTCATGGTCAGATATTACAAACCAAGTCCAACACTAGATCTTAACCGCTCAAGAAGTGAACAGAAAGCTGTTGAGCCAAAGATTAAGACCAGTTATGCCCATTTCATCTGCATTATTTCCAAATCTGACGTACAAAACACAGTGTAAATGAACTGAGGCCCAAGTGGGGACATTTAGGAAATCATGCATGCAGATTATAGCTGAATACCTAGACGATTGCACTTGGAGGAGATAGTCGATGAATGATTGTGATTAAAGAGGTGGATACCCCTGCAGAACTGGATTATTACTTTGTTTAGCTCCCATGAAAACATGCAATTGAAGCAACAGGCACATTAGTTCTCTTCTGGGTCTGTTCAGTGTGCCAGGGGTGAGTCTGAGATGGAAAGCGGATGGCAAGCAACTGTGCAATAAAAACAGTTGAATATACCGATTACCTTCTTTGCGCTTTAAATAAGGTCCTTGTGTGTACATAGGAAATACTCTGACCCCCTGAGATACAAATGCTGCATCAAGTTAGAGAGCAGAACACTGCTTCTTTTTAAACTTTATGTAACCTATTCTCATCACATAGTGGTACAAGAAGAAGAACCAGAATTATGCCAGCATGACTCCAATTTCTCTCATATGAAGGGAATGTACAAAATATAGTGGGGAGCGACTGGCCTAAAGGTGAAATACCACATGTAATCCAGTTTATATAGGACTATCACATCAGAAAGCCTGCAGCACTCAGGGAAATTCAAATAGTGAACTTTGAAATGTGAAAAAACGACCTGGTCACAATGGTGGTCATTAACCAACCGCCTGCTGGAAAATCCATCAGGCTCACCTATGTTTAAGAAGGAACTGCAGATGCTGGAAAATTGGAGGTAGACAAAAAAGCTGGAGAAACTCAGAAGGTGAGGCAGCATCTATGGAGCGAAGGAACTAGGCAACGTTTCGGGTCAAAACCCTTCTTCAGACCTATATCCTTATTAGTTTAATTTTAGTTTAGAGATACACCATGGAAACAGGCACTTCAGTCCACCGAGTCCACGCTGGTCAGCGATCCCCACACATTAACACATTAGGGACAATTTACACTTATACCAAGTCAATTTACCTATGTACCTGTACGTCTTTGGAATGTGGAAGGAAACTGAAGATCTCAGAGAAAACCCACGCGGTCACGGAGAGAACATACTAACTCCGTACAGACAGCACCCGTAGTCAGGATCAAACCCGGGTCTCTGGCACTGCAAGCTCTGTAAGGCAACTCTACCTCTGCGCCACCATGCCACCCTCCTTTGGGGAAGAAAACAGATTCTTGAAAATAATTAAACATGCAAGTCTTCCTCCAAATCATGCACAATCCTTGGTTCAAAATATAGGAATATACTGCGCAACATCATAATGGCAGCACCACAATCAGATGGACAGCAGGGTTCAAGGCAATGGTTGAAGGCTTCCTTAAGACTTGTCAAGGCAAGTAGACCCTCAGCAATGACACTCACAGCTATGTAAATTGAAAAAAAAGACGGAGGTTGACCTTCATCGTCTATTCATATCACAGAAGGTAGCATGAGCAGCCATAGATAGAATAGAAGCAGAGGACAATTTTAATTGAAGGTATCCAATCAATACACATCTAGATAAGAACATGTGCACTTATTTAAATGTGGGTTGATGGTCAGTGGGATTGCCCTTTCTGTATATAAAACATATTTTCCATTCAAATATGGCTTTGATTATATTGGTTATTTGGTGAACGGTTTTCTACCTGAAATGTTAATCCTGTTTTCTGTTGTACAGATGTTGCCTGGCCTGCTGAGTGTTTTTAATCATTTTGATAGCAGTTGATCTACTGTAATGGATCATGCCTCTTTTCCATCCTAATTCATATCCTCAAAGTTATTCTTATCTAATGATCAGTAATGCCGATCATTCATCTTCCATATAAAACAAATGCTGAGCTCGCAACAATCATCATTGTCATAGATGGCAACAGACTTTTGTTTCTTCTTTAATACATCAAAGGTGCCTGTTTCCCAATGTTATCAATCAAAAGCCGCTCCCATAACAATCAATTTATGGAATCAGAATGCAACCCCACAATAATCATTTCCAATCATTATGCCACAGAATTGGCAAAAATCTTGCTTCCATGTTCTTGATCTGTCTAGGCATTAGTAAAATCATGCACTTATATTTAAATTGTTCTATTGTTATACATACATAAATAACTAGTTTAATTGCATTGTCCTCCGAGTATTCCTGCTTAACGAATTGTTCACATTTGAGATTTGAAAAGCTCCCAACATAAAGTGCTGTTATAGATTACTGATCGTGCTCAGTCTGCTAAAATTATAAATCTATGATGGTTTCTTCATTTTCTCCACCTACTCTTACTTTATAACAGTAAGCATTTTTTTTGCATAAATAATTAAATCAATGTGGTTAAACTTTTCATTCAGGCAATTTATATTTCAACAATAAATATATAGTACTAATGCAAGATTTCAAATTAGTTCGTTCTTCTGAAGCAATATTTAAAAGTAAATTGCTTTTTTAAGGATAAACATGTCAGGTTTAAACCATTGTAGGATGATGTGGAAAGTATAGAAAAGTAGGTTTAACTAAATAGATACAGTATTTCAAAGAGCAAATGCAGACATGAGATCTCAAATGGCCATCTTCTATATTGTTTTATAATTCTTATACAACCAAAGTTGAATTATACTCAAGGATCAGGCTGAAATAATCTAAGGATAGAAGAATAGTAATATTCTTAAAAAAAGAGAAATAATTGAGAAACCTAAATGTAAAGCATTAGCTGCAAATTTAGTTGAATATATTTTGAAAATTCGCTAATTGAAGCAGAGAATTATATTCATCCAATATCCTTGTAAATATTCTCATAAAAGTTCACCAGCCTGGCTATTTGTATGATCCGGCTTTTGTACAAAGTATGAGAATGTGCAATCTCATTGGACGATTTGGTTCAATTAGTTTATGCTAATATTTGTTTACTGCATCCATCTAGAATACTCGTCTCTTCTTTTCTACATCTTCCTATTCCACTTCCTCGAATAAATTAGTCATTTTTTTATTAAGAAATCTTCTATGTAATTTAACCATCTCCAATGACATTTTGACTAAGTAAAGAAAATTCACCTTATGTGGCTGGTGATTTTATTACTACTGCTAGTAGTAGTAGTAGGCCCCTCTCAGTCATGACTGACCATGGGTGATGCATCCTAGTTTGCAGGTGATGTGTGGTCGGATGCAAGCCTGGGGAATTTCATATGGAGGACAGGCTGTCCCCCCTCTCCACGTCGCTGATCGATCCAAAGTAACTGCAGGCCCGTTAAAGTTTGGCACCAGCGCCATCGCAGGAGCTGCTAGAGTGCAGTTGTAGACAACGACGAACTGCCTTAGGGACTCCATCTCCGGATTTTCTTGACTTTTACTCCTGGAACCTTTTCCATGACTGGATATGGCCACAAGGCAGTGGAGGTTTTAAATCAGAGTTTTCCCTCTCCTAGATGACCTGCCTTCCCAGGCTGACGAGCCCCATCTGCCCGAGACTCATGGGGGCGGGAGTGTCAACCTTCCCGTGCAGGTCTATAGCACCTGCCCACTGCCCTAATTTTATTACCAATTATCTCGTATTCTTGATTTGGGATTTTTTTCTACAATTGGAAGCATTTATTCCACATCAAGGAACCTAATCATTTAGAACTGCTGCTATCCTCGCAAATATTTTTGGGACTTTCTTGGAAGCTTGCATAGATCCGACTGCTATGCCTTAGTTGGTGCATCTAATTTGGAAGTCTATGGGTTCAACTGGACGATATTCAAAACAAAATGGTTTGGATGACCAGTGAAATAAAAACAGAAAATATCGCAGATGTTCAGTAGATTAGACAGCTTCTGTGAAGAAACACAGAAACAAGCATAGACATTAGGTGCAGTAGGCCATTCGGCCCTTCGAGCCAGCATCGCCATTCAATATGATCATGGCTGATCATCCAAAATCAGTACCCCGTTCCTGCTTGAAAGATTTAACAGTTTTGGTCAATGAATCCTCAACAGAATTGAAGGAAGGTCATTGACTTAAATCAGTAACTTTGTGGTCGCCACAAATACTTCCTGACTTTGGTGTTGTGAGCATTTTATATTGTTATTTAAGATGTCATTCAAGGTTGATTTAGTACATGCTTTTTATGATGGATGACAATAACATACAGAAACTGAAACAGACTGACTGCAGACATAACCATAGAGAGGCAGGGGAAAATAAACAAGAATTACAATGAGAATGTTGTTTTTTTGTTTTGGAAACTAATCATAATCAATAATAAAAAATACAAGAAATGAAAAGAAAAGTGGATGGATAAATGAGAATGATGTGAATGACAGATTGGATTCTCTTCCATAATATCCAAGAGTGGTGGTGATGGGCAGAGCTTGGCCTGGCATCAAATATAACGCAGCCATTCATATTTCAGGCATGAAACCTATATTAATGTCAGGAATGACTAAGGGGTAAATATAAGGTAATTCTTCTTCAAGGCAGATTTATTAATATGAGCACTGCACAAGGTCAAGAGAGATATCAAATGCCAAGAATATTGATACAAAAAAAGTGTAGAAAAGACAATGGTAGTTGTTGGCTACTTGTCGAAGTGATTTACAAATATCACGCCGCAACAAAACGGAAGAAAAATAATTTAAAACTTCAACAGTTTGTTGCAATCTTTGTTGGTTTCCATTTAAGCATAACAGAAGCAACAATTTCAATTTTTATTTTACATTATTTTCTTCTTCATTCATTGAGCCTTGCTTGGAAGTCAAGCATTGAGTGTCTATTCTATCTGCCATGAGAAAGCAGTGCTGTGCCACTTTCTTGAGCTGTTGTAAGATTTCTGCTAAGGCATTTCCACAAAGCTCTTAGGTATGAAATCCCAGGATTCTGTGCAGGCAACGGTAAAGAATATTTTTGTGGTTAGATTATTGCATATTGCTTGTTATTAGATTATTGCTTGTTATTGGTCATTACTCATGAATGCTGCATTTTTTTTTAAACAGGACATTAACAAATGCTGTCTTGGCCTTACTGCATGCAGAAACGGAGTGTTTCATTTGCTGAGAACTTATGAAACAGCAACATCTTTACTTCTGAGCTTACAGTTGAAGGAAGGTCAATGAAACAGCCACAGATAGTTTGGCCAGGACCCTACTGTGATAAATTCTTGCAATAATCGTCTGTGTTAGAGAATGTTCAATTCCAACACTCATAATTCCTTTTGTGCAAGGTTTAGTTTAGTTTATTGCCACGTGTATCAAGGTACAATGAAAAGCTTTTATGGTGCCAACCATTGGAGTATTTTCCCTTTAATGATCATTAACTTGTTTTACCAGGGATCCTTGATACCACGTCCATTAAACTGTGATTTGATGTGAGGCACACTCTCACTTCACCTTTAGAATTCAGTTCATTTGTCAATATTTAGACCAAGGCAGTGATGAGGTCCTGAGGCAAATTATTTTGTTGAAACCCAAACTGGGCACTGGCTAACAGATTACCAAAGAGCAAGTAAAACGTAATGGCATTATCATCAGCACCTCCTAACCACTATTGTAGATAATTTAGAGGACTCTAATTGCTGTTAGAGTTCTTTCAGGTAACAAGTAACTGATTGGCAGTACACATGTTCCATTTCATTTATTTTGACAGTGGAACTGATTTTTTTAAAGTAATAAAATGTTTAAAATTAATTTGAATATAAAATAACAACTTGCATAATGTGAAATTTGATATTCTAATTTTGTTTGTGTTTTCATGGCTTGGCAGTTTCTGTCAGTGAATAAGTTTAACCACCACACTCTGAAGACATGTTCTGCATCAAAAAGTTTCAAATTTTGTATCAGTTCATTGTACTTTCTGACAAACCTGTCTCAAACTGGAAAATTATGCTTTTTGATCTTAATTCAGGCCAACAATTTTTACTCAAATATTTTTTGGTCTCATTTATGGTTACAAAATTATGATGTCAACTAAGTTATTTACTCAACTGTGCCTCAACATATAATTTAAATACACATGGGCTGCGAACATCACTGGTAGGGCAAACATTTAATGCTCATTCCCAGCTGCCCTTTAACAGAATGCCTGGTTAGGGCATCTTAGAGAGTCGTAGAAAATCAACTCATTTTTTTGTGGCTTTGCAGTTACATATAAACCAGATTTAACAGGACAGGCTTCCTTCCACAAAGTGGATCCTTATGAAAATCTGGCAATTCCGTGGTCATCATAACCCGCACTAGGTTTTCTATTGCCTGGTGAGCCTATATAATCAACTCAATTCAATTTCTCCATATGCAAGGATTTGTGTTGAACCAATGTCAGGATCTGTGGTCCAGCTCATTGGGTTGCTAACCTCTTATTACTGTGCTGCCTTTCTAGATGATAGTTGCTACACTTTGCTGGAACCAATGCTTTTCATCTTCTTGGGATCATTTTCAGCATGAGAACTAGATTTGCTGCTCTAAGCTAGAGCAGCTGTGCCAAATGGGGATGGTCCAAGGGAAAGAGCACCCAGGTTGCTAGAACCCCTTTTCACAGCCTGGAATCTTCCTGATGGCACCAAGGAGTAGAATTGTTTCAGAGGCTAAATCATGCAATATGCTAATATTATCCCACACTACATAGCTGCAACTAGTACTGGAAAGGCAAGACAAATCAATTGTAGTAGAAGGTCATGAGGGGGATTAGTGTGATACAGCAGAAATGACATTATTTGTCTCTACACTTTCCATGTCTATCTCACCAATCCCTGCTCCAAAAAGCTCAGGTTAATATGGAATTAGTCTTCAATACTGGCAATCATAAAAGTATAATGCAATACCTTAATAAGACCTTAATAACAAATATCTAAATAAATAATAGAGAAAGAGATGACAAATTGCGAGCATGCAAAATTATTTCCCAAGTAGGTTCAAATTTTGTTTAAATGGTCAATGTTTCTTATTTCTTCAATGTCTATATTATCAATAACCGAATGAACCAATTTTGTAAAGAATTAAAAGTTACACTGGAATAACATAACAAAAGATGACATAAATCAGAAGAGCATTTAAAATTTCAGACAAAGAAATCTGCCAAAATGTATAGCAAGTTTGAGTTTAGATTCAATTCTGCTTCAAAATAACTATTCCAGGTAATTTTGCTGTCAGGTAATTCAAGCTGTGCATCATGAATTTCTCATGAATCTTTTGCTCTGCATGTATATTTTGTCTTGAAAGATGCAGGTCGTTTATTGTATACGGTTCAGCAGAAGGTAACAATTTCAAAGCCAGAGCCATAAACATGATAGCACACTCTGGAACGTTAACAAGGATCTACAATCATAATACGTGACCACTTTTTAATTAGTAAGGAATTTGAGAAATTAGAAACCATTAAAAAATCCAGTTTCAAAAATTCTAATCAAAATCAGTTATAACTAAGTGTTGTAATAAGGTTTATTTTCAGCGTTATTTCTAATTCAACTGAATGTTTCTTCAGTCTGCAAATACCCAACAAGAAACGTAGTAACAAAGGATAAATGAATAAAGATTTTGTCATCTTATATTCATACTTTGAAGTGCAGCATACAAGTGCAGTGAGTTGTTCTCTATCCCCAATTTCAGTACCCTGGCATTAAAGATCAAAGTTCTCTAATGGAAAATCAATGGCATATTCCAGTTTCACTTTGCTGAACTCTGCCTTCATGTTTTGTGTTATCATTGTTTTTGTTTTTTTTAAAAGAGCAATACCCATTAATGCACAAATAGCAAACAAGATCAGCGGATTAAAATATAAAAATATATAAAGAAAGTGTTGATCGATTTTTGATTTTGCACCAACATTTTTGATTTTCACTTGACACAATGCTATTGAAATTTACAGCATAGAAACAGACCGTTGGTCCACCAAGTTCATCTCCACCACTGATCACCCTTTCACACTAGTTCTATGTTATTCCACTTTCACATTATTTATTTACACGTTACAGGGAATTTACAGAAGCCAATTAACCCGCACATCTTTGGGACGTGGGAGGAAACCAGAGCATCAAGGGGAATAGTTTGCTCATAGGAACAACGTTCAAAGTCTGTACAGACAGCACAAGGTCAGAATCAAACCCAGGTCTCTGCCGCTGTGAGGCAGCAAATTGCTGAGAGCTTGACTCCAAATGTTGGATAATGAAGAAAAGACAACAAACAAGAGCCCTGTTCATTGTATTAAAGAGGTGAAGGGATGAGGTAATTCAAAGAGTTGAAGAAAAACTGACAGGCAGTTTCTACTAGTTGGAGTGCGAGAGTCTTGAGGCTATCCTCCAAAAATTAGAGCCTGAACTTTCAGGAGTGAAGTGAGGAAAACACTTTAACGTGCAAATGGTAGGAATTTGGGACACTCTTCAGCAAACAGCAATTGAGGATCAGTCAATTGTTAATTTTAAATACAAAACAAATATTTTTGGAAACAAAATTTCTAGGCGAGAGGAAATGTAGTGTGGCAGTAAATCATGCATGATCGCAATGGATGGTGGTTTAGGTTTTGAGGGGGATAGTCTATTCTTGATCCTTTGTTGCTATGATTATCATGATGACAGAAACTTCTCAGTTGGTCAACCAATATATGGAGAGGAACAGCTTTAAAACCTCAAGTTGATAATTCCAATAATTGTTGCAACTTAACAAAAACTATAGAGTTAAAAAATGTCAAAATATAAATATTCATATAATTCCCTTCTCATTTCCTTACTCTTGTCCACTCTTTTATGATTGTTCACCATTTGGCTCCAAATCATAATCATTTCTGTTTTCTCACAACTCTCAAACCACATGCATTAAGGGGATTAATTATAGGTCCAATCATCCTCTGAGGACCAGCATGCTCTAATGTCCTTGACAAAACATTAAAAATTAAGCTGGTTGTTCTTGCAATTTACAGCAACACTAACATTTTGAAGTTGAAGGATGCAGATAAAAGTCTGCTATGATACATGACACCAAAAGGTACATTCCAGCAAATCCAGCCAACATTTTGGAGGTTATGCAGATTTCCCATTGGAATGGCTCCAGAAAACCAGGCTACTGGCTTCAAACACTGACAGATTAGGTAACGTAGATGTAAATACCAGACGCATATCTTGTTTGCTCTGCACCGCTAGTGTGCTAAACCCTGACTTTAACATAATGCCCACTACAGAGCTGCAAAAAAAATATTTGTCTTATTAGACATTACCATAAAAAGTAGCAAATATTGTGGAAATCTGGGCCAGCATAGTTATTTTGAGCAGCAACATTGTGCATGAACTGTTGTTTCATTTTCCTTTTAAAATGAACATGAATCGTGCTCATTGGATTGCATAATTAATTATCTGCTAATTAAACCATGTGAACATGAAAGTTTGAAACATTAAGATTAATGGGATTTTGACAGACTCTGGAACAAAAATAGCAACCTATCAGAAAATAAAATAATGCTTTGCTTACAGTTTATGAGCTACTTAAATCAGAACAAATACAAAAAAACAATTCAACTGTGGGTTCCAATGTTTTAAATATTTATGGATGAACAGCAGGAGAAAATATTCCAAAAAGACAGCGAGTTGGTTAACTTGGCTAATGACCCCAAATATGGTTCCTATGGAAATACACATAATATAAATTATGATTTTTTAAAATGGAATTAGCACATTTTTCCTTTACTATCTTATTATTTTATTACCTATTTCACCTATCTCATTATTGTGTATAAGCTTTAGAATTAGAAGTTTAAATTAATGGTTCGTGCTCTATTTTCCAACGTTACATACAAATTCCACGTAGAGATTTTCTTCATGCCCAGTCAATCCAGCTTTTCATGCTCTTCGATCTTCTTAGAAAAAATAATGTTCAAATTAGAAAATAATTACTCAGCTTTCACCTGCTGAATTTCACAAGTATGTTGACCACCAAGGATATCCCAAATCTTCCACAACACTAGGCATGGCTACTAATTGATAACCTATAACATTCCATTTCAAAAATGCGTTTGTCCTTTTACTAATCTTGTTCCCTTTTAAGCAGTCCCTTCTTTCCTTTTTTCTGACCTTGTCAGTTTCTCTTTCATTTTTTCCTCTCTTTGTTGGACTGAGAAGATAGATACCAACAGTTGCATTCGGTATCAGGTTAAGTTTAAAATGGGAAATTTGCTTCTCAATAATCCTTTCATTGGGCTTTAAAGAATTGATGCTCCTCAACTTTCGTACACCCATTCTGGCTATTAAATATTCACCATTTTATCATTAATCATCTCATTCCTGATATTATTTTCATCTATTCTAAAGGGAGATGCATCAAATCTAACATCTTGGTCGATTGATTGATTGCTACTCATTTCACCTTCAGCTCAACACCACTCATCCTCATTCCATTGCCAGGGTGGAACCACTCCACCATTCACTTCCTATCTTCTGTTACGTAGTATTTCTCCTTTCCTTTTACTCATCACGCATCTTGTTTAAATGTACTCACCTTAAAAATGATGATGAAAAACAAGGAAAGAACTAAATTATACAGCATTATTCTGATCGGAACACATAGGATGCCAATTTAAAGTCACACGAATGCTTTTCAAGTACTTTGCGAATGCAGTGTTAGCAGGATTATCTTACCAGTTTCCTTCTATTATTTCACATTTACCAAAGTAACAAAGTTGTTGAAACATAGTTGGTTAAAAAGTAAAATATTATTTGATATTTAACATTTGTCACAAATTTTACATGCTCTACTTTGCTTCAAAAAATTGATAAGTAGGAACATCTTCATGTCATAATTGGTCATCATCCACCTCTATCAAGACAGGTATAGCATTCCCAAAAGTTCTTGACATGGTCAGAGCCTACCAATAATTCTTTGTTCAGCTTGCTCTAAAAGGCTAAGCATGCTACTGTAACAAAGGTTTATGTTTGCGATAGAAAATGGAAGCAGGAAGCAAAGTCTAAAGTATTTTTTTGGATTGGAAATAGTGACAATGGGTAGAAACAAAGAAGTACAGATGTTGGCTATTCCACAAAAAGAGTCAAAGTGCTGGAATAACGCAGCAGGTCAGGCAACATCCCTGGAGAACATGGATAGGTGACGTTTTTTCTTCTTCAGACTGAAGAAGTCTCAACCCAAAACATTATCCATCCATGTTCTCCAGGGGTGTTGCCTGACCTGTCAGGTTATTTCAGCACTTTATGTGCTTTAGTGATAATGAGGACAGACAGAAGGTTCTTTCAGAAAATATTAGAGGCTCCAGTACTTGGTACATGTATCTCTTGACCATCAACTGCAACCTAGATCTTCATCTGAGAGGCGGAGGGGCAGAAGAGCCATGGATGAATTCTTCTGCATAGGTTTCTTAATGGGAATGGAATTGAGTTGGAAATTGTCCCATTTTAATGACATTTTCATACTTGTCTCTGCTCTGTGCAAATCTTTATCCTCTTGGTTAAGCAGATTTAAAAATTGTCATCAGGGCACAACACTGACAATGAACTCGGCATCAAAATGCCCATTCCATATAGCACAGGTTAAACATCTACTCTATCTCTTTCTATACTTTTTTCACTCCATAGGAATATTGCTCCCTCAGAATCCTCTCCGGTAACTTAGCTACCACAGATGTTAGGCTCGCTGGTCCATAGTTCCAAGGGTTTTCCTTGCAGCTCTTTTTAAACAGAGGCACAAGATTAGCCACCCTCCAGTCACCCAGCACCTCATCCATTTCTTACAAAGATTCATAAACCTTTCCCAGGGTTCCCACAATTTCTTCTTTAGCTTCCATCAGAATCCTCAGATATATCTGATCAGGCCTGGGAAAGCCATCTACGTCCATACTTCCTAGGACATCCAGTACCTCCTGGACCATGACACGGACTGTCCTGAAGTCATCTCCATTAATAGTCCCAAGCTTTCCAGCCTTTTTGTTTCTGATAGGTCCTATTCTTATTTTCCATAAATTATAAAAAAAACCTTTGAATTTTCCTTAATTTTATTTGTCAGAGACATTTCCTGCCTCTTTTCTGCTCTCCTGATTTCCATATTTAGTATGCTCCTCTGTCCCCGAAAATGCTCCAGAGTCTAGAAAGAGTCGAGGGAATTTATTGTCGAGGGAGTCGAGGGAGTTGAAGCTAATGGCATGTTGGCCTTCAGAGCGAGAGGATTTGAGTTTAGGAGCAAGGAGGTCCTACTGTAGTTGTACAAGGCACTGGTGAGACCGCACCTGCAGTGTTGTGTGCAGTTTTAGCCTCCTAACTTGATGAAGGGCATTCTTGCTATTGAGGGAGTGCAGTGTAGGTTCACCAGGTTAATTCCTGGGATGGCGGGACTGACATATGATGAAAGAATGGGTCGACTGGGCTTATATTCTCTGGAATTTAGAAGAATGAGAGGGAACCTTATAGAAACATTCTTAAGGGATTGGACAGGCTAGATGCAAGAAAAATGTCCCTGATGTTGGGGGAATCCAGAACTAGGTATCACAGTTTAAGAATAAGGGGTAGGCCACTTAGGACTGAGATGAGGAAAAACGTTTTCATCCAGAGAGTTGTGAATCTGTGGAATTCTCTGCCACATAAGGCAGTGGAGGCCAATTCACGGGTTATTTTCAAGAGAGAGTTAGATGTAGCTCTTAGGGCTAATGGAATCAAGGGATATGGGGGAAAAGCAGGAACGGGGTACTGATTTTGGATGATCGGCCATGATCATATTGAATGTCGGTGCTGGCTCGAAGGGCCGAATGGCCTCCACATGCACCTATTTTCTATGTTTCCATGTTTCTATATTTCTATTGTCATATGTCCCAAAATGGAATAATGAAATGCTTACTTGCAGCATTATTATAACAAAATAAACAACAAAAGGTTCAATAAATGAAAAAACAAATATAATACAAAATACAAAAATAGCCCTACAGTGCAGAACAAGGCCATTTGCAGTTCAGAGCTTAGTTGGAGATTGTACAATTCAATAGCCTAATGGTTGTCGAGAAGCTGTTCCTGAGCCTGGAGATTAATGTTTTCGGACTTTCTTTCTGGTAGCAGGAGTGAAATGAGAGCCTGGTGAGGGTGATACGAGTTCTTGATGATGGTGGTTGCCATATAAGCACTTCTTATAGATTGGCGAGGATGTCAGTACACGTGATGAACCGGGCAGTGTCCACTACATTTTGTAATCTCCTTTGTTCCTGTGCATCCGACTTGTTGAAACAGGCCGTGATGCAACCTGTCAAATGCTCTCCAACGTACACCTGTAGAAGTTCAAGTGAGTACTAATCAATATACCAAAACACATCAATCTTCCAAGGAAATAGAGGCATTGATGTGCTTTCTTTATGATTACATCAATGTGCTGGGTCTAGGACTGATCTTCAGTGATATGCAGGACCAGAAACTTGAATTTGTTGACTCCCTCTGCCATCAACCCGTCAATAAAATCAAGTTGTGGATCTTCAGCCTTCCTCTTCAAAAGTCAACAATCAGTTTTTTGGTTTTACTTACATTGCGAGCTTCTGGCTCACAACACTCTGGGTGAGATGATCAATCTCCATTCCACACTCTGAGCCATCAATGTCCGTAATTCACCCACAACATCAGTGAATTTAAAGAAGGAGTTGGAACTGTGTCCAGCTATAAAGTCATGGGTGTGGAGCGAGTATAGCAGGGGCTGAGCGCAGAGTATAGCAGGGTATTGAGGTGCTCCTGTGCTGAAGTGTTGCTGCCAATTTGTACCAATTGTGTTTTGTTGATAAGGACATTGAGGATCCATTTACAAACGGATGCTCAGAAACCCAGTTCCCAGAATTTGGTTACAAGTTTGGAGAGGATGATGGTGTTGACCACCAAGTTCCAAGAAGACACCCAACCCAGGAGACTATTTGCATACTAGCCACAGAACCAGATCTACAAACTCATATTACGATCACTCCACACTATTAAATATCTATCATGCAGCAACATTTCTTACTTTAAACATTGTTCCCTTATCATGTATCTATACACTGTAAATGCATCGATTTTAATCATGTATAGTCTTTCTGCTGGCTGGTTAGCATGCAACCAAAGCCTTTCACTGTACCTCAGTACACATGACAATAAAGTAATCTGAACTGAACAGCTACAGTCTATGAACCTGATATAAGTGTTTTTATTGTCCAAGTGGTACAGATCCCAGCCACCCATATCTGGCCCATGCCTCTATCTTTTTCCTGACTAGAGTTTAAATTTCCCTCATCATCCAGTGTTCCTGACTCCTGGTTGGAACATGCATGTCTTAAACTCTTACCATCACTCTTTTTAAAACGACCCCACTTTCCAGATGTCTCTTATCCTGCAAGGATCCTAGTCCAATCAACTATAGCAAGTTCTGAAGTCTGAAGAAGGGTTTCGGCCCGAAACGTTGCCCATCTCCTTTGCTCCATAGATGCTGTTGCACCCGCTGAGTTTCTCCAGCATTTTGTGTACCGTCGATTTTCCAGCATCTGCAGTTCCTTCTTTAACACAACTATAGCAAGTTATTGTCTAATACCAAAGTTGCCATTGCCCAAATTCGGAATGTTAAACTTGTGGGACTGTCTTGTCTGTATCCATAACTATTTTAAAGCTATTATAACTGTAGCTGTTGGTACCAAAATGCTTGCCCACTGACACTTCAGTCGCCTGTCCTCCCCAATATCCTCAGAGAATTGTCCTGCAACAAAATCACTCTCTAATCTGGCTCCAGTGCTGTTGACAAAATAAACTTAATGTTTTATGTTCAAAACGACTCTTTGAGATGTAAATCCCTGTTCTAAATAGTGGATACATGCAAACAGTAAGGTTACAAAAGAAACAACAAATACTATAAAATGAAACCAAATTAATAGATAAACATTTCAGAGAAATGAACAGATTGGGAACAAAGTTTGAAGAATTTTTACTTTAGTATTTCAAGTCAAATCAAGTTTATTTGTCACATACACATACAAGATGTGCAGTGAAATTAAAGTGGCAATGCCTGCGGGATTGTGCAAAAAGACTACAGAACAGAATAGAACAGAATCAGTATTTACATATTAGAAAAAAAACAGCAATTTTAAAAAGAGGCAACACAACAGTAAATTGGTACAATAAATTAGTCCCTGGAGAGATAAGGGCTTACAGTCCTAATGGCCTGTGGGAAGAAATTCCGTCTCATCCTCTCTGTTTTCACAGCATGTCAGTGAAGGCATTTGCCTGACCGTAGCAGCTGTAACAGTCCGTTGCTGGGGAGGTAGGGGCCCCCCATAATGTTGCTGGCTCTGGATCTGCACCTCCTGGTGTATAGGTCCTGCAGGGGGGCGAGTGTAGCTCCGATAGTGCGTTCGGCCGAACGCACTCCTCTCTACAGAGCCGTCTTGTCCTGGGCAGAGCAATTCCCAAACCAGATTGTGATATTGCCAGACAAGATGCTTTCTACAGCCCCTGGGTAGAAGCACTGAAGGATCCTCAGAGAGACTTTGAATTTCTTCAGCTGCCTGAGGCGGTAAAGGTGCTGCCTTGCCTTACTCACCATTGCGGCAGCGTGTGATGTCCATGTCAGATCCTCTGTGATGTGGACTCCCAGAGGAGTTTTTCTGAAGTATCTGGCCTACTTATGTGCCAGTTAAATTAAAGTTGTCATCAGCGCATTTCAATTATTTTATTAAGTTATTATTCACCCACAGATCATGATACAAAGATGTAATGATAAATACTGCTGGGCACGTATTCCATTAAGGAAATCGTATTTAAGACATAAAATGTTTTCATTAAGTTTGCTCCCAAATTATGTAAACTAATGAAACTAAGTTCCCTAATGTTTTGGTAAACTTCACTAACAGTAGTGCAAAATAGCATTGCACTCACTCGAGAGTTCAACTCAAACAAATAATTTTAGTATAATTTATATCCAACCGATAACACAGAGAAACACAAAAATCACATTATCTCTCACTCTAATAGAATGACTAATAATACCACACAGATGAAGCAGAAAATGTGTTTTTACGGTGTTGGAGTCCTGGGTCTTCTTTCCATGATATAAATGAAAGGACTAAAATAAAAATAAAACGTTCCATTCTTCAGCAGCATTTCTTCATCCCCACAGATTTTTATAACGCCACTTGTACTTACTTACTGGAATCACACAGAAAAGGCTACCACAAAAATGAATACATTTAGCATTATCAGCACAGAATGAAATGAAGTAATGGAAACAAAAAAACATTTGACTGACCATCAGCTCCTTGCAGATGAGCCATGCCATACAATCATACAATTAAAGTCTGATTCCAGCTCAAAACTCAGTGACAAGACATGTTTAAGAAAGAACTTCCTGCAGAAGTGGTGGAGGCAGGATCGGTTTTAACATTTAAAAGTAAAGTGGATAGGTATATGGACGGGAAGGGAATGGAGGGGTATGGTCTGAGTGCAGGCAGATGGGACTAGGGGAAAATAAATGGACTGGAAGGGCCGAGAAGACCTGTTTCCGTGCTGTAATTGTTATATGGTTTATATGGTTATAACTGCAGATGCTGGTAAAATCGACATTAGACACAAAATGCTGGAGAAACTCACCGGGTAAGGCAACATCTAAGGAGAGAAGAAATTGGCAACATTTCAGGTCGAGACCCTTCTTCTGTGACAGACATACGTTCACTGTAAAACTGTGCAGTTATGGAAGTGGTAAATAAAACTTACTGAAATCCCATTCTGATACTAAAGTAAAGTAAAGTATCCTTTATTGTCATTCCGACCTTTCGGTCTGAACAAAATTTCGTTCCTTGCAGTCATACATTTAATAAATCAACAAAACAAATTAAACACAAATTAACATCCACCACAGTGAGATCGCCAAGCACCTCCTCACTGTGGTGGAAGGCAAATGTCTTAAGTCTTTGTGTCTTCCCTCCTTGCTCTCCCTCTGCGCCGAGGCAATCCAGGCCTCCGATGTTGTGACCCCACCGGGTGATGGTAAGTAAGTCGGTCAATGCCGCGGCTGAATCCAAGCTCCGCGAACGGGCCGGTTCAAATTCCGCGGTCCGGGGTGGTTGAAGCTGCCGAAGCTGCCGCCCTCCAGTGCAGCGGACGAAGCTGTTGCCGCGGGAGCCCCGGAAAAACAGGTCACCAACCTGTGACCTGCGAGCTCCCGACGATGTTGTCTGCTGGCCCCGCGGCCGAGCCTCCGAGGTCGCTGCCGTCACCGGGACATGTCCTCAGCCCCGAGTCAGGCCGCCACCGCCGCCGGAACCCGCCACAGCCCCGAAGTCGGCCAGCCTCATGCTGGTAAGTCCTGGCTGGCTCTGCCTCCGGAGTCTCGGGTCGGTCGCACTTGGAAGCCGCCAGCTCCGCCACTAGGCCTCAGCGCAGACGGAGACGGGGGATACCACAAAAAAAAGTTGCATCTCCCCTGAAGGAAGAGACTAAAAACAAGACACACACACACAAACTAACAACTCAAATTAACTGGCTAAAACAGGACAAGGACAACAAAAAAAAGAAAAAACAGATGGACTGCAGGCGAGCAGCATGTTGCTAGGGCAGCGCCGCCACTTCCGGATACTATACCCTTTCTGGAACATGCCATTTACGAACCTAGATCAACTGGCCTTTTAACTACTCCAACATCAGATGTGGACGTCCCCAATAACAACTACTCCCAGTGTATCCTCCCTGCCTAATAATGTAGTTTGCCTTGCTCCAATTTAGTATCTTCCAACAAGGTCCAACCTTCTCCCTATTCAAAACAATCTTAAAGCTTATAGAGTTGTGATCACAAAAATGCTCTTCCACTGTAACACCAATCACTTGGCCAGGCTCTTTCCCCACACAATGTGCTGTACGTTCCCTTCTCAGGTTAGCCTATGCACTTACTGTTTCAAAACACCTGCTTGGGTGCACTTTGCAAATTCCGCCCTATCCAAGCCTTTGGCATCTAGCAAGTCCCAGTCAATGTTGCAGATGTTAAAGTCACCCACGAAGACAATTCTCTAGCTTTGGCTACATAACTAACTACATAACTATTCCTTATCTCCCACATGCTATTGGGAAGCCTGCAGTACAATCCTATTCAAATGTTTGCACCTTTCTTATTTCCAAACTCTGCCCATATCGCCACACTGGACAAACACTCCAGTACAACCGCTCTGAGTGCCACTATAGTTCTTCCCAATTAGTAGTCCACCTCTTTGGCACTGCTCTCGATCACGCCTCAAACATCAAAGCCTCAGAACATAAAGCTGCCTCTCGCAAACAAGTTTCTGCAATGGCCACAGCATCATAGTCCCAAGCATCAAAGCAGACACTAAGTTCATCTGCTTTCCCCACAATAGTCCTTGCATATGTCTATCCAAAAGTCTCCTGTAATGCCACTATCGTATCTGTCTCAATCACCATTCTTCATACTGAAGACGGGTCTCGACCTGAAATGTCACCTATTCCATTTCTCCAGAGATGCTGCCTGACACGCTGAGTTACTCCAGCCATTTGTGTCTATCTTCAGAGTAAACCAACATCTTTCCTTCCTACACATTTTGTCTGCCCCACTGTGAAATCTCCTCAAGGTATGCCTACTTTGAAGAAGTTCTCCTCCTCTCTCCAATGAGAGTTCTGCAACACACTCTCTCACTGCTCCCCCTTTGTGATTCCTCCTGTTAAACCCTCTGGAGTTGTGGTCACTATCTACAAAATCCTCTTCCACTGTAACACCAATCACATGCCCATTTCTCAATACAAAGTCCTGTATGATTCATTTTCGGGTTGGACTAACCACATACTATTTCCATAAAAAATCTTCATGGATACTCCTTACAAATTCTGCCCCCTCTAAGCTTTAGGCCCTGATGAAGTCCATCAATTTTGGAGAATTTTAAGTCACCCACTAAGAAAACCCTGTTGCTTTGATATATTTTCGTAGTCTGATGATATATCTGTTCTTCTATGTCCTGCTGTTCTTCCATGTCCTGCAGGTGAGGCTACAGTACAATACGATTAGAGTGTTTGAACATTTGTTATTTCTGAGCTTTATCTATTACCATCTCAGCAGACGATCCCTCCACTATGTCCTCTGAGTACTGCCATGACAGTCTCTCTGATTAATAGTGCAATTCCTCCACCTCTTTCACCTCCTTTGATTTTGATCTCTACAGAAATA
Organism: Raja brachyura; assembly: GCA_963514005.1. The sequence goes on along the minus strand of OY740781.1, from coordinate 103,098,467 downwards.
ACAAATGCCCAGAACATTGAGCTGCCAATCATGTGATCTCTTGCAACCATGTTTCCACAATAGCCACAACATCATTATCCCAAGATAGACACAAAAAGCTGGAGTAACTCTGCAGGACAGGCAGAATCTGGAGAGAAAGAATGGGTGACGCTTCGGGTCGAGATCCAAGCACTGATCTAGTCACTAAGTTCATCAGCTTTCTCTACAATACTCTTTGCATTAAAATAAATACACTTCTGCCCATCAGAATCACCATATTCCTTCACTTCTCCTTACCCGTCCTTACTTGGTCCTAACCTCTACCTTTCCATCACTCCTTCCAATTTAGATATTGGCCCTCCTCCAGTTCAGGTGGATCCTGTCCCTCTTGTACACATCACCTGTGCCCCAGAAGTGATCCAAATGGTCTTAATCTGAATCCCAGTCCCCTGCACCGCACATTCATCGGTCTTATCTTCCTACCCTCAGAGCACATGTTACGGGAAATAATCTGGAGATTTCTACACTATTCCTTTTCCGATCTATGTAATTAGTACCAATGTGCACATTCACCACTTGCCCTTCACTTTGAGAATGTTCTGTCGCCGCTCAAAGAGCCGTTTGCTGCCACAGAATCTCCTGTTTATGCCCCTAACTACTAATGCCCCTGTCCCACTTAGGAAACCTGAACGGGAACCCTCTGGAGACTTTACGCCCCACCCAAGGTTTCCGTGCGGTTCCCGGAGGTTTTTGTCCTCTGGCAACCACCTTCAACTAACATCGCAACCAGCTTCAACTAAAAATTACCGATTTTTAAAACGGAAACAACTTTCGACCATTAGGGAGACTGACAAAAACCTCTGTGAACCGCACGGAAACCTTTGGTGGGGCGCAAAGTCTCCAGAGGTTTCCTTTCTGGTTTCCTAAATGGGAGAGGGGCATTCTTAGAGCAGCTTGTAATGGAGCCGACCAGAGAAAAGGCAATTCTGGATTTAGTGTTGTCCAATGAACCAGATATGATAAGAGAACTTGAGGTAAAGGAACCGCTTGGAGGTAGTGATCATAATATGATTAGTTTCAATCTGCAATTTGAGAAGGAGAAGGTTAAATCGGAAGTGGCAGTGATGCAGTTGAACAAAGGGGACTAAGAAAGCATGAGAGGGGAGCTGGCCAAAGTAGACTGGAAAGGGATCCTAGCAGGAATGACAGTGGAACAGCAATGGCAGGAATTTCTGGGCATAATCCGGAAGACGCAGGATCATTTCCTTCCAATAAAGAAGAAAGATTCGAAGGGGAGTAGGAGGCAACCATGGCTGACAAGAGAAGTTAGGGATAGAATAAAACTAAAAGAAAAGATGTATAACACAGCAAAGAGTAGCCGGAAGCCAAAGGATTGGGAAACTTTCATAGGGCAACAGAAGGAAACAAAACGGGCAATACGGGCTGAAATGATGAAGTATGACGGGAAGCTGACCAGGAATATAAAAAAAGACAGTAAAAGCTTCTTTATATATGTTAAGGGAAAAAGAGTAGCAAAGTCAAATTTGGGTCCCTTGAAGGCAGACACGGGTGAAATAATTATGGGCAACAAGGAAATGGCAGAATAGTTGAATAGGTACTTCAGATCTGTCTTCACTAAGGAGGACACAAACAATCTCCCAGATGTACTGGAGGATAGAAGATCCAAGGGGGTAGATGAACTGAAATAAATTTTCATTAGGCGAGAAATAGTATTGGGTAGGCTAATGGGACTGAAGGATGATAAATCCCCTGGGCCTGATGGTCTGCATTCCAGGGTCCTCGGGGAGGTGGCTCTAGAAATACTGGACCCATTGGTAATCATTTTCCAATGTTCAATAGATTCAGGATCAGTTCCTGTGGATTGGAGGATAGCTAATGTTAACCCACTTTTCAAGAAAGGAGAGAGAAAACAGGGAATTACAGACCAGTTAGCCTGACTTCGGTGGTGGGAAAGATGCTGGAGTCAATTATTAAAGAGGTAATAATGGAGCATTTGGATAGCAGTAAAAGGAAAAGTCAACATGGATTTATGAAAGGGAAATCATGCTTGACTAATCTGGAATTGTTTGAGGATCTAGACTTTCAGAAAACCTTTGATTAAGGTCCCGCACGGGAGACTCGTTTCCTAAAATTAGAGCACATGGTATTGGGGGTAGTGTGTTGACATGGATATAAAATTGGTTGGCAGACCGGAAGCAAAGAGTAGGAGTGAACAGGTCCTTTTCAGAATGGCAGGCAGTGGCGAGTGGACTGCCGCAAGGCTCGATGTTTGAGCCGCAACTGTTTACCCTAAATATAAATGATTTGGAAGAGGGAATTAGGAGCAACACTAGCAAGTTTGCGGATGACACAAAGCTGGGTGGCAGTGTGAACTGTGAAGGGGATATTAGGAGGTTGCAGGGGGACCTGGACAGGTTGAGTGGGCAGATGCATGGCAGATGCAGTATAATATAGATAAATGTGAGGTTATCCACTTTGGCAGCAAAATCAAGGGGGCAGATTATTATCTCAATGGGGTTAGGTTAGGTAAGGGGGAGGTACAGCGAGACCTGGGTGTCCTTGTACACCAGTCACCGAAAGTTGGCGTGCAGGTACAGCACGCAGTGAAGAAAGCTAATGGAATGTTGGCCTTCATAACAAGAGGATTTCAGTACAGGAGTAAAGAGGTTCTTCTGCAGTTGCATAGGGCTCTGGTGAGACCACATCTGGAGTATTGAATATCTGGAATATTGTGTACAGTTTTGGTCTCCTAATTTGTGGAAGGACATCCTTGTGATTGAGGCAGTGCAGCGTAGGTTCACGAGATTGATCCCTGGGATGGCGGGACTGTCATATGAGGAAAGATTGAAAAGATTAGGCTTGTATTCGCTGGAGTTTAGAAGGATGAGGGGGAATTTTATAGAAACATATAAAATTATAAAAGGACTGGGCAAGCTAGATGCAGGAAAAGTGTTCCCAATGTTGGGTGAGTCCAGAACCAGGGGCCACAGTCTTAGAATAAAGGGGAGGTCATTTAAGACTGAGGTGAGAAATAACTTTTTTACCCAGAGAGTTGTGAATTTATGGAATTCCCTGCCACAGAGGGCAGTGCAGGCCAAATCACTGGATGGATTCAAGAGAGTGGGATAGAGCTCCAGGGGCTAGTGGAGTCACTAGCAAGGGATATGGGGAGAAGGTAGGCACGGGTTATTGATAGCAGACGATCAGTCATGATCACAATGAATGGTGGTGCTGGCACAAAGGGCTGAATGGCCTCCTACTGCACCTATTTTCTATGTTTCTATTAGTTTCCTCTCACTATGGTTCTGTCTGAAATTTCACTTCCTCACTGTGCTTCTGAGGCAGGCCTGATCCTGCAGATCAGACCACTGATGCCACTCTCTCCTGACCTGCCCTTGCCCCCAATGGTATCAAAAGGTGTATACCTGTTGTTGAGGGGAATTACCCCAGGGATTCCTGCACTTTCTGCCTACTCCCTTTTCTGGTGGTCACAAATCTACTTCCTGCCTGCACCTTGGACATGACCTTTTTTTCAACTCTACCATAATACATGGGTCATCCAGCTGCTCCTCCGTTGCCTTAACATGGTCTGTAAGGAGCTGCAGCTGAACACACTTACTACAGATTTAATCCTCAGGTGATCTGGAAATCTCTAACTTGCAACAACCTGCAGGAGGAGCATTCCACTTTCATACCAGCAATCTCCACAACACCATGACCTAGGAAGAATCACACAAAAAAGTCTGTTTCCTAGCCTGCCATCACCCTTTTCTTAGGCCTCTTGCCAAAGCATCTTGAGCCATAGCCTTAGTACTGCAATTGTCCTCAAACAGAACTGCACCTCAACACAGCCTCTCTCTTAAACCTCTCCTTTCTTTTGTTGGCTGCCGTGCCTGCCCCTGAGCCAATCACATGCCTGCTTTTTAAATTGCCCTTTCAATTAAAAAAGTATCTTTCTATTCACAAACAGCTCTTTCTCTACAACTCTCCTGATGAATTTCCTGAAATGCGCATGATGGTAGAATTTCAGCAAGCAATTGTGTTGGATTTCAAGGTGAGGCGACACTCTTGCTGAAGACAGTTGTTGCCCAGCATTCACATACTTGAACGCTTTCTTGCCATTTCACAAGATGTATCATTGTCTTGTCTAGGTCATGCTGTGTGCGAGCATGGTTTATTTTCATTTTCTGAGAGGTTGTCAATGGAATTAAATGTTGTGCAACCATCGGTGAATGGTCCAACTTTTAGTGCTGTGAGAGAAGGGAGCTATTGAAGCAAATTAAGTTTGTTGATACAAATACATTTTCCTGAGGTGTGCTGACAAATAAATGCTGACAAACAAAATGACCTCTCTTTATGCGAGATATGATTTATGTGAGAAAGCTATTCCCTCAATTTCAAATGACGAGTTTCATCGGGGCGCTTTGCTGCCAGTTGATGCAGAGCCCCTTTTTCCATGTATTTGAACCAATGAGAAATCCAAACCAAACTTTGGTGAGCAAGTTCTTAATTCAGTGATACCTCAGAATATAATCAACCTCATTCCATCTATTTTTTAATGAAAATTAATCGATTCACGAGGTAAACATTACCAGAATTAATGCTGTGCTCTTGGTTAGTAGAGTGTACCTGGGAGTGCACAGTCTGTGACATTGACTGACGGGTATGATACTACAAATATATCTATGTCATGTCGGAGACTCAAAGAACTACAGTTGATAGAATATTGAGCAAAACACAAACTACGCGAGTAACTCAGTAGGTCAGGCAGTATCTGTGGAGGGAATGAATAGGCGATGTTTCATTTCCCTTTGCATATCCATTTCCTTTTCCGTTGCTTGACTACTCTAGGAGGGGACTCTTCTAACTTAGACACAAGCAATTTGTAGGATGACATTGGGAGATTGATCAGGGAAAATTCTGCAAGGTCAAATATTCTGTTCGGAAAATGAGCAAATGAGGATTAGTCATTCTGTAGTTATCTCACTGTATCAACTGGAAAAAAAAACCTCACTAGCTCCATTGGAAGAAATGTTAACTTCCTCTTTAAGGCAGTTTTCCCAAATGGCAACTCCCGAATACCAACACAGTGACAATGTTTGGTTCGGTCAGGATCTGGTAATTTCATATCAGGAATATTCCATCAGAAGAGTTTCACAAAGATGACTCTCGCATGAATGGAATGTGATATTTTGTTCAAGAGATACATTTGGCATAATGTTGGTAGCAGCCTGAGTGAAAATTAGCCAGTTCAAAAGGTCAAAAGAGTTTATTGTCATGTGTCCCTGACAGGACAATGGAAATCTTTCTTTGCATAGCACAACAGAACATAGAAGCCATTGACTACAATTCTATACATAAATACACCCATGAATTAATAAATTAATAAAGTGCAAATAACAGATGGAGGGATATTAATGTTCAGAGTTCCGAGCCAAGTTTGATAGCCTGATGGCTGTGGGGAAGTAGCTATTCCTAAACCGGGTTGTTGCAGTCTTCAGGCTCCTGTACCTTCTACTCGAAGGTAGCAGGGAGATGAGTGTGTGGGCAGGGTGGTGTGGGTCCAGTGCTTGATGATGCTGCCAGTCTTTTTGAGGCAGCGACTATGATAAATCCCCTCGATGGAAGGAAGGTCAGAGCCGAAGATGGACTGGGCAGTGTTTACTACTTTTTGGAGTCTTTTCCTCTCCAGGGCGCTCAAGTTGCCGAACCAAGCCACGATGCAACCAGTCAACAAACTCTCTACTGTACACCTGTAGAAGTTAGAGAGAGTCCTCCTTGACAGACCAACTCTCCGTAATCTTCTCAGGAAGTAGAGGCGCTGATGAGCTTTCTTAATAATTGCATCTGTGTTTTCGGACCAGGAAACATCTTCACAGATGTGCACGCCCAGGAATTTGAAGCCTTTGACCCTTTCAACCATCGACCAGTTGATATAAACAGCGACCCGTTGATATAAACTTTCAAGCTCAGAAAAAAGTAGTAATTGGATTTTTTTTTAAATCGCATTATACATTTTCTGGCTGATTGACACTCATTATTCTATAATCCATCCGAAGAATTATTTCTCAAATTATTTTTGGATTCAATTTCTCAGTGATTTCAGGCACCAAATGGAGTGATACAGTGTGGAAAAAGGCACTTTGGCCTAACTCGCCCACACCGGCCAACTATGTCCCAGCTACACGAGTTCCACTTACCTGTGCTTGATCCATAACCCTCCAAACCTGTCCAATCCATGTACTTGTCCAACTGTTTCTTAAATGATGGGATAGTCCCAGCCTCAACTACCTCCTCTGGCAGCTTGTTTCATACACCCACCACCCTATGTGTGAAAAAGTTACCCCTCGGATTCCAATTAAATATTTTCCCCTTCAACTTGAACCAATGTCCTCGATTACCCACAGAGACTCTGTGCATCTACCCGATCTATTCCTCTTATGATTTTGTATACCTCTATAAGATCTCCCCTCATCCTCCTACGCTCCATGGAATAGAGACCCAGCCTACTCAACCTCTCCATACAGCTCACACCCTCTAGTCCTAGCAACATCCTCGTAAATCTTTTCTGAACCCTTTTAAGCTTGACAATATCTTTCCTGCAACATGGTGCCCAGAACTGAACACAATATTTTAAATGTTGTCCCACCAATGTCTTATACAACTGCAACATGACCTCCCAACTTCTATACTCAAAACTCTGACTGATGAAGGCCAGTGCCAAAAGCCTTTTTGACTACCTTCTCTACCTGTGACTCGACCTTCAAGGAACCATGCACCTGTACTCTGAGATCCCTCTGCTTTACAACACTACCCAGAGGCCTACCATTTACTGTGCAGTTTCTGGCCTTGTTCGATGTCCCAAAATGCAACACCTCACACTTCGCTGTATTAAATTCCATCAACCATTCCTCCACCCACCAGGCCAATCGATCCAGATCCCACTGCAATCTTTCACATCCATCTTCATTATCTGCAAAACCACTAACTTTTGTATCATCAGCAAACTTGCTAATCTTGCCCTGTATGTTTTTATCCAAATCATTGATGTAGATGACAATGATGCAGCAGGAGTGCACCATCTATGGAATCTATACCATTCCTTTAAGCTGCATATTTTATGCTTCAATGCTTTTGATCAGATTTGTGTCACTGTTTTAGTTAACTATTGATATACTACATCTGATTCTACATTACATTTGATTGTGCTACAGAATTGTTTTTGCTGCTAATGATATACAATATGCTATTTTTGTTTTATGGATTTAGGGTTAGGTATACCAAGAGATAGATCCTAACTGATCACATGTTTTATGTTCTGAGCAGCACCGTGTTGCAGCTGGTAAAACTGCTGCCTCACAGGACCAGAGACCGTGGTTGATTCTGAACTTGATGTTGTCTGTGTGGAGTTGCATGTTCTCCCTGTGACTGTGTGCATTTCCTTCAGGTTCATTGGTTATCTCTCACATCCCAAAGACATGTAGGTTGGTAGGTTAATTGACCTCTGTAAATTTTGCTTGTGTAGGGAGTGGATGCAAAAGTGGAATAACAGAATTAATATGAGCAGATGATCAATGGACTCAGTGGGCCGAAGGGCCTGTTTCCATATTGTACGTCTACACTAAACAAAACTTCTATACACATTCCTTTTGGAGAGTGGAGATACAAAGCAGATGCTGGTTTACAAAAAAATGCTCCTCCCCCCCCCCTCCCATCACTACAATCAGTCTGAAGAGTTCTGACCTGAAACATCGTGTATTCATATTCTCCAGTTATTGCCTGACCCACTGAGTTACTCCAGCACTTTGTGTCTTTATTTTCTATTATAGAGGTTTTCCACTCAGCATCAAACTGCCAATTCATAGCAGGCGAGTGTCA